>JACAZI010000020.1:2426231-3032789 GCA_014462655.1 Mycena venus
CCCACGCCTCTCAACCCCCCGACCCTTGCTCGCAATCAAAGTAAGAATTATTTTAACGCCTAAAATTCAACTGATCTAAGCACATTTATAGCTCCTCCTCGTCCTCAGTTATCTCCGCTGCAAATGCCTGCGGATCTCAGGCCCTTGTCGCCCACACCTCTCAACCTCCCGCCCCTTGCTCATAATCAAAGTAAGAATTATCTTAACGCCCAAAATTCAAATGATCTAAGCACATTTATAGCTCCTCCTCGTCCTCAGTTATCTCCGCTCCAAATGCCTGTGGATCTTAGACTGCAGGTATCCCCTTTCTCGTCGCCCACGCCTCTCAGTCCACTGCCTCTTTCACCACCACCCCTTTCGGGACCGCCGGGGGCACTGCGTGCTGCTAAACGCAAAGCCAGTGCGTTGGATGATGCAGACTATGATGAGCAGGAAGAAGACGACGAGCAGGAAGAAGAAGAAGATGATGAAGAGGAGGAGCAGACTCGCGCCATAATCAAGCTAAAATGCCCGAGAAGGGATAACCGCCCACGGAAGAGGAAGTCTTTGTACATGCCTTGCCTGGAAGGCAATCCTTGCCGGAAAGGGTGCAAACACGCTGCACTGCACCTGGGGGCGGACACAAACCCTGTGTGGACTATCAATCCCAACGGCGCACCACCTATGACAGAGAAAGCTGCGCTTTTATTATCAAAGCTCCTTGCAGTTTTTGGTAGCGGCCATCGTCAATCTCTCGACAACATATTGAGGGGACCAGATGCCATTCCTGCTGAACCAATTTCTATCGGCGCCATGGATACTGCTTCCCTCGTGCTCAAGATAGACAGGCAGTCGGACAAGCTCAATATCTCTGAACTGGAGTACATGATCAGCCTCATGCAGCTAGCTTTAAACGTTGATAGGTTCATGATTTCCTTCACGTTTGCGTTGAATTCAGTATTTAACACAAATTACAGCGAACGGGGAATGGCGGCAAAGCAGCATCTCCCAACAGTATCCAAGCGGCAGCTTGCTATAAAATATCGAAATTCGGAGAAAGGTAGAACGGCTTTCTGTGATTGGGTCTCTTGGGGCTATCGCTTCCTTAATCTCTGTGCTGCCGGTGAGCGACCTTTCCCTAGTTATTTCAGGTATTCTAATGTTGGCAGGTACACTATATATTTTACCGATAATTGCTGCTATCGGAGCTAGAACCTTTATCACCAGGCAATGCATCGAAGCCGATATCAATGCTCTAGCATATACAATACGCGAAGCACTGTGTATGAAGACTGATTATCTCTTCATATGTCTGCTGACGGTGGTTTCAGGCGGCAGATGGTCACCTCAAATTCGCCGGCTCATGATTCCCATCCATTACCTGAGAACAAATGCTACTCCCTATATATCAAGTTTCAAGTTTACCTATGATACTCCGGTCATTGTAGGGGCCCCTCGCCAATTTCGCACCTTTGGTTTTGCGGATATAGCCATGGCTGATGAAGTTTTTACTTCTGTGCAGACCAAGTCAGTGATACGACCCTACTTTGTGATTTATTCTAACTGTTTCTAGCTATTTTCGTCTTCCTGCTAGATCCCCCGAGTGGGACTTTGTGTCTACCCCTCCTTTGTGGAAACATATCGAAAATCCTGAAACGTCCCGCCTTCCCAAACCCCGCATCATTAAGTCTCCTCGTAAACTGCGGCGGAAGAAGGGCAAGAAGAGTAGACCCTCTCCGGTCACGCCGCAGAATAGTGATATATTTACAAACGTCCAACGAGACTTCGCAGAAGATGCCCCTACAGCTACCAGCATCGATGACCTCGAGAAAAAGTGAGCCTGCACGTTACTAAAATTTTATTGCGCTAACAAGATTTTAGCTTCTCGGAGACAACCACGCATACGTTAACGTCAATTCAAACATTCTTACAGAGTAAATATTTCTCATTCGTTTTAATTGGAGCAGCCTTTTACTAGTATGCTTAGTGAAGCGCTATTTGTGAAAGATGCCAACGACCATCTTGTTGCTCTGCTTTTCAAGATACCTGAAGAATATCATCCAGGTCTGGAAGCCGCCATAGAGCATATCAATAATGTGCTCGAGGGCGAATTCCACGATGATGATTCACGTAAAGCGGCCTTTCGTTACCTTTCCTTACATTACAGTTGGTATGCACGTTATGCGGAAAAGGTATGTCGCTTTGCCTTGCTGTCAAAAGTTTTCGTTTTATTTAGATATTCAGGGTCACACAGCGCCAGAAGGCGTTCACTGTTACAAAGCCCGCAAAACTGAGGCTGGCCGTGTAAACCTTACTGAGCGTGTACCGTATCGTTCAAAGGATATGGTCAAACACCAGGACGAGTATTCTGTTTTGGCTGAAGCCTTCACTGATGTCTTTCAGTACCTGAGAGTAGCTGTGAGTTCAAATATCAATCCGTTGTATTATTCATAAACCAAAATTTCCTTTCAGCTTTTCCACTACCTTCCTGAAGAGATGGAAGAGATCTCGATGTTCGTCGAAGAACTTCCTCTTCACGCATCCTCACCTTGTTACCCTTTCGGTGGTTTTGCGCTCAACATCAGCGCATGTACATGGGCTCATCGAGACAAAAAGGACAAACGCTACTGCATCGACATGCCAGTCGGCAAATTTAAAGGTGGAAAACTTTGCCTGTACGAGGCTGGTTTGAGTTTCGAGCTGAAAATGGGAGACGTTCTGGTCTTCCCTTCTGCGGATATCACTCATTTCAATACTCATTTCACCGGTACCAGAGCAACGATTATACTGTTCACTGACGGGGATGGAGGGGACAGCTGGTTAAAGGATGCTCATGGGTGGTCGACTTCAATAGTTCATCACGGTCGCGATAATCCTTAGAATTCTTACTTGGAACTCATTTATACTGAAAAATAATACCCTTGACGCAAAACCTTTTTGTACAACTAAAACAGGACGCTTCATAACGAATCAAATCAAAAATCAAGTTTTTTTTGAAGCAAATACGTTGTACAGTTGTACAATTGTACAACGAGTTCAGACAGAAAATACAGAAAATAGCAGTCATAAATACTAGGAATAACAGCAGCGACTAAATCATTCCAAGGTAATAGATATGTCTGAATCCTCGTCGTCGCATGGGGTGGAATCTAACTGGTATAAGATTTTAAACATATCTGAACAGTTTTCAAACACATACCTCTGTCACGCAAAGCAACTTCATCGTGCTCTACGCCTGCTTTCTTTCCTTCAAATCGCAGCACTGCTGCCTGCATCTCTGCATCGGTAACTTTCTCCAAAGCAACCTCGTTCATGCGTCGAAAGTATTCTGCCCTGCGACGAGCCTCCTGTGCCCTAGATGCAGCAACCTTGGCCTCTGCTTCATGGATCTCGACCTCATTTTCTCTCTGCCTAACTTGGTCGGTGGCAGCTGCCAAAAGCATTTGTACGACGCGAGCTTCTTCCTTGCACGTAGCCACGATGTCTTGCGCGAGGTAGATTTTGTACGAAAGCTCCTCCTGTGTGGCCAGAGAGAGATTTTACCCTTGAAGGACTTCTCAGTTGTGACCCATGATAGCCAGAAAATTTGACGCACGATATCAAGAGAATTCGGGAGATCGCCAGTGAAGGAATCCTTGCCTTTGGGAGGGGCAAGTACCTGGGTACCAGTATGGACTTGGCAGTCGTTCATAGCTATAAACAGTAGGAAGGTTTTGAGAGAGTAAAGATTGCGAAAGCTGAGACGGCTGTGAGAGTTCGAAACAAGATTCTACTGTCACGTGTTTGCCCATCCTGGAAGTTGAACGCTATCAACTTGGCTTCGTCTTTCTCTTTCTAGACACACCTTCTTCTAGAAAATACATTCTCTCTTGCCAATTCTATGCCAGTCTGTCGCAGAACTGCTCAGCGTGCAGAGCCTTGTTTTTGTCCTATCTGTTCCAAGAAATTTGCGACGCAGGAGCAATGTGTCCAGCATCTTAACCAACCGAAAGGGGAGGTGTAATGCTGCTCTGCATCCTGCAATCTTCAGAGCTGGCCAAACCATCACGGAGAAATATAATCTACAACGCATGGGCGACATACAAGAACCAGAGAAGGAGGATCAGGAGGATATTGCGATTGATGGACCTTCGTTTTTCGAGGATCCTGGTGACTTTCACCAAGATCCTGATATATCAGAGACTCCTCCTGTCAGGCCCTTGTGTTCTCCCTCTATTGCTGAGGAACACCGTGAATATTATCCTGGAGCCGCTCGAAAGTTTCCTAAAGACGCAAACGCCCCAACTTTCATGGAAAGTTTCCATGCAGACCAGTTCTCTGAACAGAGAAAAAACAACATCTATTACCCCTTTGCGTCTTCGGATGAATGGGAACTAGCATCCTTTATCACTAGGACGAATATGACAGTAGCTGCAACCGATGAATTTCTGAAATTGAAACTGGTAAGCCGCTTTTTTTTCTTTGTTGTGAGAATTGAACTAACTTTATCTCAGACGGCTAGGATGAATCTGTCATTCAAAACCGCCAAGGACCTGAGGAGCCGTATCGAAAACCTGCCTGCAGGTCCCCAATGGAAAGCGATACCATGGGAGACTCGCTACCCTACAAAAAGTCCTTTGACTTTGTACTATCGGGATCCTCTGGAATGTCTTCAGTCCCTTCTCTCGAACCCTCTCATCCAAGACTTCATCCAATACACCCCATTCCGTCTCTGGGAGAATTCGAAGAAGCTGATGAGAGTCTATACGGAGTGGTTATCTGGGAACGCTGCATGGAACCTCCAGGTACGTCTGGCTACGCTTTTATCTTGCTTAATATTTAAGAAACTATCTAGGCGAAATTACCTGAAGGCGCTACAATCCTCGGCACTGTTCTGTCTTCAGACAAGACTCAGCTCACTTCGATGACAGGCAATCGCCAGGCGCATCCGTTGCTTATCAGCTTGGCTGATCTAGACATGGATTTCCGAACCAAGGCATGCCACCACGCATTTCTGTTACTTGCCCTCCTTCCCATCGCCAAATTCTTAGAGAAGAAAACCGAAATTGTGGGCGTCCTCGTCAGCCGCCTATTCCACGCCATTCTAGATTTCATCCTTGAGCCTCTTAAAAAGACGGCACAAGTGGGCGCGATGATGACAGATCCTCTGGGATGGCGTAGATTCTGCTTCACGCCGTTAGCAGGCTATATTGTTGACACCCCAGAATCGGCTTTGATTGCAGGCGTGGCTGGTAAACAGTCATCTGTCACTACAGCATCATACAAACATTTTGGAGACTCCTTTCGCCATCCTCCACGCACCGCTGCTCATACCCTGGCTCAGCTATTCAAGCTCGAGCATACTTTAGGAATCGATCCATGGGATCTTCCTGAATATATCAAGAACGCCAAAGCTCTCGGTCTCAACGGTGTTCACCGTCCCTTCTGGCGTGACTGGGCATTAGCTGAGCCGTCAGACTTCCTGACGCCAGAGATTTTACATCACTGGCTCAAGATGTTCTACGACCACCTGTGTAAATGGTGTATCGAAGCAGTCGGTGCAGCAGAAATAGACTTTCGCTTCTCTGTACTCCGGCCACATACAGGGATGCGCCACTTCAAAGAAGGAATATCCAAGGCCAAGCAGACGACAGGAAGGGAGCATCGGGATATTCAACGTTATATTGTCCCCATAATTGCGGGAGCCGAAGGCGTATCGAAGAAGTTTGTAACTGCCATAGCGTCACTCAACGACTTTTTCTATCATGGTCAAGCTCCGCGTATACTGGACGCCGTCGTGCAGAAGATGTCTGACTGCTTGACAAAGTTCCATGACAATAAACAAGGTATTCTGGACGCTGGGGCAAGAAGGGGCAAGAAAGGTTCCATTGACAATTGGTATGGGTCTTCTCTGTTCTAGCTCTTCGACATCTAACGATACCAGGTACATACCGAAGTTAGAATTCCTACAAAGCGTCCCACACGCCATTCGATCCAACGGTGCACCTCTCCAGTGGAGCGCAGACATCACAGAACATGCTCATATTACGTTGGTCAAGGATCCCGCCTACAATTCCAATAACCAGAATCTAGAGCCTCAGATCTGTCGTCATTTGGATCGCATGGAAAAGTGCAGGCGTTTTGATCTCGCCACTGCAATTGCGACTGCAGGCGTCAATTTTGGAGAACCTTCACTCTATCCTAATACTACACAGGACGATGAAGGTTGCCTGGATGATGGCGAGCCTTCTCTCTTGCTTAACCGGACTTCAGACCTTCTGAATTCCATTGAGCCGGTAGCTCGCCTTTCAGGCACCAACAGAACATCGGTCAATTATTTTGTCGAGAGTTCTTTGCTAGCTGAAGGCCGTTTCCCCAACGCCCCCATCCCTTACAGAACTTTCACTTCTTTCGACAACAATACAGCTTTCCACCTCAGTCGTGACCACCTTGGACGTCAACTCACATTGGATGATGCAGCAACCAAATATCGTCTGCCAGATCTTCGCCCAGCTCTGGCAATTTACTTGCTACGGAAGCAGGGGACCAAAATCCAAATAGGAGGCAAAAGGCCCAAGCTCAAAGACGATAGCGTACCATTCGACAAGATTGAAGTTTGGAAAAATGTACGAATCCAGTCGAGGTCTTTCCATGACGAGAAGAAGATACTGGTACCCGAGACGTTAAATGCAGCACCTCCAGATGGCACTTGGAAATGTGGTCGAGCTGATGCAGCTCTTGTGAATCACGACACACAATTTCGTTGGCCTCAGAGGGGGCTAGAAGGTGTGTGCGTCATTTTTTCAAATCGTAAGTCTCTCACTCAACTTTCAAGGTCATACTGTTTGCCAAATCCGAATGATCTTCCGAGTCGTTCCTCGTACAGGACGGCAGCCACCAGCAGGAGCCAATGGTTTCCTTGCATATGTGCAACGTTTTGACCGCGGGGCGCTTCCAGATACTGCGACAGGAATGTTTCAAGTTAGTCGATCACGTAGGACTGACGGTTCCATCATGGGTGACATTGTCCCTTTGGACCGCCTTTGGGTACCCATAGAGCTCACACCGCGTTTTGGCAAGACAGCAGATAGACGTCTGAAGAAAGAGACAAGCCTGGATTATTGGGATGATTTTTGGCTCTGTCGATGGTACAACAAAGAACTTTTCTTTGCATTATCGCAGTAGATGTCATATAAATTATTAGTTGCCTGAGGTACTTGACAATGGTTTTTTTTGAAAGGTGGACAACGACATTTGAGAGTAGAGAGATCCATCACTCACGTTTTGTTGCTCTCTCCCATCACAACTGCGAACTACTGCAAACTCGGACTCACAGCCTAAGTATCTACCACTTGTAGCCCAAGCGCAAATGCAAAGTTCGTGCCCCCCAGCGGACTAGACCAGAGCAAGACGCCTTTCTCCCAACACAAGCCCATCTTCTCCGTCCAATTCTTTGTTGTTGGTGTCCTGTACCCCAGTGGCTATCTCGCTGGCCCGATGGAGGAACTCATTGGAGAAGATCTTGGGGGGAGGAGTTGTTTTCGCTTCTGCCAGGTCCAGCGACGTTCTTGACATTGCCCCGCTTTCAAAAGAGGTCCGCAGCAAACCTACTGCAACGATCTTCGACCTCGACACTGTGATCTGCTTTGTTTGGGACAACAAGAAAAATTTCAAGACTCTTCACTCAAAAGCTCAGTTCGGTGCTCTGACGGGAGAGCATCCAGGGGGCATAGTAGAAAGCAACTGCTATCGGGGTACAAACCAATGTTTGCAATGGAGTACGTCTTTTCCCTTCTCTGGAATTCATCTCATGTGCCGTAGGAGACATAACATTTGCTATCATACCAAACTCGGAAACGCCGAACTCTCCTCTTGGTGCAGCTGGAATCCGTCTTCAGAACAAGAGGAACCGCAACAATCCAGCGTATTTCCGCACGGTCTGGATCATCATGGAGCCCTTTGGGTTGTACGCACACTGCCTCGTCATGCTACTCCTTTACCTGGCCATCCTCGACGGAGTCTGCACCAAACGACTTTTGCCATGGGCTTCATCAGTGCGATTTCTTTTTTCACCTTTCTGATCTAATGGCGCCACAGTCTTGTTCTCGTTTTACATTTGGCGGCATAGCACAGTCTCACCGACACGTAGCACCATGGTCTGCTGACCCACAATCCCAAGAGCAACATGTATGCGGTACATCTTTTGTTTTTCAATGATCGTCAGACTGATCAATGGCGCTAGTGGGCCTACTATTCTTGGGTCACGACTTATGATCTCGGGGGGAATTCTCCACGGCCCGGGTCAAGATGCCACCGCTGTCAAAACCTCACAGGTAGTCTGGTAGCAGCCTCAAATGAAACCTTGTGCTGATATTTTTTCCAGGCAGCGTCCAGTCTTTCATTGGGGCGCGACAACAAGGCGCCCAAGCAACTCATGGTTCAAGAGCGTGCTGCCCTCGAGCGGGAGCCCGAATTGATCAAGATGTGAGAGACGATTGTCACGGTATGACCACTTCATCATCGCCTTTTGCTATCAGACTCATCTCCTTTCAGTACAAGGAGCTAGTCGCTTCAACTCGACCAGAACTCAAATCTGTCTATCCCAACAACACAGATGCTGATGAGACCATCGCCAGCCTGCACGGCAGCTTCGGATGCAACTCAAACAACACGGCGAATTCCGTGCTAAATATGAGTACTGCTTTCGCAAGTACAAGGCGCGTTTAAAGCTCTTCCAGCAAGCATTCTTCGAGGACAGCTCTCACAGACAACTCGCCGGCGAGGTGGGTCTAACTGGTTCTCTCATCCATTTCTCTTCTGACAAAAGTCATAGGCAAGTTCTTCAGCGCAGAGACTGCCGCGGCTGTGAATGTGCTTCTAGGCTGTTCTTCAAGATGTTTCCAAACTTGTTACGCCCACTGAGGATGAAAGCGTCCTGTCTGCAAGTGCAACTGCAGGTGCGTTTTCTTCTTCTTCTTATGGCTGTCATTTCATGTGTTCTAGGGCCACCGCTTTCAGAGGCTCGACCACACCGGGTTCGCACATCCATGCGTGCCTCCTTGATGCACAGCAAAGCGTGCTCAGAAGCATCTTGAGGACGAATTCTAACCACAGCAGTGCACGTGGAAGATGGTAGGTTCTTTTACATGTTTGATCTTCCTGAAACGGATATTCATTTCCCTGATTAGGGACCAATCTGCGTCAGCTGTCGACCTCCATCACCAAGTCGTTTTGCAAGCAAATTTTCACCAAGCTGATTCACTGGTCGACTGTGACCAACTTCTCCGAGAGCGCCACTCATGCCGTAGACTTTGGACCTGGCGGATTGAGTAGACGGCCCCGACTTCCCCGTCATCCTCCAGTGGACAGGCGGGTGCGCCGGTGTGGGATCCTGACTGTCAAGTCGGAGCTGGCAGAGCCAACCTGCAAGGTTGAGATTCCGCATGGGTCCTGAGCCTCATGCTTGCACTGGCTCAAGACAAGGGGGCACGTTTCCCGGGGCAAGGGGTGAGTCCAGTGACAGGCGACATCTTTTGTTCGTAAGCAATTGAAAGCCTTCATTCTGGTCGGATCTGTGGTCGGCTCGGACGACTTCCACCAGTATTCCCACAGAAAACCCCATCGTCGCCTATATCCAGCGGTTCAAAGGCTCATCACCCCTCTTTCAATCGCTTCCCATCACCATTACACACCATTCATTGTCACATTGAGGTCGTCTAAGTGGCTTTTCTGATTGGAATTTTCTCTCTTTATGACCGACATGCAAGTAATATGTATGTACTCACTGTCTAGACAATGCAATTTTTTTGTACTTGGTATTTCCCTGGTCAATTATGCCACGAAATCGTAGGACAGACCGACCAGGTTTGAATTTAGAACACGTTCACGTGACCTTGGTTGGATATCAATAATTCTCGACACTTCTTGTTTCTTTACCACCAACGACCACCTTGACTTGTCATCTACCATACTCTACACTCTTCCTAACCAGTTCCAGAAAACATGAGTGGCCACAGCAAGGGAACAGTCAGTGAACTGATCGAGGGCGAGAAAGGTAAGCTCAACGCCTGCCACTGTGTTGTTTATCCTTGCCTGCAGTTTCTAACCTTCCTTGTTGTAGAGAATGGGCGACCAAAGCGAGCCAATGCTGGCCAAGGGACCTATGACAGATTGGAGCGAGACAGTAATGCCATACAGGAGACACACACAAGAAGAAGAAAAAGCGTCCCATACCCGAGGATGAAGAGGACAACGACGCAGCACCTGCCCCGAAAACCAAACGGGCCAAGACAGTCAGTGTATCCCCTTTTCTCAAGCTGCCACTTATTATATTTTAGAAGGATAAGGACGACGAAGCCACCAAGAAGGCTAAACCTAACGCAAAGGAGACTGCCAAGGAGAAACCTGTGAGTGTTCTCTTTTCTTTCGAATCTATCTCATTTATATGTATCAGGCTCTCAAGAAGCGCAATACCCAGTCTAAGGTTTGTCTTCGCCTTTCACCACTATCCGAGTTATCCACCTTCCCGCTATCTCAGACCCAGCAGCCAGACTCTCCGCCCCGCCGACACCAACCAAAACCTAATAAAGAAGCTGTGCCACCAGTGAGATCCCCTTCGCCAACGCCGCCACCGCCACCACCGCCTGCGAAGGCCAAAGGCTTGGTTATTAGTGTTCATGCCTTTCTCGCTTTATTGCTTATCCTCTGTTCATACATCTAGACGCAGCATCGAGGAACTCCAGTGAGATATTCTTCACCGACAGCCTCCCAAGCGGTGAGTTATTATTCGACATTAATATTTTATCAAGTAACGTAATTCTTTTATCCATTGTATAAAGGAGGAACAGGAAGATGTGTGTCCCATTGTGAATGTTTGCCCGCCATTTTGCTGACAAGTTTCTGTGTAGCCAGATGCCCAACTTTATGACAGTGACGACATACAGATGGGTACTCAGCCAGGTATTCATTTTGTCTCTCGTCATGCATACGTCTGATGCAACTGATAGAGGACATGGGAGGACCTGACCTTGAAGAAGATCTTAGCATTGGTGAGGATGACGACGATGAAGGTTAGTTATGGCTGTGCTTTAGCAGTGCTTTTATTCACCCCTTCGTTCAAGGAATCAATGGGCGTTCTGGTAAGAGTCATTTCAATCATGAACTCAGTCTCATCGCTCCAATCAGGTGCAGTCAAGAAGCGAGCAGCACTTGTTATCCAGAGTGAAACCGAGGATTCTGATGACGGTATGTGAATGATTCTTCACTCCGGTGGATCTTAGGCTCAGCGTTTCATGATGAAGGTATGAGCGTTGCTGCAAAGAAACCTGAGAAGCAAAATCAAAGCGGTGGTAAGCAGTTATATTGAAGCCTAGCATACCATATGCCTCAGACGTTGTTCCAGGCCAGAACAGGCATGATATAGTCAAAGGTAATGTTTGTTTAACAAATACGAAAAACACATCTAACCAAGCAACTCAGACAAAGGAAAAAGTTCTCAGGCGAGCGGCGGTACGTCATCTATTTGTCTGCTCGTTCCTATATTGATAACCTATTCCTGTTATGTATAGGTGGAACCGTTCAAAAAGGTATGCTACTCTCCAACTCGCCATAACATCCTATCACTAACAACTTTTCGATGTCCAAGGGGGGTACGATCTTCTACAGAAGCACCGCAAACAGAACAAAGCACCCCTGCCCCCTGATCCCGAATTCCTTGCCAGATGTAGGAGCAAACAGAATGAGGACTCGGACACCGACAGTGTGGACCCTGACAATACTGGGAAGCGTAGTGAAGATGAGGAATGCGCTCAGCAGAAGCAGAGGGCAACTCGCACCACTACCGCGCCAGCCCTCATTCTCCCTATTCGAGAACGCTTTTACCACAAGAACTGGCGGAAATTTTTCTCATTCACCAAGGATTACGGGTATAGATTCCTGCTCAAGACTGACTTCTTTCCTGCGAAAAGCCTATTCATGGAGAACAACATCCCCAAATTCCTGGCTGACGCTATTGTCTACGGTGAAAAAGATCTTGGCCTTAAGCTCGACACGGGTAAGAGTATCTCCTCTTCAAACGCAGCGCCGCTGAATTCAAATCTCAGCTGTCTGGGAAAAGCATAAAGGCGATATGGTCATGCTGGTGCGCCTTCAGCCTCGTTGTTACTTGCTGCTTAACATTTGCATTAAGATCTACGAATTCATTCCGACCTTCCGCAGCAGGTGTTGTATTCAAGCCAGAGAGGTCGTCCAACAATATTATTATGCTAAATTCTCACCGAAAATCGACGACTTCCCTGAGGGTTTTGGACAGGCCGAGTGGGAGGCCAGGGTAGCCAGCAACGTCAAGGAACTGTTGCACAAAGGCCATTTTCATCACAAGGGGGTGGACGAACAGGTTAAGCCATCTATATCGCCTATGAAATTGGCTGACGCCCTGACCTAGGGCAAGCCCAACAACCTCATGCATCCTGCCATTGGTGCCCTCTGCCAACGTATACTGACCATGTCTGAGCGACCTCTTGGCACGACCTTTCCTGAATTCAAGACATACAACCCGAATCTTGTATTCGCTGCTGTCGTCTTGGTGACTTTTGCGTTCATGTTCCTTTCCTGCCTTCTTTCTGACGATTTTTCAGTTGCAATGGGGACTGGAATGTTATCAGACAGGCAAACACGAAAACCTCCGTTTCAACACCAAACGCTATCAGAGATCGTACGACAAGCTCTTGCAACGGTGGGGGGGATCTCGAGAAATTGCCCGATCGTGTAGCAGCAGTTCGGGCAGAGTGGGTGAAGTGGGCGGCAGATTTTGTTAGGGCTCTTGACGCCAAGGACCCTCTGGAGCTTGCAGACGATGATACCATGGACCTAGACCTTGATTGAGCAGCTTTTGTATCTAACCTATCAACGCAATTTTTTCTTGATTTTTATCATCATTTTTGGACAAGATTCTGAGCGCAATTAAATGCCAGTAGGGTCGCCTACTCAGAGCCACAAG
Organism: Mycena venus; assembly: GCA_014462655.1. Classification (NCBI taxonomy): domain Eukaryota; kingdom Fungi; phylum Basidiomycota; class Agaricomycetes; order Agaricales; family Mycenaceae; genus Glaucomycena; species Glaucomycena venus. Next base: position 2,439,187 of record JACAZI010000020.1, read on the forward strand.
GCTACCACACAAAAGTACAGAAGCTACAGAAAACTACAGAAAACTACAGCCGCTCTACAGAGACTACGTAATCCGGCCAAAACTACAGCAAACTACGTGGGAAGCAAAAAACTACAGCGACTCTATGTAGCGGCTCCGTACTACAGAGCACTACGTAGAGGGGGACCCTAACTACAGGCCCTACAGCCACTACAGGGTATACAGCCTCTACGTAGTACTACGTAGGGGACCCAGGGTTTGCTGATGATCTTGCTTCCATCGCTACTCTTTCCTTCGCGAAACCAAATTCCAAATCTGGCCTACTCTGTGAGACTCTAAGAATACCAACTTGAAATACGTTTTGATAAGTGACGGAGAGTCCGAGTCATCGGGCCTTCTTCCATGAACGGCGCCAGTTCCGTGTTTCGCCAACCCCTGCTTCCTCACAGCGGCTTCAAAGGGCCGTATTCGAAGCATCAACCGGTCTTTGCTCTACAACCAGTGCCTGCCCAGGGCAACTCCGCAGCATTCGATCAAACAGCTTCGGATTTGCACTTCGCTAGCATGATTGGCGACATGACTTGGTAAGTACGGAGGAGTTCTGGCACTTCAAATCTCCATCCAACTTAGTTTATGAAGAAATCCCATCGGCAAGGCGGGCCGCAAGCGTAATGCGGGTATTTTATCACTAAGCCCAAGCCCAAGCGAGTTTAGTCCGTGTTGACCGTACACGGAAGGAAGGGAGGAAGGACATGCTTTACGGAGCTGTCCTCTCGGAAGAGATCCAAGCGAATCACTGTGTGCTTGTTTTGATGGTATCCATCTTGGCAGGATTCAAAGCCGCAAAATAAATATAGAAGGACGTAGTGCTTCCGAGGACTACATGTTTTCTCTTCTGCTCTTTTTTTCTGCTCTTGGGGTTGCCAACGCCTACGTCTGGCCTTCGCAGACGCTCGATGCGCTTGAGTCTGCGCGCTGGGATCAGAACGGCCACAATGCTGTGGGTTTCGCGGGCTTCGTCGTGCCGTGCGATCTGGCGCTGCAGGGATTCCACTCCGGACGGGCGAACGTGGCAGATTGGGTGCGCACGGCGTACCATGATATGGCAACACACAACGTCGAGGATGGCACTGGCGGTCTCGACGCGTCAATCCGGTTCTCTGAGGAGACGTCGCGCGCGGAGGTACGTTTTCAGTGGCTGGTGTCGATATTGTGTGCTGAGGCCACACACCTTTGCAGAACCCGGGCGACGGCTTCAGGAACACTCTTGTAGAGGTTACGAGTATTGGCATCGCCCATGTTAGCAGTATGTCCTCAGCAGCAGTACTATATAACAATGCCTGACGTTCACAGTTGCCGACAAACTCGCAGTTGCAACAATCTTAGCTATCGAGAATTGGTGGGTATATAGTCACTTTTCACCACACTTCCTGCTCATAGTGGTTGGCAGCGGAGGACCTGAAATCCCTTTCCGCGGTGGACGCGTGGATGCTGGGGGACCTAACACCCCTGGCGTGCCCGAGCCGCAACAAGACCTGCAGTCGCATATCGCGTCTTTTGCACGCCAGGGATTCACGCCGACCGAGATGATCGGTCTCGTTGCATGTGGGTACGTGTACTGCATTCTCACACCCAACGCATTGACGCTGAACATCCACAGGCACACGTTCGGCGGTGTCGAACATGCGCCGTTCCCAGGTATTTCGCCCGAGATGGACGACCCCAACAACACGCTTTCTGTCTCGCATTTTGATACGACCTTCGCTCACTTTGACAATAATGTGTGAGTCGCTGTGCGATGTTATATCCTCTTGAAGCGTTTACCCGCCACCCTGCAGTGCAACCGAATATATGTCAGGCACAACCCAAAATCCTCTCGTTGTAGGGTCCAATGATACGACTAATTCGGACAAGCGCATCTTCGCCAGCGATGGAAATGTTACCATGAAATCGTGAGCGTCGGCATTCGCTGTACTTCCAATACTGATTGTCGCATAGATTTGCTGACTCTCCGGAGCTCTTTGCATCGACCTGCTCGAACTTGTTTGCCCGCATGCTCAACACTGTGCCGCGTGGTGTACAACTCACTGATGTCATCACGCCCCTGCCTGTTAAACCTTCCAAACTGCAACTCACTATGTCTGGCAATACTCTCAAAATGTCCGGTGAAGTTCGGGTACGTCTAGCAGTCTTGCGATCCTTTCCCGTCTACCAAGGCTGAGCGCTGATTGCCCGCGCGTAGTTCTGGAATATGGTTGCAGATCCCCAGCGCACAGTGTTCATGCTCTTAGATGACCATGCCGGCGGCACGAGGAATGTTACACTACCTGCGGCTGGCGTGTCGACTGCTACCGGCGGGCGCTACAACGCAGCTTGGTATACGCTCGTCCCGCAGTCAAGTACATCCCTGGCACTTGATGCCGCAGCGGGCGTCACCGGCATGCGCTTCGTTGTCGACGGCAAGCTGGAGGACCAAGGCGGCGTGGGGTTTGCGGTGCAGGACGGTGTGGTGTTTTCCGACACGTCATGCTATACTTCCAACCAGGAGCCGTTCAAGTGGCGGATGGACGTCGCGGTGGGTTCGGTTGTGCTTTTTGCAGAGTGTGCATTAACCGAAACGAAACGGAGATAGGTGCGCAACGGTCTGAACCCTACGCGGGTATACCTCACACAGATTGGGTCTACGGATAGCACCGGGCGGGAGATCGCTATAGAAGTCGACGTCCCACCTCCGGCGATGCCCGTGGCTGTAAACGTCAACTATTCGATCTGGTCGATTGACATGACGGACGGCAACTTCTACAACATCGAGGCTGAAGTCGACGGGCGCAAGTTGATCGGGAACGACGTTTTTGGATACGGAGCTACCGGCCTTAAAGCCTGCCCAACCTCGACGTAGCGAGCGTCGAACAAGCCACGATTTCACGAGGAGACGGAGATTGGACCATTATTTTGCATATTACTATCTGTTGTCGATAAGTTGAACAAAATAATAGTCATTTGTGTTCTAAGAGCCAAGGATTCAGTAAAGTTACGCACCACTTGCACGATTTCCTCATCTTTCTCTCTTCCGAATTGAAATTCTCGACCGCCTTGACAACGAAATGTGCTCCGGAATCATTCCTTACTTTCCAACGTCAGTTCCTTTGGCTCGCATGGTTGGATTGAGAGTCAGATGGGTTCTGACTCTCTACAAACTCTTTAGATCACTTTGGCTTAAAGCTCCGAAGCTTTTTGAGATGATTCTCTCTGGTTCAAATCAGCAGTGCTGAACTATTTCATTCAAATTGACAGGGGGGGTGACGCGTGACCAGATTTATCTACAGTTGCGGACAAGCAAAGTCCACAAAATTTCTGTAGCGCTTACCTGATTTATTTTGGACATAATTTTGATATGCCTGGACTCAGAAAGGCTGAAACAGTTCAAAAAGCATTTTTTGAAGATTTTCCCACGAGAAATACCCGGCCGCCAAATTTTTGGGCCGGACCCAAATCTCAGATTTGTGATTGGAGCTCATTTCAAAAAATCGGGGTTTTTTTATTGCACAGCCACATCATATTACATCATCCATCAACAACAGCCTCAAGGGCATTCATAGCGCCAGCTGAGGTCGAATGGTGTTGTTTTTTTTGGCTTCACTGCCCACTCTGCTGCCTTCCCAGTTAATCCTCTTCGGTAAGCACTCATAAATCTTGATGACCTGTTGATAAAGCGACGGATCACATCCACAGGGCAGGCATTTAAATATTTCAAAGCCAATTCCTTGGATGCCTCAAAAGTTGTTTTGGGGACTTGCCGGTAGTGATATTTGCACCACCCCCAGTACTGTTTGAATAAATCAACAATGTGGAATTTTTCCAGACAGTAAAATGCAAGTAACTTACCATTTCAATAGGATTTAATTCACAGTGAAACTTTGGAAGAAAGATGCATTCATGGCCAGCTGCAGTGATCAATTCCTCAAGCATAGAGGTTTGATTCAGAAAATCTTCCTGCTGGCTGAGCAGACGAGCCATACAGCACCCAGAGCTTTCTATTGGACAAACTGGGGCACATTTAGCTCTTTTGATTGCAGAGACATCAAATCCACGTTCAACCAATACATCATGAAGTCCTTTAGCTTCCCCACAAGTAGTGGTCATTTTTTGCACTTTGCCTCTCTGTGCAGGGGATGGGTTTGATTGAGGAATAATAGTGTCCTTTTGAATCCGCTGCTTTCCTCCATTTGATTTGGTCATGTCAAATGCCCGGAGTGCATCAGGAGCAAGTGAGGCATGAGCAGAAGACTGATCAAAAATAAATAATGCTGTGACACCTGGATGAATTCTGTTATGAATTGCAATAGCCCTTCTCAGTTGTTTTATGAGCTGGTCTGTGTCCCACCAAGGATCACCCTTTGACCCTGGAAAGGTAATCTCACGGGCATCATCTACAATATTTCCATTGAGTTCGACATTTTGACTGCGGCCGGATTTTTATGTGACACCCCCAAAAATTTCGACAATTCCACGGAAATTTTGACTTTTTTTGGTGCTCCCGGGGGAGAGGATACTCATGTCGGCTTAGAGGTTCGACAAATGCCTTCGTGACGCGTGACATCGACCAATATTCGACAAGGACAGAGGGGTCCATGATGCGTGACTGTCGATTTGGATTTGAATGAAATACCTCAGTATAGGTTCAACCTCCATTACTTATTTAAAGAGATCCTGGGAAGAAAGGTCACAGTAATAGCCACTCATCTTCATATTTCTTGGTATTTGATAGATTATCAGTCATCTTTGTGTGTGTGATGTTGGTCCATGCTGCATCTGGCGCTGAAATTTCCTGTTTTGGCGCGTGGAAATGCTGACTCGCCCTGCTTAATCTGATTATCAGTCACTCCATTACTTGGCACCGGATGCTGCTTTCTCTTCAACTTTATCTCCACAACGAACAACGCCCAGCCGCCGAGTGCTCCTTGCCCTCAACCAGCAAGTCGGCTGGGTCGCAGACCCACCGCAAGGCATCCCCTCCGCACACGCCTCGGCAGAGCAAGCCCCGCGTATAATCCATTTTCGCAACTGCCGTGAAGCGGGCAATCCCGACGAAGAAGGCACCCCGTCATGTGAGCTCCTGAACCCCCTGCTACCAGGAGAGGTCATGTTCGACAAGCGCAAGACCAACGCCTTCTCTGGCACTACGCTCGGCAAGCTCGTGTCGCCCGACACTGAAGTCGTCCTCGTGGGGCTCATGTCCGAACATTCGGTAAAGGCGACGCGGTGGAGCAACAGTGGAGGGAATGAATTACAGACCAGTGTGCAGGGATTTAGCAAAGTAAGTCAGGGCAGTATCTAGCATCAAGGAATATCTACTGTTCAATCCGGGGACACTCTTGTGCTGAATAGGCGCAGGCAAGTCGCGTTGAACTATATAAGAAAGGATAGAGAGCTACAGTGCTGTCTGGTATACGCGGGAATACGCAATGATGATTGTCAAAAGAGATTCTATAGCACCCTCATCACTTCGTCAGTTCGGCTAATTTTGAGCAAGTTCGTCACCTCATCTAAATTTAGCAGATTTGAAGATTGTTTGTCACTTGAGACTCCCCGTTGAAACGCTGAGTGCGTGTTGGTAGGTGAAAAATCCAATTCACAATATTTCAACGGCACAAGATAGCGCGCAAATTCGGAGGTTCTTGCCAAAGTATATGGCAATTGCGAATCCAGGTAAGTTTGAAACCAAAAGCAATAGATCTAAATCAAAATCCAACCAAATCCAATCCTTCCAACCAAAAGTCCCGTTCCGTAAGGTCCCGTAAGTTCCCGTAAGTGTTCCAGTAAGTTCCCGTAAGTTCCAAATAACCGTTCCCGTAGAATTCCAGAAAATCCAAAAGAGACACGGGCTTTACCCGGGCGAGTGTTATTCTTCTACCTACAAGATACACCTCCTTTTATACCTTTACTGTTTATCCTATCTAAACAAATACCCACTCCTACAAACTTCAAGTCCCAATTCTCTGTAACCAAGTCCCTTGCCCATATTTGTGAGGGATCCGGCTCAAACCTGAGCAATTCTTGACGAAAACTCGGGCGTTTCCTAGCGACCGTACTTGTGAACAATGATTTTCATTGTTCAAGTGAATATCTTTTGGTGCGTATCCACGCCCCTGGTGCCATTCATGTTTCAGCATTGTTTCAGAACGCTAAAACACGTTAGAATATTTGAAACGGTAGTTGCGACGCGTCTGAGACGCGCTTGGATTGTCCCCATCAAAGTCACGTGGTCGCAACAATAGCCTTCCATTGTTCCATTATACGCACTATCCAGTGCAACCCTATTATCCTAGGTGAGCATTATCCCTTTTCCATTGTCCTATTCCTCATTGTTTGATTCCCATTGTCTCGTCTTTCCACCATAATGCCTTGTGACTGAACCTCCCCTTTGCTTTGGAAAATCGAAAATTTCCACGCCCCGGGCACGTTTCTCTCCTCGAAACGCCACAGCCTCATTACCGTTGCGAATGTTCGTCAATTCAGATTCTCCGCTGCAAAAGTCTGTCAGTTCAACATTTTTGTCATACTAAGCACATGGCTGTTGTTGTCACCCGCCTTCTTTGTTCTCCGACCACCACATTCTTTTGACTAACTGCAACACTGCAGCCTCGACATTGATGTACTCCAACCATATCTGGGTTGAGAATCAGGCGCGCGAAGCGTGGATGTACACCACGGTTTCGGGGTTCTGGGTTAAAATGATAAGAGCCGGCTGTGGTCAAACGAAGTGCATTTTTTACCCGAAAATGAGTCGAAATCGATGTATCAGGGATGTTTCGCTGGAAAGCTGAACTCGGCGTCTGATTTGTTCTATTCTGAGGTTGACATCACTCAGCTGGTATCTACATCCGAATGAAGTCGGTTGTGACCCGATTGTGACGTGTGATTCGCGTCCATCGCCCGACATCAGATCGACGTCGGGCGGTGGTCAAATCGATGCCAGCGCTGCAGCCTCCATCTCATTCGACAGTCACGCATCACGCACCCCTCTGTCGAGCACGAATTTTGGTCGCTGTCACGCATCACGAAGGCCTCTGTCGAACCTCCAAGCTGCCATGAAGACCTAAAAACTGCCTAAAAACTGCAAAAAGACGAAAATTTTCGTGAGAATTTCGAAATTTTGGGGGGTGTCACGCGAAAATTCGGCTGCTGTCGAAATGTCGAATTGGAATTTCGGGTCACGCGTCACCCCCCCTGTCGATTTGAATGAAATACCTCAGTATGAGTAAAACATGTATTCAGCCTTATTGTGAAAGTGCAATCAATCCATCCGCTCCTGGGTAGGCAAACCTGAAGGTTCAGCAATGAAGTGATCTCATAGACATGGCAATTGATACGCTGCTTGGACACTAAACAAAAATGACAGATCAACTGAGCAAGATTTTGAGGGATAATAAATTGTACACCCCACAAAAAAATCCAGGAAAATAAGAGGGAGGGGTATCAAAAGGGCTTTCACCACTTGGATTAAAGAAATGTCTTTGGCGCTTCTCTGCCTGATTTTCAATGATGACCAATATCAGATGACAAATTCTTTATTTGTACTTGTAGCAAAAGTGACCGAAATCCAAGTTCTCCAGGGTAGCTAAACCTCCGATTCAGCCAATAAAACCCCAGCGACATCTGTTGGCACAAACGACTGGCAGTCGCTGCGTGTTAATCAGGATGCATGAATCCCAAATTGAAGAATGCGACTTGAATGCTAAAGTTTAGAAGCGAGAGCAGAGCACAAATTGAAGCAGGGGTAAATCAAGGCATGGTATGGAACCACTGTGACAGAACACATAAACCTGGTGAGATGGGTAAGTTTAACGAGCTGCGCGAGCGGCTTGGCGAGCGGGTTAGTTACCAAGAGATGGAATGAAGGTGGAGGAGGCAAGCTGTCATGGTTGAACGCGGAAACGAGCGGAGGCAAATACTTGGAATATGGCATCTGCGAGACCAAGCTGGCGGAATATGGAGGGAGGAAGCAAAAGCGCGTGAGGTCGGGTGTGTCCGGCAGAGTCTCGGTGGTCGCGGGCCGCCGGATATGAGCTTCCCGGAAAGTCTGAGAAAGAAAAGAATTCTGGTCTGAGTTCTCACTAGTAATTCGGAATCTTTAGGGCGCATTGGTCATTTTTTCAGTTTAAGACACATTTGTAGGGTTTTTTGCGAGCCCGCGAAGATCAGATAAATTCATGTCAATGGACTCTCACTCGCAGGTCGTATAATAGGTACTCACGCATTCGATGGGAGAATGAATCCAATTGGCATTCGACGGGAAATTACGATCATTCTCCATTTATGCGATCCTCCTTTAACCGTTAGTAGTCTCCAGTCCGTTCATTCAAATCTAGTCAGTGCATCACCCGCGCATACGGCGAACGGCTCCACTCCACCCGCCCTCGCCCTCGCCCTCCCTCAGAAGCAGCACGCAGCCAGCGGTGACTACAAATGCGACCATGCTTGTGTATACAGGCGCAGCACGGCTGAAGCGAAGGAGCACCCCGCCAAGGATCGGTGCGATCATCCCGCCACTGGGAGGATTCTGTCAGCTGTGCGGGCGAAAGAGGATGAAGGAAATTCACATTCTTGATAGCGCGGACGCGAGGCCGCATGCTGTGCCTCGCACTGAAGAGGAGGTTAAAGCTGTGGATATAGGGGAAGGCTTAGAATGTACCTTTGGTGGCGAAGATCTCAGGCGTCCAGCTACAGAGATTGTCCTTCAGCATCTAACAGTGGAGTGAAAACACACAGAATAGACGTACCCGTACAATATAGCATACATCGTCTAGCCGCCCTCTAATCAGTCACAAAACAGGCTCGGATGAAACCAACGCACTTTGCTAGCCAGCCCAAAACCAATGGTGCTAATGTGGATTGCCAAGCTGCTCTGCGCGCTTTGGGCAAAGACGAAGAGTACACAGGAGCCGGCGGTGACGAGGGTACTGCCTGCGAGGGACCACCGCCGCCCAAGGGGCGTGATGATGAGTCTTGCGCCAAGCTGGATGGATCTGCGGTTGGTAAATCCGAACGGGATTAGAGAAGGAAAAGCAACCCTACCAGCGAACCAGGAAATCCAGCGATTCTGGAGATGAGCACCTCCCACAGGCTCTCGTCGAGCGATTTCGTCCCACTGGCCTCGAGGAGTTTAGGTAGGAAGACGGTGAAAATAGTAAATGCTACGACACCTCAGCGAGACGCGCAGGGGAATCAGGTGAATCCTGAAGACGCACCGAATGCCATCCAGCACCAGGTAGACCACACCAGTATCGTTGTGCGGCGCCACTCCGGGACAAGGACCATCTGCAAGCGGTCAAGCAACCGCCGTGCCCAGTGTGGCAGATAGTCCTTGTCACTGCCCCAGATAGCTTGATACTCCGCGCGGTTGCCAGCGGTAGCCGCGGCAGTGTCATCTACGTCCGCGAGCTGGAGCTCGCTCGCCAGTATGGAATAGCCGTTGAAGCGTGCAATGAGTTGTAACGCCGTCAGTGCCTCCGCGGGGCGCCCGGCATGCACGAGGAAGCGAGGGCTCTCCTGCAGGCGGAAGAGGAGGATACGCGAAATGAATATTACAAGTGTCTACGCGTGTTAGTCTGAGCTGCGCGGGAAGATCTCGGTTTAGAACGCACGACAACGCCGAGCGCGCCGATGAGGTATTTCCAGCCGTTGTTAAGAGCGGGGTCGCAGGGGATGGTGGTGACGACGGCACAGGAGCTTGGGGGCACCAGAAGAAGGGCAAAAACGATAGCCACTACGGCGCCCACAGATAAAAATATTGAAAGGCCGGTGACAAAGTGAAGTTTGTCTTGCGGCATGTGCTCCGTGACCAGAGTGCCATCGGTTGGCAATGAGCCCTTGGAAAAGTGTCAGAAACTGTTCAACATCCAAAACAGAAGAGAAAACATTAAAAATAATTAATTGCCGTTCGGCGTAGCCAAAAAAAGATGAATTCAGAAGAACAAAAATCATAGAATTGCGCTCGCACATAACCATCACGAGGTAGAGAGAAGACGACAGCTACCGAGGCCATACTCACCCCCACCGCTGTCCCCAGAAGGAAAGTCAAGAAACACAAAGATGTGTAGTCGTAAGAAAACGAGGCCAAGATACCGAAAAGAGCCGTGAAAAAGGGTGTCGCTTTGAAGGCCGTACTCCTTCCGAGTAGATCAGAGCAGGTGCCCCAGCCAACTGCGCCAATCATCATGCCAGCAAACATTGCGGAAGATACTACGCCAATATAGTGGTCTGGCACGGAATAGTGTTGCTGGACGCGCGGCAAAACAATCGCGACGGCTTGAATCCACATCTAGGCAAGGTGAGCTAGGTTCCTGATGCTAATTACACTCACGTTGTCGGCCATCCAGCCTAAAAAATATGGGCGTCGAAAACCGTAAATCTGCGAGTCGAAAGGATACGTACCAAATCCGCAAAGACAGAGCAGCGTCCACTGGTAGCGGCCCATTCCAATGCGGTCAATTGTCTTGTCCAGTTGGCTGCGAGGGTCCACATCCAGGAGATGCTCCGGATCCTCCTCCGCGCCTGGCACGAGGCAAAGGGTCGACATGGTCAAAGTAAAGTGGCGTCTGGTGGTGCCAGCGGGTAAATGGTTTCGCCGTCCGATGCCATTACTCGTGACCACCTTCTTTATCCGTCTTACCTGCACTAAGAACCGCTTTGCGCGACTCAAATGGGATAAAAACGCGTTATCGGACCGTTGAATGAATCACACGGAAATTGGCGAAATTTCGGCCTACCCAAAGTTAGTTACGGAACGTGACTCGGAACCCGCAATATCAGCGGCACCGGAATTGCCGCCGGTATGTCTAATTTCGGCCAAAATCTCGACTTCCGTATCGTTCAAGCCGAAATTTGGAGTTTCCTCTCAGCGACGCGAGAATTATTTGCTGGGGGGGCTGTGTTTTAAGAGTTGCTGCAATTGGGTTTCCCTCGAATGGAGGAGCGGGATTGAGACGCAAGCGCGTTAATTTAGATTCAGAAGAGCCGAAAAGAAAGTCGAACAAAGTACCTACAGTGAATATTTACTCTATAAGAAAGGCGCGCTAAGTGGAAAGCCTGAGCCCCACGGCAAGGGGGCGCCCGTCGTCCGGAAAGTATGCCACGAAAAACGGTGAACCGGCTATCCAGCGGTCAGAGCTCTTGGTATGTAAAGAATCTATAGCAGAGGATCGATCGAACATGGAATCGGCTTTAACAACTAGCTTGCCCAGCACCCCACTAGTTAGACAACGGTCCAGTGGCATCACTTGCTGGACGGATATATGTGCGTTTTGCGATTTCTTCCCTTTTTTGAGTCGTGGGTCGAAGTAAAGCTGCATCCAGCCTGTTGACGGCCTCAGACGCGCCGGAGATCCTGCCTCCGACGAGGAGGAGAAGGAGGCTCAAAGTCGGGATCTTCGTCTTGTAAAGACGATTCCTCAACCAATCGAGCTAACGCACTGCCCAGGAATTAAAGATCACCATAGGAATTGAATCATCCTGACTCACTGAATTTCCGAACTTCGCTGCTGGCTCCATGTCCTGCATTGAGTCTTGAACTCAATAAAGATCTGCATGAGATCATTGTAGAACTGCGGTGCGATCGATGAGCACACAGCTTCGCAGGGAGGTAGAGGAGTATACGCACCTGGATGCGCTCATTGAGATCTGCAATTATCTCTCGATATTTCTGATAACTAAGATCGAGAGAGCGGAGCGCGTTTTTTCGGGCCTCGAGCGACAAGTCTTCTCTTCGACTTTGTAAGAATTGCTCGTTGCGACGCTGGGAATCGAGAAGTACACAGGTCACCAAGTCGCTAAAGGCACTTACCTCGATAGTAGCCAGTAGCTCCGCCTGCTTGCTCTCGCCTTTGTTAATCTCTTCCAGAAATTTATCATACTTCGCTAGCTCCTGGTCGAACACATCCTCAAACATCTTGGGCTTCACCTCGGCCAACTTCTCCAGGCCGGACGCTGCATTCAAAACGCGCGGGTAGATGTCGTCCGCATCCGCGAGACGCTGCGCCTGCCTGACAAAGTCCTGGAACTCTCTATGAAGTGAGTCCAAGGCCTCAAGGGCGGCCCGAAGTGCGCGCGAATGTTTCACCGCCTCAGCGGCCTCGGCACTGGACCGATTGGACGGCGACAGCGTGGACGCCTGACGCGCAATCCGTGAAAATTCTGTTGTAAGAGAAAAATGATGGCTTACCGGGTCACTCGTCAACTGAACAATGCTCCCTTTCCAATCGTCCCACTTTTGCCGCACGGTCTCGTCGCTGGCCGCCACCCTCACGAGAATATACCGATAGTGGCGCTCCTTCTTAATGAGCTCGGCATTTGCTTCGTGCGACGACGGCCTATCAAACGCCGCGTCTTTGCGCATGGCCTCATCTTCGAAGGCCTCGTTATCTAGAATGTCCATAGCCTTGGAGGCAATTGAGTATCAAATAATGGAAGCGGTGGCGTGACTTGCCTCGTCCAGAATATTAGTATCCTGTTGCACGAGACGCTGGAGATATGCGATGGTCGCCTCGATCTTGGCGGGGCCGTCTTGAAGACGAACCTGTTCGGCCTTTTGTAGGAGACTCGGTGGAAGTCCAGCAGAGTGCTCCAATGCCTCAAGGGACGATGGCAGGTTAAGCAGACGAAGGGTCTCATCCGCTTCATCCTTCAATCGCTGTGCAGCATCTGCTATCTTGTCCTTTACAAGATTTTGCTTGCGGTAGTTGTAGATGTCTAAAGGCGAAGCAATATAGATCGACGGCTCGCTGCGTGAATTAGACCGACGACTTACTGATAGCCTCTCGAGCGCCCCATCCAGGACCGACGACGCTTTTGGACCCCTTATTCCCCCGTTCGCCGATAGTTTGCGGTCGGGTCGGGTTTCGCATGGACGACCGACTGGATGAGGTCCCCCAGCAAATACTGCTCCCCCAGTTCCACGGCGATAGTGGGGCTGACCCAGGTTCCGGCGAGAAGTGTGATGCTGGTATCTTTGGAGGAGCCGTTGTTTCCGGTAAGGTCGTACGTGTCCTCGACCCATCTTAACTGGCACTTCAGTCGCGTATATTATGGATTCAAGCAAGCGACCCACTGGATTTCACGCTTCTTCAGCTCTTCCGATGCATTGGGAAACGCCACCTGAAACATTGTAGTGAGGCTGACGGCGCCAGTGTCGAACCGCCTGATGATGAAGGCATGTCCCGAGGGTGTCGGAGTGTCGACCTTCAGTCTGCCCACCTATATAAGCCGATCTGAGTACTAGCCAGGCCGATTGAGGATTCCACACACGAGAATATCTTTGCCCTGAAAGTTGAGAACTGGAAGAATGTAGTACATCAGTCGGGAAATCGTATAAACCTGCAAGATCAGTGGATTTACTCTGGTATTTGACGACCAGACTGTCTATGTCCTTTAGGTGGGTGTTCCGGTGCCAGACAGGCAGTGGTGGCCGGGTAGCGGAAGTCATCGTCGTCGTTCGGGTGAGAGATCACTTGAAGGAATTAACAAACAGATACAAGTGTCACGTGCAATGATCTGCAATACCTCGTATATTACATCAGGAAAATACAAAATGGTCCCATAGATGACAGGCAGCTATCAAGGTCTATGACAGTCTATGACAAGCTATGAGAGTCTCTGGGCACTACGGCTTGCTATGGGATGCTATGACACTACGGATTTGGGCCGTTGCTATCATCAGCTACAAGCGATTATGAAGATCAAGGGGGAATCAACATTCGAAAAAAGGATATCAGGTTGAAAAGTTTTTTCGACCTTGAGCCGACCCCCCTCCCCCCCTCTCCTTCTATATTGGGAAGGAGTTCCCACCCCTGATGGCGGGCCGTACACCCGGCCTGAGTGGCTTTGAATAGAAATGGTACCATAATATTTCTGATATACATTGATGTCATGTATGGTACTTGACACTTTTCCTGCACCTTCTAGGCCCGTCTCTGCTGCTTCGTACTTTGCCCGTGTCCACCACATGCCTCGCAAATCCAATTCTTTCGCAACGCCACATCCTCCAAGCCCATACAAGAAATTTGGAACTAGATGGTGTCGCTGTGAGTTAAAAACAAATGAAGAGATATCACATAACTGACCCATTGCATCTCGCATCCTTTCTTGGAACACTCGGCCATCAGCAACCTGTCGTTATTCTCGGCATTCCAAGGTGATTTCCCGAAGAACCCTCTCTGCTCCATTGACAATACAAGCCCTCAATGCAATGTTCTCGGTTATCATGACCTTCATACCCATGCTCAAGGGCAGTTTATCAGGCACATCCTTTGTACGGATTGACCTAACTTGCTATGAGTGCCTTTGCAAACTGTTCAATAAAGGAAGGCCATTAAATATAATATGTCCTGCGAGTGGTAATCATGCATAATGTTTTTTCATATGATTCTGGGTGAGCTGTCGCTTGATCAAATCCCATACCCCTTTCATTGCACAGACAATCGGAGTCACTCCAAACTCCGGCTGTTATGCTTATTTTGCTGAACATGGTACCTTTGCATGAAGTCTCAGCCAGTAGACTCACAGACACCATGGAAATTTCATCCAGTACAAGGTATCTGATATTTTTCCAGATAGAGCTGAGTTCTGAAGATTTAGAACCAGCCTTCTGTCTTCTTTTTCGGCAGAAAGGTCAATGCATATATGATAAAGTCATCAATAAGCACTGCCGCACATCTGGTGGGTGCACTCAACATCATTTGTTGTGAAACCCTGCACCTACAGAAGAATTCCACAACAGCTCTGATGATGAAATTCTTTCCCGCACCAGCCACCCCAGCAATATAAATCAGCAATTGTTCCTCCCTGCCAAATATGAATTGCTCAGCAATTATTCAAAGAGCTCTCACCTGGTCTGGGTTGTCTCTCACACCAAAAGTCTTGATGTCTTTGAGGTGCTGTTTAGGTGTAATGGTATCTGTGAGTATATTATATGTTTGACAGAAAAATCCTATTTGGCTTTGATTGGTATTGAATGTGTTCTAAGCCATTGCATGACCAAATGGCTTTAGCTGACTTCCAATGCACAGTTCAGAATCCTCTAACCACTTCCAAGCCACGTTGATGGTTCTAACACCTTCTGAGATGATTCTCAGAAGGGTAACAAAAAATGTGTATGCTCCTGTTCTTCTCCACAAGCAAGGGTTCTTTGCAGTCACAGTTATAGTGGTAGTCATTATTGGTGTGAGCAAGCAAGTAATTAATGACTTGTAGGAGTAAGTAGGAAATAAGCAAGGATGAGGGGGGTCACTCCACAATTGATTTTAAGCAATGTGTAAAACATGTATACATGAGTAGGAAAATATCCAGGGGTCATCAACAGAGTTGTGTGCCTTGGTCTGGGTCCCTGGTGGAGCCCTGCTGAAGGCTTTTCACATGGGCCCCACAGCTGTTAGCTCTTGAGAACAAGAGTGGTTGAAAAAATACAACCGAGCACAATGCATCAAGTCAAATCACTCCTCTGAGGCACAGAGAATTGACCTTAAGTATTTTCTGACCCCAAAATATATACACATACCTCAGGATGGCTTGGGACGGTTTGGAACTGATGCCAAGCCTCCAAACGGCTTGAGACTGGTTCCAAGTCCCTCCACCACACCTTGAATCGTAGTAAGGGTTATTTAAGGATATTGTGATGGCATCAAAGATTCTGATGAGATCAGAAGTAGTGATCTTCCCGGCTTGGCTTCAAGCCGCGAAGCCACGAAGCCCAAGCCGCGGCTTGACAAGCCAAGCCAAGCCAAATCCACGGCTTCGGGAGGGCTTGGGCTTGGGGGCCGAAGCCCAAGCCAACGGCTCAAGCCGCGGCTTGGAGGGGACAAAATGACGGCACAACTCCGGTGTTAAAATGTGATAAACTCGTTGACAGACGGCATTATAGATCAGTGCAACAATACCTGCTGTTCTGTAAGTCGGCTCTCGTGGACGCCACCGGGTGCAATGACGAGGAGGATGCTAATGATGGTGGGAAGAGGGTGATGACAAAGGAAAAGGATGGGATGATCTGTTAAAAGAGGACCCTAATAATTATGACCCAGACACAATATGGACATCTAGTTGCATTTTTTGCAGTACCAGAAATAGAGCAACAATGAAAGTGTAGCAGACGCACTGGGGAAAATTACTGGCAAGCCGCGGCTAAAGCCGAAGCCAAGCCAAGCCAAGCCCTCCTCGACGGCTTGGGCTTGGGCTTGAGGAAAGTGAAGCCAAAGCCCGGGGCTTCCAAGCCCAAGCCGGGGCTTCCAAGCCAAGCCAAGCCGTAAGATCACTAATCAGAAGATTTTCTTCGGTACAAAGAAAGGTTTAGAAGATGAAGGCCGAGGCCAATAGATTCTGCGACCTTCTCGACATTCCCATGTTCTGGAAGAACCTGCAGACGGTTGTGGATGACATAGAACCAATTTGCTATATCACTAACATCAGCCAGGGGGACAAAATGCGCGCTGACCAGGTGCTACTTGGATTTTTTGGCATTTATTTACTTTCATTTCGAGTGACACTCGAATCCCGCCGTTGCCGTGGGCATGATGGCGCATATTAGCACCTGTCTTGTCAACTCTCATGCCGCATGGCGCAAACTTTACACGTCATGCGCTGTCGCGGCCAGACAGGAAGAGTTGGAACTTGGAAGCCGCAGAACTGGAGCGTAACAACACCAAGAGCGTCACCGACGACGACGGCTCTAACGCCGGCGCCAACACTGACACCCCCCGCACTGTTACGGAGCCGCCTGTTAACGTTTGGGGTTTGACAGTGGCGAGCGGCAAGGCACACAGGTGCCCGCTGTCTGTCTGCCAGGAACATTCGGGCTGTCTATTGGACTTAGGATAGCAGTATATAGACTTACAGTATTGGCGTGGATTTCTTCACGCGTTTGACTACCTACGGTACGGCTTTGTACATTGGGGACAAATGCACTTTTCTTTGGCTTGGATCTCGGCTCTAGTTTTGGAGCCCAAGTTCTAACACCGCCGGCCCCCCAGCGCCCAGTAAAATGGCTTCCCCGCCCATTGTCCAAACTCCTTGCCGGTAACTTCCCCGACCCCTGGGCCGTGTACCTTGCAAAGCCTTCACTCAGCAGCAATTGTTGATGGAATTATTGACAGCAGAACATTCTGAGGAACCTCCACCTCGCGGCAACACCAAGGACCCACGGAGAGAGGGCACAATGGAGATACAGCTACATGAGGCAATTGCACCAATATATGGGGAAATGGCAGCCGAACGAGTTAATTTTTTGTAACCACATCTTGAACAGACGGACGTTTGCAATGTAGGATTCTTTGATAGAGATATTTCCTCCCATCTTGTCAGTTTGATTGCCGTAGACTCATGCGATGATCTGGGGCACATTCCTGATCGTAGCGGGTAGCGCATTCCCACCACCACAACGACTATGGACAGCTCCCCGCCTGTGGAGAGCACAAGCTCTGGCGGCCGTCAGGTCCTTTCCCGCCCGCCGTCCTGCCGCCCACCGCCTTACCCGGACATCATTCCCATAGAACTCTGGCTCTTGTGCTGGAGTCTGTGCTCTCGCCCACAGCTGCGTCGCCTTTCGATGGTGTGCAGACTGTTTCGTGATATCTGCCTCTCACTGTTATTCGAACAACAAACCATCGATTCCGCAGGACTGTGGTCCAGCGTTAACCGACACAACTGGATCGACTTGCTCCATCGCATGCATCGCGCAGCAGTCCGTCTGAATACACTCTGTGAATCACCGCACATTAGATTGGTTCGCTCTTGGAAATTCCTTGCCTATCCATCCATCTGGCCCCGGTCGCCGACACTCCGGGATGTTCAAAACTTTTCGCTATTCTCGAGCACACACAGCCGGGTGCTGTCAGCCTTTTCCTCTACACTCAGTCGCTACCATAACTTGCAGGCTCTTCACCTTCAGGGTCTCACTATTGATCCTCCTTTCCGAGAGTCCTTGGCTCTTTTACCGAGACTCGACGATCTCACTCTATCCTTCTGCGACATCATAGCGCGGAGCGGGTCCATCTTCAGACTCACCAGGTTCTCAATTTCTGGGCCTGAAATCGGCACCGAATCCGTGAAGCATTGGGAGCCCCTTCAAATAGTGTCTCCGGAAGGCGTACATATGTTATATCTGCATGCCCCGCACGAGATTAAGCCCCTCATCGCAGGATTCGGATATGCCCAATTCCCAAACCTAGTCGTCCTCTCCCTGGCGCTGCACAATCCATCCGACGTTGATGGGTTCATATCAGTTTTAAAACGGTGCCCACGACTCGAGTCCCTCGCCATCCCCCAGCTGGAATGCACCCTCATTCCAATGCTGCTCAGCTATGGCCTACATCCCGACACCATCCCCCTTCTCCGAGATCTCAGCGGAAGACCGGAGGTGTTCCCCTTCTTCGCATCCAATCGACCTATTACAGCGGCAGCCATCTTGATGGCATTTCGTGGGACAGATATGGAGCCAGCCGTATCTACCGCGGACGTGCTGCGCGCGTTCAACGCCCTGCTGAACTCATCCACTGCGCTGGTATCCCTCTCTATTCGAGAGTTCCCGCTAAGCCCCGAGCTTTTGGGTGCCATCGCAATGTCGTTTCCGCAACTGCAAAAGCTGTCAATCTTTCTCCAAACACTCAAGCCGACTCGAAACTACGGTTTGCACCGGCCCCGTTGCCGTACGAGGCGTTCCCATGTTGATGTACGGTATCCTATCCTCCGCGATGCGGATGCCTTTCGCAGCGTCTCCGAAGAAGCCCTCTCTGACGCTGAGCAAGACGCTCCGCCAATTGAGCTTATCCAAGCCCCAATTAAACAAGAAATACCTGCATACTCCGAGCTGCATGTATGGGCGGCCCACTTGCTTTTCCCCTTCTATTACTGATGTACACGTTCTCAGATGATATTCAACTGCATTTCGAGCGGGAACACTTCACTACCACCTGATATTGAGATCTTCCGAGTGAGGCAGGATGAGCAACGCTCTATCTTGACCCAGGCCATGCAACATGTCGCGATTGCGAACCTCGGCCAGCTTTATCCGCGGCTGCGTGAAGTGCAAATGGGAAATGTGAAATCGTTGTGGGAACGAGACGGAGCTGTCTGGAGGAATCGCGAAGCCTCCTCGTGCGTAAGGGTCGTTTAACCGCCAGTCTGTGAGCAGGGGGCTTTGAAGATGATTATATTTGTTTGATTTTAATTTTGCTTGCCCGTAACATGTTCATTTCCATTTTTGACTGGCTCGAGCACAGAGGCGAGGCGTTATGCCCGCGGAATTCTGTGCGTCCAACTTGTGGTTGACTTTTTCATGACTGGAATGTCCTCGAGTTCATTCACGGTCTATGTTTTATATGTAACTGAACTAACAAATCTGGCGGGGATGATCACGACTATTGCGAATATACATGCTCTTTTAACGGCGCCAGCGCTGGAAAGTCAAGACATATTCATGAAGTCACCGTTAAAGGCTTGTCGATGGTTAGGTTCGTTACCAGCCTGCCTCCGAGTTGCAACAATGTGGCGAGCACGTTGCTACGGCATAGTGCTCGCCACATTTTTTTTGCCATTCATAGGCAAGCTGGTCAAGAGTCTAGTCGATGGTGATGAGTGTTCGTAAACCTGGCTTCCAGCTTTTATTCCTTATTCCGCCACATTCAATGCAAGGAAACTCCTCGCATGCTGACTCGCTATGCGTTCTTCTAGATCAGCTCGGAATATACTTACATACCGTTCCTTGTTTTCTCCTTGCTCATCATTTGCGTTGTCAATATCCGCCGAATCTATTCTCCAAACGCCACGAAAGACTTCTGCGTCGTTTTGTTTTTTTGTCTCTTTGTATTTGGTTTACATTATCACTGCCATGAGTCCGCCGTGCCAAGTGTGCATTGTCCAATGCTATATATAGTGATAGGCTCCCACACTTGCCATCTGGTGATGGCGTCGCCACGCCCCATTCTCCTTCCTCCCTCTTCCACCTCTCCTCACCCACACTCTTTTCTGCTCTTTCCTCGGGGACTGGCTACCCCACGGGACTTTTTCTTCACGACATGTCTTACCCCCCAACAACCCCCGTATTCATACCAGCCAAATCCCTCGGGTGCCAGCATGGACCCCTTCGCCTCGCGGCGCAACTCCGCTGGCTCCGCGTACTCGCACGCCAGCAAGAGCAGCGTCGGCTCGGGCATGTCGGCGTCCGTTGGTGGGATGCCCCATGCGTTGTACGCCCAGGGCCCTCGGCCCGCGCCGAGCATTCTGAGCGACCACGGCGACGGGCTGTATGCGGACCACAGCAGGAGCGTGAGCAGGGCGGGCAGTGCCGCGAGCCAGGTGCGTCTTCCAATGTGTTCTATCCACTCTGAGATGCGAGTTATGTGCACAGTATAATATCGGTGTGGACCCCGCTGGATGGACGACCAAGCCGGAGCCTGACGACTTCCTGCACGACCCGCGCTCGGAAATGAAAGGCCGGGGCACGAAGGGCCTTAGCCGCCGCGGGCTCATAAACATTGGCTGTGTCGTACTTGTCGTTTTGCTCATCATCGGGGGCTCGTGCGTCCTGACTTCTCTCTCTTCTCCCCCTAAAAATCCAATCCAAAACTAATATCGCGCCATGCCAGCATCGCATACCCCATCGCCCGGCACTTCATGAATAAGAACAAGAACAATGACAGCACCAATGCGTCCGCCAAATCCGCGGTGAACAACGCCAACCTGCCGAACATCTCCAGCTGGAGCCTCATCGACATCGCCACGCCCAAGGACGCGTACACGATCCCGTCGTACCATGACCCGACAAAGAGCATGAAGCTCGTCTTCTCCGACGAGTTTGAGACGGACGGGCGGAGCTTTTATCCTGGAGATGATCCGTGCGTGCTTTGTGCTTCCTTCCTCACTTATCCGCATATGAATGGGGCGCAGATACTGGGAAGCCGTCAACCTGCACTACTGGCAGACGGGTGACCTCGAGTGGTACGACCCTTCGGCCGTCACGACCAAGAACGGCGCGCTCGAGATCACGCTCAGCAAGGTCGACGATATCTCGAACAACTACAACTTGTCATACCGCAGTGCGTCTTCCCCGCTCTTTCTTCCTTCCTTTCCCTTCCTCTTTCCCGTCCTCTGCGTCCCTCTCCGCTGCTCTCTCGCTCTTGCTCGCACACAGGTTACGCCTCGCTAACACCCGCGCCTTGATAGGCGGCATGATCTCCTCTTGGAACAAGTTCTGCTTCACGGGCGGGATCCTCGTGAGCAGTGTCACCCTCCCGGGGACAACAAACGTCCTGGGGCTCTGGCCCGCCGTGTGGGCGATGGGTAACCTCGGTCGCGCGGGGTATGGTGCGAGTCTGGATGGCATGGTGTGTTTGCGTTCGCTCCCTTCCTATTCTCCTCTTCCTGCTACTCCTCCCTCTCCCTGCTCTTCTCGTTTTCTTGTCACGCTCTTCCTCGTTTTTCTGCCTAATTTTTCTCGGTTCCCCTCTTTTTCCACCTCGTCAACGCTCACTTTGCTAACCCTCAACTGCAGTGGCCTTACTCCTACGACACCTGCGACGTCGGCACGCTCCCCAACCAGACGCTCCCAGACAACTCAGGCCCGCAGGCCGCCTTTAATACGGGCGGGCCCAACAAGGATGCGGAGCTGAGCTTTTTGCCTGGGCAGCGGTTGAGTGCGTGTACTTGTGCGGTGCGTGGATTGGCTTTTTCCTTATCTTTGTCACGATGCGCTTTCTAATCGAGATTGTTTGTTTCAGGGCGAATCGCACCCCGGCCCTAAGAGATCCGACGGCTCCTTCGTCGGGCGGTCCGCACCCGAGATCGACGTTTTCGAGGCGACGATCGGCGGGCCTGACAATGCGCATATTGGGCAGGTCAGCCAGAGTGCGCAGTGGGCGGTGCGTTGTGCTCTCCTCTCCTCGTGTTTCCGCACAATTAATGTTGATTAATTGAAATTGGTTCTTTATCGCAGCCCTTCGACGTAGGCTACAGAGCCTTCAATTCCACTGACAACCTGATCATCCCCGATCCGAGCACCACGGCGCAGAACGCGTTTGTGGGGAATGTGTTCCAGCAGACAACGAGTGTGTTGAGTAATACGAGTGCGTCTTGCCTACTTTCGTTCCAGGCGAGGTGCTGTCGATGCTGATTCGCTGGCGTCTGTGTTTTAGACCAGGACTGCTACCAGCTCAAGGGCCAGTGCTTCTCGACGTATGGGTTTGAGTATAAGCCTGGGTATTCAGATGCCGTGCGTCTCTTCCTCAAATCCTCTTTCCCTCCTCCAACTGATTGGCGTGAAGTACATCTCGTGGATTACGGACGACAAGCTCGTGTGGACGATGAACGGCAACATGGTCGGTGCGGATAATGTGACGGAGATTGCGGCGCGCCAGGTGCCCGTGGAGCCGATGGTGCGTTTTTGCTACTGCACCCCTCCCGACTTGCAAAGTTCCCTGTTCTCCTTCACCGCCCTGCCCTTCACCCCATTGCACCGTTGCCTGTTTTCCTCGCCCGCTAACACTCACCCATGCAGTACGTAATCATGAACCTCGGCCTCTCGGAGAGCTTCGGCTTCATTGATTTCGATCACCTCACGTTCCCGGCGGTGATGCGCGTCGACTGGGTGCGCGTCTACCAGGACCCGGATAACGTGCAGGTCGGGTGCAATCCCGCGGCCTACCCGACGGCGGATTACATTAATACGTGCGTTTTCTCTCTCCCTCCTCGGAGCGATGCGTTGACGCGTGCACAGGTACATGGAGGCATACACGAACCCAAACCTGACGACGTGGGTGGATGATTTCCACCAGGTTATACCCAAGAATAGGTTGGCGGATACGTGCTAGTTATGGTATTCATTCTCTGGCGTTCCTTGCACCCGGACATGCACAGCAGACACGCAGCGTAGTCCATGTTGTAGTCGAGCTAAATGCGATATGAGCTGATGGCGCTGGGTCGCCGATATATGGGTGATATACTGTGCAAAAAGTAGGGTCATGCACGAAAAGATGGGCTACTTTGAGTGCCTGCGACAACTTAAACCAAAACTGAGCAGCAAGTTTGGAAAGATACAACTTGCCCATGGGTCAACTTCATGGGAACCGGCATGCGCTATCAGATCAGCGTGCTGTTTGCTTGTGTTTATTCTCTACAAGAGATCGGTTCCCAAAAGGTACGCCCGGCAGAAGAAGGTTAAACAACTTCCACATGGCAAAAGTCTTCAAATTAAAGTGACTGAATAATATTTGAGATGTTGAAGATCAACAATTTCACGACAGAATTTTGAGATTCTCCCTCGTTCGAAAATCATGGGTGAAACAGTCGAAAAAAGACCAATAGATTGACATTGAAGAAAATTAGAAAACATCTATCGCGGAAATATTGATCTATTTGATGTTATACACAACTTCTTTCACTGGGTTGAGCCGCAGATATGAAAGGGTGAAAAGTTTATCCTTCAAAGACTTTTGGTACGACGACCGTGAGAACTGCGCAAGTTCGCCCGTCCGCGGTACTCAACAAATTGCACTGGGGCTCAATTTCAGTCCAGTCAGATGAGCATATGTGGGAAATCATTTTGGTAAAATTTCTGGAAGAAAATGGCCCACAATTGAGTCAAAAAAAATCATCGAAGGCAATAACTCAAAATGGGATCAAAATTGACCAATGCATGCAAATTCGAATAAAGTGCAATTATTTGTAGCCTCAAACGCTCGTAATATTTGTTCCTGCTGGAATACAATAGTTTTTGTGCTCATTTACATTTTTCTCCACCAAAGTGAAGTGAATTATCGAGTATCGGAAGCGTATAGGCAAGGAACGGGTCGCGTTTTGGATCTGGCAGAGAACAGACACAGACAAATAGTGGGAACGGGCACCGCCGTTGATCGATCCGGCAGCTTTGTACTTGTTTGTTCCCTATTCAACTTCGATCTACCATGTTCCACTCCGCACCGGACTCCCTGGACAAGGTATCGACTCGCTTCAAAGGGAAGAAATGTTCCCACTGTATATATATATGGGTTCCAACCAAAATCCCACTCCTTATCGCTCAAAATAGAGTGCTATCTGAATGTTCGGGGTCACCTGTGAAGCTCGGACATTTGAAGTGTACTGAAATATTCTGGAAACACCTCAGAACTTTGAATCGATGTATCTTTACTATTTAAAGCCTGAAAACCAGGACCTTAGCTCAATGAGCGAGCTCGCAATTGGCGCAAATCCTGGATCCTTGCGCCTCCACCTCGAGGACGGCCCTCTGTGACGCCCGTTAATCTCTGTGTTGGGGGCCTACCTTTGCGTCCAATCACAGGTGGGTCATGAATTCTATCTCTTGCGGCCTCCTCTCCCGGTGCACATCTAACTCAAAATTAGAAACCGTATTAGTGTCAAGGATTAAATGTTAGTGCTCACCGTATTTCATCGAGTCGTCCGCGAAGCCATTGCAATTGTTCGTCGGTCTGGACTCCACTGACAAGTGACCGCACATCAGCCAAGATAGCTGTGTATGCAGTACATTGTCCGATGGTCCGAGTAGGTGGAGGAGGGGTCGCATTCCTTTGAATGAGAGCAGTGGAGGAAACGGGGTTTGCGATAGAAGCTGCCGGGAGGGAGGTAGCAGTAAAGCGGATTGTGTGACTTGTCTGTTGCTTGTGAGTGACGATCACTGTATTGCGAACATCAAGATCGGGGTTTTGGTACCAGCTGAGACGCCATTAGACAGGTAAGAAATTGAAAGGTCGATCGGTGCTTACCGACGTCTGATCAGCGAAATATGAAAAGGAAGTCCAGGAATCTTGACCCATGCCACAAAATAATGGCGACAGACGATACCAACATTGTTACCCATGCAGCAATCACAAACGTACCGTCTGGAAAAATAGCAATTATGTGAGCTGCGCCAGTTTCTGTGTGCGTAATCTTGAGGAGATGAGTTGGAACAACCCCTTGCTCCCGAATCAAGCGCAACAAAAAACGAGTCCCAATATAAGCCCTGTCGTTCGAAAAGTCATTTCGCGGATACTGAGATAATATGGTGGAGAGATGTCAATGCCGTCCAAATTGAAAGTTACTGCAAGACGTACTTGCTCTTCATTATTTTCCCATTGATATCCCACCTCGGGTGTGTTCAGAGCGATTGCATATTCAGACTGTAAAAAGTGATGAGAATAAGGAGTGACTTTGGAAGAGAAAAGATGCGTACCCAGTTGCGTATCCCATCCGGCCGTTGAAGGGCAGCTGCATCATAGTACATAGAAAGTTCCATCTGCTTGAAACAATTCTGCAGAGCGAACGGCCCAGCGTGCGTGCGAAGTAAGTCCAGAATAGGCTTGAACAGCCCCTCCAACTGGCCAGGGTGTTGCTTTCTCGATGACTGAAAGACATCAGCAATGAGAAACAAAATTGGAGAACACATAGTTACGTCTCGAACACGGATATTCTCATCCGTTTGCTGCTCCAGCGTGCGATCATTGAGGAGCTTGAAGACTTGGAAAAGCGTCTTCTTTGGCCCACTGAGGGCCTTTGTGATGCGATTCTCGACTTCGACTCGCCCGTTTGTCCGAATTCCGGCCGTGAAAACAACACTGATCCACGCCCAAGCCCAGCGATCCCGGACCTGATAAATGTCGTGCAGGTAGGCTCGCGCTGCTGGGTAGCACCGCACAAGGTCAGCCCATTTTGTTTCGAAGTCTTCAGGCGAAACAGCACGATAACAAGTCCAGAAGTCCTGCAGGAAATTGCGCCAGTCTTCAGCCAGTGTGTGCGCAAGGTTCTTGTCGATGTTCTCGAGGAGATGGGAAAGGCAGTATACGTGAAATGTGAAGATAAGGACAGATGATACAGCGGCAATCAGCGCTCCAGACCGGTCAGAGACGAAGATTTCGGGGTGGACATCCCTCGACACTTTGAGATGGCAGCGAAGGATCCACTCGTGTGTTTCAGCATCCTCTTTCTTCTGGAACGCGTACCACCCATTCCGGGAACGTCCGTGGGAGTCAATGATGATGCCAATGGATAGTGGATACTGCTTATCATTGCGGTTATAGGAATTGTCGTTGATGAGAATATCGCAATAACGGCTGGTAATCTGTGCCTGCCTCGGGGACTGCCAGAAGAGCGTGATGAGGACATTCTCGGAATCGAGCTGAACGAAGTAGTCCCATCCTGGTTCATCGCGGTTGCGCTCCTCAAGGGAGGCAACAATGGCATTAAAGTCGCCACCGAGGGCCTCGATTTCCTCCCGTGCCTCCCTTCGAGCTTTGTTGCGCATATTGGAGATTTGTCGAGGCTCCAGTGTATTGCCCGGGAACTGGACTTTGAGAACCTCCTTCACCTGCCGGCGCGAGAAATCCTCCGAATACTGGGCCACCGCTGCACGCTGTGCCATGGTAGGGGGTCGCTGCACATGACCGCCGATGGGGACATGACGATCGTGGTTGTGCTCTGCATCTACAACAGAAATTCGCCAGCGAGGGTGCGGCCCGTCCATACGAACGAGGGCAACATGAGCCTACAAATTTCAGGACAGTGATACTAGTCAAGTCAATGAAAGACGTTACCTGACAATTTGTTCGACCCGATTTGCCTCGGCGCCAGTCGGAAGGATCAATATCCGGCTGATGAGTTTCTACTGCATCGCGGTACCGATTGCAGCGAATAACCCGACGTCGAAGCTGGCCAATGTTATCTTTATGAGATTGGCCCAGAATCCACTTGTGTCCAAGCGCTTCCTGTGCCTCCATGACAGCAGTAGTTCCGTCCTCGACACTGTCATATATGTTCCCGACCTTTATCGGCCCAAACGCACACAAAACCTCGCGATGGCCCGGTGCAGTCCTGTCAGCTGAAGTACTCGACTGACTTGACACTGTTCTGGGTTTGCGACGGGGAGGAGAAACAAGGTCAATGGTCTCGGGTTCCATCTTTGCCGGTTGACCAACCTGTTTACGCTTGACGGCGGGACGCAATGGACTAAACATGAGCTGTTTGATCTCGGCCTTTGTCGCCAGGCGTGGTTGAGGCGGGGTGCAGAGATCAATGATATCGTGGAGTTCCTTCTTCATCTGCAATGGAGTTTTCGGTGGCGGTGTATCGAGAATGGTGATGATTTCGTTTCCATTTGACGGTGAAGAGGGTGGGGTATCGGGGATAACAACCGGTTTGTCAGAGCAAACACTGGTATTAGGAGGGGGAGGAGGCGTCTTTGGCCCAGTTCCTGTGGAGGCCCCAATGCCAGAGCTCAAATCAAACGAGAAGTTGAACGGCGACTCGAGTGACATATTCGAAAGCTGGTGAATCGGGGGAACATGAGTCCGCTCCCCAGAAAGAGCAAAGGGTTCACCCAAGCCCGAAGATTGTGGCGCGGCAGAGGAGGAAGTGGTGGGGAGTTCGCGCTCAGATGGGAAAATTGGTGGTTGCAAGAGGATGGCTGCATCCCAATCAAAGATTGGATGTTCACACTAGTATTGAAGTCCACAATGAGAATGTTTCAAAAATGACTGAACCAGCAGACGTACATTTGCTGCAAGCATATCTAGATTGAAATCGTTGTATCCAACACCAATCTCTTGAACAAACATGGGGACTTCTCCGTTCGCCACACGTGTGCACGGAACAACCCAGTCGGAATAGCCCTGGAATGATTGTGACTCGTGAGACCATTGCACTCACATCCGTGTCAAATTTGATACATACTGTTGTTTTGCGACGAGCAATAAGGTGATACAGAAGAAGCTCCTGCAGAAACATATCGCGGAACTTTGCTGACTGAGTTACGCGCCAACGCGGGATGCCAAGATCAAGTTGAGTCTCGACGTAATTTGAACTCGCAATTCCACAGCTTCCACCGCCAGCGAGAGTGCTCTGCTTATCTATCACACCGGGTGGAATATGTTCCTGCTCTGGTGAAGGTGCAAAGTGTCCAAGTCCAGCAAACGCCCAGCGGAGGATGGGAAGAATATCTTGCGCAGCAGGATGATGCATAGAGTCGCCGAGTGTCAGGTCCGAGATAAAGATTTTGCAGACGGCGGAATAGTGGTCGCTTGTCCAGGTGATAAAGCCAATGCTGTCAACATGGCCACTCCGAATTCGCTCGCGCAAATGAATGATCTCAGGACTGTAAGGCGCGTGTGGGAGAGCAACAAGGATCCGGCAGTTATTGAAGAAGGATGTGGGGAGAAATAAGAAGGAAGGTTCTTCGTCAAGGAAGAGCGCAGCTCGGCGGTAATAAATCATCTCCGCACGAGCATTAAGCACATCCTCCTCAGCCCAGCGTTCGCCCAGCAAGCAGCCAAGCATATAAATTGGCATTTGAGTGACATGAAACCCAGCCAGAGGCTCGGAGAATCTGTTGAGCTTAAACTCCTCGATGAGATTGGGGAGGAGGATTTTTCCGGATACAATGCGATCCAGGAGTCCGGCAGCAGCTGCCAGGTTATACATCTGGTTATTAACGCCGAGGATAAGACGCAGCTGATAAATATTATGAGGCTCAATCCTTTCTTCTCCAATGATACTCGCACCTTCGAAAGATGGTATCGGACAATTCGGTTCCCAATTTGAAGGCAGACCGAATGAGCCCCTTCTTTATAGTAGGCAGTTTCGGCAGCACCGGTGATGGGGTACATGTCATCCAGGCAAGGGATGTCTTCGCCAGCCGCAACAATTATCTCGGAGATTGCAGTAGGTTCTGTGCGGTCCCAGGCCCACTTTGATACGCTGCTTTTGGGCAGTATACGGGGAAGTTGATTGTCGCAGATGAGATCAGCGGCATCTGCAATGGTTATGCTGGCAAAGAATTGGGGCGAGAACCTCGTTTGAGGGTGGGGAGCAGCATAGGCTGTAAAAGACATGGTGGAAGGCAAAGAAAGGATTACTGGGCCACGCCGAAAATTTGCATGTGCATGAGCACGCACGAGCACTCGTGATTGTCAAGAAATTGAAATTTGAAATGTAGTCGAAAATGGAGATATATGCCTAGTTCATAGGAATACCGGGGAATGAATATGGGTTGGATATGAAGCAGCTGCAGTAACTTCAGAATACCGGTTCAGCCGCAGTCTACTGCGTCTCGTTGAATGCACCATTCGAGAGTGAAAGCGTCTAAAACCATCAATTGATGGAAGATCACATCGCGATGGTTCCCACCGGTCCGATGATGAAGGGGTGCCAAATAGACAAATGTTATATGGCACCCGGGTGCTCTGGTACCCGGGGGTGCCAAATAGAATTATCCTGGAAAGTGAACTCAAACTATGTAATAAGAGTATTAGAGTCGGTCTGTCTATATTTCGGACCTAACCATGCCTTTTCCCTGTCAGAAACACAAATCTTGGTCAACTTCACCAAAATCCTATAAACTCTGACAATTTTGAGCAGATCGCCTACCTTCCGCAGGCAAAATCACTGGTAGATAGCCCCTCTACAAAAGTACTTTGCCATAATTTTCAGTTTTTGACGAGCCGCCGACAAAACGACGGTATTTCAGCCGAAATGACCGAATATTTGTGCAAGTGGCCAAATTCAAAAAATGGGCATAGTACTTTTATTTGTATGCTGGTTTCATACCTGACTTCCCTTTTGACCTAGGCTCAAAAATGTGTCCCTGCAAGGCTGATGCCTTTGCAAAACTGGAACCGCTTGGAATCGAGAGTAAACAGGGACAAACACGCCGATCAAATCATTGGCGATGCCCGTTCCCACAAATAGCACGCTGATCTGATAGTGCATGCCGGTTCCCAAGTTACTTCAGAACACAGCCCCTTTGTCATGGATATTATCACTCTTGCAACTCAATGATCGTGTGTCTCTCTGTTTCATCTATTCACCAGGAGCCACCCGGTGGCTTGATCAGGCATGCGGTCACAGGTGGCTGTGGCTGATCTGATGGCTGCAATGCAGTTGTTGTGTGTACGTCCTTGTACCCGATACATCATGGAGAGGGCCATTCTGGAGGCCAGGATGCGCTCAGAGTCAGAGTATGTTTCACACTTGGGATGTTTTGTGCTAGGGAGATCTGTAAGGGCAGCACTGGCTTCTTTGGCCTTTGTAGCACATGTTAGAACAACCATGGTACAAAGGAGTTAGGATCGTGGTGTTAAAAATGCTAAAGAAACAAATATTGAGCAGAAAAACAAGCCACCAGATCAGCCACAACCAGCTGTGGCCGCATGCCTAATCAAGCCACCAGGTGGCTCCCGGTGGCTGCCGCAAACTCTCTAATTGCTCATGGAGAGAGCAAATCTGGTTGCCTTTGTGGAGGAGGAGCATAAGAATGAGGCTCAATTTATAGCACAGTTATCAGTCATGTAATCTTCATCAAAATCTGGAGGCATATGAGAAGAGAATACAGTTTAGACTGTTTTCAACCACTACAATAGAGAGGTTGTGGTGAGCCACCAGAGCCACCGGGAGCCACCTGGTGGCTCTAACGGCATGCAGTGCGGAGTGGCTACCACATTTGGTGGCTCGGCTGGTGGCTGAAGGTATGATGTCAAACAATTTGTTTTTCTTTGTCTTTGTCCATCTAACAACTGTGCCAGTGCAAAACCAGTCTAGACAAGCGAAAGAGATGAGTACAGACCTTCCACGCCCTTCTTAGGAGTGCAAAAACACCAAACCCAATGGCCACCGGCCCGGCAGTAGCCACTCCCACACCGCATGCCGTTAGAGCCACTGGGTGGCTCCCGGTGGCTCATCACAACCTCTCTAATTTGCTCAAGAACATTATTATTAAAGTCGGATGGCCTTGGTCCACAAGTCTATTTTTTTGGCAGAGTGGCTCGGGTGTTTATACAGCATGATTTCCGACCCCGTTGGGTCAAACCTCTCCAGAGTTGCAAACCACAAACCATCTCCTGCTCAAGGGCCACTTGATGTGTTGGAAGAATCTTGCATCTGGTTACTGTGTGTTTGCTTTAGTGGTTGTAGTTTTGCTGTTGAAATTTTGCAATCATGCCAAGGTCCACAGTTCGAATCTCGAGGCTTTCTTTACTGCACATTTCCATATGTTGAACAGATCATGAACAGAGCCTGAACAGTTCATTATCTAAGACTGCTTAGTGGGCCACCTTAAGGCGTTTGAATATCCCATGACGCAGTAACTTAATCCAAGAGGGGTTAGAGAGTGTCGGGATGTAGTCCAGCATCGTGCAAATGGATTGTGGCTGGAGGCACTTGATTTGGTGAAGTTTTGATGGCATGGCAAATATTTTCAGTGTTCTCCTTAAGTTGAGTTAAGGCTTAATAAGGTCTTAATGTTAAGGCTTAACATGGATGTTGAATCAAGTTAAGCCTTATATTTTGCCGCGGCAAGTCCAAAAATGGCCAAAACGGCTTAGCGGGCCAGGCGTGGGAACCTTTCCAGTCTGCCACGATTCTTCGTGACTTTGTGCTCACTCTGCTTTCCTCAAGCAACGGCAAATGGAATAACTTGTTCAGGGTATACGACAGACATCTAGGACATCTCAAACTATTCATAACTGGCCCTCAATGCTTTGTTGATGAGGAATTTGCGCTTGGATAAGAGTAAAGGATCATCGACATCACGGTGTGCCAGATAGGCTTCCATCATGGCACAGTCATTGACATTGGACAATGGCTCCCAGGTCACATCACTGTCAGTCCACAGCACCTGGAATTGCAGGTTGTGGCGAGCCTCCCACTGGTGCCCATTGAAGGAGCTGATCTCAGTCCTTTCTTGCTCCAACTTGTCATCATTGTCGGATTCATCCTGTATCACAGAGAGAGCATTGGGGCCGGGTTTTATGGCGATAGCAGGTTCATATAAGTCGGTTTCTTCATCAGAAGACTCACTGGTCGTCGTCTTGGGGCCAGGATTTGTGCTGACAACCTCTTTGTCAAGATCAGGGTCTTCATCCAAAAGGTCAGTCTCTGTGCTTGACTCCTCCTCTTCCTCGTCCTCCTGTGCTTTACCTCGACCTCTCCCTATACCCTGGACTGCCCCAATGCCATTCACACCTCGTTGTCGACCGCCATGAGCCTTGACTTGCCCACGCCCATGCCCCTTTGCAGCTGCCTTGGCAGCCTTTGTGGCTTCCTTCTCTGCCGCTTTGGCCGCCTTGGGCAGAGCCTTCTCTGCCACCTTTACCTCTTTCTCAGCCGCCTTTGCCGCTGCCGCTGCCTCTTGAGAGCGTTTCTTTGCGGCTGCCTTCTCTGCCCTCTCTGCCTCTGTGATCTTCTTTCTACAGGCAGGAAACCACTGCTTCCTCAATTCGGAATGAAGTTCGGACATCTGTTTCCTGCCATGGAGCTCATCCAACAAGGCCTTCTGCATCTTGGCGCTAGTCATAAGGTGAGCTTTCCCCATCATGTATGTCCGCTTGGGCTTGTTCTTCTTTGCGTAGAGCTGCTGACGCATATTCCCATTCTCTCGCTCCATCAAAACCATCTGCGCATAGTTCTTGTCAAGCTTGACACCTGCGACCTTCAAGAGGTTGCGAAGCTGCTCGTTCTCTGATGCCAGCGCTTGGCGGGATGCCGTCTTACAAACAGGTGAAGGCATGACAAGTGTGTATGCGGCGTGCAAAGCATCATGCGCTTCTGACGCCTCTGCCGTGGTCTTGACAGGATCAGTGGGAGTGGACAGACAGGATTGGTTCATGGATGAAGGGTTGGTTGAGGTGGAAGAATCTGATGTGACCAGGGAGTTGGTGGAAGTGGATGGGTGAAGCTGGCTTGCAGATGAAGCATTGGCAGGAGTAGAAGGACAGTGCTGGATAGCAGATGAAACATTGGCTGAGGAAGAGCGTGTTGAAATACGAGATGAATCTTGTGTAACATCAGAGTAGGAAATTTTATGAATTGTTTTGGACGAAATAGATTGGTTTGAAGAAGTAGTAGTATCCTTATCAATAGTGGCGACGTTTGGGGCAGCGGATCGTGTAACAGTTTAGGAAGTTGCTGTTGTAGTAGAGGAGGATTCTGCTGCCGTGTTCGTTACCAAGGTGGGAATGAGTAAAGAAGGAAGACGAGGTGCAATCGGCATAGCTGCCTGTGTAGTGTAGTTCTGTGCTGGTTTAAACAGTGCATCAGGAAGAGAGTGAAAAAAGTAACTTGCAGGAGCTAACTTTAACTTTGATGGGCCCTTCGGCTTGGCGGGGCGAACTTTACTTAACTTTACTTTACTATTCCCACGCTTGGCGAAAGTAACTTGTTGACACATAACTTGTACGGTTCAAAAAACAAGACAACAGGATTATATTAGAGGGTCTCCAGTGCATCAATTTGGGTCTGGCCACTTGTTAATTAAAGTATGGTCTCACTCATTTAAATTTCTAGATGCGTAGTGCTGCCTTCCTTACCAGCTCACCCGCACTTGGTTGGAACTTCTGTCTATGATCATAGACATCACTCTGCAAGCTGTAAGAAAGTTACAACAATTATTTCAGCTATCAAACTCAAGGTTGAAACTCCTGAACTAGGACCACGCCAGCTCTATCTTGCCCTAATATCCACCCTCCTAGTATCCCAACTGTCTAGCCATGCAAACTTTGCCGCATAAAAGCAAGGACCTGATGTAATTGATTTCAACAGTGACTGAACCTAAAGCATCAGTCTACAGTACAACATGCTCCCACTGCAATCCAGATACCGTGATGCCGTCTTCCAATTTGTTCATGCGGGCAAGGAACATTCGGCACGTGTGGTATTGATTTTGGGTGCACATTTGATGTCAAATGCACTGAGTTGAAAAAAATCGGTGCAAATATTTCCGTTGTTCAGTATCCATCTTGCAGCACAGGCTTTGAAATTCTTCTGAATTCTGGTACCTCATAGCCTCGACATTAAGTAGCCTCTGTGGGTGGACAATTTGAGGCCTGTTAATTTCAGACACAAAGATGAACTAACTTTGGTCCATTCAATGTTCTTTACTTGCTCCCGACAAAGTCACCTTAAGTTAGCTTAAGTTACTTGGAAGTAACTTGGCGCGCCAAGTTAGATCAATGCATCAGCAAAGGTAACTTATGCCATCAGATGGCATCAATTGCAGCCAAGTTCGTCAAGTTATGGTTGTAAGGGCATGAATCAACACTTGTTATGACCCCTAGAGTCATTAACTGACTCTAGCATGCTAGTACTTGTTCTGACTTGAAGTTACTTAAGTTACTTACAAGTTACTTACAAGTTACTTAAGTTACGTACAAGTTACTTTTGCTAACTTTACTTTACTTGCCTGCCACAAGTAAAGTAAAGTAAATTTTGGCAGGGCAAGTTAGTTTTGCCAAGTAACTTCAGTAACCATCCATCAGGAATGGTGCTCTCATCCAGGGGCCATATACTGCATTTTTGAAAGGCAGAAATAATTGTTGATTTTTTGAATGCTTGATCTCTCGCAATGGCGAAGTTTGAAAGGAGGTTGTATTTATCAATCAAAACATTTTGTGCGTGTTGCTACAATTACAAAGTATAAGCGTTCAAATATGAATAAATGCGTTGAGGAGAGCTACCTGTGAAGCTCTGGCCTTCCACTTGGCGGCGAGGGGGCTGAAGACGCCCGCATCACACGGTTGAAGAGCATGAGTCGTGTGCGAAGGAAGACAAAAAATAATGATCCGGTGTTTCTAGAAGCAAAGTTACATGACACGATTGTATTTGTGAAGCTACATATCATCTACCTGGGCGAAGTCGATGAAGCGGTGGGTGCAGTGGCAATTGTGGCCATCGAGAATCAGAAGCTAATTTTCATCGGGATCATCCAAACGTTCCGCAGATGCAGGCGCGAAGTCCTTTTCAAGCCACAACGCACCAAATTCTTGAGCGGTCCATCCGTTCGGGGAGATCGAGATGCTACAAGATGTGAGCCGGAGAGGAAGGGAGAGCATACGAGCTGACCTAGCATCACAGGGATTGATCTCTCCCCATCGTAAATCACGACGCAGCCCCTGAAATACAGCGGAGGGATGGAGCGCGGTACCATCAGCAGCGATGCATTCGATGATAGTGACGAGATCCGATTGCCACTCTCGATTTTCTGTACAACCTTCTGATCACAGTCAACGAGAGCACGGATCCGGTCGCCGACTCCCAACTGGATTCCCTGCAACAAAGAACCATTTAGAGAAGAAACGGCTGGGAATGAACAACGTGTTTACCTTCTCATCCATGTTCCAGATGTTTTGGAACTTGATGTCGTAGTGATCGATGGTCTCAAGGAAGGTGAAGTAGTCATGGACAACGGGTCGGTTCAAAGATCGCGCGCGACATTCCTTCAAACTGCTTGTCCACTGGACTTTCATCTTAATCACGCATTGACAGATGCTTTGCATGCAGATTCGTACCTTCGCTTTGAGGTTTGGGCGGCGCTTTTTGAAACGGATCGGCCAGGTCACACCGAGTGGCGCCCCATAGATTTCGGCTGCGTAGGACCCGATGGTCGGCAACTGAAAGGGATGCCACGCTTTCCCAAGCTCTGCTCGGTCAGACTATTACAGCGAGTTGCGAGAAGTCCACACCTTAATCCATTCTGCAAGGACATCCTCCTGCACCTGGCTAAGACCGCGCCTGTGAGCGTGGGCCTCCACGCGGGTCAAGATTCCTTTGGCGTGCTGCTGGACAGTGGTACGGGGGACACGATAGTATTTAGCGGTTGCACGATCAGTCATGAGGTTTGCTTGACAGTGGCAACAACCAACTGAAGTCATTTCTCTCTTGGCATGTTCTCAAAGTCGTCGTCGTCAACATCGACAGGCGATTCGGGGCGCTCAACGACGATGATGGAATCCGTACGGTCGTTCGGTGGGTCGGGTGCGCGAGGAGACATAGAGAATATGTTGAAGGCGAGGCGAGGAGAGACAAAATTGGGCAGAAATGTAATGGAGAGAAGAGCCTGCGTGCCGGCTATATACGACCACAGAGCGCCCACGGCGCCATAAAACATCACTGGTGGATGAAAAAACATCATATTGAGGAGGAAATTGACATGTTGAGATGGGTGAATAGATTTGAATCATGGTTGGCGATATGGTAAAAGCTGCCTGAAGGCCTCCGATGGCGAGCTCCCGTTCAGGGCTGAAATGGGGTGCACATCCAAGATGAGCTAGGATCATTGTCAAAGGACTTATATGAACGTACACTCATCGCCGCTTCCACCGCTGGGGTCATCCATTTCCCAAAAAAACCTCGAAGTTTTGCACTTGCGTAAAGTGGTGGTTCGAAGCAGCGGGCTGCGATGACGGGAGAATAAAATCGATAAAATCATATTAATACAATCCAGGGAATGCGTTGGCCATGGCAATTTCCCATACCGAGTTTGAGAATCGCAGAAACTTCGATGGTGTCCGATAGACTGATGACGAGCTGACAGCCTTGGAAATGAATTTTGCCGCTCTGGTACCAATCTTCAGGCGAGTAGCAATGTGCAGTGGAGTCCCCCGTGGACTAGGCGGCGCTGAGGTGTAGCCAGGCATCTGACGAATAGAATGAGCACCGGACGTTGTGGAACGGCGAAGAGGTCGTGGAGATACAGACAATTCATCAGCAAAATGTTTCCTCGTCTGGCGCGTCTGGTGCCACACCTGCCAGACCTCTCACACTCCCACAAGTTCGTCTGGCGCCAGAATGACCTGCACTGTGACAGTTTTTTTTCCTGGCGCCAGATGCGACACAACATCTTTGTGGCGCCACTATTTGGCTGAGTTGCCATATTCGGTTGCTACTCCACCCAACTTCCAGTTCGTGCATGTCGTCCAGTTTGTCTTAGGATGCTCAGATTGGACCCAGTTCACGAAATTCAATCTATATGAGAATGCGAGAAGGATAGATATATTCCGTGTATGCTATCTAGAAAGTTACGTATATCTGGGGCCAGAGAATAGACCACCGCGAATTTCCGGGAAGCGAGCAAACGCGAATGCCTATATGAAATGACGGTGTTGGCATCCAGTAGGTAACTGATAAATGGGCTGGCTTACCGCTAAGATTCAATTACCTCCACCTATATTGAAATGAATTATCGATGTATGTAAATGAAGGTAAGAGAAATACGTACGACAACCTCCTCGTCAGAGGAAAGCTGGATTTCGAGACGAGGATCCGGGCCTTCGCTTGTGTCATCCCCGTCGCCACCATCGCCCCACACAATGTCACCGCCGACGTCGGAATATTGAGCAGATGCGTTGATCTCCTCCCACTTGCTGTCGGACAGTTTCTTGATGATGGTGAGATATTTGGCGGCTCGAGAGGCCCAGGGCACAGTCACAAAACGATGCGCGGGTTTCTTGCATTTGCGTTCGACAGGTTGCGACACCTGGCTACCGGTTGCCCACATATTGTAGGCGCGTTCCATCTACATGAATGATGAGTGTCGGGGGATACGGATCAAGAAAAATACATACGGCGACGGTGCTGATGGCAAGTGCAGCCTTGGGTTTCTTTCGCTCGTCTGCGGGAATGACGGACGTGATGCGGGTGTGGTAAGAGTACACGTAGAGGATGGCCTAAATCATCTACCGTGCTCACCGATTTTATTCCAGAACGTTCATATCCATCTTCAGTTCTGGACCTGGCCGCTCATATCCGTGTCCCGTCGTTCCCTCAACTCCTGCAAGCCTTTCTTCCTGATCAGCTATATCCCGACTCCTCATCTGAAACCGCCTCTTCCTCCTCCGAACCAGACGACATGGTTATTGAAACACCTTTACACGTATTCCACTCCGCCATTGCCACATTTTATTCGCCTAGCGACCCTTCCGGGATTCATGGGATGCGCCGAGAGCGCATTCGTTCGACACCAAGCTGGCGCAAGAAGGGTCCGCGGCGTGATTGTGCCTTCGTCGTGGAGGACCAGAATACGGATGGCTTTCGAGCCATGAGCGTCGTGCGGGTAAAGCTCTTCTTTTCGTTTCAATTCGATGGTGTAGAGTATCCTTGTGCGCTCGTGGAGTGGTACAAAAAAATTGGGCGGCGGCCGGATTCGGATACGGGGATGTGGATGGTCGAGCCGGAGGTGCGGCGGACTCGCGCTAGGGAGGCAGTGATGACTGTAGTACACTTGGATTCGTTCTTGCAGGGAGCTCATCTTATTCCTGTGTTTGGATCTCGATACCTCCAGCCTGGCTTTCGCCACACTTGGTCCCTCGACGCATTCCAAGCCTTTTTTGTAAACAAGTATATAGATGCTCACGCAAATGAAATAGCATATTAATTTTACTTCTCATGGGTTCTGGCCCGATTTTAAGAAGTTTCTTGTCTCAAGAATATTATGGCGAAGCGCAGAAAATGGCAGTGTATGGACGAATGGAAGCGTATGGGGAACTGGAGCACAGCCACCTGCCAGACCGCCATACCCCGCCAGACGTGCCACACGCGCCACACGCCAAACATTTTGCTGATGTTTCTCGCAAGCGATGCCAAGCCCAAAATAAGAAAACACGTGGTCGGCACCCCCTCCGGTCGGCACACCGGATAAAGCAAAATATCGACCTATGTTAGAATGTCAACTGAAAGTAGTGAAATTGGCAGCCAAATCAAACTTGATAGAAAGTTGTTCTACTCTTCTGGTACGAAATTGACATAGAATTAACCTCAATCAGCGGCTCTTTCACAAGCTACTAGTATGGCTTTGTTCTCTTCCTGTGAACTAG
Organism: Mycena venus; assembly: GCA_014462655.1. Classification (NCBI taxonomy): domain Eukaryota; kingdom Fungi; phylum Basidiomycota; class Agaricomycetes; order Agaricales; family Mycenaceae; genus Glaucomycena; species Glaucomycena venus. Next base: position 2,477,772 of record JACAZI010000020.1, read on the forward strand.
GAAATCCAAGCCCAAAGAAATTCATTTAGCAGTGCCTTTAGTAATATCGAATGAAGGACTTTTGACGTAACAATCAAAATTTCCTTTGTTCTAACAAAGTAAAATTTGATTGTTACAACGAAAGTCTTGCTTTCTTCTCCCCGGAAAAGGGCCGCTGAATGCTGGCCTTTCAGCAATACTTTCTCAACTCACAGACCATGAACAAAGATATAGCTTGCAAAAGAGCCGCTGATTGAGGCTAATTTTATGTCAATTTCGTGCCAAAAGAATAGAACAACTTTCTAATAAGTTTGATCTGGCTATCGATTTGGCTACTTTCAGTTAACATTCTAATGTAGGTCGATATTTTGCTTTATCCGGTGTGCGGAGATCGGGCACAGCATCATGTCAACTTCATCAGACTAGCCGAAATACAGTTACAGGGGATGTCTGCACATGCATTCCAACATACAAGTAAGCCGTTGGGAGAAAGTCATGCTGATGGCCCTGCAGGACCCAAGCGGCCCGCTAAATAGTCTCAGATAACAACGGAACATGATCAAAGATGTTTCAATGGACCATGATGGCAAAGCAGAACCACCCTGTCATACTGCTCCCTCAGTACTGGCCCACATCCAACCGTTTATATAAACAATGATTAAGCATGATTTTATGTTGAGACAGCGACTGTTTAATGAAACTTCATATAGATTCTTGCTCCTACTCTCTGCCAACCGCTTCACAAGGGCATCCAGGATACCGAGCTCCCTCTGTGTTTGCACGTGTACATTGCTGCAGACGAGCGGTGCTGCGGTGCCATGCATTCGCTGCGACAGTATCAGGAAGCTGATTAAGCACCGTGCCGAGCTCAAAGAATAATTTCCATTATGCAGAAACGCCAGCGCCCAATGTCTGGATTACATTGAGAAAGAGAAATATGACCGCTGATCCTACGCCCTTCCTCTTTTTGTCTGCCTCCAGTGGCTTCAGTCTCTTGTGAGAACTAAGCAGTGTTGCAGTCTTTTTCGTGCTCTGCTTCTCGGAAGCCTGCGCTTTAGAATCGGTGCGTACGCTCATCGTAGTCGGGACTCGGATGAAGGTCAGGACCCGAGTATCATCCAGGACCCACGATGTACATTGGAGATAGATCACAGCACAGCCTTCGAGATCAAAACGCCTAGCTACTGTGGATTTTCGAGTCCATTTGGGAATTGGAAAGACCGGGAGATTTCGAGGGTCGGCGGTCCAGTGACGTAGGTGAATTGCTCGATCAACAATCGGAGTCTCAAATGTACGCAGCTGGCCACCGGTAAATCCTCGCAAACAACATGGGTGCGAGCACAAGGGGCTACAGCGCAAGTCCAAGCTCAAGAACATGCGCATGAACACAAACAATCACATCTAAACGCTTTTCCCTGTCGAAAATTTCATTTTATGCCAGCTAGAGTATTCAATGTTTCAACAAAGGCCATCGGCAGATGCAATCCGGCGCGTTTAAACAGCAGCGGGGTTCAGAATGTTATTTCACTGACCTAAAACAAGTTTCATGCTAGGCAGGTTGAGCAAAACAATAGGACAGCGTACTTGAACATAAGTATTAATTGTATTAATTGCTTTGATCCACATCTCACCGCCCTTTGCCAGTTTTGTTGCTAGTAGCTTTGCATATTGCGAAACAACTGACATTGAATGCCATTAGTCTCGTTAAATCCACTACAGGAGATGCCACCAGATGCCATCACTACAATCAAAGTCCGATCTGGGATGCCGGTTTGCTGCCGGTCTTGATGGCGGTCCTGATGCCGGACTTTCCAACTGCCAAATTTCCTGGGATTTTCTGAGTTTTACACCTTTTTTTCGAAACACTGAGGTCAGACCCAAAGTTCGGACAAATTTTGACTGAGGTCTCACCACAGCATATCCCGAATTCGGACAAAGTTCTCATGCCAGACCACCTCGAAAGTTTGAACAATTTTTCATGGGCCCGAATTGACATCTAACCTACCAAACATTTATCAGGAGTCCTAGAATCAGCTGGCAGTGTAGGGTTGCTGTGCTTGTGCTCTTGGTCAACATTTTCATGATCAGGGCCTTCTCTGGTATTGATATCTGTGGCACCCTCGAAAGAAAAATGAAAAGAAAATGGAGAGAAGGGATAGAAAGGAAATCCCAGGCTCCTAGACGATCCGAACGCGTGATTTGTCTTCTAAGGACTTCCACAACTCACCGTTCCATTTCCAATTATGGGACCGCCCAAACTGCACCTCCTGGAGGAGTGGATAGAGACCACAGAGAACGGCAATCGCTTCATGCTGCTCTGGTGGGGACAGAAATACACAATCACCGTTGTTCTCGACTCGGAGTGACTCGATGCTCGGCGGAAGCACAAGCATGCCGTCCATGATCCATCGAAAAGTGTTCTGCGGCAATCTTTAGCGAGGCTCTTACATATGACTAACAGAATGCGTACGTGAAGACACACAGAGTCGTTGATGGGCATCCAGCCGTTCATCTTCGGGGCTGGTTCCGTGACAATGACTGTGCAAATTTCGTCTGCCTCAACGTCGGAGATATCTTCCACCGGGAGTTCATCAAATGCAGCTTCATCATTAAGGTCGGGCCAACGCCGATCGACCGGAAATATCTGTGGAAGACCAGACTGATTACGTTGGTCGGTGTTGGATAGCCTTCCCTGGACCACGTATGACGTTCCCCAAACCACGAATGTCAGTTCTTTGAGGTCCGGGAACAGCGATATCATCGCAATGAGGGTTTCGAGTTCCGCCGAAATGGGAAGGAGGATAGTGATAGAGAGGACAGGAACGGAGCTGCGGGAAATGGCCAGAAACAATGGCATGAGGCCACCTTCCCTCCACCGCGTGGTTGTACTGTGCAAAACTTTTGCGCTGCTAAGCGGGCGACCGGGAGCTAGCCAGTGATGCAAAGCTGGTGGACCGGTAATGGTGGATAGAAGAGGCATGACGTGGGGAGGAACGGGAGAGTGGATGTTCTTGTGCTGCAGCGAGTACACTGTCAAGGATTCCAGACGGCAAAACTGCCCAAAGTTAGAGAGTACTTCGTCGACGTCCAACGGCCCGAAAGTGGCAATCGATAGGTCGATCAGTTGGTGGAGTTTCTCGGAACCAAATCCCCTCATTAAACAGGAAAGATGATCACCGGCGCTAAGGGTGCGAAGACTCTGCGGAGATGCGGTTTGCAGAGGTTCCTGATCATTTATACTGGCTATCGTCAGACTCTTCAATCCCAGAAACACACGCGAAGCTATGACGTTGCACTGAAGTAGGTGGAGATCCTCTAGCATCGGCAGCGACGCCAAGCCTTCGCGCAAGATAGTGTCGACGATCGCATTTGTGAGTGCAGGGAGGAGAGTTTGTGGTAAACAGTGAGTGTGTTGGACAAGGTTGCGACGACCTTGTCACCATGAGATTTAAGAACCGAATAACCTCTACATTAGTGTAGAAAAGACGTGTTGTGTCTCCCGTTCAAAATGCGATCTTCCAAGAGCGAACCAAGGAGGCAAATGGAGCCTCGCTCAGCCTGTCCAGTCGGTCTGCAGTATGATACAGATGGTGAACACGCTCCATCCAGTTATCTTGCGTGAGCCACATCACCACAGCCGTACCGTATAATTACGTTCAATTCAATATGGGGTGTGATGCGTGACACCATTTGAGTAGTTCGATAGCGGCCGGATTTCCGCGTGACACCCCCCAAAATTTCGACAATCTCGTGGAAATTTTGACTTTTTTCACCACTGGGGGGGGGGAGGTCTGTCACGGTTTAAAAATTCGATAAGGACCCCCATGACACGTGACATTGACCAAATTTCGATATCAATAGAGGGGTGCGTGATGCGTGACAAAAGAATTGAATGTAATTGTACAGTAGCATCAAAGGTGTGGTGCGTCAAGAGAAGAGGCAGGACAAGGGACTGAAAGCACTGGCAAACCAATGAGAGCCGCCGGAGCTGACAACAAGAGCATTGCATCTAGTCTGTTTTTTTAGCACGGGGGTCCGATACAGTTCTTGAACCATGGATATATCTTCATCAAAGAAATAGATATGTGTTCTGTGTGTCCAAATATTTTCAGGTTTCTTGAGTAGCAAGGGCCAAAGCTATTGACAAGTCAAGTTGATGGCTTTTTGGCACATCAATTGAAGTCCGAGCTACTGTGCAAGTCCAAGCATGATTCAAGAAATTCTAAAGAGGCATAACATCAACAATGGACTCCAAGATCGAGTTCCACATGAAGGAAATGGAGAAAAAGGTACCGCAGAGCGAAATCGCCCCGAAAGCACCCAAGCAAAAGATTACGTAACAAGAGTTTACCTTGATCGGGCCCCATCACTTAACAACAGATTTCAATACGATCGAGGTACTAGATGGTACCGTATTGAAGCGTCTGGCTATGGGAGACTACATTGCATCCAACATGCAAGCCAGACCTCATCAGGCAGAAGATTCAGATAGGCAATGACTTTCATGTGTCCAGATGCAAGTCGTGTTTTGAGATGAGGCTAAGTGGTGCACCTGGCTGTGAGAGATAGCGAAGAGACCTGGGGCAGTGCAAAGCTGTCACGGTCGTGATCATCAACTACTCTATGACCTCATTGCCAGCAACATGATCTTCGAGGTTTTCACGAGCTCCAGCGCACTTTATCGTCCGCACTCTGTCCCCTACTCGTCCGTCGAGGCCCAGGTAAGCATTCGTTCACCTCCTCGCTTCCTTTGCTGATTGTTGATTCACTACTCCACATACGCGTCTCCATCGAATGACCTGACTTTCTCATCCATTTTTTAACTGTGCAACATCCTTGCCAACCCTGAGCGTTAGTTGGCTGTTCATCTCCTCCATCGCCCCAGCGCTCATTCCATCTGCCTTAGTGATGTTTTGGCTTGGCTTGGGCGGGTTTTGGCTTACTGATCCTCAAGTCAAAACCCAAGCCGTCGGGGAGGGCTTGGCTTGGCTTTGGCTCAAACCGGGGACCTCGATCTCCGTGCTCTATCTTGGCCTCGCTTTTTGGACATTATCTGCTGTGTGCAGCTGTGTTTTTACTCATGCAAAGATCTGAATATTTCTCCTGGCTCAAGAGTTTTCCCCCATGTGTGCACATTCCACTCTGTAAGCTGATTTTTTAACAGTTCACAAAGATCTCAATCCATCCATTTGAACGGTTCTCATTCATGTAGCTGGCATGGGTTGGGCCCTATGATTTGTCTTTGGGAAGCAAACCACAATGCAGTCCCTACTGATAATCCTGTACCTTTGTTCGCCTCTGATTTGTTCTGTGAGCAATCAACCAGAATCACATCCCTGATCCCGGCCAGAATTTGGGATGGCTCTAATGTCTTTTCACAAGTGTGCAAGATATTAAATAAAATTGCCCGAACTTAAGTGTTCTGTGACCCTGTGTGGCGTGTCTGTGTGGGTGACCTATGCCCCCTCCCTCCACCATCGTTGAACTTGAGTTCCATCCAGAAACTTAAGTTCCATTCAAAACTCAAGTTCTGTCCATAGATCAAGTATGGGAAGAAAAAATGAACAGATGTAATGTAGAACAAATGTAATGTAGATACAAATTGGAGGGGTGCAGTAGTTAGACAGTATGAAATTAGTTAGCCAAATGAAATTCATCAAAGATGGCACTTGCCAGACAATGAGGCAGATGAAGTATGCAAGAGGCCTTCAAAGTCAGAGGGTGTACATTGTCTCTATACTCTGGGAGGGGATTTACCGCTGCTTTGCAACAAGGATTGGCATAGGAACCAAGAGTCCACTTCTTCTCTCTGAGCATTGAGTTGCAGACTAACACAAAGTTGAAGTCTCAAGCAAGCTGAACATGCCAGTGCCGACAGAAAGTCGAAGCGATGGACAAACAGTCCCAGGCAGTCTATGGAGTATGTCAAGGTAGGGAGTGGGAGTGGCATTGCAGTGGTGTGGACAATGGTGGAAGTCCAGAGCAAGAAGGCATTGATCTGCGCTTTGTTGTACAACTGAGCGATCATTGATGATGTACCGGGCCGAGATGACAGATAGCATCCCACTGAAGGGTGATCACCAATTCTTCACCCTTTCTCATCCACTGCAGAGATCCTTTTGTTTTACCAAAGGAAAAATGGCCTTGAAAAAAATACTTGAGGTTCAAGTTGTCTGACAAGGTATTTTACCGACATGTGAAATTTCGTCGTCTTTTTCCCTTTGTAAATGATGTCTTTTTGTTCAGGAAAAAGGGTTCACTCACTATATGTTTGCTGGGAGTAATGTTGCCGCGACTCAATAAGTCGAGTCGTGACTCGGGAAGTCGATTTAAACTTGAGTTTGACTCGACACTGAAGTCAAGGTTCTTTTTGTGAAAATACTCGGATGGACATGCAATGGATATGCAATGTTACCTAGGTACATAAAAATCACCAAATACTGTTTTATCCCCCCCCCCCACTGTCTGGGACAAACCTAGAACTCGGACAAACCAACATTTCTCCTCCAATACTGGACCATTTCTTGACTTTTCTGGCTTAAAATAAACGATAGGAGGCGCCCTAGAGATATAGAACAAAAGACCCTTGCGGTCTTATATCTTTGGCATATATATCACTGTGAAGAGTTGATGACTCTTGTGATTTTCGCTCATTTTGCGTATTCTAAGGCTCTGCACCATCTTCTTAGAGTGTTATTACCTGATGAGCGCATCCAGAAGATGCCACAACATCACGAAAATGCCCATATAAAGATTCAGAAGCATAGCTGTCTTGTAGCTTTCAGAACGGACCGAAAGATCACCCCATGCCTGCCAAATTGTTCTCTTAAATACGAAAATGATGGCTAAAGATTCCTGCTGCCTGTTGACCACTGTGTGGATTCTTTGACCTCCCCTTCATACATACTATACTACCTATTGAGGTACTCCACCCTATGAAGTTTGGAGGCACCACAACCACGGGGCGGTCATGTAGAGGGCCGGCAATCAAAAGTTGACGTGTTACCTAGTACTCGGACACCTGGTCACCTCCGAAAAATCGACGCCGTTTGCCCAATTCTTACTCGTTTCCTACGAAGTAAGAACTGAAACTGGGGTAAAGACAAATTGCTGACGATCTAGGTACTCAGCTTGAGTCCAAACCCTCTGGATAAAATGATATTCACAAGTTTTGCTTAGGTGTCCGAGTACTAGGGGGGGGATAGTAGGGGGAAGCCAACAGGCTCTATCATCCTGTCCCTCTGGCATTTCAAGGTATTGAATATCCAAAAACTCGCAGCTATCTGAAATCTCCCTCCTCATGTCCTTTTTGTGTTCGCCAAAACCTGCACTCAGTCTTCTTCGTCATCTACCACAATTGCAGGCTGCCATTCACACAGGGGGGCAGGGGGCAAAAACCCATGCAGTGGGATTTTAGGTGCAGACCTCGCATGCACCCAGCGTGCATTAATGGTTCAAGCACGTCCTGGCTATGCCTTCAACCCTCTATGACTTATTAGAGCCGGATTTCTGCGGCTTATGTCGATGATCATTGAGCCTGGTATTCAATGTCTGAAAGCAGTTCAATATTTTCAACTTACCCTGCACCTGCCCTGGAAGAGCCAGCGGCGTAAAAATTGAGCGACTCTGAGGAGTCGCCTGATACCATTCATATATCTGGCTACAAACAAATTCAATAGAACGCTTTGCAACGAAAGTGATGATGGTCCCAACGGTACCGTAGCTGCCTCGGGAACGCCGGTAGAGTGAAAAACCCCATCAAGGATTTTTGAAACGGTATAATGCTTTTCATATTCCATATATAGACGGAAGAAATTGATCATGGCGCTTAGAAACGAAGATTTGATGGCACAGCTGAACCCAGTCGACTTGATTTTTTCCAACGGCAAAATGCCATCAGTATAATAGTTCCCATGGAATTCTCCTTGAATTACTCTTCATTCTCCTGAAACATTCCTCGCTCACCATGGATTTTCACAAGCAGCTATTTTGAGACGGGGATTTTGTCTCAGCAGCATTGAAACTCCACCAATACCTTCGTGTACCAGTGCCAGCCCACCACAAGGCATTAACTCGTCTCCTGCTCTCCTCACACACCCTCGGCATTGACATCCTCCACTAGAAGGAGCGCCTATGAGTTCCCGTGCCCAGGGAATCACAATTCTGTCGCTTCTGCCGACTCGCTATGGAGAGTGAATGTCATGCGATGCTGGAATGTACTTATCCCAATCTTATGGCCTTGCGGTATTCCTTTCTAGACGATGTCTATTGCCTAGTGCCAAACCTGCTTCGTGCCTGGGCGTCAACAGAAGTCTTCCTGCATGTCTGACTTCAACGACAGGACTTCAACCTTGTGCAACGCCTAGCAAAATACACAGACAACACCGCTACATGCCCGGTCTTTAGACCCGCAGAATATTTGTACAACACACTGGAATGATACCTTTTTTCCTCATACTGGGTTTTGGAGGCCATGCGACCGTGGGGATCCGGCTGCATCTTGTCCCAACCGGTATTTAATTTTTTGGTACTAGATGTTGCTGGAGGTGTGAGAATGGTTACTCAGGTGATTAAGTGGTCAAAGGATTGAAGTATCTGTAGAATACATTAGACGAATGCATGTAGTATTGGCCCCGGCTGTTTCTTAACGCGACCGCACCAGAATATGCCTACCTACCTACCAGCGAACTTTGATGATACTATCAAATTCAGCCAACTGGATGTTCTCCAGTAGCAATTTGCCACCAATGAAGTGTAATAGATGAAATCCTCTTCCAATCACTCCATATTGTTCTAATGGCCGCAAGTAATTGATAACCACCTATCTTTCTGCAAACCTTGATGGCAGTTCTGAGGACTAAATTGCGACCACCGGATTCAACCTGCACCACAGCTTAGTATCCCTGGGACACCACTGCTACCGTAAACCATATAAGTGGTCCTGTTTGAGTCGTCAAAGTATCTTCCCATCACATATCAGGTCAGAAAAGGAAACAACACGGCGCTTTCTAACAGAAATTTGATGGCACTTCCCGACTGGCCAAACAAATGTTCCTTGCTTGTAAAATGCTGTCGTTTGACCCAGGCGCCCTAAAATCAATAAGGCATATATGGAATAAAGTGAAAAGATACCACTTCTCTGATGGTAGCAATATGAACAAGATGTCCCGGCCCGTTGACAGTGCCAAAGAATTGGTGAACTCGTGGTTTTCTACATCTGGAATCCTGATTCTTGTGCCGGAGCCGTGATCAGATACACTGAGATTCGCGTTGACTGAGTAAGTCCGAGTGTAAGGTGTACACATCGTTCATGTACGGCGGTAAGTACCCAATCAGATTTTTCACAATGGGTAAGTATATCCCTACTTACGGGTGCAGTTTCTACTCAAGGAAGACAGGGCCGTTGTATGCATAGCAATACACCAGCTCTGCATTGGCATCGGGGCGGCACGGTGCTTTGTCCCACTGCATTTGTACCGCATCGGAACTAGCAAAGAGACAGACACAAGGGCGTGTTATTGCTGCTGCAGGGGTGGATGCATATGGTACTTGCCTGACGTGGATTCAGATGCTGAATAGCCTCCAGACCTTATAGATTAGGTTATTGCTTCAAAATGCATCTAGTCTGCTTGCAATTCATTTTAAATATCCCTAAACTAGCAGGAACCCGTGCTATGCACCGGAAATATTGCCATAAATTTCAAGTGGTCGGAATTCAAGCCCCGCAGATGTCGAAGAATTCCTTTGAGTGGACACTCGTCACCAACCTGCGGTTGGTTCCTCGTGTCCAACGTGTTCGGTTTTCGGCTTTAGGTATCCTATTCCAGGTTGAAAATTGTATTCAGTATGAGCAGGCATCTGTGTTGCATTATGGCAGGCAAGCCATATTTGTTCTCATCACGTGTCATGAGATACAGAACACACTGGTAATTTATTCTGAGATTTTTGGAAAGTCCGAGTCAGAGGTCGTGAGCTTGCCCGCACCCGTATGGAACTCGGGGTTGACCTGTACTATACCCGTGGGGCCCCAGTAGGTTGTACCAAACATCTTTAGAAAAGAAACAAACATTCAAGAGATCCAGCTTGCACCCGTCAACTATGTGAATGCCTCGAGAATTGAGAAAAGAGACAAACTTGAGACAGACTGTCAGAATTGTTTTATGGCAATCATGTGACGCTTCGGAAAGTATGCAAAGAAGTAAACTCTTGGAGTTCTCATCCATCCTGCACCCACGAATCGTGCTCTCGGAAAAGTACCAGACTATCAGGGTTCCGCTCCAGGCTGTATCCGAAGGAAATAAACTGTGGGAATTTGGATCCAGCTGCAGTTTTCTTTCGTAAGTAGCAGGACAAAATAGACAGAAATTTGAAAACACCCAATGTTGCGTTAAATGTCATGCAGGAAGGAGGCCAGAACTCTTGGCTTGTAGTCTCGGAAAAGGAAGGAAAACTCAAAGTCCTGCCTGAGACCGCACCCCCAAGTCCCGTGAAATGTCTTGACTGCACACAAAAAACTGACAGAGTTCCAACTTCTGATTCAACTTGCACCCGTAAGTTGTTTCGTGGTCTCATAACAGTTATCTGACCAGAAAAATAAGGAAAAAAACCGGGCTCCAAGTTCAGGTTTAACCCATTGCTAGTGCAACCGACTGCCGATATCAGAGCGACATCCGTGAAATCAGGTTGAAAGGAACAAAGCCGAATCCTCGAGGTCACCGGGAACCCTGGACTTTGAGCACTTCCGATATCGTGTCCGCAAAATCATGTAAAATTTGAAGGTAACGCAGCGTTCAAAAACAGTGAAGCCCGCATAACCAGAGTGTCAAGGAAGAGGCCCACTGGCAGGGACCTGTTCTATGGTCAAAAGTGCGAGGTTCAAGAGTACATGATAAGAAAAAGAGAGTAAAACAGAAGTCGGAGCTAACCGGACTCTCGGAGTCCTCGGATGCGTGATGTTTGTCTGATGTTTGTCCCAGAGCTAAGTGAGCATTCTGATTGGCTGGCGAGAGGGTTACGTTACCTTTGTCAATTGTATAATAGATTTAAGTATTGAACTGCCTTGAGGCCATTTGGAAAGATAGGATTGAAAAAGAGCATTAATTCACAGAAATAGCCATGTATGACAGTTCTACCCGCTAAAATGGGGTGCAAATGACTGAATTCAGGTTTCTCTTTTGTTGCTGGGCATTTCTCATGTTTCAACCTGCTTGGTCCGACTTGTGAGTCGAGTGAAGTCTGGCGTTTGACTCAACTCAACTCGACTTAAGTCGGGCTGGAAGTCGACTTCAAGTAGCCCCAAGTCGGAAGTCGCAGCAACATTAGCTGGGAGAAGTGTTTTACCAGGAGAAAGACTGATTGTTTTAACAAAGGAAAAATTTGTCCCTATTTTACTGTGGGGTAAAACACGCAATAAAACACGGTGGACCTCACATACTTTTCTCTAGGCCAATTTACCTGCGGTAATACAAAGGGATCTCCCACCTCCAACAACTGCCTTCCAGAGGCCGCCTCCCATCAGTATGCTGTCGCTGGCCCCCCACTTCCTTCAAAGACTCATACCACGTGCTCAAAAGCATCCTCATAAGTATGGTGCCTAATGTTCTGAACTCCGGCATAACATGTGGGCCCTCGGTCTTAGGTCCTTCCCCTTCTGAGGCCACTTTCTACCCTCCTGCTCATCCCCTCTCCTCTCTTCACGCCATAAATGTCCACCTTCTTATGCCACCCGGTCCTCACTGTGCTATCACCACTACATATGATCTCCAGCTCACTCGTATCAGGGCACAGTGGGATTGTGGCTCAGATGTCTGGATGTTTGACACAGAACTGAAGTCACCTTAGAACTCAAGTCATGCCAGAACTCAAGTCTATCAACCTACTTAAGTCACTGTAGAACTGAAATCATGCCAGAACTCAAGTGGGTCAATGGGACTCAAGCTGTGCTGAACTCAAGAGATCATGCCGGACTTAAGTTCTTACCAAAAACTTGTAAGATTTTTCTTTTTCAAATTTTTTTTGGTCGGGAAGCTGGAAATCTGTGGAAAACTTAAGATTGTGAACTTAAGTTCTAGGTGTACCCTACCTACTACAATAACAGGAGGGTTGTATGCTATGCAGGACTGAACTATGCTACACTTGCAACTTAAGATCTATCCAACTTATGACCTGATTCAGTCCTGACTGGATAGAACTTAAGTTAAGCTAATAAACTACTTGGCAAGATGTTCAATCCAGTCACACCTAAGTCTTGCACATGTCAATTTCTCTCAGAATTTTTGGCTCAAAATCAAGATGTCTGACATCCAAAGTAAGCATCCCCGGACCATATGAACTGATGTCCTGAAGTTGAAGGTAAAAAACGTGTCTGCATCACAGCTATTAAATGTGACCAAAAAAGGCAATGAGATCCTACCTGTCCGCTCAGGATGGTTGAACAGATCTTGCCTTGTCCTTGCATACACCATGACCGCCACCACTGGCCAAGGATAATGCAAAGTGAATGCGAGGATTGAACCATATTGATGGCATTACAGTGTGAGAACCTCACATCTGTATTTGCTCAATGCTCAAGCTTTTATTCAGGCAAGATTTATGACACCCTCTCCACTTTTGAACTTCCAGACCCACTATGAAGATGCCGTACTCATCAAGAACATTCACTACATTCAGCGGCAAACTAGCCCAAGGGCGGCATCGCCGCAACTGGCTGCCCCATTTGGCTAGCCGAGGTGTCACCAATGCTCGCCACTGAAAATCGGCACCTAGCCTTACGCTGGCCGAAGCTAGCCGACCGCCCACTAGCCTAAAATAGCTGTCAGCTGGCCACAGCTCCGATGCCGCGGGGCTAGGTCATAGCGGCTACACGTAAAGCGGTGACCTAGCGGTGACCTAGCCGTGGCATAGCCTCAGCTGTCAACAGCAAGCCGACGGCTCGTCACAGCTGCAAAACCGGTCGGCTAGGTAGGCCCTAAATGCAGTGATTGGAATTTAGAGGGAAAGAGGAAGTTCAGGGCTGGAACTCGGGGCAGCAAGAGGTTGACAGATGGTGAAGATATGCCCGTTGCCGCATCTGGTTCAAACCAGGCAGCCGGAATTTTGGTACATACAAATTATGTAATCTACCAACCGAGTAGGGTACCATCTGAAAGCCCCGCTTCACCGCTTTCGAACGCATCTATATTCGAGAAAATCCGTTGAAAAATGAGTGGGAAATGAGCAAGGAAATCCGGGCTGTTTAAATTGCTTTCTTCTAACTATTTTTAGAAGAGTGTCATTACTTTTGCAAACTGCTGTAACTGAATCTCCCATGTTCTTATTGTTCAGGAGTCAGCAGAACTTGGTTTATTCTGTGAGACTATTCACTGGGTCGCATCTTTCCTCCATTGGCATCTGGTCACGGTGGTCATTGATGGAGTCTGTACAACCACTTTTCGCTGTCTAATCGAGGGTGCTCTGCAAGGGTCGGCCTTATCAGTAATTCTGTTCTTGCTCACAATCAATCCTCTTCTTCGTCGGCTCCGGGCAATCGGTGTATTTGTCAGCTGGGCCTACGACTTTGTGGACGATACCAACTTTAGCACGGCGAGCGCATCTCCATCACAGAATGTCTCTATCCTCAACAAGGCTGCTGACATTGCCGCTGAAGAAGGAATATGCGGTCTGCTGGTAGACCGAGAGGTGCCTAGGTCGTGCCGGAAATATGGCCGAGTCGTGCAGCAAAATATCCCGTGTACAAAAGTGATATGAGCTCTAGCCGTAGACGGTCAGTATGACAATAATAATAAAATCTTAGCTCGAGCCGTAGAGAATCTCAGGTGTGTGAGGTGAAAATCCGAGTCAAAGCGATTGGGTGGTGGTGGTAAGAAGGAGAGAGGGAAGGTACATGCTGGAACGGCTGCTCCCGTTCTCGTGGGACACCGGACCCCGCAAGCGAAATTAAAACATGTATGTAACGTACGTAAAATGGCCGTTGTAATTCCCTCCGCCGACGCAAATCCTTCCACACGACACAAGCCGGGAACATGCGCAAAGACATATAGGGAGGAACGCTGCCCCGCAACAGCGTCGACTTGGGTGCCCAGGCCAAGCCGAGTGCTCCCAGGCGCAGTCCGAGCAAGTGTGTGCCTCGAGATCAGCGGTGACTTCGGAAATGCTACGAAAATGGGAAGTTACGAAATGGATGTATGAGAAGAGAATTTGCCGTATGTCCCAACCGAGCTCCAAGTCCGTCCTCGAGGCTTGAATGAGTTACGTGACTCTTGATCGCCGTCGATTCAGCGCAAGTATGGAGGCCGAGCAAAAGGGAGTCTTGAAGGGCAGAGAGGTCTAGAGGTAAGAGAGGAGAACAATTCATGAGTAGGCTTGGAAACGAGCAGAAAACAGTGATGCGAAGGTAAAGCTAAAAGAAGCGCCACGGCGTCTCCTTATTTGGTTGACAGCTCGGAACGGAACGGAATGGGAAGGCGACGAGCAGGGCAAGTCGCACTTCCACAGAGGGGGGCACTTTGATTTCGTCCTCGAAATCTAGCAAAAAAATCATTATTCAGCTCTAAGGTAAAATATTCGGGAGAAGAAAAGAATGAGGCTTAGCAAATTCTCAGGTCTTGTCGGGTGGAACGGCATCCTGGGAGATCTCTGTCGCAACTTCGCTCCGAAAGCGCCCTGACGTATGTAGAACAGCTGGATGGTCCCGAACTGTTCGCTCTTCAGCGTAGAGGTCTTCTGTTGGCTCCCGGACGCAGGTAGAATTTTGCTGAGATTGTGCGGCTGCAAACTCGCCGGATACACCCAAAATATGTCTGAAAAATGATCTCATGCGCACAATGGGGTTTGTAAATATAAACGGGTGATACTCAGCTTTCTTTCGATGATTTGAAGACGTAAAACTTGAATCTGCTGAAAGAACTGACTCTTGATAACTTGGTCGATCGTCCTCAGGTTCGGGACACTCCGCGGGAACAGTCTGTTCGAAGTCACCATTTGGTGACAGCACAAACTCGGAACTCGGCTCAAATAGCTGGGGGACAAAATAATCAACGTAACTTGCGCAAGGTAAGAAAGGCTGGTGCTCAGCTCGTTTAAAAGGCTCGTGGTTGCTCGGGTGCTCAGTAGAAGGCTCGAAAAAAATAAAAGGCTTGCATAAATCTTGTTGAGAATCTTGTCGGTGGCTTTGAGTCGAATTCAAATGTGCCACATTCACTGGATTGTCTAGTTCGGTGTCTTGTACCTGTGAGGATGGTGATGAATGCTTGGTATCCTGTACAATGTCCTTCAGCAATAAAATTTTGGAGTGAATGAATGCATCGAAATAAGAATAAAGAATCTTATCCGGGGGCACTGGCTCGGCGAAACCATCGATGCTATCGTCACCAAACTCGGCGAAATCGTCCGTAAAGCCGCAGGAGTCAATGACTACAGAATTAACGAGCTCGGAGGTGAAACCTTCGTGCACGAGCACTCGGAATGCAGTCTTAACCAGCCAGAAACCTTGTGAAGCTAAATTCCAGCACAAAATGATCCATGCGACAATAAACTGTAGGTACTCAGCTTTTATTTCGGCATGTTTGGTCTGTGAACTCGAGATCAAAGCGGGCGGCCAATAGCTCGGTGGATCGTGTTGCACAACGAGGGCCTCAGATTCGGAATTTGCGCCAAATTCTGTATCCGGATTGAGCGCGGTAGTGAGTTCGGTGAGTTTGACATCACTGGGGCTCGAAAGCTCAAATGCAGTCCTGTCGCGCTCAGCTACGGGTTCAAGATCTCTGCCAAATGATGAAGAACTTAGCGTGAGGGGTAACACGGTACTATCTGGCTCGTGGTCATCGAGCTGGACCGTGGCGAGCGAGATTTGATCCATGTTGCATAATAGAGCGCTTCGTTCAACATCTTGTGCATCTGGGGACGGCCTATATTCACAGTAATTGAAGTCTGTAACAAAAATGCGGTCAGCTTCTCCATTGTCTGAACTGGAACTTAGCGCCTCTGTATCCGGATCCGTCTCCGATTCAAACCCGTGTCCTCGATCGAAAATGCTATCAATATCGCTCCCTGTAACTGTGCCAGAATCGTACTCAAATGAATCACTCGGACTTAGCTGTGATGCGGCATGAATGGCGGATGCACTTCCCAAGCATTGTTCCAGCAGCTCATGAACCCGCATTGAGATAGTTGAGACCGTAGCCTGAAACTCGTCAGTGTAGTTTTCCTCATCTGTGGATTCAAGAATTTCGCAGATTGAACTTAGCGTGCCCGTTGAAATTCCGAGAGCGGTAGCTTGGTCAAGAATTTGGCGCAGCTCAAGAATGCGGTCAGTAGTCTCGTTCTTTTGACAGAGGTACACGGGACTTTCCTCAAGGATATCTTGAGCTGAATCATCATAGGAGAGTACGTTGGGTTCAACTTCTTCGATTCGTGGTGATTGCGGCGTATCTTCGCAGGAATCCAACGTCTTGATGCCACTGCCTGTAATCGTGCTAGAATTGTGACCACTGAATCGATAAATCGAACTCATCTCAGCCTCGGCATAATCCGAAAAGTCGCCCGCAAGGTATTTATCCAATTCAGTGTTGATCTCTGTGGAGAAAGCTAGGGATTCCTGTGGCTCGTCAGTGAAATCAGCTGCGAGATCAGATTCGAGATGCTCTGGATTGAAACTCAGCTCTGACTCGTGGGTTGTCGGGACTGCGACTTGGTCAGGAAGGTGATCCGGCTCAGAGAAGAGGTCAGTGGTTTGATTGGTACCGCAGAAATAAATGGGACTTTCCTCGTGCCGACGATCAATTATCCGATGGCCCCCGCCGGCGCAAAGTTCGACGCGCAAGACAACGTGTTCTGGCAACTCGTCGCAGGGGGGCACTTCGAGATCTTCGTCCGTACTCGAATGTTCATTTAGATTGTCGCCGCAGTAAGGTTCCAGTTTGATCTCTTGAGTTTGAGGTGATTCAGGCATGCTGAACTCGAATTGGACTGTCTTCGATGGTACATGGGCTGGAACCGACTCGGGCTCGGTTCGTGGTTGAGTCAAGGTACGCTGAGCAGTGGATGAGAATGCAGCGGGAGCAGGGACTGTAGCGGGCTGAATTGCGTGGTGCGACGGCGCTGAAGTCGTAGCTGGGGGCGTCGAAGCCATAGATGGTGTATCCAGGCGCCGCTGGCAATATAGTCGAGGTTGAAGGCTCATGGGAGTTGTTGAAGTCGTTCCAGAGGTCGGGCAAGAGCGTGTCAGGATCGAAATAACCATAAAGAATACCTAACGAGTCTGTGAGCGGAGGAGGATTCGAACGCGTACGCTGGGGCTCGGGAATTCGGGAAATGAACCAGTGCTTGATGGACGTCGGGATACCGCTCACGAAATAGAAGTCGCGCTGCTTGACCGTGATATCATGCTGCTTCAGGAGAGGCGCTGCGATCCACTGGAAGTCCCGTAAGTATTGTTCAATTTCGCGTTTGGTACGATAGGGAGACTTAGCGGATCGTTGACGACAGAACTCGATTAGCTCCGCTTCATAAACTCGGCGCTCGTCGTCCTGAGATCCGTAAAGTAGCAGCATCTGTTCCTTGGCCGCATTCCATGTTCGATTCGGCTCATCGACGTCGATCTCGGGGATGTACTGGATGATGTCGCGAACACGGTCGGAAGAATAGTGAGCTATGTAGGAAACAAGCTGGTCAGCGTCGTTAATACCCGCATTTGCACCGTGCTGCAGAATGAGATTCAGAAATGTGCTAACGCCGCGTTCGTCGAAGTACGGGGCGCCAGGCGTGCGCGGAATCGGCATGGGGACGAGTAGATACATTGTGGAGGGAGTAATGGAGGTAATCAATGGAGGATATGGCTCGGGTGGATAGCTCGATGACATGGTCAGAGGGACGCGTGCATTTGGGGAACGAGGGCTCGAGAGAGGGGAATTAAAAGAACAGAGGACTCAGCTAGGATACCAGCAACGGAAAACCGACACCCCTCGCGGTGGGCTCCACTGAAGAAGGAATATGCGGTCTGCTGGTAGACCGAGAGGTGCCTAGGTCGTGCCGGAAATATGGCCGAGTCGTGCAGCAAAATATCCCGTGTACAAAAGTGATATGAGCTCTAGCCGTAGACGGTCAGTATGACAATAATAATAAAATCTTAGCTCGAGCCGTAGAGAATCTCAGGTGTGTGAGGTGAAAATCCGAGTCAAAGCGATTGGGTGGTGGTGGTAAGAAGGAGAGAGGGAAGGTACATGCTGGAACGGCTGCTCCCGTTCTCGTGGGACACCGGACCCCGCAAGCGAAATTAAAACATGTATGTAACGTACGTAAAATGGCCGTTGTAATTCCCTCCGCCGACGCAAATCCTTCCACACGACACAAGCCGGGAACATGCGCAAAGACGTATAGGGAGGAACGCTGCCCCGCAACAGCGTCGACTTGGGTGCCCAGGCCAAGCCGAGTGCTCCCAGGCGCAGTCCGAGCAAGTGTGTGCCTCGAGATCAGCGGTGACTTCGGAAATGCTACGAAAATGGGAAGTTACGAAATGGATGTATGAGAAGAGAATTTGCCGTATGTCCCAACCGAGCTCCAAGTCCGTCCTCGAGGCTTGAATGAGTTACGTGACTCTTGATCGCCGTCGATTCAGCGCAAGTATGGAGGCCGAGCAAAAGGGAGTCTTGAAGGGCAGAGAGGTCTAGAGGTAAGAGAGGAGAACAATTCATGAGTAGGCTTGGAAACGAGCAGAAAACAGTGATGCGAAGGTAAAGCTAAAAGAAGCGCCACGGCGTCTCCTTATTTGGTTGACAGCTCGGAACGGAACGGAATGGGAAGGCGACGAGCAGGGCAAGTCGCACTTCCACACCGCTCAGTGGGCCGCTGACGACCACGCAACTTTCGGGAAGGACAAGACTGAGCTGATACATCACACTCCAGGACGCCGCGATCTCAGGCTCTCTGACTTCACTATCACATTTAATGGCCAGGTAATACGTCCTTCACGAATTGTCAAGTGGATCAGGGTTATTCTTGACGAGAAACTCAAGGGCGAGGACCATATTCGCGCTTGAGCAGCATCAGCAGCACGGGGTCTTAACGCGTCTCTAGCGCTCGCTCATGCTATGTGGGGCCCCAAACCGAGATCTTGTCCTGGTTACGATCCTCCCTTGGGTGGACTACGGGGTCTCTTCCTTCTTCCCACTCCTGCTGGCAACCCTCAACCCTCTCGATTGTATCAATAAGTCGGCGGCTGGACGCATAACAGGCGCTTATCACACGACCAACGGTGTCTGCCGGGCTCCTCGGCATGGAGCTCATCCTACCAGTTTACTCACCATCTTGGGCGGATTCTCTTCCCGTGTCTACCGTCATCGCAGTAAAGAACTTGGCACTGGAGGTCTCGGGTGCATTCGTTGTGGACACGGACTACGCCGAGACAACGTGGTTCACTGACGGGTTGCCCCTTGCGGGGGAAGCAGGTGGAGCGATCATTCGGCTTGAAAAAGGTTTGCTGCGTGAGGAGATCCTAGTGCCGCTTGGAGACGGGCAGGTAGTGGAGGGAGAGGTTGAGGGGAGTATCGCTGAGACAGAGCGCGCTATACAAGGCAACCACCATCGCATCCTCGTCATATCTGACTCGCAAGCAGGGTTGCAAGGTACCGTCTCTACGGTGCCGAGCTCCGGGCAGTTTCGCGCTATCCTGTACGACCAACTCCTTCGTCGCACACTCCCCATGGCTCCACATCTTCGCATTACCAATCTGTAGACACCGGCACACATTGGGATCTGCGGCAATGAAATTGCAGACATTGCGCCAAGGCGGCTACCCTTCTACCAGCGCCACCCTCAGTTCCAGTCTCCGTAACAACCGTAACAACCTTCCGGTGGTATATGTGCGAAGACATTCTGCGTCTCTGGGACGTTCAATGGAGCCTTCGCACAACGGGCCGAGTATTACGTCAGGTTGACAGGCTGCCCCTGTTCCTCATCCTGTGCCATCTCTACCGCTCGAATCCTCGAGCTATGATCTCAATCATCTCCCGCCTACATACAGACTTCTCACCCCTCAACGCAACGCGATTCCGCCTACACCGAACTGACTCACCAGCCTGCGATGCATGCGGGGCACCAGAAACTAGACCCACTTTCTCCTCCAATACCCAGCTTGGGAACATCTCCGCCCGGCGCTTCAACGTGCGTCGTACATGGCAGATATACTAGGCGCCGTTGTTGTCCCCTCGTTGCTCACAAATGCCAAGCTCCTCAAGGCCCTAGTCAACTTCATCTTGGCAACTGGCCACTTCTCGTGATTTCTCTCTATCTCTCAGCTTCCCTTTAGAAGATATCTCTACCTTACTTTGCTATACCTTTCCTCGACTTGTCTGATGGACCTGAATATTCATGTTGTATCTTTCCCGATCCCACTAGCGCACTGACTCCGCGGCATAAAAGATGCGCAGGCTCCAGAAGTGTCCTCAACTTGTTTGTGGGACTTGAATATTCATGTTGGATCTTTCCCGATCCCACGAGCGTAGTCTGTAGTTGACCGCGCGATCATGTATAGGTAGCGCCGTTATTATGTAATCATCGGAGTTTGAATTTCTTCCCATGACCACTCACCCTTCTAGTAGCTGCATCCACAAACTTTGAGAGAGAAGGTCTCTCCAAACCTCATTTCCAATCGGATTACCTTCACCAAATCATGGTTCTTGGGCTCTCGGGAAGAATTCACAACATCGGCTGTCTCCACGTGCCGACCCATCAAATTTCGGTGTCGTGCTTCTGCAACTTCCCGCCCAAGGTTCGGTGGAGAACTTTACTCAAATTGTGTTCCTAAACCTAAACAGAGCCCTAAACTAGCAAAAAAATGTGTCGCTGCACTCTTCTCAATATTTTTGTTATTTGTAATAAGGCCACTAGCGATTGTTCGATCAAGGTCAGTGACAGACTATAACAACTGAGGTACGAGGTTAATGTGATAGCATCTGTTTATAAGAGACTACCACGAGCGCACCGACGCGTCAAGGACGTGTCTGGTCACTTCTTCTTATCTTATAAGTCGTCTTTCTCCTGATCACTCCCGTGTTCGCGCTGCCGCAGACGTTTCACTAGAAATACCGACTAGTGGGCTGACATCTCCGAGAACTGCAAAGTTTTCCATTGATGTTCTGGATTTCTGCCGAGGGCCCTGGGCACGGAATACGCCGCTGGTGGATTACCACAGATATTTCACTCCTCTACACCGATACTAACCTGTTCTTTAAAATCTCGACCCGTTCCCGTCCACGTTTTACGGCATTGTTCGTTGAATTTTTGAAAGACCCACATAAGTATCATGTTAAGCTCAAGCCTGATATTCACGGGCTCATGGCAGCGGCCCAAGCGTTGTTCTCCCGCCTGCACTTGTGATGGCTGTGTCCTCCTCTCTCTACGAATCATTTTGCTTTGACTAACGAATCTCATTTGCATGAGGAGCCTATCGTTGCAGCTGAAAACAAAAGAAAGACGCGCATTGGTCTCTGGCGCGAGTTATGACACACATTTATACAGATCCTCCAGTGAACATGAATTTTCATTGTGCTCTCCCCATACAATGTCAACCAGTGCCCGGGCATTTGATGAACAGGTCGCCGTCGTTCGACCGCGACCGCCTGATGCTGGAAAGAATTGAGGGCACATCTGGCTCGTTTTAAGTTTTCCAAAGTCGGACTTGAACCAGCGGGATCTGGACACGAACACAGAGCCCAATTGATCTTCCTCACCTAAGACCTGTGGCGCTGAGATTTCCGCTTCCGAGATGTTGGAAATGTGTGTGATTTCAACGAGTTCACCCGTTCGATTCGGGGCTCGGTCATTGAGCTTCTCGTTGCGGGTTCTTTTTCATTTTCCTCTTATTTCGCTTCCATCCCAGCTGGCGCTAATTTGCGTCGGGTTGAGGGCTAAACAGCACTTTGCCCATTCAGTTCAAGCCATCGGCCACAGAGTATTCAGCCGAGAGTACGCATCGGGAGTACGGAATGCAATTTTTTTTTTTTTTTCAAATGAATCAAAGGGCGAACCAACAGCAATGAAGACCCGTGGTGCGTAGTGGGCCTCTCCTCTGCAAGCTGATGTTCGACCATAATGGATTCCGGGGACTGCTCTTGTTCGATTCGGGAGGCGGGTCATGGCGACAAACGGCGTATCCACCTTTTCTTTTTTCCTCTCTCCCGCTCTTCCTTCTCCTTCCTTTATAGCGAACTGATTTAAATCCAGTTTTCGGTTGCATGCACGAACTGCTTGTCGTGCGTTGGGTTCAATTCATTCGATTCAAGTTCTCTCGGTAGGAGCCGGGTAAATTGAGGTTCACAATATAGAGAGACGACACCTATGGCGCCGACGCCTCTTCTGCAACAGTTAATGAATCAGCTAATGAATCAGTGGGCTCACTCTATGGAGTGACCTCGTTTGATTCGGGGACTGGCCATGAAATATCGAGCACGAGCTTTCTTTTAGAACGGCTTGGCCATCACTTTGCCTCTGTTTTGGCTGGCAAGGTTGAATTGAGGTGTCCACCAACCTCTCAGCAGACTCATGACAGGGACCAGCCTCATTATTTAGCTAGGAAATTCGTTAAATTATGAACCTAGTTTACTACCTTTTAGCACAGCACATTCACAAATTCAATCCAACGGATTGAGGTACAAGCCAAGACAATGGAAGAATCCTGACGCTGGGACGTCGGTTCCGTTATTTGATCTTATCTCGTTGAATATCGATGCTTCCACCTGTTCGTTTGGGCCGGGACATGAATGATCTGTTTTCTGTTCTTTTAGTTCTTCATCTGTTCGCACTTACGAACGGCTTGAGCCAGGGAGCCTCAACGTTTGCAATCCCACGGAGAAAGACATGTATGCGGAAACAGGACCCATGAATTTAATCATAAACAAGACGCGCGGCTTAAGTACCAACAATTTCGGACTTTGCTCCCAAGATAAATATTCTCACTTCTCAGCCACGCCCGTCACGCCAGCCGGCATCTGCTAAGATACTCACGTGTGAGGGACCATGCATCCGGCACGCGAATCTCGAAGGTATCTTTTGGCACACCACATCCATTCAGGTAGGTCTCCACCACGTCTATGCGCGGCAAGCGGTCACCTTTCATAGTGGCTCGCGACCCTCGGTGCCAAAGCCTCCGCGAACAATCTTCGGCGACTCTATTCGATGATGACGCTGGCGCGAACCCGAGAAAAGATTAATAGAATGCCTTGGAGTTTCCTATCTTAACCTGGTTCCTGCGCGAATCCACATCGGCAGAAATCTCGCACAGGACGCTTCTACTCGGAGCTAGTTTGGAGCGCAGTGACGACACACTCAGAACGGCCGCAAAGGACGAAGTGCCCCGGTGACACACGTGTAGGTGCTGGGTGTCAGACGCGCTCGGATATTAGCAAACAAGGCAGACGAAGCATTCATGGGAAGCGGGCTACAGGGGGCACATCGAAGGAAACGTTGTAACCATTTGAGCAAAATTCAAGGTTGAGGAGCGCTCAATGTAGAAATCGTGTGGCTCCCGCGCCATTCCACGAATGTTGTGTAGAAATTTTGTAGTGTGGTTTCCGCTGATGGTTCAATAAATAGATAATTTATTCAAGAAATCCCCAGGGCTTTTATGCCTCGACAACAATGGTACAAAGCTATTGTAAACAAGGTGTGTAGAACAATGCGAGTCCAAGAAATCAGTAGTTTCAGGTAAGCTGAAACTACGCGCGGTTCGGGTTTCAACCTTGAGGCTGTGCAAGCCCATGCATATCCATGCAAACCATTGCTGTTCTCCACGTATACGCCAGCGCAATCTACGTGTCAAGTACGTGGTGGCTTGCTAGATATTCCAACATGTTGACCCGTCACTCCCAAGTGTACTTTTATCACCACTAAGGGATGTGTCGCTTGCTGGGGAAAACGCAAACGACGCGTTATTTTCGTCCCCAGAACCGGTAGAAGTTGATGTAACAAGTGACACACTTGCCACAGTGCTCGGAACCAGAGGTGCGCGTTCTTTTCGCACAAAGAGGCGAGGTTCGTAATCTTCCGGTTAATCCTCTTATGACGCCGGCCGCATGCTAGTTTATAATTCACGAAATTGGCTGGACCTGCTGTCCCGACGTTCAGCATGGATCCAAGAGACAGAGGGAAAGGGTTGCCGAGACAAAAAACACAGCAAAGGAGAGCGGAAAAACGAATTGCACGAGGTTCTGAGGAAGTATTTTTGCCGACTCAATGCCCTGAATCAATGACAGAGGTTGGCAAGGAGTGGAGCTGCCGGGTTTTTGTTTGTACTCTGGAGAAGATGCGGGTCGGAAGCAGGAGTGGCACCGTACGGTGCGTCGGTGCCACCGGCCACGGGTCAGGGCCTCGCCCTGGGTCTCTGGGGTCTTGACTCGGAAGAATCAAATGTATCTGCGAATCGGCGAAAATACTTCCTCAGAACCTCGTGTAATTCGTTTTTCGTCTCGAGCAATCGACCCCCTCCAAAAGCCAGATCACGGCCAGACACGCTCACGTGTAATTTGATTCCAAAAATGGAATTCAGTCTTTCGAGCGCGTCTTGCTCCTGCAATAAGAGTTACGACCTATATATTCAACTTTGTGGTGTATCCCGACGACGGGAGCAGGCCAAAAAAAAAAGCCCGGAGTCAAGAGCGCCCCCCACAACTACTCATAATTACCTTCCCTTCAGGCGGCCACTAAGCGCAAGGACGTACAACGACTACGGGATAATCTGGACCAACAATGGCCTTATGATCGGGCACGGTCTGTGGAGCCTCTCTCTTCAATTACTCATCTTCCATTGACCTCTTGTAGTATTCAGATTGCAGGCTAAAGGAGGAGGCAAGCACGGCAAGCACGAAGCCGTGATGGAGTCGTCCAAAATTTCCGCCTTGTCCAAGATTTCAGTTCAAATCTTCGACAACCTCCATGGCGCTCAATTTAGATCTATACCTGCAGCAACAGCGCTTCTCAAAGCCAAACAATTTGGTCATATTCCTCCAATCAACTTCTTATGCTTTAGGTGGTTCCAAACATATCGCCCACCGGCCTCAGACCCGTCCCCGAAGACTCTGATTGATTCAGGATTTCTCGAGAGCTGGTTCAATTCAACAACGCCATGACATTATTCAGGAAGCGGGGGAAAAGGTCTGTGGCTGTAGAGGGTGATCTGGGCGAGCTTGAAGATGAGGAGGCTGAATAATTTGTTGGCATGAATCTTGGGCATTTTATACAGATACAGAATGCGAAAAACTGGTTTTTAGACAACGGTAGCGCTCCCGGAAGCCATATCTGGCGGCAAGAGGGGAAGAAAAAAAAAAAAAAAAAAAAAAACTGAATTTTTAAAGGCTAGCACCGGTTCGGACAAAAAGCGACCAATCCGGAAAAAAATCGGTTCGGGCAGAAATTGGCCCATCGGGCTCGGTCAGAATGCAGCCTCCAAAAGGAAAATCAGAGGTCCTGCATGTGGCTGGCGGCAGAAGTTCTATTGGCATCCAGTTGGGCAAAGATAGCATCACATCATTGGAGATGTGTAGGGGAGGTTTGGACCTCCATACAAGACTTCAAGTGTCTGTGCGTCCTTTCGGGCTTCGAGGAGACTGGCTGGAAGCGTGTGATTGCTGGTGTACACATCAAGGTATAGGCCGATCTTGCTCAATGGGTAACACGGACCTAAATCGCGCCACTGCTCCGAGGTCCGCTCCGGTGGCGGAAGCCCTCCGTTTGCCACTGCCACTACCTCCTCACTCTGCAATTTCTGAATCGTAGCCGCAATACAGGCGGTACACTACATTGACGTGAGACTTATCATTTCCGTAACGGGAGCCATTTTCATAGGACAGTTCGCACTGGGGAGACTTGGGAGGCGTTATGTTACAAGAAACGAGGTTCGGGCCCAAGAAAGAAGATTCTGGCAGAGCTATGTACTAGTATGAAGAAGAAAGGACGCGACGCAAAACGTGCCATCCATCATTGACCGCGACAACACTGATCAGGACACTGAGCAATGCACTGCGATCAGGACATATTGTGAAGTTTGGATCCACTGCTGAATTCTTTGTAAATTTGACTCCATGACAAAGTGCAAAAAGTATCAGAGCTTTACGTGACCAAAGGCCACATCATTTGGATGTGTCTAGATGCCTGTAAACTGCATTCATCCACAAATTGGCCCATTAAACCAATGTCACTGTATATACATCATTTTTACAACTTTTTCTCTACCACTAATTTGGCATGGATCAGCTGACTATTTCTATCTGGATTTCATATGAATCGTTGTAGAACTCATTGAGATATCAGGAATTCTTTGAAAACATCCCAAAACAGAAAATTTTAGATCCACACCATCGGTACTGCCAATTGCTGTAATTATCTGACAGGTTAGAGTCTGGTTAAATTTATCGCGTCAATGGACCGTGGTGGTCGCGTCCACTAAGTCTTCCCTTCCGAGAGCTGGGAGACCTACTGAGGAGTGGAGCTCAATGCTCCACCACAGCGTGCATCTTCATAGAAGGCATCGCTTTTGTCGTGATCCCATCATCTGTTTCTCGGCTTCCCCGTGCATCGCTATGGGCTATTAATGGTTCAGTTGAGGTGGAAGTAGGATTAAATTGTCTCCGAAAACTGGAACTTGTCCAGCTTAGGACTTCTACAATGTATCAGTACATTCCGTTCCGCCTCCACCTATCCTGAACAACATTTGGAACAAAAGTCCAATCAAGTCGCATGCACAATTTAGGGAAGGACTATACGCATACCGTGCTGTTGGTACGCTATAACAAGAGCCGTCGTTGACCATGGAGGTCCCCTTCGCTCGATGAGGGATTGAGAGGGAATATATCTATGGAGGGCTGGGGTTCGATCCCCCACCACGGCATCAATCATGGGCGTACGCGTCATATTTTTTGATTCCGAATTCTTCTCTGCCTTTCGTGAGAACTCAAGCGACTGGACTTTGGGTACGAGTGGTTTGTTGAATTTCTGCTGGGGAATCAACTCGACCCATCTGGGACCAAGACTTTGAGAACATCCGCTTGCACTGAATCTGAAACCGAGGACTACTGTAATTATACGCAGCCAGGAAAACTAATTCTATACCTCCTGTATTTTAGTGACAGAATAGGCAGAGCAATCATTGACTATGACGAGGCATTTCATATATATATCTATCGCAGTTGTCGACTGAATCTAAATGAAGAACCTAGGGTGCTGGGCCTTGATTCTCTGCAGCGGCATGCTAATTATTGGAATAGTCACTTGTTCTTGTTTATCTCTTTTTTTTTTTTTTTTGCGCAGTGACTTTCTCTGTTGCATTGTGTTGGATTGCATGTCAAGTGCAAGTACCACCAACGCCAAACTGAGTTTAGCTCGAATTTCCAAAAACACCATGCGGAGTTGTACTTCATGATTAGCAGCTTGAAAGGCAGGAGATGAATGTAGGCGTCAAGTCCTGTGAGCCATTGATAGGGTGTGCACCAAAGCACACATAAAAACACCTAGTTTTTATTCAAATCTGAACTATCATTAACAAGAACCAGTGAGGTTACATTGCCAAAGTGCTGTCACATTAATGTAAGGCATAGCACGAGTTTACTCGTGGGTGACCCACACCCATGGCTACAGGTACCCGTGACCATTTCCTTCATACTCGGATCCGTACGGGTTTCTTCCCACGGGTAATCCGGATCCGTGGGTCATGATACCCGCGGGTATTCCATGGATCAACCTGTATGAACCCATAGGTAATTTGCCCTTTTAAACATATAAAATGAAACACATGAGCCAAGTTGTAATACCCATACGGGTATGTCAAGACAAAAAATTGACACCCAGATCCGTGTCTACCTGTGGCCACAGGTACCCGAACCCGCGAGTCGGGTTTCCCACGAGTATTTCCACGGGTCAACCTGTGGTGACTCGTGGGTGACCCGCACTCATGACGAGCCTTACGTTAATGTCAGCTGAAAAGTTTACATGGCAGCCACATTTTTCGACAGCTGGGGTCAGGTTGCTGCCAGGTGGAGGCCAGCTGTGCTTCACAGCTTAAATTCCAGCTTCTGACCAGCTGTAACTCACGTGGTCACAACCTGGTCTTGCCAGCTGCCCTTTAGACCATATCTTAAATATGCAATATCGAGTTTCCTTCACAATTTTCAATTATGACCTTCAAATGCCCGGCTATCGGAAGATAACAACTTGCCCTGATAGCACGGCACCCGCCACCTATTTGCGTCGTGAATTTGCGAATGCAAGGATGGGCTTGAGGTACAGTTTAAATATGTTGGCGGACCAGTCATATTATCTATCCTGGTCCAAATTACTTGATGAGAGTTTTCCCCGTGCCGTCGCACGATTCAACAGCGGTGTGTCGGAGGTTGGTCAGAGGTCCGTGCGCGTTGTTTTGACGTTTGACAGGCATCAGCACCACGTGCATGTTGGTTGCTTCGCTTTACCTTCTGTGTAGGCTCGTGAAACCAGCCGGTCCCGTGGTGATTGATGCCATCGCAAACTCGACAACTTCCGGGACCGGCTGGGCCCCCACGTCGCCTGTTTCAGTGATGGATTTTCGCCCCGCCATTTCAGAGGCTCGACTTAGAAAAAAATGCGTCAAAAACCTTCCGGAACTCGTCCCAAACTCCCTTATTCAAAGATGGATTATTTTCAATTCTCTATCGATTGAGCAAAAGTCATTTTTTCGTTGATATTTCGGATATAATACACGGTACTGTGCAGGAGGAGGTCTATCTAGAGTATCCAAAGACATAGATGTGGAATGGAAGCGAATATATGGCGCAATACCAGCTCAGTAAACCAAATGTGCTAGGGAGGCGGTGAGTCGTCCGAATTGGGAGTTGACAGTTGTGGCGGTGTCGCTTCTCCCGCCGACAGCTGCGTAGACGCGTTCCTCGCTGGCGCCGAAGATGACGGTCGCGGAGAGTACCAGCCAGCATACGGGTTGTTGAAAAGGTTTTCAGGGACTACGGAAGTGGAAGGACTTGGAGGAAGTGGGGAGCTGGGGTACAAATTCCGGTAGTATGGATGGGTGTAATAGGACGGCAACGAATGATTGAATTGCGGGTAACTCGACGACACTGGCACCAGTGTGGACAGTGGACCATAGCTGGAGGGCCATGGAGGTTGTAAAGAAGGAGATTGAGGTGGCCTGGGATGAGCTGATAGCGTGTGAGGGGCATGAGGCAGCATAGAATGAGATGATGCCATCGCGGGTGAGGGTGGGGGAAGAAAAGAAGGTTGCGGCTGCCCAAGGGGTGACGGCGAAGCCGAGGAGGACGATTGAGGACTTTGGGTCCCATACCCCCTATAACGTGGCTTGGGCTGAGGCCGTGGAACGGTGGGGGTTTGAGGTGAGGGGTAGGTCGAATAAGCAGGATAATGGCCATATAAAGGTAGCGGCAGCGTCTGGGGAGCAAGAGGAGGGAGGGAATTGATATGAGGACGAATTGCTGGCGGCGCAACATCGTCGTCAGGCGTTCCCTGAGTTACGTCGGGCCGTTTGCGCGGATTCGTTGCAGCTGGAAGCGAAGGTGTGGGATCAAAGGCGGCATTGGGAGGGACAGGTGGATGAGGGAGGGGCTGCGTGATCGCAGGGGGCTGCTTCTGCCGAGTTGGAGGTGGGGGTAAAGTAGGAATGTCGAGGGCCTTCATGTATACAAACAGCCGCTGGCCGAGTGCCTCCCAATGCGACCAGCCTGATCCCAACAACTGTTGCAGGACTTCGACAGTATCGATTGGGCCCACAGATGACAGCAGCTCGCATGTCGCGTCATCCAGAATCGCGTTCGCAGCAAAATAACAGCCAGGGTAATGCATCTTGAAGATATTTCGGCGCCAGACAAAAAGCGCCGCTCGTACATGATCGTTTGGGGGGCCTTTGCGAATGCCCTTTTGTCGAGCAGCTCGCACGGGTTTGCTGGGACGAACTTGGGCGAATAAACCCGGATTACAGATATCGCAGCATTGAGCCGCAGGAA
This sequence comes from Mycena venus, assembly GCA_014462655.1. Taxonomy (NCBI): domain Eukaryota; kingdom Fungi; phylum Basidiomycota; class Agaricomycetes; order Agaricales; family Mycenaceae; genus Glaucomycena; species Glaucomycena venus. The sequence goes on from JACAZI010000020.1 coordinate 2,507,741, forward strand.
CATCTGTGATGGTGGGTGAGTAAGTTAACCAACGTAATAAATTAAAAGCTTACTGTGCGGAGGATTTTGGAAGACTTGACCGAGAAGTACGCGTCGACAAATAGTCGACTGGATGAGTGCGTAGATACCTTCTCGAGGCATGTCGTCGGTAATAACGCAGTCCGAGGGCGCTGGAGCCGCGTCCTCGGTTCCCTTGAAAGACCCCCGCTTCTGGCCGTGAAGAACGGCATAATCTTTGCCCTGCTTTTTACCTCCACGGCCACCTGCTCTGCCGCGCCCTCTTCCCCTGCCTCTGCCCCTCCCTCGCCCACGTGCACGTACAGGCTCGTCGGTGCTAACCAGCGTGTCTGTCGCGGGATTGACCTCGAAAGCGGATTTCTCCACTAGCAGCACGGCCATTCCCTGCAGACCCACACGGCGAGCAGCGCGACCTGCGCGTTGAACCCAAGACGAAAGATTTTGAGGTACCTTCCACTGAACTACAAGCTCGATGTCAGGAAGGTCGCAACCCTGGAGATTATGACGGTTAGATTGCGAAAAATGACATAAATTTTACGAACCATGCCCGCTGCATCCGTACAAACCAAGACACGTATAACTCCGGCTCTAAAGAGAGCCATGACATAAGAGCGATATTGGCGCGACATCCCCGCGTTTTACGGCCGTACAAGACCTCGATCGCGATAGTTGGGGTGGACTCGAGCGTTCAGGTGATCAACTAATTGGCCGCCGTCCTTGATGTCGTCGGTGTACAGAAATGTAAGCTTGATGTCGGCCGGGGTCTTGTTGTCTGCAGGGACAATGAAATCGGTGTCTCGGTAAGAGTTTGCAGGGTGTTCCATAGCCCGAATTACCATGGACACATTTGCACGGTCATTACCAATAGGGTGTTTCATATATCAGACTTCAGGCCCAACTTGAGGTCCAACTCGAACTCCAACTTGAATCCCAACTTGCCAAGTTGGAGCTCGAGTTGGGACCCCAAAATCTCAAGTTGGACGTCAAGTCGAGCATAGGACCTCGACTTGACATCCAACTTGGGTCCCAACTTGATGCCTAACTTCGTCTCCAACTTCGGCTAATTCGCATCCAAAGTCTGCATCACCTCGCTTATGATACGCGACACCCAACTTGTGAAGTTTTGTGCTCAACCGCCTATTTAGGTGTTTCACAAACCAGGTACCCAACTTGAGCCTTCAACTTCACAAGTTGAAGGTCAAGTTGGAGGTCAAGTCGGAGCCCAAGTTGGGCCCGAAGTTTCATATATGAAACACCCTAATGGTCTGGTATGTGTAGGAGTTTCGATCGAATTGGAGTTTTGTGACGAGGTCCTCCCGAACCCTCGGTGTCAAGGTAGCAGTCACAGCGATAATCGAAGTTGTGCGAGGCAGAAATGCCCGGATAATCCCAATCGAAGCGTACTTCTTGCGGAATGACGCGCCCCAGTGAGATATACAGTGGGCCTCGTCAATGAACACAGATAGACATCGCGAGCCAAATTCCGATTTGCGCAGGACGCCGTCCACGAAGCGGCGCGACAGGAGCATCTCTGGAGACAGCATAACAATCTGCCATTCTCCTGAAACCACTTTCTAATGAAACAATCATCCAAAGTGCGACAAGAAATCGGGGTGAGTATCTACCTGCATGACGTCCTTCGTGCAACCGCCGTTTGAGCTATTAATTGCGGTAGCTTTCAGCCCGAATTCGTCCTTGAAGGTAGCAACCTATGGATGTATGTCAATTGAAATTTGAGTTGAGACAAGCAAAGGTGTACCTGCTCGTCATGGAGAGACAGGAGAGGCGAAACTACGAGCGTCACCTTGCCCTGGCTCGACGGGAGAAGATGCGGGCCTGCGGCGATGCCCGTCTTGCCGGCTCCTGTGGCGGCATGGAGCAAGATCTCCTTTCCTAACTTTTGGCCTCCCATGCATTCTAATTGAAAATCTTTTGCGCCGTCGGTCCATTTGGTGTAATGCGTTCGTATAAGGCCTGGCAACAGTTTGAGCTCCTCCTTGATAGCTTCAAGCTGCGTGGGTGTGATTTTCGTCGCAGCTCGGGTGCGCCGCTCCTGAGGTGCCTTGCCATTAGTTCGGCGTTTCACTTTTCCGGACATCTAGGAGACCAAATTTCAGTGATTTTCAACTGGAGTCAAAGAAACCAGACCAAGAGGTTGCGAGAGGAATTCGTTTGGCGCAAGGTATATATAGAGGTGGAGAGAGAGAAGTCACGATCACGTTTTTAAATTCGCCCGCAATGTCTCGCGGACGTCTTGGCAATCGCTGGACAGTGTTCTCCTCCGACATCGACAACGACGAACCGGCAGATGACCAGTTACCACCATCCGACCCGCCCGACCGCTCTGAAAATGATTCATCTGAGTCTGACGGTCAAGAAACCCCTATTCAGCCAATGCCTGCTCTCACCTCTTTGCGCGGCGTCACGAACGACACGGAATCTGCACCTGCACTCGACTCGAGCTCCTCACCTCCTGCACCCATTCACCGCCCGTCCCATCGTGGGTCCTCTGTACCACCAGCGGACTCGCCCGACGATATTGACCTTTGCACGGAGCATCCAACAAGCGACGATATTCTATGGAGCCCACGAAAGGAGGCCTTGATTCTTCGCCAGCGGAGGGAGGTGCAACGCCAGCAGTCCCGTGTAACAAACCGCGCGGAAAGGGTATGTTTTCGTCCTTTATACAGAGTACTGGTCTTGACAATACTTCATCAGGCCAATGCTGCCGAATTGGAAAGGCAAGAAGCTGAGCGGCGGCAGGATCTGGCGAAAGAGTTGGAAGAAGCGAAGAAAAGGATACGGCGCAATCAGGTTTGCAATAAAATTACTCGCCGCGATGCAGGCTAACTCCTCCACTCAGATTTTCGACAAGTTCCTAGCCGAGATGCAAGACAATAACATCTTGCTCGCCGACTTTCTCGACCACGTCTTCAACCCGGACACAAAACTTTACTGGGATTGGCGCTGGCGGGGTTTCTTCCTTCACCAGAATACGGTCGAGCGCATATTTGGATACTGGACCACGTCAAAGTACAACGATACGACACGCGCCTTTATCCACAATTGGGCTACCAACTATGTCTTGAGGGCGGCCTCCACAGAGTCACGCTCGATTACACAGTCTGGCATTCTCAATAAGACTAAAAAGGCTATCAATGAGCGCTTCTTTCTCGACTTCAGCCTCGCTGACCTTGTCCGTACCATTCGCGGCATGGCTCCAACGGTGTTCAAGATCTTCGACAGTTTTTCGACCACCACTCGCCAATTGAATCAGGCGTCCGAAAAATTCCTACAGAAGAAGGAACTGGTGCGTGTTTTTTAGCATTCAAAGCGGTGCACTGATTATTTCTCGCCAGATGAAAGGCACGGCTGCGCTAACGCTACTCCGCGGGGCCAGTCAAAACAACAATTATGCCCAGTCAGTCAATGGCATGTTCCTCGCTGCGACCGGTGCGCAGCGCCAGCATTTCCCCATACTCGGCATCTACGGGTTCTCAATCGGCTATACGAGCATTATTTCGAACGTCCCGAAGACGGTTGACGATGGTACCGCTGAAAAGGATGCATCAGTGAGTAGAAGACGCCCTTAATTTGTTCAGCGCACTAAAAAATCCTAGACAGACCCCACGGATGACCTGGATGAGGTTGACGATGCTCCTGGTGTTCCCGCCCGCAATAAACAGAAGAAGAAGGGGTCAAAAAAAAAGCGCAAACGCGTTCGAGGACCGGGACTATTCAGCAATTCTGTAAGGATAGTCACCAGTACAGTACTGCATGTTTGTCTTCCGTAAACTCGCTGTTCAGCCTGTGGACCACGCAAGTATAATAAATCCCCCCTACACCAGTCACGGAGCTTCCTTCACCTTGCCTCTGACACTTGACTACCGACCTGCTTATTGAACGGACATGCCAGACATGTGTTTTTTTCACTCAGAGCTGGCTGGCATGCATGACTGCCCCCTTCTGTAAGGGCAGAACGCGAGGTGTAACAAGCAAGGTATGAGGTTATAATGATAGCATCTGCTAGCAATGGCCTTATCGAAAATTTTAGCTATGGAAACACCAGACTCTCAGGCACTCATGACTATAATGCAAGTCGCAGTATGTGTTTTTTGTGAGAATAGTGATAATTTCTGTATGTATACTTTGCGATCAATACTAGGGACCTACCCGACCGAGTTTCTTGGTTCAATTTAATGTATTGGCTTCACCAGGGACAGGACTGCATTTATATGTATTTGAGCTCATTAAAAAGGATGAATTTCCGTTCAAAAACTAGATTTTCCGGTTGCTTTTGGTGACCTCGAGTAAATGTACAGTTTAAACCACATGGGTTCAAACCGTGGTTAAAACCAGAATGTTTTGAACCACATTGGTTAAAGCAAAATGGTTCAAACCACACTGGTTTAAACTGAAACAGTTGGAACCGCATTGGTTTAAACCACAATGGTGCAAACCAATGTTGTTCTACATATGGGCTAAACTTGTACTTTAAGGTTTTAACCAACTTGTACTGAAGATGGAGACTGTGATGGACTGTGTGACTTATTGCATTCACTGTAAGTAGGAACTTATAAAAGGAAACAAGCTTCAGCAGCAGGATATGAGATAAAGAATGCCTTTAAATGCAGAATTGAGATACTGAAAGCAAGAAATGACTGAACCTGGCTGAAAGGTAAGTTGCCCTTCCCCACAGTGGGCACGGTCCCCATCCAACCAGAATGACAGAGAGAAGTGTCACTTCGAGGCTGTAGTCTCATGAGTCGGCCTTGCGTACATTGGAAGAGCAATATTATTGAGATTCCTATTGACAGTATGCCGAGAAAGAGGTTCTGAGTGAAACGCAGGATAGCAGTACAGTCCAGAGCAATTGTTCATCAAGAAGATCCAGGTGCCTAAAACTGGAATGGAAGGTTCAATCCAACATTGAACCAGCTATGAAAGCAGTGGGAGTCAAGGGAATTCAGGAACAGTGTCTGTTTTATAGTAGGAAGGAATGCTGAACACCTATGTGGCTGCAGGTCGAAGAAGTCCCCACATTGTAAAACATGTGCCAAATTGGGTTGGTTCAACAGCAGTTTAAAAGCATGAGATGAGCCAGCTCTCTAGAGTCTGCTCCATGTGGATTAATTTCTGAAGCAGTGGATTCAAGATTCTCAAGATGACAAGCCATGGCACGGATGTGTCATCCCAAGCTGGCAGGAAATTTGACATTGTGCACTTGCATCTGTGATATTGATTGAATGGACACCACAGCTATTAATGGGAATTCAGCAGGAAAACTGAGAGACAAACACTATAAGATCTAGAGTAGCAGAAAATAGACAGTGAACTGCAGTATGTGGTAAGGAGATAAAACCAAATATTCCCAAATGAATTGGTCAGTAACTCTTGATAGAACATGTCATGGCAAACAATTATTGGAAAGGAAAACACTTGTTTGGAGGTGTGGAAACTGTTTCATGCTTTAACAGCCCTTGTGCAATCCAACTGCATAGGATTCGGAAACTTAAAGACAAATATCACATTTTTCACATAGTAACTAACACAATTCATTGCTGCATTGAATGAACACTTGATTACAAGTTTCTGCAAAGTCCCACTTTGCATAGGGGTGTATAAGAGCTATTCACCATCTTCAATCAGAATTTTGACATATTTATTCCACATTTACTTCGGCTCAATCAAAATGTGGAGACATCTGGCAGAATATGGTTCACCCATCTGTCAATGCAAACTGTGCTACTCCAATGCATACAAGCCTTTGCCTCAAACTCTCCAACACCTATCTAAAGCATTCCTTTTACAACTTAGTGGTAACTGCCCTCAGAGTAGTAACAACACTGTAAGGTGCTGGTACTACTTCAATTTGACAGTGAATGGTTTTTTTATTACGTGTCAAATCCGGTATTGAGCTGTCCCCGAACAGGTTCCAGATCACTTACTGACACCTTAGGAGGCCAACAAAATTGTAGCCAAGAGAGTATATAGCTGTCATACACTCCCATGTACATGGGGAACATGTATGTTGGTGTATTTGCATTTTACTCCTTCAAGTCACTTCAGTCAACCCTTTTCCCATACCCATAGGGTCTAACTGTTTCCAGTACATAATGGGTCCTATGGGGGGTAGATTTGGCTGGAGTTCCCACATGTGGAGGGAAGGACCACAGTAGTTGTGGGAACTGTGTGGGATGCCCAGGTGTGTATATCTAGGCTTCCCACATTGCCAATTCGGGCTTCCCACATTTGATGTGGTACATCCCAGGGGGTCACGTCACAGATGCCAAATAAATTGCGATACTGAATGCATTTCTGCATGTGTTAGGCTGCAGACAGGTGGATCAGGAAGCCCTTGCATGCCTTAGCCTGTGGAGGGTGTCACATACAATAATATCAACATTGATGCGGCCCCAGTTAAATGCCCTGCTCCTGCTCGTATGGGCTAGCACTAGTAGCATGGGCTGTATGTGGTCTGTCATAGTCTGGAAAGCATGGATGGGCTTGCAGGTTTGGGCACAAGGGGTATATATGTGATTTTGGCTTGCAGGTTGGGCAATGGATGGGGTATAGGCTACGCTATCCAGGTTCATACCTTGCAAGACTAGGGGGCATACTGTACCTCATCCAGGCTCATCATACCTTGGGTATTGACATGCAATATAGGCTGGCATATGGCCCTTGTAAAGAGGGCCAGTACATTCTCTGTTATCCATCCAGACTTGTACCTTGGGGGTATGTGGTGTGTAGTCTGCCTCATCCAGGCCCATACCTTGGGTACCGTCCTGCAGTATGAGTCCAGGCCAACATCTTGCTGTACAAGGCATATTGTATGTCATCTAGGCTCCCACCTTGGGTATTGATGTGCAGTATAGACTAGCTTATGGGTTTCCCTAGTGTATTTTGAGTTCATTGTGGCATTGAAAAAAATGCATAATAAATATGCAGCTCAGCTGAGATGTGACAAAAGTCAACAATTGCTCTAGTTGAAAACATAGGCTTGCATGGTTCAACAGACTTGTATATTCACCAGACATGTATGGCTATACATGATACCAGAGAATAGCACAAATATATTGACGAGCTTGGCAGCATGCTAAAGCCGTTTCAATCACTTCTGCTAATTTTCAATCTGCTCAAATCTTCCCCCTTTTGCTCCAGACCGACGGAATCGCCCCCAGTCCATCCAGATTCACTTCCCGCCGTTCACCGCTTACCATCGAGCACCAGATCGTGTACCAACTCCAATATTTCCTTATTGGTCTTTCCTCTGACTTCAATTCCGCTCCATTTATCTTGTACAACAAACCCTTTTCTGGTATATCTCTCCAGTTCTGACCCTCGATTCGAGCCCCAGAATGGCTTTACTTCAATCGGTCTAGTGCAATTGTGCACTCGTCTTGATTTCCATCTTGATTCTTATCTCCTTTCCTTGTCTGTATTAATTTTTTGGACTATATACGACTGAAGGTCCCCAAATCTGTAATAGGTATTATTTATTGTACGACTTACCTTTTTGTGTACTCCCCTACTTTTCTCTATAAGTGCTCGAGTCATTCTGTAATATATTCAGTTCGTTTTTCCCCCACGACTTGTACTCAACTTAGGAATCGCATCATCTCCGTTCTCGCTGTCGTTCTCGCTCTCCGCTTGCCGTTCACGTCTATCCTACTCGTCTTACATCAGTTCAGCTCGCTAGGCCGCTCGGTTACCAGTCACGGTGCCGGATTTGGTTGTTCACTCGCCTATACATATCTTTCCGTCCTTTCTAGTGCCGCTTACCAGTTTCAGGTTTGCTCGCGCTTGGACAGTCGGTTAGCGTGTCATTTTGGAGCCCACCGCGAGGGACTTCAATCATTGATCCTAGTTCCTCTCGTAGCCAGCGGCCGCAATCCGATATCAGCCGCCGCCGCGACCTACGTCTTGAATTTATCGCCTCTTTGCAGAATCCTGCAGACCTTCTTGACACTTCTCCGTACCACGGCTCTGGATCGTCATCTGGCGATCTTTTTGACATCGTTCCAGCCGACCTCGCTCACCACACCAATCTCTCACCCCATTCGCCCAATTCGCCAACTTTAGCTTGGTTATTCGACGATCCTCCAACTCCCATAAACATCAGTTCTTCCCACAATATTGTCATGACTAATCCAGCTCCTCCTCCGTCTATGCCTGCTCGCGGAGATCGAAATGCTCTGCAGTTCGATTCTCAAAAACCTCACGAACTTCGTCGTTATTTTACCGACATCGAATTCTTGTTTGACCGCTCTGCTGTGACGGATAACACCGAGCGCAAGAAGCATGCAACCAGATTCCTTCCTGTCGAGGATCAGGAAATCTGGGAGGCACTTACTAGCTTTGCCGATGCTGCTAAATCTTACGCTGAATTTAAAGCGGCCGTCTTGAAGCTCTATGCAGGAAACGACGAAGACCATCGTTTTGGGCTTAGTGACCTTGACGTGCTCATTGGTCAGTATGCTCGCACTGGAATTTTATCCAAAGAAGACCTCACCACCTTTTACCGCCAATTTCTCCGTATCACTACTTACCTGGTCGGCAAAGGCCGTCTCTCTGCAGCGGAGCAGAGTCGGTCCTTTCTTCGGGCCATGCAGCCGGCCTCCTTTGCGCTTGAAGTAAAACAGCGTTTGCAGATTAAACGCCCTGACAATCATCCCGAGGATCCATATGCACTTACCGACCTTCTCGAGGCCGCCGAGTTCGTAATCGCTGGTGGCGGCACCTCTGCGGCGCTTGTAGCCTCAGTCGCGCCCTCTTCCATCACGCTTCCCGCCCCCATTGAGGTGAAGCCAGACCCTGGCATCGCCGCGTTGGTCGGCACAGTTGCTGAACTCATCAAGGTTCTCGCCACGCAGAACAATTCCAGTTCAACTGGAGCTGCATCGAGCAGTTCTAAAAAGCCTCGTTCTGATGGCTGTGGATACTGCAGTGATCTTGACCATTTTATCAACCAATGCCAGCGCGTCCTCGAGGATATACGTGCTGGTAAATGCCGGCGTAACACGGATGGCCGTGTCGTTCTTCCCAGCGGAGCCTTTGTCCCTCGAACGATCCAGGGCAAGGATCTGCGTACACGCATTGAAGAATGGCACAGGCAAAATCCTGGACAGCTTGCAACGGCGCAGTTGCTCGTCGAGGTCGCCGTGGATCACCTTTCCGCGAACCCTGCCTATTCCCCTGCCCCTGCACAGCGTACCTTTACCCTCTCAGCAGAAGATCGCATCCAGATGTTGGAGATGGAAATTAATGCCATCCGCACTCGTAGCCAGGCAAAACGTGCCTTGGAAGCCAATAATCGCGATGAGGAGCCGGAGAGAACTATTCCTCCGCCCAATACTCGTGCTGCTGCCTCTCCCAAAGCCCCCCGCTGCTGCTGATGTTGCACCCCCTGCCAAAGCAACCGTTACTCCAGCGCCTAAAGCCCCTCAACATCCATTTTCTGATGCCCGTGACGCCGCGTATGCTCCACCAAAGGAGCGCAACTTTGGCATTCCCCCGCCAAAACCATCTGGACCTGCCTATCGCACCAGCGCCCCAGTATACAACGAGAAAGATGCGACTGCTGTCTTTGATGCGTCGCTTGACTCTCCTGTCACGATAACACAACGCCAACTCTTATCCATTGCACCCGAGGTTCGTGCTCACATGCGTGAAGCGACTACTTCCCGGCGTCTTCCACCCAAAGACAATAAAAATGCGCGTGACTCTATCCAACAGTTCTTTCACGGTATCAGCGATCCCCTTCCATTTGTGGATGAATTAGATACTCTCGAGCAACAGCGCGCCCGAGATGCCCAAATCACTGCGATGTTTGATTCGTTGCCGGCTTCCTATGTGCAGTCCGCCCAGTCCAACTTGCCGGCTGGTGGTTTTATAGTTCCAGACCCATATTCTGTCTACTACGACACCGGCTCTGTTCCAGACGACCTCATTGTCTCCATGGAGTCGTCTGCCATCCGTTCCATCCCGCCGATCATCGACAATCGTGAGCAGGTTGAATGTATTGTGGACGGCGGCTCCCAAATCAATGCTATGTCAGAGGCTATTTGTCACGAATTAGCTCTTTCTTACGACCCCCGCGTTGTCCTGCGCATGCAATCGGCCAACGGAGCCATCACGCCGTCGCTGGGACTCGCTCGGAACGTCCCATTCCGCATTGGTGACATCACCCTGTATTTACAGGTTCATGTCGTTCGCAACCCAGCCTATGATGTCCTTCTTGGGCGTCCTTTCGACGTACTTACTCAGAGTGTGGTCCGAAACTTTGCGAACGAGGATCAGACCATTACAATTTGCGATCCTAACTCCGGCAGACTGGCTACAGTTCCAACGGTTCCTCGCGGCCCTCCTCGCCATCGCTCCCAGGGTTTTCCCAGCTCGAGGAATTGATCTGCGATCAAGGAGAGCTTGCGCTCGTCATTGTACGAGACCCAAACAACCCCGGCGAATTCATTATTAAGGCAACATCGGCACTCGAACCAGACAACCTCGCCCAACTCCAGCACACCTATCTTTCAGCATGTACCAATTTAGGACATGACACGGTCACAGTTCTCTATTCTCACATTGTCGCGCAACCGACACATCCCCCAGTCCATGATACAACTCATGGTTCAAATTCAATTCCTATATTTTCCGTCTCTAATTCCAACTCGACTCCATCGCCTCATTCTACATCTGCTCTTCCGCCGCTTGTTGAAGTTTTTGCTAAGAAGAGATATAAACCAGTTTCTCAGAAAATTCGTCCTGTTCTCGGTACTCTTCCCGACAAGTTTCGCATTGAACGCCACATTCATGGTGACCCATTGGCTGACATGCCAAAGCTCAACCCGAATCCCCTACCCTTCGTTACAACAGGTCGTTATACCGCCGAGCGCCGTGATCTATTGGATGCCGCACATTCTGGCGACTTCCTGTGCGCCCGCAGAACGCGCATTGATGCACGACTTCATGTGCTTGCACAACGGAGCTTTTGCTTGGCAGGATTCAGAGCGCGGCCGTTTCCGCACAGACTTCTTCCCTCCCATCGACATTCCCGTCATGCCCCATATGCCTTGGATTCAACGTAATATCCCCATTCCTCCTGGGATTTACGACGAGGTGTGCAAAATTATTCGGACTAAAATCGAGGCTAGTGTCTACGAGCCGTCAAACTCATCATACCGCTCTGGGTGGTTTTGCGTAGTCAAGAAAGACGGCACAAGCCTCCGTCTTGTGCATTCTCTTGAACCTCTTAATGCCGTCACAATTCAACATTCAGGCGTAACTCCATTCACCGACCAACTAGCCGAGCATTTTGCAGGCCGTGCCTGTGGTGCTATGCTCGATCTCTATGTGGGCTACGATGAGCGTTTGCTTTCCCCTTCCTCCCGTGATTTCACCACTTTCCAAACTCCCTATGGCGCTCTCCGACTCGTTACCTTACCCATGGGTTGGACAAATTCCGTTCCAATTTTTCATGACGACGTCACTTTCATTTTACAGCCTGAAATACCCGAATACACCATTCCCTATATTGACGACATTCCTGGTCGTGGTCCAGCCTCCAGATACCAGCAGGAGGACGGCTCATACGAAACTATTCCCGAGAACAATGGCATTCGCCGTTTTATTTGGGAACATTTCAACAATTTGAACCGCATTGTACAGCGCATGAAATATTGCGGCGGTACTTTTTCTGGTTTAAAACTCATACTCTGTGCCGAAACGATCATAGTCGTTGGTCACGTCTGCACCCCAGCAGGCCGTATTCCAGATCCAAAACGTGTCGCTAAAATCGTCAATTGGGGACCATGTAAAGACCTTTCGGAGGTCCGCGCATTTCTTGGCACCATTGGCGTCGTCCGTATCTTCATTCGCAACTTTGCACATCGCTCCCACGCCCTCACACTCCTCACTCGCAAGCACATGCCATTCATATTCGGTCCCGCACAGATTGCAGCTCAAGAAGATTTGAAACAGGCCCTCTTAACCTCTTCTGCCCTTCGCCCTTTGGTTTATAATTCTAGTGCACCAGTCATTTTAGATGTTGACACATCTCCCATTGCTGTTGGATTTCTTCTCGCACAGTGCAATCCCGACAACCTTGCTCGCCGTTACTATGCCCGTTTCGGGTCGATTACTTTGAACGACCGTGAGGCCCGTTTTAGCCAGCCAAAACCCGAACTCTACGGACTTTTCGGTGCCTTGCGCTCATGGAAAACGTATCTCATTGGTCTTCGAAACCTTGTGGTTGAACTTGACGCCCGTTACGTCAAGGGCATGCTTGCCAACCCCGACCTCGCACCCAGTGCCAGCATAAATCGTTGGATTTTAGCTATTCTCACATTCCATTTCACCATTGTCCATGTTCCCGGCATTTTACATGGCCCTGACGGTCTCTCACGTCGCCCTGCACAGCCTGGTGATGAACCAGAACCGGACGACGGTTTTGAAGATTGGCTTGACCAGGTGCACGGGTTTATGCACATGATCAACGACTCGCCCTATGTTGTTCGCCCCCAGCATACAGTTGCCATTTTTGCTGCAGATATAGCACCTGATAACCAGGACCCTCCGCCTTCCCTGTCTTACGACATTGTTCCACGCACCGACTCAGCTCGACTCGCAGACACCCGCATAGATTTGGTCCGCATTTGGCACAATAATTTGGAGCGACCCCGTGATATGTCTGACGAACAATACCAGTCGTTCGTTCGATACTGTATGGAATTTTACCTTGCGGATACTCAACTGTGGCGCAAGGACCCGCAGTCACGCCATAAACTCGTTGTGCCAACTCACCGCCGATTGTTTATTCTCCGCTCAGCGCATGATGATGTAGGTCACAAGGGCTTTTATGCGACTCGCGCCCTCCTATCCGAACGATTCTGGTGGCCATACATGGCCAACGACATCACCTGGTGGATTCACACCTGTCATCTCTGTCAGCTGCGACAAACTCGTAAAATTCTCATTCCCCCAACCGTTGCTGTTCCAGCACCCATCTTTGCGAAGGTTTATATGGACACCATGCATATGCCCTCGAGTGGCGGCTTTAAATACGTCGTACAAGGCCGTTGCTCACTCACCCATTACCCAGAATTCCGCATGCTCCGTCGTGAAACGGCCAATTCTATTGGGGACTGGATATTCCAAGATATAATCTGTCGCTGGGGCACCTTAGTCGAAATCGTCACTGACAACGGGACACCATTTTTGAAGGCCCTCGCGTACCTGGAGTCGAAATATCACGTCAAACATATTCGAATCTCAGGGTATAACTCCCGTGCGAACGGCCTAGTTGAACGCCCGCACTTTGACGTCCGCGAGAGCCTTTTCAAGGCTGCAGATGGCGACCAAAGTCGATGGCACACTGCGACATATTCCGTATTTTGGGCAGATCGTGTCACGGTCCGGAGACGAATGGGTTGTTCACCCTACTTCGCCGTAACGGGTACGCATCCACTCCTCCCTCTCGACATATCAGAGGCGACCTACCTTCTTCCTCCCCCCGAGTCTGTACTATCCACCACCGAGCTCATCGCCTGCCGAGCCATTGCGCTCCAGAAACGCCGCGAGCATTTATCTCAACTTCATTCGGACGTGTATAAGGCACGGTTGCACGCAGCAGCTCGCTTTGAACGCGAGCACACATCCACGATTCGTGACTATGGTTTCAAACGAGGAGACCTCGTCCTTATGCGAAACACGGCTATAGAAAAATCGCTCAGTAAGAAGATGCGGAAAAGGTACCTCGGCCCCCTCATAGTCATTTCTCGTAACCTCGGCGGCGCCTACATCCTCTGCGAACTCGACGGCGCAGTATTCCATCGGCCAATCGCAGCTTACCGCGTCATCCTGTATTTTGCACGTGTTTCCATTCCCCTCCCTCCACTCCATGATTTTATCGACATCGACACGGAACGCCTTCGTGAACTCGAGCAGTCAACTTTGACTGATCCAGAAGAGCTCAAATTTGAGCGAACCGAGCCTCCCCAACCCCCGGATGACGAGTCCTAGACTCCTATGGTCAGGATTTCAGTCGGGAGGAGCTCACCTAATATTTCAAACTTATACAAGTCGCATGAGCGTTCGCCGATGATTGCGCAGCTCTTCGGAGCTTGGGCTGTGATGATATACTGAGCCCTTCTTTTCCATTATTTTTCTTCGCCCCCATTTCGTTCTCAAGTTGGCTAGTGACCGAGGACGGTCACTTTTTCAGTCGGGAGGAGATGACGAGCTTGGCAGCATGCTAAAGCCGTTTCAATCACTTCTGCTAATTTTCAATCTGCTCAAATCTTCCCCCTTTTGCTCCAGACCGACGGAATCGCCCCCAGTCCATCCAGATTCACTTCCCCGCCGTTCACCGCTTACCATCGAGCACCAGATCGTGTACCAACTCCAATATTTCCTTATTGGTCTTTCCTCTGACTTCAATTCCGCTCCATTTATCTTGTACAACAAACCCTTTTCTGGTATATCTCTCCAGTTCTGACCCTCGATTCGAGCCCCAGAATGGCTTTACTTCAATCGGTCTAGTGCAATTGTGCACTCGTCTTGATTTCCATCTTGATTCTTATCTCCTTTCCTTGTCTGTATTAATTTTTTGGACTATATACGACTGAAGGTCCCCAAATCTGTAATAGGTATTATTTATTGTACAACTTACCTTTTTGTGTACTCCCCTACTTTTCTCTATAAGTGCTCGAGTCATTCTGTAATATATTCAGTTCCTTTTTCCCCACGACTTGTACTCAACTTAGGAATCGCATCATCTCCGTTCTCGCTGTCGTTCTCGCTCTCCGCTTGCCGTTCACGTCTATCCTACTCGTCTTACATCAGTTCAGCTCGCTAGGCCGCTCGGTTACCAGTCACGGTGCCGGATTTGGTTGTTCACTCGCCTATACATATCTTTCCGTCCTTTCTAGTGCCGCTTACCAGTTTCAGGTTTGCTCGCGCTTGGAAGGTCGGTTAGCGTGTCAATATATAGTGTTTCGAGCGATGGACCACAGCCCATCTGGAACATCCCAATCAAAACTGGGAGTTCCCATACATAAAGGGTCCTTCCCATCACAGCAAGGGCATTCCCTTCACAAACAATTGCTCATGGGAAGTCCCATTTCTATCTGGGAATTCCCAGCTTAGGGCTCACTTGGGACATCCCATGCACACTATGGGAATGACCACACCTACTATATAAGGTAAACACGGAATTTCATGTGGGCATTCCCAATTGCAAGTGGGAACGACCACACCTGCCATTTATGGTAGTACCATGGTCCTTCCCACTTTCACAACTGGGAACGACCACACCTGCCATTTATGGCAGTACCGTGGTCCTTCCCACTTTCACAACTGGGAACGACCACACCTTCCATGTGTGGTAGTACTGTGGTCCTTCCCACTTTCACAACTGGGAATGACCATACCTGCCATTTATAGTGGTACTGTGGTCCTTCCCATTAATTACTGCATTGAGGCCCCTTGTAGTCAAATATTGCAGACCCTGACCATGTGTACAGAGCTTGGTCTGAACAAGAGAGTGGATAGACGAGTGCATATTGGAGACTCTGACCACACGTATGGACCTTGGTTTACATCTGACTACAGATGCGATAAACAAGAGAGTGGATAGACAAGTGCATATTGCAGATCATGACCACGTGTTTGGAGCTTGGTTTACGTCTGACTACAGATGCTATAAACAAGTCATGACTACGCGTATGAAGCTTGGTTTATGTCTGACTACAGATGCTATACACAAGCCATGACCACGCGTACGGAGCTTGGTTTACGTCTGACTACAGATGCTATAAACAAGAGAGTGGATAGACAAGTGCATATTGCAGACCATGACCATGTGTATGGAGCTTGGTTTACATCTGACTACAGATGCTATAAACAAGAGAGTGGATAGAGAAGTGCACATTGCGAACCATGACCATGCATATGGAGCTTGGTTTACATCTGACTACAGATGCTATAAAGAAGAGAGTGGATAGACAGGTGCATATTGCGGACAATGACCACACGTACAGAGCCACAAAATTGAAAAGTCACCGTCACCTAGGCCAAAAATGTTCAGTTCGCAACCCTCTGTCACCCATCACCTGAACATTTGGTCAAAATAGTACAGTATAAACAAGCCATGACCATGCATATGGAGCTTGGTTTACATCTGACTACAGATGCTATAAAGAAGAGAGTGGATAGACGAGTGCATATTGCGGACAATGACCACACGTACAGAGCCACAAAATTGAAAAGTCACTGTCACCTAGGCCAAAAATGTTCAGTTCACAACCCTCTGTCACCCATCACCTGAACAGCCATGACCACGTGTACAGAGCTTGGTTTATGTCTGACTACGGATGCTATAAACAAGAGAGTGGATAGACGAGTGCATATCATGGGCCATGACCACATGTACAGAGCTTGGTTTCTGTCTGACTATGTCTGACTACGGATGCTATAAACAAGAGAGTGGATAGACGAGTGCATATTGTGGGCCATGACCACATGTACAGAGCTTGGTTTCTGTCTGACTATGGATGCTATAAAGCTTGGTTTACATCTGACTATGGATGCTATAAACAACCCATGACCATGCATATGGAGCTTGGTTTACATCTGAATACGGATGCTATAAACAACCCATGACCACACGTATGGAGCATGGTTTACATCTGACTATAAACAACCCATGACCATGCGTACAGAGCTTGGTTTACATCTGACTATGAATGCTTTAAACAAGCCATGACCACCTGTACAGAGCTTGGTTGACATCTGACTACGAATGCTATAAACAAGAGAGTGGATAGACGAGTGCATATTGTGGACCATACAGAGCTTGCTTTATGTCTGACTGATGCTATAAACAAGCCATGACCACGCATACAGAGCTTGGTTTACATCTGACTACAGATGCTATAAACAAGAGAGTGGATAGACGAGTGCATATTGTGGACCATAACCATGTGTACAAAGCTTGGTTTACGTCTGACTACAGATGCTATAAGGCTTGGTTTAGATCTGACTATGGATGCTATCAACAACCCATGACCCTGCATACGGAGCTTGGTTTAGATCTGACTACAGATGCTATAAACAACCAATGACCACACGTATGGAGCATGGTTTACATCTGACTACGGATGCTATAAACAACCCATGACCACGCGTACGGAGCTTGGTTTACATCTGACTATGGATGCTTGCTATAAACAAGCCATGACCATGTGTACAGAACTTGGTTTACGTCTGACTATGTCTGACTACAGATGCTATAAACAAGCCATAACCATGCATACAAAACTTGGTTTACATCTGACTACAGATGCTATAAACAAGAGAGTGGATAGACGAGTGCATATTGTGGACCATAACCACATGTACAGAGCTTGGTTTATGTCTGACTACAGATGCTATAAGGCTTGGTTTACATCTGACTATGGATGCTATAAACAACCCATGACCATGTGTATGGAGCTTGGTTTACATCTGACTATGGATGCTATAAACCCATGACCACGCATATGGAGCATGGTTTATGTCTGACTACGGATGCTATAAACAACCCATGACCATGTGTACGGAGCTTGGTTTACATCTGACTATGGATGCTTGCTATAAACAACCCATGACCATGACCACATGTACAGAGCTTGGTTCACATCTGACTATGGATGCTATAAACAAGCCATGACCACACGTACGGAGCTTGGTTTATGTCTGACTATGGATCCTATAAACAAGCTATGACCACACATACGGAGCTTGGTTTACGTCTGACTACAAACACTATGAATGAGAGTGGATAGACAACTGCATATTGTAGACCCTAACTATGCATATTGCAGTAAAAGCACTTGAGTTGGGTGTTATGAGGTTCTGGAGGTCATTCTAGAATCCTTGTGGGTTCAGATAGCATTGAATAATGTTGGGGTGATAATAGAAGACAAAACCGAGAAAGAAGTGGGCATTGACAGCAGGAGGATTGGTTGGTTCGGGTAGAATACTAGGCTTGTGTGTTGAGGCACAATGCTCACTTCAGCATTATGCAGTCTCAACAGTATAACAAGGTTCTGGAAGTGATTATAGAATCTGTTGGGTTCAGATAGCATTGCACAATGTTGGGGTGGTGCTAGGGTATTTGGAATAAGGAATCAAAAAAGAAGTGGGCATTGACAGCAGGAGGATTGGTTGGTTTGGGTGAGGTAACAGTTGGAATTGTTGCCAATTATAGTTCTGTTTCGATCCTGAGAACACATATGCCTCTATGGATTTGATGACATGACAACCATTAGAATCGCGGCCTATTATAATTGTGTTATGATTCGGAGAACAGAGACACCCGCAGATTTTAAATCCAGTATCAAGGACATGATCACTCTCATTCTAAGAACATAGGCACTTGTGGATTTTGAATACACTTTTGATGACATAACACTATCACAATTGCTGTCAATTATCTGGTACAGATTGCCATGATACATAAATCAAACACACTTCACAATACAAATTTGCCTATTATACAATACTTTAAGCAGTTCTTGCCATTTCTATTTTACAACCCAAAAAAAATTTCTATCACATATTGTGAGTTGGCCGGTTTATAATTGCAAATTTACAAACCGTATATAGTGTCTTGGTTTCCCTAACCAATGTGGCCACTCTCGCGGATTGGTATATCCTTCCCTTACTACGGATCTACATCTCTGACGTCTGCCTGTGTTCGACTCCCGCTCTTACATTCTCTTTTATTTTCATTTTTTTATATTTGGTCACTGCACCAGTATTTCACATTCTACTTCGTGCAATTCAGCTTCGCGAAACACGAACAAAAGCATTTATTTTTTTTATGTGCTAAGTGTGTAGCGGTACAAGATCGGCTCAGGGGCAAAGGCAGGGGTAGGCGACGGGACATTGGGTATCTAGTTTCTGTAGCAGTACAAGGTCGGGTAAAAATTAAATACCTAGGTCATCCTGCTCGTCCGCGCTTTCCACATCCTCCTCGCGATAGGTGTCGGCGGTAGCAAGCGTGTCGAGCATGCTAAAGACCTCGTTCTCGCCCCCGCTCTCATATTCTTCCTCTTCATCGGAAAATTCTTCTTGGTCGGCTTTGTAATGTCTATCTTCTCCGCGGGCGGCACGGCGTGTGTCAAGCCTTGCTTGAGCCAGCTGGGTGGCATTCGGACCCCACGGCGGCAGCGTCGATATATCTAAGCCGCAATCAGGCAGTGATTTTTGCCAAGTCACGCAGAGTCGCACGAGGTCGTCGCGCATGAGCTCATATTGGTATCTGTCCGGGGCAGTATCTGCAGCTCGTCGTAAGTTGGCAACTTAGCAAGGCCAGTAATACATAGTGTACCGGCTTCGTCAAGAGTGCGATTCACCAGCGCCCACTCTTCAGCAAACCAGACTTGTAGCGCGGCTCGCTCCTTTTTGAGACGAGCGTCCTCCTCTCGGCAGCGATCGATCTGAAGCAGGGCCTTGATCCCCGCACGCACACCATCGTCACACAACCACAGTGGTGGGGTCGTCTGCTGCTCGGTTTCGTCGTCGTCGAGGCCGACGTCTTCCCAGATTTCATCGTCGACATCTAACTTCCATAGTTGACCGTCTGGAATCGGGCGCGGTGCAAGCGCGCCTCGCGGGGCATTTTTATTGCGGATGAGCTGGGCTACCTTGGCGCATTGTTTGTTATATTCGAGGGCGAGATTTTGAATGCCCTTTTCGCGTCGTTTGACGGCTGCCTCGGTATGAGAGTAAAGCTTCTGCTCTGCGAGAGTCTGAGATGCCGTCGATGACCAGGAACCAAGATTCACATACCGTTCACTAGTCGCCGAAACGACCGCTCTATGAGATCTAACTCGAATTTGCGTTGGCGCAGCCGATCGCGGAGCCGCCGCTTCGTGGCGCGGGCGTTCATCCGAGCATTATAGTACTGGATATGGGACATCTTGCTCAACGCCCGGCGCTCCCCGACTCCCAGCGCACGCTCCTTCTCTCGTAACATCTTCTCAGCCTTAGCTCGGACGGCGTCCGCCTTGTCGAATTCGACTTGGTAATAATCGGCCTCTTCGTCAGCGTCCTCTGCCGCGCCCAGGAACTTCGCGCGCAAACGGTTGACATGCTCTGTTTGTTTTTTCACCGCAGACCTTAATAGTAAGATCGCGTTGATAGCCTGTTGGCCCTTGTTTTTCGAGCGGCCTGGAATAGCACTCAGAAAGCCGCATAGTACATCATGGATCAAAACAGCAGCTTACGGGGAAGGGGTTTCGTCTGCGCGACAACCTGTAACTGCCATTGCTCACGAAGTACGGAAATTCGCACTCGGCATTCTGCTAGCGCGCTCTCCGCCTCCTGGCACTTTTTCCGGCTGTGCAGAGACCGTCGACGAAGCCAATCCCCCAGTCGCTGGAGGCTGAGCTCATCTGCATGCTCTATCTGAGCGTCCAGGACGTAGAGTCGCTGCCATTTCTAAAAAAGGAAATCTGTTAGTCATCGATACTGGCGGATAATGCGAATGCTTACCCCCGAGATGCGTAGGACAGCGATTAAATGGCTGATCGAGTGCCAAAATCGCTTGCAGCCTTCACCGTCTGAAAGTCCGAACCCGGTTCGCTTCCTGGGATGGTATAGTAATTGGCAGGGCCAGTCGTGCCCGAAAGCGTGAAAGACCGAGACTGCGAATTGGATGCGGTCCATGAAGCGGGACAGAAACCCCCATTTCCTGCAGCTACGCTCCAGCGTGCAGGCGATGTCGTAGAGGATCCCGAGCGTGATGTCCCGCGGGAGATGGTGGAAGAGGGTCTCCAGCAGGACAATCACATAATATTGTTGCTCTCCGCGCGTCTGCATGTTGACGAGCCAGAGGACTCGATCGTGGCGGCAGAGAAGGGCCATCAGCCCCGTGTCCTCGAAGAAGTCGGTGCTGGCTTTCGCACGTTTTTCGTCAGCAGCCTTGAAGGACGCCTCGCATGCATCGAGAACTGAGTGAGGGAGAAGAAGGTCAGGGTGCTCGTACCCATCCTCTGTCTCCTCTGCAGCCGAAGATGTCTTCGTCTTGCTTTTCTTCGACCGTGGCTCGGCTGGACCAAAAGACCCCCGCGTTTCGTTGACATACGCATCGGTTGCCTTGGCGTCAGCCTCAGGAACGAAGTGGGTGCAAGGATGACGTCTCGGGGGATCGCTGGCCGACGTTCTACGTTTCTGGGTGAAGCAGGCATCCAAGCAAACGATTAGATCTACTCTATGATGGAGATTAGACTAGGGCCGCCCACGATATGAAAATCGATACTGACAGCTGCGATGAATCGTGATACAGATTGCCGAAACACAACGGGCACTGACGGCGAAGGTATTCGCTAGGGCAACTACGTGGCAGTGGGTCTGGGAAAGGTGGATCCGGGCGGTTGGGGCGTGGAGAACACGCGCGCTTGCGAAGGCGCGGAGGCGCAGGTGGCCCACGTTCAGGGCGGGATGGTGTCGTCGGGGACAGCCCTGGTGTGGGCTCCCGCGGCTGACCCCAAACGTGGCGTGCGGGACTGGGACTTCGGCTGGGCGACTGATCGGGGCGCGGCGTCTCTGGCGTCGACGGTCTTGCCGGAGATGCGCCACGATGCGGACTGGAATCCGGGGACTCCTCCCGTGCTACTACCAGCGCAGAGGGCACAGGGCGCATCTTCTCCAGCGCCGCGCGGTAATAGGCTTTGGACCGGTTCCGCAAGTGCCCATACCACGTCAAAGCGTTGCCGAATCGTCGGCGGAGCGTGTTCTACATTAGATTTAGTCTACAGCGAAAAGAATAAGAAAAAGCGAATACCTGATGATTCAGCTGATATCCCATGGTACTCAAAATGGTCTCCAGCGTCGTGGAGAACGCGGTGTGGTTTGGCACGACGTTGAGGAATAGTTCCGCAGGTCGACAGCGAGACTCGGCTTAAGGGGTGCACATGGAAATGCGCCACTGCGGACTAGCGCGACAGCAGCGAGTCTACAGTCGCAGACCGGGACATGCATGTCTTCGACGGCTGCTATAAGCGTTAGTACACATCCTCCCTCATGAGCATTGACACGTACAGGAAAACCGCATAATAGTGACTGTCTGATTCCGAGGAATGCAGTCGCAATCCTGAACTGGAGGGCCCAGCTTCTCCAGCTCCCACAAACATTTGGTTTCCCAAACAACCCAGGAATAATGTGGGATAAGGAGTGGGATTATCTCCTGGTCCCAGCGACGCCATTGCGCTGCCCGCTTCTTACGGTGTCTAGACGGCGATATTGGAGGCGTACACTCGATGTCGAAGATGGTACCGAAATCCGGTAGGCGATCTTGGTTGTCTGCGGGGGTGGAGGGGTCGATATCGACAGTTGTATAGCTTTCGAATCCAACGTGACCGACGCGAGGAGGGAGGGGTCGTTGGACGAGCATTTGACCGTTCGGGAATAGGATCTCGCCCCCGACGCGAGAGGTGGTCGGGAAGTTTGCTGCGCACATCCGGAATCGTCTCCGAGTTGTGCTCGTAGGAGAGAGGCTGAGCCGCCGCCCGGCGCTGTTCCTTGGTCATACACATTCTGTGTCGAGACAGGATCAGTGGACACCGAGATTACACAGGAATTGAAAGTCACAGTGGTAATTTTCACTTGAAGAAGGACGTGCCGTCGACTGTGGTACCACTTGGGTCAATGTTCTCTGTGGGCTGGATCAATGTACACTTGGTTTATGTACAGTTTAACGGGAATCAACTCACAATTCTACTGGCAATGCTCACTTGAAGATGGACGCACCGTCCACTTTGGTTTGTTTTCACTTGGGACAATGTATTTTCTACCCTATTGTCCAGCTCACGGTCCAGCGGAATAGCTCTAAAATATTCACTACGTTTACTATATACAGCTACATGGTGGTCAAGATCAAGAGGCGAAGAGGTCATGCCGTCACATCACTCAATCATTTAATGTGGTCGTTTTCTGGATCTGAATGTCAGGCGTCTGTTGAGCGCTTATTCGTGGCTGGTCCCGAAAGTTTTACCAAAATACGATTCTGCCCCGAGCAAACCACTGACAGAGCCGGCATCCAAACCACTGACTGAGCTCGCCACCAAAACCACTGACCGAGCCCGGGTTTCAACTGCGAACCGAACCCAGACCCAACCACTGACCGAGCCTGTTCCAACCACCAACGGAGCCCGACTTTTTAACCACTGACCGAGCCCGACAATAATCTCTTCAAAAGTTGGGCTCAATTAGTGGTTGGAACCAGCAAAAGTTGGGCTCGGTCAGTGGTTGAGGTTACTTTCAAAGTAACGAATTGTGCAAGAAATTCATTCAATATGCATTTGATACTTCATTATATACAGTTGATACTTGGTGTATACAGTTGATACTTTATTATACATTTCAACTATTTTTTTTTCCGGTGTCAAGGAAAGTTGCGACAAAAAGCTAATTAAACACTGTGGTGCCGAGAACACCACCAGCGTTCGGTACTGGAACATTAAGGGAACGGCAAAGGCTACTCAAATGAAAAAAACCCGATCCCGAATTCTGGAACTTGACGGCCGAGACTTGGTCGTTGTGCGGTCGGGCTTCGCCGTAGCATCCCAGCTTACCGACATCGCCTCCAGTGTCGGGCCCAATTATCACAACCCGAGTTACAACTAGGTTAATTGGGGTTCCGTCTCCCATCTGTCTCATTGGCCTGATACAAGGGCCTCGAACCGGGTGGTTGGTTCCGTTCGGTCCAACGGCCCACACACGGATCATCTTCTTGTCGAGATCCTCTTCGCAGAAGGGCTGATCAAGGGCAAGATAACCAACTCGGCCTTCGCAGCTGAGAATTCGCTTCACGGGCCTGAAGTAGCGGTTTTCACTGCGCACAATGTCCTTCAGTACAACATCCACGCGCTTCTGAACAAGTCCGGGATGGCAGAGCCATCGGCCGTCGAGTTCTCCTGGAAATGCGCCGTTAGGATTAATTTTAACAGATTCTGTGCACCCAAATTACCGTCGAGAACTTGGCTGTTCAACGTCCAAGAAGCTTGCGGGGGCGGCGTTGGCGAGCGGGACGGTGGGAGCGGTGTACCAGCGCGAGCAGGTGTACGACCGAGAGCAGAGTGTGGCGCAAGCTCTGGAGCAAGCATCCACCGAGGAAGAGCCCTTGTTTTCGAGAGCGGCATTCGGGTACTTCAAAATTTATCTCAAATGAAGAAATAAGAGAAAGAGATAGAGACACGTACTGAACATGTACCAGTTTCTTTATATCAAGCGTGAATCTCGTGTTGGAGCCCTCCTTCTGAATGGTGACCATGATTCCATTGTCATCTTCGACCTGGTAGGGGCGTTTCCGCTTTTGTATGCGTGCCGCTCGGTCTGGGCTGTCAAAGTCACCAACAACTACACCTCGCGTTCCCTTGAATGGACCCTTCCATGCAACCAAAACCTCCATTCCTTCGTAACGGCGGCCGACGGGTTTCCCTTCACGTAATCGCCGCTGTTTTTTGAGATCGTCTTCAACCGCCAATCGCAGTGCGTCAGCGAGATCACAGCCGATGGGTTTCCCTTCGCGCCACTGCTTTTCGAGATTGTGCCCCAGCGTCGATCGCAGTGCACTGGTGGGATCGAAGCCGACGGGTTTCCCCTCGCGTACCGCCGAACCGAGTGTACCAGAGAAATCAATAAATTGCGCCTGCGCCGTGAGAGCCGACCTTGACGATTTTTGGGCAGAGAAGGTTTGGGGGTCGATGATATCCGGTTGCGGCATCAAAGCCGACCAGGACGACGTTGAAGAATCTGGGATCAGATTGAAGTTCGCATCGCGTGATGGAACTTTCCACTGTACGCAATGAAATATCAGCCAGCTAGTCAGATTTTCGAAGAAATACACCACTCACCAAAGGATCTTCTTCAATATCCGACCCGGAGTAGTTTGGTTGGCCCTAGCTCAATTCAGATTCGTATCTTGGCCTGCAATGAAACCAGGCTTACACTGTACAGTTCAAGAGCACCACCCGTGCAGACCTTGACCACCAATCCGCGACGATCTTTGAATGCCCCATTTACACAGACAAGATCACCTTCCATAAAGTGTCGCGTAGCACGACGATGTTCAACTTCGATTGTGTTCGGCTCGCCGGATTCCTGCGGGCATTGAATGGTCAGCCACTGGTCGTCAATCTGGATGATGCGACCGATGGCTCCACGGTGTTCGATGCCCGCAACGACTTGAACGCGGTCCAAAACGCGAAATGGGGGTGGCGGATCGAGCGCGTGTCGCCGGAGCTGCGCGATCTGAACAAAAATGCCCTGCGAGTCCCCGCGAACAGTGTCGGTGCCGTTGTACTCCTCCTGAATCTTCGCCCATCGCACACGATACTTCTCGTCAGCAATCTCCCGAATCATGACGATGTACCCGACATTCCCTTTGTGCTCTCCTGCAACTACGACGACGCGGACACCTTCCACCAGCGCTGGCGCAGTGCCAACGAATGTCGCCTGCTTCAAATACGACTCCCTCGTCAGTTTGAATGGCAGGAGTTCGTCGGGATTGGGGAGGACCCGAGGGTACGCAGATGCGCGGAGTGGAGAGTGGTACGTCAAGCGGCTGCACGGATCCGCCCCACTCACTCTGGTTGAATTTGCGACGATGAATCGCTGGCTCGAGACGACCCATGCTAGTTTCCCCTCATATGGGTTTTTTTTTGAGACGAATCCATTCGCCACGCTGAACTGTCTTCGGCTCATCCGCAAGCGCTGGCGCGTTTGGTTGGAACAAATTAAATACCGGGTCGTGTGAAGATGTGGAAGTCGAGGACGGAGGAGTGGAGGTTGAGACAGCAGACGGAGATGGTGCAGACGCCGCCTTGAAACTGGCGGCGAGTGCTTCCAAAGCGGCGGCGTCGTTTTCTTCGGGAATGGTGAAATATGAGCCCTGATGAACAGGCTCATCGTCAATGAATTCTGTCAGAAATTGAGTCATAAACGGTGGCTCGCAGATGGTATGAGCATACCTCGATCAGAAGTAGTCTCCTCATCATCGTCTTCCCCCTCCTCACCGTCTTCATCTTTATTGGCACGTCGGACGCGTCGGGGCTCGTCGTCATCGCCGCTATCTTCGTCCTCCTCAGCCGCCAAGTCGAAAAAACGAGCAACTGAATGCGGCTTTCGTCGTTTACTCGGAGGAGGCTCAACTGAGCTCGACCGAGCACGTTTACGTGATGCATCTATCTCGGGAGGGACGCGACTGGGCATTGGGATTGGGCGGCGAGAATCACTGAAGTCCAATTGAGAAAAATCAAAGGGGTGTCGGCCCGCGAGAGTCGGGGAGGAAGAGCGGGGTGCGCGTACTGTCAAGCGGGGGGACGCGACTGGGCATCGAGGTTGGCCGGCGAGAGTCATTAAGGACCAATGGAGTAAAGTCAGAGGGTGTCGCTCCGCGAGAGTTGGGGAGGAAGAGCGGTGTGCGCGTGCGACGCGCCAGCTCCTCGTCAGGCGGGGGGTATGTGTCTGGGCATCGGAGGCGGGGGGAGGCGGGGGAGGCAGAAGGGCCCGACTGGGCATTGGTTGCTCGTCATTGATGCCACTTGGCATCGGCTCATGCACGCGGCGCGCCAGCCCCTCGTTGTCCGGCGGGGAGACGCGGCTGGGCATCGGCTCATCGTCATTGACGCCACTGGGCGTTGGCTCCTCGGGTATTGGCTCCTCGTCACTGCGTCTTTCGATATTGGACATTGTGTAATGTGTTCTACAAAAAATATGTAAGTTTCACTTTTTAGACGCGTGGTTTAGGTTGCTGAATTACATTCGCACTCGTAAAGCCAAGCCGCTCGTGTTCTCTAACTACTTTACAGTGTTTTCCTACGGACTTGGTGGTGGTATGGTAGAGAGATTGGAAAAACGTCACGTCACCTGTCCCGCTACACATGACGTGGACCCAAAGCAGAAAATGGACACATCACATGTGGTGCATTACGGCCTCGGCAATTTTTGGGCACTTGCTCCCGACCACCATGGTCAAGAGCAAGTCGCGTCGCCCCGCCCGACGGCAACAATATGTAGAGAGTGAATGTATGAGAATGAGAGAATAAATGAGCTTTCACCTGCCGCTCAAAGCGCGAGTCACGCGAGTCACCGAAGGTGGAATCGACCAGATGGTAAACAAAACTTCGCTAATGCTGCCCATAAAGTTATTGAGATTTCTTCAGTAATCCCTTCTCCAAAACTCAATTCGCTATGCCCATTACATGGTCATCGACGCGCCCTGTGGCTGCGGCGCCCGCTGCCAATACTCGCTCGGCGGGACGCACGACACGCCTCGAACCACGAGCTATTGGGTCTCGCAGGAAAAAGACGAAGAAGGTTCGCGTTCGAAATCCTAGTGTCTTGGATATTTTACTAACACACTATGAATTCACAGAGAACCGCTGAACCCCCAAACCCGGCGAAAGTCGCTCCTAACGAGGCACTGGTGGCTGTTCCTACCGACGAGCCAGAGGATAATGAAAAAGTGCCTCTCTGTATTACTTTGCGCCTAATATTACAGGTTATCGACGGTACTCCTGAGAAGGAACTGAAGGCAGTTCCCGACAACGACGAGCATGACGGAGAGGTGCGTTTCTGCCTTGCTTAACGTCTTATGTATCTCATTTTATTTCAGACCATCGCCAGCGGCGCCGGTGCAGGAGACGAGAGTCCTAGCGGTGACGAGCCAGAGGATAATGAAAAAGTGCGTCTCTGCATTACTTTGCGCCTCATGTATCTGATTATTTATTACAGCTCGTCGACTCTGCTCCTGAGAAGGAACTGAAGGCAGTTCTTGATGATGAAGAGCCAGAGGATGACGGAGAGGTACGTTTCTGCCTTGCTTAAATTCTTATGTATCTCATTTTATTCTAGACCATCGCCAGCAGCGCGGGTGCAGGAGATGAGAGTCGGCCGCGGTCCCCTGCTGCCGAGTCACCCCTACCGCCCTCGTCTCCACCTCTGGCTTCGTCTTCGCCTCTGGCCTCACCTGCCAATTCACCCCTCCCCTCTCAGCACGCTGCCCCTGCGTTCTCACTAAAACCCACTCGACCATTACCCCGCCGGCGTTCACCTCGCTCAAAGACAGTCCCGCGGCCAGCCACAGGCGACGTGAACGACGATATGTTCAGTCTCGCCCGCCGACTTGACCACAGTCGGGTACCTCGACCCCGACGATATGGAAGAGCCGCTTGCCGACTACGACTTGCCCCCTCCGAGGCGCACCCGGCCGTCGCTGAGCCCCAGGCGCAGCTGAAGTCTCTCTCCAGCTTCCCCTCCAAAACCTTTGCGACGTGGCAATTCCCGCTCCATCTCCGTTGGCCCAGTTTCTCCCCGGGCCATTCCCCGTGGCCGATCGCGCACGCCCTCCCGTCCTAACCAACATTCTCCCCGGGCCATTCCCCGTGGCCATTCGCGCACGCCCTCCTGTCCTAACACCAACGAGCCGTCTCCGTCCCGAGCTGCTGCCTGCGGCCGTTCGCGCGCGCGTCGCACCGGCAATGCCCTGACACCACAGCCGGCCACGCAAGCCGGAGACGCCCCTGCTGCGCCTCATGCACAAGGTCCGCACACCGTTCCTATACCACCAGCCCGAGGCCCTCCCCCCTCCTCTTCCTCCCGCCCACACCAGACCGCCAGTCTCCTGTCCGGCAATTGCCCCCGCCCCAGTCTCTCCCCGTCGCTCTCCCCCTCGCACGCGGAACGGTGGTCGCAATGCACGTCCACCACCTGAACGCTTGCCCTCGCCCTCCCGGGATATTAGCTCCGATGATAGCACGGACGAGTAGGGGCGCACCCAGGAGGCGAAGCGAAGACACGAGGCAGCTCGGGTAGCGCGTGGGTACTCACCTGCGGCAGCCTCAGATGTGGACGACGACGAGGACATGCGGGACTACCTGGCAGAAGTCGCCACCAATGGCTTCTGCAAGGACGACGCAGGTGGGAAGTCGAGCAGGCGGAAGGCAAAGGCAAAGGCGGCGACGGCGACCAGCGAGAAGGGAAAGGGGAGAGCAGCGACGATGGCGCCCGCCCCCGGACCTGAGTCCGCCGATCTCAATCCAGAAGAGATTGTGGAGGAGGACCTCATGGAGCGCGGCTATACTCCCGGTCCCGTTCCCCGGCAAATCCTCGAACAGCTTTACGCGTTGGAGGCGAAATACGACACCAAAGTCGCGGCTCTAGCCGCGTCGTGCAACAAAGATCCTGCCACGCTTCGCCGCGCCATCACCCCCCACGAGCTGCGTAATACTTCGGCCTGGAATATGTACCTGTCGCACCATGCCGTGCATCACCCAAAGCCACCCGGTGGTAAGCTCGATTCCATCTCAATCCGCCGCTTGGGTTCTAACAATGTTGCAGTAACTGTAGCCCAGTATAATATCGACGCCTGGAGGGCATTCGAGGCGCTTTTGCCCGGGCTTTCCAAAGCCGAAATGGGGAAAACCCCACTTGTTTTGGAGCGCCTTCCCTGGTTGCACAACTGGTGGAAGGAGCTCAACGCCAACCACGTTGAGAACCTATGCACCAAAGGTCAATATAAGGTCCAGGCAAAGAAAGCTGCGGAGCCTCTGATCCAAATGGTACGTTTCGGCAATTCTATGTACTGGTTTCGAAAGCGTTCTGACTAACGTTTATTCTGGCGAAACAGCTCTCCAACACGTGGGGCATACATATCTTCGCCGTCGCCATCGATCCCCGCAGCGGAGACTCCTTCGCGTTCGCGGGGTCACGCGAGATGGAACAAGTTCGCCTCGCAGATGGTTCGAGCATTACCGGCTTCATGGGGGATTTGGAGACGAAGATTCGGTAGGGTGGACTCTGCTTCGCACGGATTTTTTCTGATCGTTTGCTGTTCTTCAGGGTGCTCCAAATGGAAGAGCGTGGGGAAGACGCCTCACGCTTGTATGTTCCTCGCCCATCCAGGAACTCGAACCAGACCACGAAGAAAGGAAAACGCGACGTTTACCGTTCTAGTTTCGGGACGATTATGGGGGACCGTCTCTGTATGTATTCTTGGTCCTTTCTTCTGAGTCCCGCCCCGCTGAAGACGAGAACAGCTGAAATATGTTTCAAGGCGGGCTTATTAACCGCGGAGCAAGTCAAGACCTCCACCATGGTGTGGAACGAGAAGTTTCTCGACCTGGCATTCCGTGGCAAGTTCCGCATAATCAACTATCCGGTCGCCCTCGAGAACATCGGTCAAATCATCGGCGCGGAGCAGTTTAATACGAAGGCACCGAACATTAAGGAGTACGACTCCTTCATGCCTGCGTTGGAACGCGCCGCGAAGAAGGGTACTGATGAAGATCCCGAGGGGAAACCCGTCATCCGCATTGTCCCCTGGGAACCTCGTGAGTTATTTCGTGCCTTGGGTGCCTTGAATTCACTGACGTCGTTTAACAGCGGAGCGAGATCAACTATTGGAAGACCAGGAGGAAGTGCCCCTCGTCGTGAGCACGGACGGGCGTGCTCTCCGGTTGGTCAGACACAGTCCTGTATATGGCGCCGCTGTTGCAGACGCTGCGAGACGACGAGCCCAACGGTGGGCAGATAAGAGGAAAGCCGAAGGTACTGCACCACCTCCCGCTGACGCTGGAGCCCAAATCCCCGCACCGGCACCTCGGACACGTCTTCCCCCTCCTGCTCCCCCTAGTCCGCTCGCGCATCCGAACGCCATCGCGGGGCCGAGCTCTTTGCGACCTCATCACAACAGTGCGACTGGGCCTCCTGTCGACGCTGGAGCCCAAATCCCCGCACCGGCACCTCGGACACGACTTCCCCCTCCTGCTCCCCATAGTCCGCCCGCGCAGCCGAACGCCACCGCGGGGCCGAGCTCTTTGCGACCTCGTAACAACAATACGACTGGGCGGGGAGTCTGCACTCGCCTGACGTCTTCAGGTCTCCCCCGCGGCAGATAGCCCTGTTGAGCGACCGACGAAACGCCACCGGAGGGACGACGATAATCACGATGCTCAGCGGGTGGGACAGACCCACGCGGGCGGCCGGAAGCGCAAACATAGCCCGGACTCACCTGGCGATGACGCGCTGCCGCCGCGGGAGCGTCCGCTCATCGCGATGCGGCTTTGGGCTGATGATAAGCGCTCCGGGATCTTCTATGCTACGAGATTCCAGCCGGCGTCGCGTGTTAGGCTTCGAGACCGCCATACTTTCTACTACGGCACTGTTGAGGCAAAATGGAAGCAGATCCCAGATGGCATGGAGCCAGTTCTCGCGTCACAGGAAGATCGAGCGGTGGCCTTGAAGGCGAAGGAACTATTGGGGCTAGTTGATTAATTCCACAGTTTTCTCTTACGCACCTACATTCATTAGTGTCCCATTTATGTTTTATGCTCAATCATGTTATAGGCTACATTATGTTTTATGCACTATGTTTCATGCTCTATTGCTTTCAAATAGTTGGAAAGGCCTGCTCAGGAGATTCCTTCAAATGGGCGGATCGAAAAGCAAAAATAAAGCAATAATAAAATGGCCACAAAAGGTATTGCTTAGGACGGGAGTCGAACACGAATCCAATTAGATGATGTAACCGGCAAGAGTCAGAAGGGTTAGACCACTCAGCACGACAAACAATATTCTGACAAATAAATGAGATATTATTGATGCTCTACCTGAAGGCCGTCAAGAATTTTGCCACTATGTGAATAGAAATGACACAACTATTCAAAGTGCTGAGACCAAACATGCTGTAGGTAAATTTGTATTGTAGGGGTTGAATTCAATTTATATGTTATATCCCAATCTGCAGTGGAGCACCAGAACATAAAGCTGATATCTTTTTACTTTTATTTATTTATTTGGCCCTTGTTCAGTTCCCACTCAATTGGGATCGTTGTTATATTGTTTAAACCTCACAGCAACAAAGTGAGCATTGTGCCTCAACATACAAGCCCAATACTCTGCCTGAACCAACCAATCCTCCTGCTGTCAACAAATCGCCTCCAGAACCTCTTAACACCCGACTAATGTTGCTGCGACTCAAGTCAATCAGAAATAAACTTTGTGTATAGCCACAGGACAAAAAGCAAAAAATTTCTGGGCAATGAAGAGGGCTAGTATAGGTCCACAATATATTTCAAAGTTCTTAGCAATTGGATCTTTGGCTGTGGAGAAATATTGGATTTATTGATTGACTCTGAGTCAAGTCGCCCCAAGTCCATCAATAAAATTATTATTTCTCATGAATGATGCAGTAATATCGGGAACCCACAGGATATGTTATGCACCCACTATGACCCTATATACATCATATATAATCATTCAACTAGTACTCTTCAGTCAGGTACTATTTGAGTTAAGTCGAATTTTGATTGACTTGAGTCACAGCAACATTACACCCAGCTCAGTTGCTTTTGCCACAATATGCATAGTCAGGGTCCACAATATGCACTCATCTATCCACTCTCTCATTTATAGTGTCCTTAGTCTGATGTATACCAAGCTCCAGAACACACTCATCTATCTGTACATGTGGTCATGACTTGTTTATGGCATCCATAGTCAGACATAAACCAAGTGTACGCGTGGTCATGGCTTGTTTATAGCATCCATAGTCAGACGTAAACCAAGCTCCATATGCGTGGTCATGGCTTGTTTATAGCATCCATAGTCAGACATAAACCAAGCTCCATACACGTGGTCATGGTCCACAATATGCACTTGTCTATCTACTCTCTTGTTTATAACATCCGTAGTCAGACGTAAACCAAGCTCCATACACATGGTCATGGTCTGCAATGTGCACTCGTCTATCCACTCTCTTGTTTATAGCATCCATAGTCAGACATAAACCAAGCTCTGTATGTGTGGTCATGGCTTGTTTATAACATCCATAGTCAGACGTAAACCAAGCTCCGTACACGTGGTCATGGTGTGCAATATGCACTCGTCTATCCACTCTCTTGTTTATAGCATCCATAGTCAGACATAAACCAAGCTCTGTATGTGTGGTCATGGCTTGTTTATAACATCCATAGTCAGACGTAAACCAAGCTCTGTACACGGGGTCATGGTCTGCAATATGCACTCGTCTATCCACTCTCTTGTTTTATAACATCTGTAGTCAGATGTAGAACAAGCTCCATATGCATGGTCAGGGTCTGCAATATGCATCCATAGTCAGACGTAAACCAAGCTCCATATGTGTGGTCATGGTCCACAGTATGCACTTGTCTATCCACTCTCTTGTTTATAACATCCGAAGTCAGACGCAGAACAAGCTCCATATGCATGGTCAGGGTCTGCAATATGCATCCATAGTCAGACGTAAACCAAGCTCTGTACATGTGGTCATGGTCTGCAATATGCACTCATCTATCCACTCTCTTGTTTATAACATCTGTAGTCAGATGTAGAACAAGCTCCATATGCATGGTCAGGGTCTGCAATATGCATCCATAGTCAGACATAAACCAAGCTCTGTACATGTGGTCATGGTCTGCAATATGCACTCATCTATCCACTCTCTTGTTTATAATATCTTTAGTCAGACATAGACCAAGCTCCATATGCATGGTCAGGGTCTGCAATATGCATCCATAGTCAGACGTAAACCAAGCTCCATATGCATGGTTATGGTCTGCAATATGCACTCGTCTATCCACTCTCTTGTTTATAACATCTGTAGTCAGACGTAGAACAAGCTCTATATGCATGGTCAGGGTCTGCAATATGCATCCATAGTCAGACGTAAACCAAGCTCCATATGCATGGTTATGGTCTGCAATATGCACTCGTCTATCCACTCTCTTGTTTATAACATCCGTAGTCAGATGTAGAACAAGCTCTATATGCATGGTCAGGGTCTGCAATATGCATCCATAGTCAGACGTAAACCAAGCTCTGTACATGTGGTCATGGTCTGCATATGCACTTGTCTATCCACTCTCTTGTTTATAACATCCGTAGTCAGACGTAGACCAAGCTCCATATGCATAGTCAGGGTCTGCAATATGCACTTGTCTATCCACTCTCTTGTTCATAGTATTTGTAGTCAGACATAGACCAAGCTCTGTACACATGGTCAGGGTCTGCAATATTTGACTACAAGGGGCCTCAATGCAGTAATTAATGGGAAGGACCACAGTACCACTATAAATGGCAGGTATGGTCATTCCCAGTTGTGAAAGTGGGAAGGACCACAGTACTACCACACATGGAAGGTGTGGTCGTTCCCAGTTGTGAAAGTGGGAAGGACCACGGTACTGCCATAAATGGCAGGTGTGGTCGTTCCCAGTTGTGAAAGTGGGAAGGACCACGGTACTACCATAAATGACAGGTGTGGTTGTCCCAGTTGTGAAAGTGGGAAGGACCATGGTACTACCATAAATGGCAGGTGTGGTCGTTCCCAGTTGCAACTAGGAATGTCCACATGAAAATGCGTGTTTACCTTATATAGTAGGTGTGGTCATTCCCATAGTGCGTGTGGGATGTCCCAAGTGAGCCCTAAGCTGGGAATTCCCAGGCAGAAATGGGACTTCCCATGAACAATTGTTTGCAATGGGAATGCCCTTGCTGTAATGGGAAGGACCATTTATGTATGGGAACTCCCAGTTTTGATTGGGATGTTCTAGATGGCTGTGGTCTGTCCCTTGAGACATTATCAAGCAATGTCCCAGTGTATTTGTGCTGTTCTCTGGTATCATGTATAGCCATACATGTCTAGTGAATATTCAAGTCTGTTGAACCATCAGGAACTAAGGGGGGAGCCTGGATGAAGTACAATACACCTTGTATCAGCCTAGACTCATAGCATACCCTAGGCCAAACCTCGATTCAGACTGCATGATGGCACCCAAGGTATGAGCCTGGATGAGGCACAATACATCCTGTACCCTAAGTTAGAATTCTGGATAGATAACAGAGAAACAAGCCTGGATCATGTATGATACACTCCCTTGTACCCTAAGGCCCTGTTCAGGATCCCAGTTAACAATCCAATTCCTAATTTTCCCTGCCAAATGTTTGGGCTCTAAATCCTAAATTTTTGTGTTTGGCAGGGAAAATTAGTAATTGAAACTTCAATTGGGGATCCCGATGAAACGGTGCACTTGGGTGCAGCCGTGAAATCAAAAGATATCAAACTTGAGAGTGCAGCGAACAAGTCACTAACTCAACCCAAATCCAAAATCTAATATCACAACTCCAAACCAATACGCGGCGTGTGTGTGAGTTCGGGGAAGTAGGGTACGTATCACCCTTCAAGATTGTTATGCACAATGTCTAAGTATCACGGATCGCAAGATGTCTGGTTCAGAGCGCAATTGCTTGGGTAGTACAACTTCTAACCACACAGGACAGGGAGTAGCGGGAAGAGATAGCAACGTCGGAATTGAAGTTGAAGAGCACCAGCGGCTAGTCTAAATCCGTGCTAAAGGATAGCAGCGGCTGGAAAAACAGGCTTTCAAGGTGTACGACTTCTTATCCAACTTAAGCCAGACTCTGCGGTCTCTGCTCTCAAGGTCGGACTCTAAGGTCTCTGGTTCGAAAGCTGACAAGGAAATGTAGTGTTCAGATGGCTCAGGCTTAGCGGGCACTCAGCTCTTACTCTGATGACTAGATTTCAACGTCGACAACTTAAGACTTCTGTTATTTCTGTTCAAGATTTCTAGTCCCTCAGTTCTAATCTCAAGAATCCACTATATTCCCTGTCTAGTGGGCAGATAGTTGACTGCCTATACACACGAATCTACGTAGCTTTTATACAATTGAAGAAAACACTTAAGGAGATAAAAGGAACTATAGGAACAAACTGCGAGTCCTCCTCCGACGGGTCAATGGCCAATAGCGTTCAAGGAATTGTGAACGTGGGTATAGTAGCCTCCCGTTGGAGATGAACTGCATGCTGCCAAGGTATTGCACCAGAATGGCGTGCTAGTTGCCAGGTTACTTCGGGGAGTACTGGCCGCAACTGCTTTCTAATGATCCACTTGATGATCCGACTAACCGCAACTCGGAAGTCGGACCATCCAGCCACTTCATTAGGATATTTCTATTGCCCCAGGAACTCTAATGTTCTTAGTGCTTCTATAAGACTGACTTGAGCCCATATCCCAGTCTTAGAGGACTAGCAACAAGTCTTCAATAAATCTTGAATAGGTTTCGGAGTAACGGGAAGTCGGTCCTTAAGCTGCACCTATCCCCGTCAGTCCACATGGCTGACTGATGCTTGGCAACACCTAAGCCAATATCACAAGGATGTCTATGAGATCGACAACTGACTTGTACCAGCCCATAATCAAGTCTAGGGGACTTGCTGCCAGTCAGGTTGAAGCCTCTCTAGCCTTTGCATAGTGGAAAGTTATCTTTCTATCCAGGTCTGTTGGGTTGCGGTAGTAGCCGCAAGTCCAAGACATAGCAACGATCCAGAACACTGAACAATCACAGTCTGATTGACTACCGGGGAGTCAACCTCCGGTTCAGTAATGAGTTATTTGTAACTCGGGACTCCAACCGTGTACTCGTCAGACAAGGTATGTCAAGCATTCAACTTAACCGAGAAGTCCGAAGGACTCCCCGCTAGTTGAACATCTGATCTATTTCAAGTATTTCTGAGTCTCTGCATGAGCTGCAGTCAACCAAAGATATAGTTGTTCCTCGTGGTCACCTCCAGCACTCAAGGAAGTAGTTTACCACTAGTTCCTGGAGCCCAATAGTGTAGATCTAATATAACAGAACTTGGTGCTGTTCAGGCAACCTTGTTAAGTTAACCAGTCTTTATGGTAGCCTATTGGCTTTCGGCCATCAACAGTGTAACTTACCACTCTGAGGAGAGTGTAAGTTCTATTTCCTAACCTCACTTGTTCCCGTTAATGATAGTTCAGATTTGAATAAAAACTAGGTGTTTTTATGCATGCTTTGGTGCACGCCCTATCATCTCCCCCTTTCTTAAATTTCAACTCTCCCGAGTTGAGGTACACATGGCTAGAAGCCCTGGTCAAAATGAAGGAGTGGGGCATTCGACTTTCTGTGTTCTGAATGCATTTCTATTCATTGAACCGCTAGTGAGGTCCAGCTGTTCAATGCTTCATCTTTGGTTTCTCGTCAACACCCATTCTGACTAGCAATCTATCTTACCACAACTCATCAAGAGTTGCGGCTAGTGTCATTACTATTTCTCTTTGGATCTACACATAGGGTGAACTCGCAACTGAGTCACTGCTACTCGAGATCTTCAATGATTGCCATGAGAGGCACTTTCCTACCGTTACCAGCCAATAGCCAATCCCATCTTCAAATTAAATTCCCGGATCACCATTGTGCATCCCAGTTTCTTATATCTAGATGTCTTTGAGAAGGAGCACTACCGGCTACTCCTTTTCCGAGAAGATCAAAAATTTCTTTGCTTCAGATCTTCTTTCTGA
The DNA here is from genome assembly GCA_014462655.1 of Mycena venus. Classification (NCBI taxonomy): domain Eukaryota; kingdom Fungi; phylum Basidiomycota; class Agaricomycetes; order Agaricales; family Mycenaceae; genus Glaucomycena; species Glaucomycena venus. The sequence continues at coordinate 2,545,168 of JACAZI010000020.1, forward strand.
GCATAGCCAACTCAATTGACAATCGTCCCTCCCCCTTTCTGAGATCTCAACTGTCCTCAGTTGATGCCGTGGTGCCATATCTCACAACCAGGCAAAATGATCTGTGACCAATGAAGTAACAGCATGTTAGCCAATTGGTTCCACAGAGGTAATTCTATTGAGACGATTTCTCATTGAGCTGTATCAGCCCCAATCAAAGGAAACCATAGAGTTTGGAAGTTCCGGCTGGAGGGATAGTCATAGAGTTTCACAAGCAGAGGCTAGTTCTCCACCCGCTATACAGTCTTTGGTGCACGCCCTATCACTGAACAGGGCCTAAGGTTTGAGCCTGGCTGCTCTATTGCAAGCCAGTCCCCAAGGTATTAGTCTGGATGAAATATGAGATGCATCTTATACTGCTGCCTGTATGCCAGGGTATCAGCCTGGATAGTGTAGCCCATACCCCATCCATTCCCCAAGCTACAAGCAAAGATCCCATGCACAGTCCTGTGCCCTAAGCTGTAAGGCACGGATCCCTGCAGGCTATTATAGACCATGTACAGTATGCACACACTACATGCAAGCCTGCATGCGGCCAATGCTACAAGTGCCAGCATATACAAGCAGGAGAGGGCATTTAATAGGGCCCGCAAAAATGTTGTTATTATTGGACATGGCATCTCCAATGCACTAAGGCATGCAAGGGCTTTCAGATTCACCTATTTGCAGCCCAGTACATGCAGAAATGCATGCAGTATCGCAATTTGTTTGGCCCCTGTGATGTGACCCCCTGGGATGTCCCACATCAAAAGTGGGAAGCCCAAATTGGCATTATGGGAAGCCCAGATATATACACCTGGGCATCCCACACAGTTCCCACAGCTACCATGGTCCTTCCCACTTATATGTGGGAACCTCACCCAAATTTACCCCCCATAGGACCCATTATGTACTGGAAACAGTTAGACCCTATGGGTATGGGAAAAGGGTTGACTGAAGTGCAAGTCTACCTTCATTTATTCTCTTGACTCTGCTCTTCCCACTCAACTTAATATCGCAATTTTGTGAGGAAATATTTTTCAAGTTTCTGAATATTATGCAATTGCATTGCACAGTGGCTGTCAAAGCAAACAGTTTCCACACAAGTGGTTTCCTTTCCAAGAATTGTGTGCCATGATACTGATTTCTTTTGATAGGTTCTTACTTCCAGTGACTGTGACAAGTAACACAGTCCATCCCCTACTCTGTGCAACAGAGAAGGGTTCTGTGTCCGACTTTTAACCACTGCAAAATCTACTGTCGTTTGTACATCATTCTGCATCATTGATTTGCTGTGAGGTGTTCTCTGTGCACTGATTGGTGCAACAAAACCATGTGATGTTGAGATCTCACTAATCAAACAAAAGCTCCACACAGTTGTTCAGTCACACGGAGATTAGCAAAATTTCGGCTTACTCGAAGTTAGTGACGGAATGTGAGATGTCAGACTATGACTCGAGTGAGCTGAAATCAGCACCGAAATTTCAGGAGTCAACTAGGCCGAAACTTAACCCAAAATAGTGAGTTCTGTGATGCGTTTCGAGCCGGATAACACGGAAGATTTCAGCTTACATCTCACCAGCCACGAAATCAGCCTCGAACGTGGGATATCAGCGGCACCGGAACGGCTGCCAATATGTTTAATTCTGGAGGAAATTTCGACTTATGTATTGTTTGAGCCGAAACTTAGAGTTTCAGGTGCGTCGAAATCCCTCGGGGTTGCCATATATAGCAACCCCAAAGCATTTTGGGCCAACTGAAATGCGAAGTTTTAGGTTGCATTTTGGCAACGCCGATATTTCCCTTGGAATTGGACATATCGGCAGCCGTTTCAACCCCGCTGATGTTACACGTTCCGAGGCACATTTTGAGGCCACTGAAATACAGGCTGAAATGTTCCGTGCCGCTGGGCTTGAAATGCGTCATGGAACTCACCATTTCGGGTTAAGTTTCGGCCCAGTCGATTCCTGAAATTTCAGTGCTGATTTCAGCTCACTCGAGTCCTAGTCTGCAATCTCACATTCCATAACTAACTTTGAAATTTTGCTAAACTCTGTGTGAGTTGTTCACAGGGTCCCATATGATGCTGAGATCTCATGAATTGAACAAAGGCTCCACATAATTGTTCAGTTGTTCAAGTATTCACAGAGAATGCCCTTATGATGCCAAGATTTCACGAATAGAGAAAAAGCTCCAAACAGTTGATGAGTTGCCCAAATATTCCCACTTTCCTCATGATGGCTCCAAAATCTTACTTATGTATTCCTCCCATGTCTAGCATAGTTGTGCCATTGCGCTGGTCCAAAGAATTGGCATCTGCCGTCGTTAATATTGTGCACCTGTCATTGTTGCTTTCCTGGCACTGTAAGTTAGCTCAGACCATTCAAGTACTGTACTATTACAGTCAAATTGACAGAGGGTGTGGTGCGTGACCCGATTTACCTATTCGACATTTTAACTGCAGTCGAACTTTCGCGTGACACCCTCCAAAATTTCGACATTCACAGGGAAATCTTTGACTTTTTTGCAGTTTTCAGGTGGTGTTGAGGCCTATGTGACGGCTTGGAGGTTCGACAAATACCTCCGTGATGCGTGACATCGACCAAATTTCGACATTAACAGAGAGGTCCGTGACCCGTGACTCTCGATTTGATCGTAATGGTACAGTATCTGATTTTCCCTGGTCTCTCCAGTTGCTCTTCTGAGTTTTATCCTCAATAAAGCTGACAATTTAATTGATTTTTAATTTCAAAGAACTAGAACACAGCAAAACAAAACAGAGTAGGGGATCCGGTGCTTGCACCGCTATAGATCACAATCTCGGTCTTCATTTCAAGTCGGTTAAAACCCTAAACTATAAGTTAAGCCCATAGGTTGAACCACATTCATTCAAACCATGGTTTGAACCAGATTAGAGATGGTGTGCAAAGCCACATGTGGCCTTTCTGACATGCAAACTTGCTGCATGCAGCTTTTTTCTTCTTCTTTGATCTGGTGGTCAAAAGAGGCTATTTGAGAGTCCCAGTGACGCTCTGGAGCAAAAAAAAAGGATATTCCCATGTGCTGCTTTGAAAGTCGCATGCGGCTTTTGCGCAACGTCTCTATTGGATTAAAGCGTGGCTCGAACCATTATGGTTTAAACTGTGGTTAAAACCATTATGGTTCAAACTGTGGTTCGAGCCAGATTGGTTCAAACCATGTTTGAACCATTTTGGTTTAAACCACAGTTCAAAGCATATTGGTTTAAACTGTGGTTTGAACCCATGTGGTTAAACTGTGTTGGTTTAAACTATAAATCCAGAGGCCATCCATATGAGCAAAATAGTCATGGTTTGAACCAACATGGTTTAAACCAGTCTAAACCAAGGGCCATTGTAGGACATGATGCATTTTGAACCTGCACCCTGCTAGGGCCATCACGTGAAAGAAAGATATGCTCACTTTGCTCGCAATTACATCATCGGTATATATTCTCTCATCGGTGTTGCTCTATCATAGTCTCCATGCTCAGTGGGATACAGAATACTGGCGAAGTGTTCTCCCCTGTAGGTGTGGCCATACAACACAACGAGGTATGAGTTAAGAGATAGGATGCGCATCAGCTACATGCGGCTTTTGGCCCTTGCGCAAAGCCACACAGGATTTTTGGTTTTTCATATATAATCATGAGTTTAATGGCCTCCAGATTTGTGCGCCAGGCCTGGACCCGGTGCCTCTTGAGTATCATTGGATTTGGTTGCAGAGAACACATAAGAAATGCCCTATTTTGAGAGCATTTCCAACATCACTGTGTGGCTAACGGCATAACATCACACATGCGGCCGTGGATTGTTCATCACTTCAAGGCTCACCATACACCAGACTCACCAGACATGACCAGCGCCCATAATTGCATGTACTATATTTGAAAATATGGCATTGAAACCCTCCACACAAATTTCCTGGTGCGGCTTTGCGCAATGCACGAAGGCCGCATGAAGCCCCATGCGGCCCATGCGGCTTTTGCGCATCCTATCTAATATTGTTGTAGTGTCTGTTTATAAGAGACTAGATACCTGGAACATTGAGCAGATTTAGAATCACATTGTGCCCGCTTGTTGCTTCCCTATTAGCGCTTTTATTTTGGTCTCCCATCCTCTGTCCCCCGTTCCGCCACTTCAGTTGCCTCGAGCCTTTTTTCCTCCACCTATATGTTTCTACCATCACATTTTACTCTGGGGGGCCTTCAGGGGACTATGCACTATGACCTTCCATTGATCACATACCCCCCGAGTTGCGCGCTCAAGACTTGCACAAAATGAAGACCCCATTTAACGCTGTTTTGCATCTTCCATCATCACCCACATTGCAGTGGTCTCTCCATACAATGCTTGAAATGTATCAAGCCTTCCGCAATGTGCCTTGCTTAGTATCAATTTCAAGGTCCAGAGCAAGCACTGACAGCAACCCCGCTTAATCGCAACTTCACTCAAGGATACTGCGCCGCTTCCACATAGTATAGCAGTGTCTTTTCCTCATCCCATTTGTCATTCAGTGTTTGTACAATCAAGTGTCTGCAAGAGCGAGCATCAGGATCAAGACCGATTCAAGGCCACACTGAATCAAAATTCACATCCAGGCTGTTGTACCCATATGCTAGCTATCACCCATTGTTCGGCTGAACGCCCCTAAGCCTCCTCTACTATAATTTCCTTTTGGGGAAACCACTTACATCTCAAGTCCCGTGTCTCCTCATATGTAGTTTTTGTGATAATTATTGAGAATTGCAGGGTTGCAAGCAGCAGAAAAAGGCCGATGGGTGGTGGCGGGCAGCAGTAGAGCGGCAGGACCGGTGGGGTGACAGCTGGGCCCAATTTACCTATTTGACATTTCAACAGCGGCCGGAACTTCAACAGTCATACAGAAATTTTAACTTTTTGCCACTGGGGGTGGGGGGGGAGATTTATGACAGCTTGGAGCTTTCGACAAACCGCTGTGTGACACGTGACCTTGACCAAATTTCGACATCAACAGAGGGATCCGTGACCTGTAACTGTTGATTTGAATAAAATACCTCAGTAGGCAGATATTAAGACCAAAGACTATGCAAAGCTTCTTTGCAACTTAAAGTCAAAGCTCGCAGGGACATCTGCCATGTGTCAAGTGGAAGTAATTCAGCATCTCCGGAAGTGCTCCCCTTTCCATTCCTGACCATTTGGTAAAATATTCATTACAACCTGTTAAATTCCCGAAACATCCCTTTTAGTTCCCTTCATTTTGCCATGCCCTAATTGATGTGTTTTACTCACTATATTAATTGTCCATTTTCCAGCTGTACATCAGGCATGCACAATGGATTCCTTCATGTGATGCCTCTAATTAACCGTTCTTTAAGATTTAGCTCGTTTGGCGGTGCTCGTCGGTTTGCACATGCTTGCAATTGCCTCATCAAGGTTTATCTCCATCATTTCTTCCTTTCCTCTCTTCCCCCATGTTATTCCCGTGTGTCTTTTTTGCCTTCATCCCTATCTAATATACTTATCCCCTTATCTCTCGCTCTGTTCTTCATCAATACCAGCTGGCCGCAGTCGGTACCAGAACTGTCTGCCTTGGCACAACTTCACCAGAGAACTCAATGTAGCGGAACAGCTGACCTAAGCGCAGCTTTTAACGAACAGGATTCAGTGCTTCGCAGTTGCTGATGCTTACAGCGCTGCCTGATCATATCCTTACCAGGCCAGCCGGCCACGTAACATAGTCCTGTCGAGGATTCTCGAGGTATAAAAAGGCCGCATTGCTGCTCATTCAGACCGTCAATCTTTCACATATTACTGTCCCTCAAATGACGAGAAAACAAGAATCTTTTCAGGATCGGTACCCACCCTGATATATAGGATTTCGACCAACTGCTCATGGGTTGTGACCTGTGACCTCACTTGTTCACCAGTGATGGGTTCATAAGACCTTGTGGTCTCATTCTCAGGTGTTCATTTGTTCAAAATTTCCCCCTTCATGCAGCCTGGAAGTTGGAGAATGTGAACCAATTCCCATGGAGAATTCATTTATATAGAGAAATTTAGCTTAATGATAACTTTTGCCGCCCAAAGTGCTTGAATTTGATACAAGTCTTGTAATTTTCTGAACTTATAGCTTGAAGCACTCAAAAATGCCCACAAAAACACGAAATGGGAGAAAAATGTGATTTTTTTTGCTCTCAAAGTGACATCTTTTGACCTTCAAGGTTTTAGTGGTCACAAGTAGTGCTGTCCATAATATGATATTAATATGATTTTTGCCATATCATAGTATATCCTTATCATATTATGCCCTCACCCTCCATATCATATTTGTATTATATTATCTGCATATCTATTAATACGTATTAGGATATATCAATAATATATTATTAATATTCTGTGAGGTTCATGTTCCGAGCAGTTCACCCTGAAAAAGTTCATATATCAGCTATTCCTCTGTTATAATACATATAGATAAGTTCTCTTGCCAACCAACATCTCTAGTCACTCCAGGATTGCGAGAATCTCCAGTGCATGAATGTTTGATACAGTGATAAGGGTGAATTGCCCTTTTGAGCAATTGCTCGGAATTTGCCGCTGTTTTCGGTGGTTTTCGAGCTTGCTGAGGCCGGAAATGATTTTCTCACGGCCTCGATAAGATCAGCTCATTGAAAATTTCGCATAATCTGGGTGCCAGATGGAAGTTTGTGGCCTACTATAATACAGAAATAATACAATAATATGCTGAGCACCGTATCATATTATATTCATATCATATCATATTATATTATGCCATATTAATATTATGTAGGTTGTCCCAGAGCCATATCATATTCACAGTATCATTAATATACTAATAATATATTATTCCATATTATATTAATGGACAGTACTACCAGAAAGGCCTCAGCTCTCGCTACCAGGTGTGTACATACCGGCTCTCCCCCAATCTGCAGCCAACTGCTCCGACTGAGCTCCTGGATGCTGTATGCACTGCTACAAGCAATCGCTTGTGCAAGGGCCCGGGCCCATCACCGCATTCCTTTGCAGCTTCCTTGCTGGATGCCGATACGAAATAATGATCCGTGGGAGGATGTCGGGACGAGCAGAAAATGAAAAGTCCTGAAAATATTTGATAGTAAATAAAAATGACAGATGAATTTTCACCGCTGTACCAAGTTAAATTCAGTCGGCTTGTGAGGTAAATTCGGTCGGTGAAGCCGACCGAATTTAACTCGGTACAGCGGTGAAAATTCATCTGTCATTTTTATTTACTATCAAATATTTCAGAACTTTTCATTTTCTGTATCTAATGCTACGAACTGTCCGAGGATGAACTGGATACTTATGTTGGCATCACACAGTCTACCGGATGTACATTTTATTTTTGGTGCTGGCAACAGGGTTAGGACAATCGGGAATTTTGATATAAGGATGTGTGTTGCATGAAGGCATCTCTCTCAATTTTTCTGAGCATAAATTTGCAAAAAATCTGCCCAACATTTTGACTTCCAAATGGGATCAAGATGTGTTGCTATTTACCAGTAGCATGGGAGAACTCCACTTCAATTCTACGCGCCCATCAATTTATGCTCATTCTACGCGATTCTACAGAGAGAATTGATACCCACGGATCCGATGTCCTCGGCTATCTGCGGCTATGCCGTCCCCGGGTTAGGTGGCCGCTGAATGCAGTGAAAGAATTTGGAGCGGCGAGGAAGTGAGGCAAGAATGATAGAGTCTCCATGGACCAAAAATAAAAGCTTGACGAGGTCAGTGCACTGGAAAACTGTGTACCACACACCTGGTCCGTTGTAGGGCCGATAGCCGCTGCAAATGCGCCCTTGATAACGGGAGTAGACACTCATGTCTGGGTGTTGTAGCGCTAGCTGGTGTTGAGTGCCAGTTGAATTGAAGTCTTGTAAAAAAGCTTGGGCAGAGCGAGCGCTGTGCATTGATGACTGTGTAGGTAGAATCGAGCGAGCGAGCCCCATAAATGTTGAGCTATGCACAGAATCCAGGTTCATTTGAAGCCTTGAAATGTTGCTAGATCTCATTGCATCCTGACATCAAAAGCCGAGCAAACTATCGCACCTGAGGACCCACTACCTAAAGTTAGTTGGCACATTCTCTCCGTTTTAGCTATGGAGCATGAGTAGCCCATGTAGACTGCCTATTGACTACAGAGAGCTACATACCATGTACTACATGATCACTCAACTAGCGACAGAGGATACATATGACTACAGATTTCCTCCCTTGACTATAGATGATTTACTTTTTCCTGATGGTGTGTCGCATTTTTGCATTTGTCCAGAGATTTTGAGCAGAGCTATGCAATATGTTAGGTGTTTTACAGCATTTCCTCCGCAGCCGAGTTTTCGAAAATTTGAAGGTATAAATTTATATTTTATCGTTCCGAATAAAACTGATGTTGGCGCGTCTAGATATTTATATTCACATCCGTGGGTTACTCAAACCAAAACTACATGAGGCACATGCTTGATCTGGACGCGCTCCTCGAGTTTGAATGCTCGCCAGAATTAAAGGAGCCGCTACTCAACAACTGGCTTCTTGATCTTTGCGCAGAAATTGGGAGATTCATCGAGGGTGACTTAACACAGGAGTGGAACAACCGGTGGCTGACGCAGATTTGAGGACAGTGTGGTGGAGATTTCGACGAGAAGTTCTATCGCAAAACAATCACTGCGTTTTGGACAAGTCTGGTTAGACCGAGTCGAGCTTTATAAATATAGCCTGGCTGGCCTAGACTTAGGTTAAGTGGGTACCACTTCGTACGGGTTGACGGAGGTGTACCGATTGTACCTTGAACAACCTAGAGAGACTTGATTTAGGCAATATCGGCCGAGGTTCTGCCGAGGTATGTGTAGTTGTTGTGGGCTGAGCTCGGCAGACGTCAGTTAGTCACAGAGACAAACAACGCGTCTCGCGCGTTCTCTGGCCTCGAACACGTCGTCAATGGCGTACTACAATAGTTCTGTCCCTACCACCGGCGGACCCAACGACCCTCAACCCCCGCAGCTATCTCCTGAACAATGGGCTCATGCCTACCGCCAGTTCCAGTATCAACTTAACCCCCAATTGCCTACGCCTCCTCCGCCGCCTCACCTGCCTCTTCCTGGCCCCGTCATCGACCCTGCTCTACAACCATCTCAAGACACTAGCACTGATCAGCGTCTGGATGCATTAGAACGCGAAGTGGAGCTGCTAAGAGCGGAGAAACGCACCAATCCCGAGACCCCAGCTGGACCGTCAAAAAAGCGCCGCAAGAAGCAGCAGAAGCCGTCACTGTATATCCTCAGGCACTCGACCGGATTGTCCAAGGAGCAGAATCGAGTGAGAGGTCAGCTGATGGTGCGTTTACTACACCAGCGCTTGTGTTATCGGCCTAATGATATATTTCTCAGAAAAAGGTCAAGACAGAGGGAATGCGACTCACCGGCAGAACGACCGAACCCGACTCTGAGGCCGACGACGAATCTGACTCCCCAACAACCCATACTCCTCATCCCGTCATGTCCTATAACTTTGCTGCTACTGTCGAAGACCCGATAAATGTCAAGATTTTTAATCGTATTGCCGACCTTATCTGGACTGAACAACATGTAAGCGCTGCCCACCACCGATGCCTATCAACTATCCCTTGATGTCTCCGGTCCTCTCAGGACCCGAAAAGCGCCACATTCTCACTTGCTCATGCCGACGTTCTCTTTACCCGTGAAGACCTTGTAGAATTCGCTAAAACGAACTTTCGAAGCTGGAAGACAAAGTGGAGAGGCAAAAACGATCCCGAGGTCGCTCAAAGACAGGCAAAGGCGGCGCAGAAGGATCGTCAGGACCTACGCAAGAAGGAGGTAAGCACTGATAACGATACGCATTCCGACTCGCTACTGATTGATATCAGCTGAAAGCGAATCGAATCAAGGCCCCGAGTACAAAAAGAAATTCAAACGCGACCCCATTTGCGTCCTTGAAACTGACTGGATGTCGGATGAAATCTCGGGCCCTGACACCGATGACGAGGATACGAAAGCTGACCATCGGCGCCGTCTAGTCAAGGCAGCTCGTCTGGGTCCTCTGCAGCAGAATGACGACGTTTGGGAAGTGGTTCGGCCCGGCTTTCAATCGCTCGAAGTATATGCGTCTTTCTATCGTCGAAAAATCTAATTTTTTTCCGGACAGATGAGCGAAACAAAGGACGACCTCGACAAAATAGTGAAAGAGCAACGGGATAACAAGCCTAAACGTGTGCGCGGCCGTGTAACTCGCATTAGCTTCGGAAACACTCATGATCGCTTACCCGCCGGCACAATTTACCCTTTCATGCTGTCTCAGAGCTGGTATGACGAACACATTGAGGGGAACGAAGAGCTGGAGAATGAGATGAAGATGTATACAAAGGATCCGAAGGGCTTCGGCGACTCTTGATGTTGAGGTATGGGACTTTCGCTATCACGGATTCACTTTAGCTATCACGGATTGGGACTTTCTGTACTATCAATGTTCTTTCGCTTTTAAGTTCTGTAATTCATACTGTTCCTCGGTTGTAATATCACGGTGCATTCTGTTTTATGACCCAAATAAATTACTAGTCCACGAAATACAAGTAGGGCAACTTAAACTACGACTACATCCTGCAAAAATGTTAGACTGGTATGTCCAATTGAATTGAATCATTACGCACTCGAGTTAAGCCGGCAGTAAACCAAATTTTGCAAGTAGGTCCATCTGATGATTCGCCTCCCTCATCTTCATCCGAGTCTGAATCATCATGTAGAATTTGTTTTTTGTGGTTGATTGTCAGACGGCACGCCTGCGAGAGGATGGCAGAGACAGGCACGATTCGAGGTGGGCCAGGATCGCCACGCCGCAGAAACTGGCCGTGCTCCCACGAAAATATCTCTAGTTCCGGGCTGTGAACGTTGTAAGGCACGGGCAAATAGAAAATTAGTCAAACCGGACGTACTACGGCTCCCAAGGAGACATGTCAAAGTCAGTGAGCCGCCGCATCCATCGAATGTCGAGGAGATGCTGAGGTTGTTTGATGCCGGGCTGCCGGTGGGTGATAATATTATAAATCTGACCAACATATCTTGTCCCGTCGGCATCAAGCTGGATAATCGAGCTCGATGCATCAGTGAGTGAAGTGGAACTGGTGATTCGGCGGCCATCGAGAATAATGTGAGAGTGAACTTGGGCTGATCCGTGGAGAAAATGGTGATTTGGGCTGCTACCGATGTCGGCTGCCCGAGAAACAATGGAAATGTCAGGATAGGTTGTGTTGTAGTACTCAAGAAGATCTTGTTGGAACGGGGCGGGAAGCTCTTTCAAGACGGCTAAACCGAGTGAAAACCTGATACCAACTAATAACCAAATGAGCTGTCAATTTAAAGAAACAATTTGACACATACGATCCGCTGAGAGCTCCTCAATCTCACGTGCCAATGAAGCCACGGTGCCGCGCTCATCACCATCTGTCGCAAGTATCATCCTTGCGCTCTCGGCAGCACATTGTTCCTCAGGTGTCAATCCATCCGTCCCCTCTTTCTTCGCAAGCCTTTCAAGCTGTTGAGATCCACATTAGCAATTGAAACAAGTAAAGAATATAGACGTACAACTTCACGCAAATTCGCATCACGGTGAAACTCACGAAAGAACGTCACCTCAAGCTCTCCATCAGCGTGGTTGTTCGTATCGTAGCTTTTGAGAAGTTTATTAAGCCTCTCAAACAAGAAAGTCCAGAAACCGTAAACGGGCCCAAAGTCCCGAATGATCTGGAAGATATGTGTGATAAAATGAAAGTTCGGTTTCACAAGGGTGGGATGATTCTGTGGGTAAAAATTCGAGTTCAACACGAAAAATAAATTGGAGGCCCAAATCCACAACGAACCTCCAAGAAACCGGCAAGATACTCTTCAAGCAACTGCTGCGCACGTGGTAGAGACTTGATGTCGATTGTTCCTGCGAGCAAAATCTTGCAGCAAGCCGCAAGTTTCAAGAATAGATCCGGGTCATTTTCGAACATCCGAATAGGTTTCGGTGGCGCAGTTTCGCCTTTACGGTCAGTGGCGGTCGCATTGCCATTCTTGATTCGCTTCTTCCGTGCATTCTCTTTTTTGTTCCAGGATTTCAGCGATTTCTCGTGATCCGCAACAGCAACGGGGTACCATTCGGCCCAGATGTGTGGGAGCTATAACCAGGTCAGTGCTTTTGATACGGCTGGAGTTAGAGGATGATGACTTACGATCAGAGGACAGAAGACAAGCAACATGCCCTTCCATTCGTCAGATGTTAAGTTACCGCCTGATGCGTAGCCGACTTGGCTCGGAAGTCTCGCAACCCACGACGGCATCTCCATCTTGGATCATAATGTTATTAATAAATTGAATGTTTAACCACCGAGCTCACAGATTTCAAATATTCATGTATCTGGTCTATCTCCCGCGGAGTTTTTTCAGTGCGCTTGCGCAAAGCCGCAGGATCTCTGATCCAGGCATCAAGCCAATTTGTTTTTACGAGGCCTGTCCTACATTTAGCTCAACGTGACGATGTCATCAAATACATACCGAGGAAAATACAGTGCATTGGGTCAATGATAATTTGGCGAATCGGATCAAAGTACGTGAGGCGGGAGAGTTCAAAATATCTTGATCCGTACAAACTCGCAAATGCGTCCCGAGCTTTTTTGTCATCTTCTGATATCTTCGAGTATTCTGCTGCTTTTGTGCGATGCTCCTGGTTATCTCGACGTGGGAATGCTAGACATCAACATCAGAAACAGGACACAAAAGGCACCATAAAATAAATTACCATCGACCTTCATACCAGCGGGCGTCTGAATATCCTTGTGGCTTATTTTGCAGCGAGTGCACGGGAAATTGGTCGCTCTGTGGTCAGAAAATCCCCCAACCTTGCACATTGCGGGATGATCGCAACAGACACAAACGAGTATCACCCGGACACGGCGTCCTGCTGAGTTGTGAGAACACCCAGAGAAAATTTAGTTTAATATAAATACCGTTTGGATACTTCGGAGTTTTTACCAGGATCCCGTGGTCGTATAGCATGATCAGGTCTGTCACAGTCGCTGCCATTGTCCGCTGAAACTCATCGCAGGTTTCTTCGTGAGGTCCAGGGCCCAAACTGGTAAGCAAGAGGTTCCGAGGCCGGTATCTTTGGTTCGCTTAAATGGCGGAACTACTGATCAATAAAAATGACACTTACCTCTGATGATGCGGAAGGGCAGTAACACAAAAAGATGCTGCTCCCGTGGTATGTGTTCCGGCATCATTGGTTCGGGTGAATGAAAAGCTGCCAGCGAGTTGCGCATCAGTAATTAATTAATTTTTGCTGGGGACAATACGTTACCCGTCCTCGCCAAAACAAAGTCCGATTCGGAGTTCCTCAGGGTCTGGGCGGTCTTGGGCGGTATCAAAAAACTTGCGCCCATCAGGACCCTTCAAAGATCGGCAGATCTCTCCCCATCCTGGATGTCCGACAATTTCCCAGCTGCTGGTTTGCGCGTCAGATACGATTCGCACGCTGCCTCGTTACCATCGCGGTTCAGGAACTCGATGATTTGGGTTGAAAGAAGCAAATATGGCGCCTGTAGAACAGGCTTGGGTTTGGTCTTTGCTTTCTGACGTGCAGATGCTAACAACGAAATTGCCGTGGTTGTCGGTGGAGGCGGGGCGTTGAAAAGAGGAATGCGGCAATGGGAGCACATCAGATCCGCGGGCGAATCCTCTGGATATGCGCGACGGCATTTCGGACAGATTGCACGGATTTCAAAGGCTTCATCAAGTCCTAGCTTCTTGAATGTTGTCATGAGCGTGACGGGAACATTGTCCTCAGCTCGGACGAGTCGAAGGCAGATGAATATGATACGCAATACTTTAAGAAGAAGGGTGCAAGCACGGTGAGGTGTGTGGAAGTGTAGATGCAACCATGCAGTCGTGAGAAGGATGATTTGCCAAAACCAATATGGGGATTCCTCTGCATGGGGATCGCGAGGTCGAAGGAGTTGTTCTGATACCTCTGGTACAGCAGATTCCGCCAGAGAAAAATCAGCTCGGTGGGAGGAGGCACCAGAAATCGAAGGAGTGGAAGTGGGTGATTGAGCCGAGTTCAAAGGATCTGAAACGAGAGATGTGGATGTCTGGCGAGCGATGGGGGTGGAGGTATCAATCATTGGTACATCAAGATCCATATCTATGTTCTGCTCGTGGGCAACAGGAAAGGAACCGGGCATTATCGGCATGAGTGCACCACGTGCGGGAGGTAGGGCGATCGCAGCGGTATCGATCTTCTTGCGCTTGCTGGCCATAAAAGCGCCAGCAGAGACAGAAGGGCCACTGGCAACCTGGTTCTGCTTGAGCTTGCGCTCCTGGTCGCGTTTCAAATTTTGCCTCTCCGTCGAGCGAGAAATTAGCTCAGGCTGAGTGCAAGTCAGTTCTGACCGGCGCATTGTTTGATGAATTGGATGGACGAACCGGATCATGAGAGCTAGATGCCATGCCGAAAGCGCGACTGTACCGGGATCAGCGTGTCCAGTACGGAGAGAAAATTTTGAAGAAGTCCGATCAGAAGACGTCTGTCTAGGCGTTTAGACCTAACCTGGACAAACCTCGACAGACGTAATCCTGCTGACCTCGACAGACCCACAACCGAAGTATTCCAATCTGACTTCTATAGACCTTGACTTGGGTCGGTGGAAGTGGTACAGAGAGACGCTATACCTAGGTATGTCTAGCTAGCCTCACAGACCTCCACTAACCCAGCCCAGACTTGTCCAAAACGCAGTGAATCTCCCCCAACGTCCTTCATTTTCTCCAGGTCAAAAGAACATCGAGTCGGCATTTGAGCTTAAGCGCCGGAGCAAATCCCACACCTCACCCCAGTGAAACAAAGGTCTTAATACAGTTGTATCGTGAAGAACAACTTCATTCTTTCCACTCTGGTCGCAGCATGGGACACGCGGCGGTGAATCAATTTGACCGTGGCTACCAGCGATTGGAGAAAAGCGAATTGGCGGATTATCTGCAGTAGAGTGCCCAATATGCGGAACTTCTCCAGGAAATGGAGGTTCTTCGAGGTAACATCCCTGCCTCTCATTCTTCTGAACTCTGAACTCGCAAAATCGAACTCCCCAATCCCTTCATTTGATTCCGACGAACAACATGTGCAGCAAGCCAGATTAATCTACGGCTAGACTATGCAAGAGAACTCGATTAATCTAGGCTTGGACTATCCAACCCACTATTTAGATTAATCTCACCTTGCATTCCGAGGTACCACCGCCACCACCCTAGTAGTATCTTAGGATTAATTGTCGGTAGGATTTAATCGTCCATTAGATTTAATCCTTGTACAGTCAGATTAAGCGTCCGTTGGATTTAAACTGCACCCACCACCTGGGATTGATTCTTGGAATGCTTAGGTTAATCCGTCATCATTTCCGAAACCCATTGTTAGATTAATTGGTACAGCTCGGTTGAGATTAATCTTAATGTAGAGTGCTCTTGGAATTAATCTCAACGCAGATTAATCCTAGAGCATCCATGTGATGTCGTATACGCTGCCCGCCCAATCAACTAATTGTCACGGATCCTTTAGTCGTGCGTGTCACGCGCCCAATGGTGCGCTTTTCGGGCCCAAGGTAAACGAGGCAGCAGCTCTGTCGCGGAACCGTGCAGAGAAGGAAAGGTAGAATAAAGAGGAAGTATAGGAGGACTCACCGAACGCTGTTCCACCTGCAGACCACAAGCTCCCTCCCCTCGATCTGAATGCTCTGCTCGCAGCGAGAGTGAAGCAGTCTGGCAATGCAGTTGCTAAAACTGCGGAGGAGATGCGAGGGGATGCGAAACGATAAGAAATAAGTAGACATACCATATTTGGTGGCACAGCTCGCTCGGGGTCGTCGGCGCTGCCTCCACGCAAGGTAGGGTGGTGTGGGGAGGCACGAGTACTTCGGTCTTCCATTGAAGGCATCCAAAAGGCCACCGGAGTGGTGGCAGTACTCAAGGAACCTACATTAAGAGGTGCAAACAAGGAGGCAAAATTCGACATACCTGCCACACCGCAATTGCATTCCGGGACAACGAATCTCAAGTCTCTTGAGAGCCATTAAGCGAGATTGATCATTTGAGGGAAGAGCCTTGTCATTGGTGATAAACGGGATCGAGGAGGTGGAAGGGAAGAGAGCGATTGTTTGACAAGGTTTGCGTCATCATCGTTGCGTCGTGCATTGTTCATCGGAGTTTGAATGACTTCTGCCTCTCCTCCTTCTTATGCCACCGTCGAAATTCAAGCCCAAGGCCTCAAATTTGTTTAACTCAATACCCCTTCTCAATGATCAAAGCTCTTTCAGCGTACCTAATAATGTGCCTCTGGGTCGCTGGGTCTCCCCAAATATATATACTGGGTTTCGGGTACTTGTATTTCTTGGTGGCATTTGGCAGCAGTACTCATCAAGCTTATCTTGGGAGCTTCTGGGCAGTTTATCTAGGGTGACAGAGGAGCTGAAAAGGAAGAGCAGGAGAACACTCTGACCGAAGTAGGGTTGGACAGGTATTACACGGTCGGTGAGCCGGGCCCTCCTTTCCTCCCTCACCCATAATTGTTTTCGCTTGCTTGCCTTATGATATAACACACTCTAGATTAATCGCAAGTCAGCTGAGATTAGCATGTTAAGGGAATTAATTGTAGTACAAAGTCTGACTAACTAATCGCTACCTAGATTAATCGCACGCCGTGCCTTGGATAGATTTAATCCCATGCAGGATTAAATCGTGCACTTGCAGATTTAACCGGGGCCATCTTTGAGGAATTTGATCTAGATTATTTGACTGTGGAACAGATTCGATTATCCTACCTACCAGTTTTGACAGCCTCTTCTTACCGTACTCAATGTAAGATTAATCTGAATAGTGCCTTGGATAATCCAACCGAAGATTAATCGAGTTCTCTTGCATAGTCCAAGGCAGGATTAATTAGCCGAGCTGATATCACTGCGACGAATCAGACCGTGTCCCTTCTCCCATGCGATCCCATTCCAACCCATCATCTCCTGTACCCGAGGGTGGATCTTACTTTCTCGCTCCGTCTTCGCGCCACTCCCCAACCGCTTCGGACCGCAGCAGCCTGTCATCCATCTAGAATTCCGCCTCCGCAGCATCCCGTTTGGCCGCTGTCTGCGTGGAGTGGGATAGTGTCAATCATAGCAACGAACCTCTCCTCAGTGGTTCGGACTTGACGGTCATCGTTGACCCCGAGACAGGCCGCTTAATGGATGATTGGTACGAGCCAGAGGAGTTTGAGGCATTGGTAGAGAAACTGTGTAGGCCAGAGTTAGAGGTTGAGGAATCAGATGAAGAGGAGCCGGAGAGATGAGCCTGAAACAGAAAGTGAAGGCGAGGACCCGCAGGACGATTAAAATATTAAACTCTATTACAGTGACTGCATCTCTACAGAAATATTAAACAATTTTCACAGAACAAGTAATTCTATTTTGTTAGTTTTGTACCGCTCGGCGGCGTGAAGTTCTATACGGATTTGAATATGACTGTGCCACCTGGACTGCACTTTGTAATGGAGCCCTCAGCACCTTCTTTGCTGGGCGAGCGGCCGGCCGCTTCTCGTTGGTTACCTCTTCCAGCACACGTCTCGCACGCTTGTGGGGGGGAGGGACGGGGGAGGAGCGTGGATGTTCGGGCGCGTCTTCTTCGGAACTCGGCTCCTCGTGCTCATCACTCCTCTCACTCTCATCCTCCTCCTCTACCTCATCCTCCAATTCAGAAACGTTCTTTGTCTTCCGCTGCCAAGTGGTGCACTTTTTGGCATTCCTTTCCAGCCCCTCCGTTTCCTGTGGTGATGTGATCGTCGTGCGAAGGGTGTGAATGATAGCATAAAGACGGACGCGATATCCTGTTGCAAAGACCCATGACGTGAGAACAGCTTACAGCTTTTCCAGAGAATCCAGGGTGAGAAGTATGTCAAGAACTGAACGAATGATAGAGGTCAGAAAGAAAGAAGATTTGGGTCGGTGCTGATGAGCGCCTAGTTTACGTTCCGCACGGCGGATCGTTTCACCGAAGTCTTGCAGCACAGATTCTGCGTGCTCACGCTCTTTCTTCTTTAACCGCAAGTTCTTGTCTAATGTGGCAATGGGATCGGCAGCTGGTGGATGGATGAAGAGAGGTAGCTCCACGCCTGGAGGGAGGGCTGGCGCAGAGAAAACGATGGAGGTTTTGTTGCGGGTGGCGCATAACGAGCAAGGAAGACGTCTCCCCGCAGCGATGCAGTCAAGAGTGGAGGTGTCGAGCAATGGGTTCTCGTAGATTCGATTGATTACAGCATTATAGCACACCTTCTCCGTCAGAACCAGGGGCCTTTGGGTGCTCGAGAGGTTTCAACTTTTGCTGCTGTTTAGATTTCGCTGCCTTGGTGCGTTTTTAAATTTTGTGCGGAAGAATCTGCGTTGGAAGAAGCTACAAAAATAAATTCAGGTTGTGAATGAGAAAATAAAATATGCACACACCCGCAAGCTGTTTCTGGGCCGCAGCTAGGCTCGTTACCAGCCTGCCGATGAATGGCAAAAAAATGTGGCGAGCACTTTGCAGTAGGCAGGCTGGTACAACTCGGGACAAACAAAAGGGCTGAGCCCGGAGTTTCAAATTTGGGTGATGCCGATCTCGGCATCACTGGCCTTTCCGCTACTCTTCACCTTACATGCTCTATATTTCTTCCCTCTGCTTCCTCTTGCTTCAATTCTTGCGCGTGCCTTCCGCGATATTGGCGGCGCGTATTCGACACTTCAGCGATCTCAATCCTCCAATATTTGACCGAGAAAAGAGAGTGAAGCGTACTTTGGGTGGATACACTGTATAGTGATGTTCTGGCTTGGCTTGGCTTAGGTCGGCTTTGGCTTACCCTTGCTCAAGCCAAAGCCCAAGCCGTCAGGAAGGGCTTGGCTTGGCTTTGGCTTAAGCCCCGGCTTGAATGGGATTTTATTTATTACTCCATTTTAGCTATACAAGTGTATGATTCTGAGTCTTCTGTTAGGTTTATGTGTGTAATTTCTGGGGAAATTGAAATATGTTTAGTAGAACCTGCAAAACACAAGTTCAACTTCATTTCAGGTGCTTACCGAATATGGCATCACGGAGATCACCGAAGCCGTGAAGCCGGTGCCCACAGGACCTTGATAATCTGTGATCCTGGGGCTCCGGCTTCCAGTGGTGGTTGAAAAAACCAGAATATCTGCCGGTAACACTGGCTCAATTCGAATTTTGCTTTGCACTTTCAAGCCACGGCTTAAGCCCAGGGCTTTGGCTTGACGGTCCTGAAGCCAAATCCAAAGCCGCCCTCAAGCCAGCCATTTGGCTTGGCTTGGCTTCATGGCTTGACGGCTTCAAGCCAAGCCAAGAGCGTCACTAGATACACATCGGGCGGACACTTGGAGCTGTATTTGGGTCAGGACCGGTTCACGGTGAGTCCCAATCGTGTCGTTCATCGCTCCCACTCCATTTTAATGCCATGGATGTCGTCTGGAGGTCGATTGCGGCGGCGAGGGGAAGGGATTCGTAAACTATCGAGTGGGAATTATAAGCTCAGGGCGATATGTGGATTCGAGTCCTCGATTTGCAGATTTCAATGGCTGATTGATGATGCAGAATTCGGCGAATGTAACCGTGTGGCGTTTTGTTTCTTCATCGTACTTTCAGTTGACCACAAAATAGCTGGGCGGCTACTGAAGTCTCTCTTCATTAAGCAGGGTATCAAGTACGACTCACCGGCGGCACGCGATATCCCTACTTTCATCGAATTCCAGGGGCTCAATATCGACGAGATCTTGATCCTTTGGATTCTTTTTAGGATGTCACCCGCTCTTTTCGTCTTCAGTCACTTATCCTGAGTACAGAAACCTTCAATCAGTTCCTCTACCAGTATGACTACGGCTTTCCTTTTGGCGCCATCCGTATTAACCCTCCTGATGGCGCCATCAGGAAACTCGAGCCCTCCGCTCATCTCATAGAGAATCCAGACGACCCGTACCGACTCATCAGCACCGCTGACCGCCGCTTCATGGCCTTTGAATCCGTCTCCAAGGCGACGCAGCTGTGGATCAAGGGTCGCGAGTTCATCGTCACGTGCCTGCTCGACGACGCGCACAAACATGATTCTGAAGCAGAACGGTACACAGGCGGCACACTCGCAATCTTCCGGCTCGCGCCACAGATCGCAGGGAGGAACATACCGTTAACGTGAGTTGAGCCGACCAGCTGAATACAGCTTGTGGCAACGGTGTCTTCGTTTCAGCTGCAAGTGATCCGGACATCGCTGGCCAGATGCGTCGGGGCGATGATGGCCGGCAGCACCGAGACGACGGTTAAGGAGGGTGAGACCGCCAAGCGTGGGCAGGAGTTCGGCTACTTTGCCTTCGCTGTGTATGCTCAGGCCTTCTTTCGGATGATAACTGACCACACTGCAGATGGATCTACCATTGTCCTGCTATTTGAAAAGGATGTGGTGGAGTGGGACGGGGACCTGGGCACGCCTCGCTTGAGAACCTTGTGCGGGTGGGCATGGGGATCGGGACGGGGATGCGCAAGTCTGGGCGGTAATTCGACGGCTCTCACTCATCTTTATGTTCAAAAGCATCGCTCGCATACTTTACATCAACGTCGCTAGTATTCAGTCTACGGACATTGGAAACAGATAGTTTATAACAGCCGCAGATTTAGCAAGTTTTCGGGGCCTTGGATCCGATAGAATCTGTCCGCATTATTGTGATAGACGTCTTGCGGCACAAGAAGTGTCGCAACGAGCTCAATTGGTGACATCTTCATCTGCCTCAGAATCGTTATTACTGTCAGGTTTTGGCTGCTGGAGGTACCGTATGTGTAGCATAAATCCACGCTAGAGTGCAGGGAAACTCATGGGCGCTTGCAACGGTGCCAGCAGCGGTGTTATTCGTCATTGTGGCCAACTGATCCTTCGTGATAACAGGATTCTCCCTCATGAACCTGGGTAGTAATTGAAGACCTGAGTACAACATCCAGGGCATTAAAATGGAGTGGGAGCGATGAAAGACACGATTGGGACTCGCCGTGAACCGATCCTGACCCAAATACAGCTCCAAGCGTCCGCCCAATGTGTATCCACCCAAAGTACGCTTCACTCTCTTTTCTCGGTCAAATATTGGAGGATTGAGATCGCTGAAGTGTCGAATACGCGCCGCCAATGTTGCGGAAGGCACGCGCAAGAGTTGAAGCGAGAAGAAGCAAAGGGAAAAAAGATAAAGCATGTAAGGTGAAGAGTAGCGGAAAGGCCAGTGATGCCGAGATCGGCATCACCCAAATTTGAAACTCCGGGATCAGCCCTTTTGTTTGTCCCGAGTTGTACCAGCCTGCCTACTGCAAAGTGCTCGCCACATTGTTTTGCCATTCGTAGGCAGGCTGGTAATGAGCCTGGGCCGCAGCAAGAGCGCTGGGTTGGAAAAGGACGACTGCACGAGCAGACGTCTCAGGATTCCGTCCAACACCCCCCTTCTTCTGCCAGAGCTGGTCCACGGTGTCAGGAAACCCAAGTGAAATGCTATCCAATAAAGACTTGACGTTCAGCCCGTTCGCGAAGGCAATCGTCGCGATGACAACCTGACACTCAGGGTTCTCATCAACCAACCGCAAAACCTCCTCGTTGTCGGCGCAGTATCGCAGAAAATGGTACATCTTGAGGCGTTGAAGTCGATGCAGGCCCAGGGGACGTGATTTCCAAGGATATAAAAAGACACGAAGAACGTCGTCAATGGTACGGCAATGAATGACGGCTTTTCGACGGCCATTGAGGTATTCAAGGAGCTGAAGGAATATCTTTCCTCCGACACCGTTTCACAGAGGCTTCATAATAAGCTGAGTGTTGTGGCGTTCATTCGAACTGCGGAAGAGGAAAAATTGTCGCCAAACATTTCGAGACCTCTGCACATGGATTTCGTGGCAGAACCAGGCTGAAGAGTAGCGGAGAGAGCGAGGATGGAGGTGGAAGATGGGAAACTGCCGCGGAAGAACGGACCAATATGTCTGAATTGGGGACGGAGGTCGGCGCCCCATTCGTTGATTAAATGCGCCTCGTCAGTACAGCCATAGAGGATTTTCGCGCGATAGACATCGTATGCGGTGATTTCTCGCCACGCTCTGTCGCGTAAATACTCTGGGCTGACACATACAACATTCCAGGTCTTGCATTCACGGATTTTCGTGCACGAGATTGCACCCAGTCTTGCGCGTCTCATTCACTGTCTCATGGCAATATGCGAGCCACTAGTCAACACTCCCACTTGAATCCGATCCGTAGGGTTTGACTATGTCGGAATCGGCCGTCGATAAGTCACTCGTGAACGGGACAGCAAGTGGCGTCCGTAGTGAAACGAGAATGTGCACACGCCCAAAGATTCTGTTTCATCTGCATCAAGCCCGCTCCTGAGGCTCGTACATTCATCTAGGTGACGCGAGAGATGGTGGGTGGCGATCCAGCAGGGACGAGGGAGCCGGAATGAGACAACAGGAGTCGGTGGTAGCGCGAGTCCGAGCAAGAGGCCAGCGAGGTATGGGAGAGCTGATGGACAGAGTAGAGGATGGCAGAAAGAAGGCGACCAGGTCAAGTGATACTGGTAAGTGTTAGGCATGGCTTTGGGGCGGCTTGCCCTCAAACTGTCGGGTGGATCGGAGATGGTCAGTGTGTTCCGTGTAGACGGTGTGGGATGCCGTGTTGAAAGGGAGTAGTTGGATGTCGACGGTGTGGATATGCGATGTTAGCCGGGGCTGGCCGGATGTGTGTGAAATTGAGGCAAGCAATTCCCCACCCTCCAAACTGCTATGAGGTGAGGGGCAGGCGTTTGCAGGAATTGGTGTCTGCCTGGCGTAAGAGTGATGAAGGCGCCTTTGGAATTTTACCAAAAAAATGTCGATGCCGCCTCCCGGTGCCATCATCTATTTCCGGACCTACTCCGTGAAACAATTCAATTCAAGCGAAAAACAATTGACAAAGGTTCAATCTACATAGCGACTGGACAGACACGACTGCGAATAGACTTTATCGCTGAACGACTACATACGTTTTCGTTTCTTCCGGGCTGGCTGCGCATTTTCCTCGGGAACCGTGGAGATCCCCTTTCGAGACGTTGCAGATCTCTAAAGGTCGTCTGAGTGAAATGCCCAGAGATGATGACAGGCTCACCAAACGTCGGGTCGGGGGGCTCGGCTTCCCGAGAGTCAAGAAGGTCGGCGTCCTCGAGCGTTTGCCAAGCATCTTGGATATCGGCATGTCGTCTTCCGAGTCGGTGAGCGAGCCGTCGATGGCGGCGAACGTCTTGTCCGGACGATGAGCAGTCAGCGAAGATTTCAGCCCCGCCGGCTGTTGCGCTTTGGTCCTTTTTTTCACCGGAGGTGTGTCGGGGACCAAGACAATAGGGAGCGACGGTTGAACGCGATTGGATGTGGATGCGGCAGCTGTCCTCGATTGTGCAGCAGCCTACAAAGTTAGCATACAGAGCGACAAGAGAGACAGAATGTACCTCTTTCTCGAGGGTGTCGATCCTTGTTTGCAATGAGCTGATCATGTTCTCGCGCTGTGTGTAACCATGATTAGAAGACCAGTGAAAAAAAGAGAGAAAAAAAGAATCCGACGCACTCTCAGAAGCTCGGTATCTTTAGCCACTGTGTCTTGCTCATGAGTCGATTGAGCCATCCGCATCAAAAACCTGACAAAGCTCCTCTCCGAGTCGCTCTGAAGAGCAAATCAGTCGACGCCGAGGGCAGCAAATATCGCAGACGCACCAGATCTCCGTCCTTATACCGCTGATTCAAACTCTTCGCCCGATCCTGAAGCCTCGAGTTCTCTCCTTGCAGGTCCTCAAGCCGTGCGCGCAGAATGTCAACCTCGCCTTCCGCGCCCATACTCTCCGACGATGCAGCCTCCTGGGCCTTCCTCTTCAAGTCCTCCAGCTCCGCCCTCCCACTCTGGATCCGCCGAAGGAGATCCTCAACCTGCTGTTTAGCCTCTGCAGTCTCCCTTTCAGCGGCAATTGCTCTCCGTTCCTCTGCGCGAGCGAGTTTCGTATACATTTCTTCCTGCTTGGTGAGCTTATTCTCGTAGTCGGCCGAGGCCCCGAGGAGTCCAGCTCGCTGCGTCGCCACCTCCTCTGTTACTTGATGCAGAGTCGCTTGAATACTCGCCTTCTGTTCTCGAAGTACAGCGAGTTCAACATTGAGCTTGCCGATGGCGCACTCGAGCTTCGTCTGAAGGCAGGTTAGGGTTAGCTCTCTCAGCCAGTCCATCTTAACTCACGGCATAGGAGCTTTCCGACATCAGCAGGCGCTCCTACAGCGCAGTCAGCGGGGTGGTCATATGTGAAGAGGACCCTCCCACCTGGAGATCCCCACTTTGTTCCTTG
Organism: Mycena venus; assembly: GCA_014462655.1. NCBI lineage: Eukaryota > Fungi > Basidiomycota > Agaricomycetes > Agaricales > Mycenaceae > Glaucomycena > Glaucomycena venus. Next base: position 2,569,654 of record JACAZI010000020.1, read on the forward strand.
GTAAGCTTCAGAGTTAGCGCCTGGGAGTCAAACAGATTTTGGAGAACCTGACGAGCCCAGTAAGCGTTCATTGAAGAAAAAAGCGAGACAGAAGACACGAACAGTGAATTCGTTATTGACTCGTCTCAGCCTAGGGCACGATTGTCGGTTTTGAGGAAGATAAGGTTATTAAGATGAACCACATACTCCTCCTTCTGAGCCGACGCGTCGCCCTTTAGCGTGCTGACCTGGACGGCGAGCTCGTCCGATTTTTGTTGCAGTGCAGCCTCCTTCTCTTTGAGGATCGCTTCTCGTAGAGTTGACGCGTGAACCTCTGTCGTCAAAGCGCGAACTTGCTGGGTCAGAGTCGAGGTTTCTTGAGCTAGCTCTGAATTTGTTCGAGTTAGCTTGGTCTCCGAGAGTTGGGCAGCCTCGAGTCTGCGGAGAAGTTTTTCCTGAATCAGAGAATCGTTCAAGGGAGAAAACATACGAGGATTCGAAGTGCTCCTTAGCGGCCTCGACCGACGTCAGTTCAGCTTGCAATTGCACCAACTGCATCTCATATTTATGAACTTGGCTCTTCGACTGCTCAAGTTTCGCCGATGCACTGGGAAGAGAGTTCATCTACCAAGGTCATCCGGATCTCAAAATGTCGACTTACTCTCTGTGCAATTTCTCAAGAGTCACTATTTTGCGGTGATTTTCTTTCGCTTCGCATTCCACGGCGACTTTCCTAAACGATAAAAAGAAAACAGAAAAGAAAAGAAAATTCAGCAAAGGAAAAAATCAGTCGAAGCGCATGGAATAGGTCAGGACAGTCCACTCACTCTGCTCTCAAAGCGATCAGTTCAGTCTCCAAGGTTTGAAGTGTGGCAATTTTCGAGTGATCTGCCTTGGCCTGGAACTCCAACGCAATTTTCCTTGTGAGATCGGTTAGCGGGCGGGGGATAGGAAGTCAAGTCCCTTACTTTTCCTTCAGTTCCGTTACCTGGCACTTTAAGGCGACGTTCCTCCGATGAATGGTCAGTATGTCGGACACAGATGAAGAGAAAGAAATAGTCTTACTGCTCCTCTAGAACAACGAGATTTGCTGACAAGGTCTCCAACGACACTATTTTGGCACACTTCTCAGTCAGTTCCCATTCCAAAGCGTTTTTCCTTTGAATGATATATCGTTAGCAACCACTTTCCCTCACGAGGAACCAAACGCACTGCTCTCTTAAACCCCGTACTTCGACCTCTCTCTCATTGAGGGTCTTGGAGACGCTCAGCAGTCTAAGGTTCATAAAGTAAGCCTAGCTGGCTGATTTGGGAGTAATTCGGCCTACCTCTCGTTAGTTTCGCGAAGGCGCACTGCTAATGCGTCCGCCTTAGCCATTGCTCGTGCCCCTTCTTCCTCCTTTTGGAGAAGCCTGTCGGTGAGCTCTTCCACTTTCGTTCCTGGAGCGATGAAATGAGCTAAGGATACACGAAAACAATAAGAGACTGACCAATTCGTTGAATCTCCCCCTCCCGAATCGTTTCAAGTTCGATTATCCGCTCCTTCGCCTCGAGCACCTGGGTGCTAATGAGATGCAGCTTGTCCCGGAGAAGGTCGATAACTCGGTGCGCTACAGAATGCTCCAGGGCCAATGAGACAGCGAAAAAAAGGAATGACGAACCGCTATCACGATCACGTTGTAACTCATCGATTAGGGCCCTTGTCTCCGCGCTCCGGGTGACACTGTCCGAGGTCTCGATCCCTAGGAGAGTGTTAGAGTATCCAGTCCGGCATCGTGAGCAAAGACGTACCGTGGACGGCATCTGCTGCCATTCGTCGAAGTTCACTCAGCTCAGAGGTCAAACACTGGACAGCATCTTGCGAGACGTCATAATCAGATTTGAGGTCCCTGAAAACGGATTGCAGAGCAGCGTAGCTAGGATAGTTGAAACGTCAGGACCCCAAAGTGCTGATAAATCACGGTACTCAGCTTGTTCTTCACTTCATCTAAACCAGTCTTGGCAGCGGCTCGAATGTCATTCAGTCTCGTGGTAGCGTCTTGTGCTTCGCGCTCCGCCTCCTCCATCCGAGATCTGGCATCCACCGCCTTAGCCCTGCACGACGCCTCACGGGCCTCAAGTGTCGAGATTCGACTCTTTAGGGTAAACTCTGCCGCTTCGCTGGCTGCAGTCTGCGCGGAAAGACGGGATTCGAGTGCAGCGATCGCGAGACGCTGAGAATTTGGCCGAAAAGATGAGTATATGCGCCTTTAAACGTGGGTTTGCGTGCACAGACCTGCTCAGTGAGCTTAGAGTTGTTCGTCTTGGCTTCCGACTTGCGCTTTGGCATCGATTGAAAAACGGCAACATCTTCTACATCAGAGTCTTGGACAAGGTGTAATGAAGGAGAGCGAGATCTGGAAACAGGAGAGGAAAGAAGAGGTTGATGAGACTCATTGACACTGAAGGAGGCGTTGTTGTAGCTTTCGGGGTTTTGGAAGTAAGCTTTCGGAGCGGAAAAATATTGCGGGCCATCATCTGCGCAACAGGTCACGACAGATTAAGAAGGGATTCAATTCAAACAGGGAGGGGACACACAAGGCGGATTCGACAAGTTAACCTGCTCACTGTAGGCCGGCGGGTTCCTGTTCTTTCGAGCATGAAAGCCGAGGTTGGGTAGAGGATTTTTGAGTTTCCATCGAACGAAGAAATCATGGTCCTTCGGTTCTTGCTTGATGTCGTGCTGTCGGGCCTGGTTTTGACCAGAGGAAAGGGTTTCTGGCAGTTCCCGCCCCGAGGGAGCGGAGGGAACGGAAGAGTTGTCGGCATTGTTGATGCTGTCTTTCGAGGGTGGGACGGGTCCCCGACAGGACGGAGGATTCCCTCGCGGAGCGGTCCCACGGAAAGGCTTGAAATCGGATCCCTGGTCCATGGTTGGGTGGGTCCAGTCGCCGATAGCAGTACGGTCGTCGCGTGGGTCAAAAGGCAGGAGGTGTTTCAAGAAAGTAAGGAAGGAGTCCAAGAAAGTAAGGAAGAAGTTGGTCAAGAAAAAGAGATGTCCCACTGGCCCGGTCAGGACGAATACCGCTGTTGATCGGAACAGCAGCTTTGGTCATGTTTGTCCTCAGTCAAAAATGAGCTTTTCATGTTCCGTTGTGTACCGCTGCACTCACACATCTGATTGACTTCATTTGGCAGAACATAATCCTCATAAATCCCATAGTAATCTGACCCACAAGTAAATGACTTAAAAATAGGCTTTTGTATATGTAATTCCGGTGGTCCATCACGAAACGAGCTGCATTTTTTGGAAGTTTTGGTTTGAAAATCACGACAGTTGCTCACATAAGGCTTTTGTTGTTTTGTACCCCTTTCGAGCCTTATACACTGGATTTCAGCAGTGCCATTGCCTCGAAACCTGCCCCAAAATGGCAAATTCTCATGGAACCAAGTTCTATTGATGCATGTTGGCAAATCCTAGTGGTTCTAAGGGCAAATGGAATACTCTTTTGAATTTTGGCCAACCTGAAAAACCAAGTTCCGGTATGTATGTCTTTTCTATAGCCTCCAATATTTTTAGATTTTTTGGTCTTGAATTGGAAAAGATGCGAACCTTGCGTTGATGGAACCAGAAGTGGCAGTGGTTTTGGCAGGCGTTTTGGCTTGTGGGAAAATGTCGCAAAAAAATCTTCCTTTCCATTTTCTTTGGGCGCTTTACAAATTCAATCGGAGCTAAAATTTGGCCCACCTATAGCTATGGTACGTAACCACATTTTTGGATTTTTCCAGGGGAAACGGGCCCAAAATTCCCGTTGCCCCGGGATCAGGAAAAAATTTTACTCCAGGGTGCGTGGACACTTCCGGATCTAAAATAGTACCGCTCCGCTGCGCCATCGCACATATCACAAAACATGCCTCAAGCTCCCCTTACATCGTGGACCACCCAGCTACCGTGCCATCGACACATCGACGCCAGGATCTGTGATGCTCGCCACCTACAACGCAAAATCATCGCCTATCATCGCAAATGCTGCCGTGGGCGGGGTGAGGTGTCGGAGAGGAGGAGCAGAATTAAGAAGCAACGGTAGCTGATTATGCCCAGGCAATCGTTAAACAAAGTTACTTGGACAAACTAACTTGGCCTTACAAAATTAACTTTACTTTACTCGTGGCAGACAAGTAAAGTAAAGTTCGCAAAAGTTACTTGTAAGTAACTTCAGTAACTTGAATTGATGCCATCTGATGGCCCAAGTGACTTTGTCTGATCGCATTGATCTAACTTGGCAGGCCAAGTTACTTCCAAGTTACTTGAGGTGATGTCAAGTTAAAGAAAGTGAACAGATTTCCAGAGTGGTTTGGGAGTTATTTTCCAAAATGAATACAACATGAATGCATTCTAGGGCTCCTGACCGTATCGTATACGTGGACGGTCGTACGTTTGATGTATTTGTATCTGGCCGTACCGTATACCATTCCGTATGCCCGAATCTGGATATTCCGGTGGTACAGTACAGGTGAAAATATGGCCATATGCGGGAGGCGGCCGTATTTAGATTTAATCTGAACTTTTCTCAGTTGTTGCACCAATTCTAGGTCTAAAAAGCTCACCACATACCACAGTGTCCTCAGGCAGCACCACAAGATGTTAATCTGAATACAAAACCTGATGTTTCAAAGATTTCTGTACAAATAAGTTTTGGAGGCTCACCCTGCCGCCTTGATGACCGATATTAAAGTACGCACCGTGAAATATAAACTGGTTTTGAACTGGCTGGTGAATCTTGACCAATTTTCTAGGCCATCTTCCGCAGCCGTGAGACTCCACAGTAGCCATAGGAGCCAGAAAAGTTGACAGAGGAGCTCCAAAACTGAAAACAAAAGTCAGATTCTAACCAAATTCTAATCACATTTACCGGGCCATGTTTTCTGACTTTGAACAGCGAAAAACATAACAGATTGAACACAAACTAATAATACAGCATCGATACAATAGGAGAGCCGTATTTTTGACGGGTATCACGGTACACGGTACGGCGTATGCAGTCACATCGATTTGGAGCGCCAGGGGCACGACAGGACGGGATGGGTGCAGAATTACGGAACCCGTATGACCATCATGTACGGTTATGGTCAGGAGCCCTAATGCATTCTTGTTGGACAAAAAAATCTGCACAATGTCCAGCTGCCAGTAGGACATCCCAAGTGAGAAAGATAATGACTGAATTGAGGCTAGGAAATGAGTAAACATCATGAATACATAGCTCGCAATTTACCCCAGACCGACTCGCAGCCTGGTTGGAAATCATCTGGTCAATGTGCCATTGAGATCAGTGTTTCTGTCGCACTGTTATTATTATTTCTGACAATGATAACACACTTGCGGCATGGCAGCGTGCATAATTGAACTTCAAGACCACAAGCCCAATAGTATACACACACCTGGGCTGGAGTGAATGTAATGTCCAGTAATGAGTGCTCAAACACTCCAGAGATACAAGACGGCCTCTACTGCAGCGCTTATGCACGATGTTTTGAACAATACTAGCAGTTACCCGTGCTTCGCAACGGAGGTATCATGTCAATACATTCGAATGAATACAAAGTACATTAGATTGATTTGAATGCGAATTTAGAATTAGTGGCGACACGTGCGCCCATTCGAAGGCCCTTCGTCTTTGTCATGCGCCCCTCCTCTGCGGCACTATCAACAGAAGTCATGCGCTTTTTCGGAGCAGGCCCCTCGGATTTGGAGCCATTCCCAAAAAATCCTGTAATTTTGAGCTTGGCTGGGGTGCCATTTGCTGGAAACGCAAATCAGGAGCAATGTAAACGAATCAGAGAAAGATACATATACTGATCATGATCGGGCTTTCTTCGGCCTTTGGCGAAGTAGATCCTGCTGGCCGACCAAGGAACGTGACAGTGTCTACATCGACAATGAAGTGCTTGACCGTTTTGTCGTCATTGCGCTCGAGGCCAATCAGAAGTTTTGTCACAGAAACAGACTTTCCTTTGCTCGGGAAGGCTTATAGTTTTTGAACTTCGGAGTATTCGGAATAATGCATCGAGTGGGGAATGCCTCCAACGACCTCGTTGCATGGAGATATTGCTCGCATTGATGTTGGAGGTTGCGTTGTCACGGTTAATGGCGTTCGGGATACCGCAGATCGCGGTTGAACTCAGATGGCGGAGGTTGAAATCGTTGGTTGAGCTAAAGAGTATGAGCTGGCCATAAAATCAGAGACCACCTCAAAAAGTGGTACGAACACTTCCCGAGAAAATATCACCGATGGCATGAGAATCGACGGGAGCGAGGGTTTTTGAACATACTTCGGTGGCGGGAGTTGTACGGGTAATCTGAAGGCGCAGCAAAAAAAATGTGGTAATGATAAAAATTACGACTTACGCGAACACCAATACTGTAGCATCTGACATCCGGAAGATCCAGTGAAGAGCACCGCAATCTTGGCACTCTTCGGTCATAGGCTCGAAGTCTTGCCGTGACTGTGGATCGTGGGATTCTCGCCCTCCAAGCTCAGATGGATGGGCACGATTGCAGCATGCTTCCGTGAATCTGTGTTAACAACCCAGTATGACTTTCAAAGGAATGATTACCATTATCGCGAGTGGTATTTTGGTTAGCGGCTCTCTGCTGACGTCTCGGGAGACGGTCATTATTCCCTTCACACAATCGTTGAGCAATTTCCCCAAGAAAACAAAGACAAAAGAACGGATTTACCGCTCCTCTGCTCTGGAGTATTCTGGGTGGCCGGCGGGGTAATAAGACCATTCGTTAGGGCCTTAAAACGAATGGACATGGTCCCGAATTGTTGATTACAAACTTCGAAGAACCAACCCTTAGAATTCTGGACTGCTGGGGTGTACGTACATCTCGGTCTTGAAGCGGTTGATGCTGCTCTGCTACAGGTGTCTGGGCAAGGTTTCGAGGTGCTATGGTTTTTGGAATATTAGCGTTGAGAATAATAGATATAGAATATGGCGCACGATCAATGTCCATGTCAGAATGTACCGCTGCCTCAGCGTGTTCCCATCGTTGCCGCCTCCGTTGGCCGAGGGACTTCGTCTCACTACACTGCTGTGGTGGAGGGCTATTTTCGCCCCGCTCCCGTCGCGCTCGCTGCTGACGTTTTTTTTGAGCTGCAAATCTTGCGGCGCTGGGTGCTCGAGGCACCAAACGCGACGTGTCAGCGTTCACAATGCGTCTGTTCTCGGTGCCTGGCGCGTCTAAGTTGGGGACATGACGCCGACGTGGACTTAAATCTGCAGCTGTTCGAAGATCTCGCAGCATTTGGCGCTCATAATTGTGATCTCGCCGAGTGCCTGGAGGTGTTAGAGGATTCCCGAAAATTGGTATTAGTACGCAAGTTATCGTCGCACTGAAAGAATGCACATTACAGTCTTGAAGATACTTAGACCTATCTTGGACCTGTCAGATGCAAATTCTTATCGGAACTGGTTGTTTGGTGAAGAAAAGAGTGTGTATTCATGTCTCTAGTGCTAAGGTACACGAATGCGGAGTAGCGGAGAGGTGGTGTGGAGCTGTGGAGCGGGACGATGGAGTACGGGGCCAGGAGTATTGTGGCGGTCTCCACGGTCCGATGAGCGGAAGAACTCGGCAACATGGTGGGGCTGCATTCAAGAACTCAATAACATAACAAACTGTTTCCCACAGGCGCCACTTTTAGCTAGCCAAACCACGTCTTTTCTTATATAGATAAGTTAGCTGTCAATAAGTTACTTTCGCCACGCATGGGAAAAGTAAGGTAAAAGTAAAGTTCGGCCCTGCCAAGCCAAAAGGGCCATCAAAGTTAAAGTTAGCTCTCACAAGTTACTTTCTTCACTTTCTGCCCAGGCCCAGGACTGTACTGGACCAGGGAGATGAATAAAGTCATACATTGCCTCGGGCCTGTGGGTTCTCCGCTCGGCTATTTACTTTGTTCCTTTCTTATGCAATATTTGCGCATAGGACAACGTCTTCGTCTCTATCTTCGAGTTTCACCTCACAGACGCCATGCCCACCTTCCTTCACTCCTTCAAGAAGGCCCTCTTGTCAATGGGTGTCCCGCACCGCATCCTGACGCAGGACACCTGGATCACGCAGCCCGGCAGCCGCCACCACGCATCGACATCCTCGTGAATACGAGGAACCTCGCTATCGAGTCGCTGGTTGAGCGGGGCGAGTACTATAGGCTGCTGTTCAGCAACGACGTGTTCGTTGAGGCGGAGGCCATCGTTGGGTTGCATTATACAAGGGATGGGGAGCATGATATGGCGTGTGGGGTAGATTTCCATAATTGACGGCGCATATCCTCTTTCATTACTTACTTCCTGCTGTGCTGCACTGAGCCCCCTCTATCCATCATAGGCTGTACGACCGATGGTGCGCCACCTTAGGCTTCTCATAGACCCCACCCTATCCACCGCACAGCCGAAGCGCATCCTTCAGTGGTCTCCTCGACATCGGACACCCGGCATACCTCGCGCCCGGGCGCAAACCACTTGTAGCTGCAACTGCCTGCACCCGAGCAGGGTGGCACATACAGTTTCGCTGCCGAAAAGATACCTCCGCAACATGAGGAGGTGCTCATGGGCCGGACTTCGACGGCACACATAGTGGCAGCAACGGCAACGGAAGAACAGTAACAGCCTGAGCGATGGGCGATTACACCTCCAGACAATCTTGCTTACACACACCGAGTCCGTAATCTGCACACACTGTATTTGTATTGCCAATGAATCAAATTCTTTGAAAAATGAGGACACGCGACACAACTAAAATTACTTGAAGAATAAGGGCAACATTACGAAAGAGGTACAGTAGAAAGCTCCGAGATTGATCTTCGTCCGTTACGTACCCCTTGTCAAGTAGAGACTGAATAAAGAAACTAAACCCTGTCACGTCCTCGGGGACCACGTCCTTCTCAGCCATCTCCTACTCCAAATGTACAATTTCTTCTTTTCTCGACGCCCCGGCTGTAAAGTTGAGTGGGCGGCCTTTGTTGATGGAAAATTTGAGCATCTGGAGGGCTTCCATTAAATCAGCTGTCCGACTGCGCCTGTCCGTGTCGGTCTCGGCACTGGAGGAAAAGACCCGCTCGCAGGGGACGACACGCCCTTGGATGGGCAAAATGTCGAGTGCCAGGGCGAACAACACCCCCGCTCGGCCATCACAGTCCAATTGGGCAGACAAAATCCTTAACATGGATACGCCGGAACGCCCGACACATGGCCAGAGCTTGAGAGACGAAGTCCAGTCATGTTTTTTTGGGCCCTTTTACACCCTCTTAGATCTATCCCCTACTGGGAGGTATGTTTTTCTCCCTTCATCTCTCCTCCGAGTTGAAATTGACCTGTACCCTAAGGTAGCGACAAAGCTGGGAAATGCGAGGTAGTCTGAACTCGCTCTGGCCAATGCTTTTCAAATCAGCGTTGCTTGACTGCAGGATTTATGACTCCACATCCAATAAGCAATCACACGGGAGTAAAATAGGATGTTAAACTCATGATCGACAGGACATAGGCCGGCACGTCCTGAACCAGGTCCCGGTGAGATTCCAGCTTGTCAATTCCTTCCTGGACAACGTGTGGGGTCTCCGGATGGCTGACTTGCTGCCTTTCCTATGCCTTGATCATAGCTCCGAACCCAGGGAGTGCGTCTCCAAGAGTTGGGGTCTTTTCAGCGGACAGCCTCTATTGCAAGGCATGAGGTACTTGTGATAAGAATGTTAGTGATGGAATGAATCCCGCAATTGCGAGGATAACTTACACCCAGTATACGTCTGAATGCTTCGACCGCGTCCCCTTCGTCTCCAAGTTTATATTTGTGAAGGTTCCGGAATTGATCGTTCGTAAGAAATTTGTCGATCGCCTATGATACAAACTAATCAGGGGAAGGAAGCGAGAAAAGAATGATAAAGTCACCTCGCGAAGGATAGCGCGGTCGATGATAATTAGTGTCGACGACCACCGTGTATCTACGTCTCACAAAATCTGAAGGTCCTTCTACTGCAGTGCTTTAAGGACCTCAGAGAAATATTGGCGCCGTTGCGCCGCCGTAAGGATGACGTGCGAATCTACCATTTTGATAGATTAATTGCGCCAATGAAATTAGCTGACTACTTGCCACGCTAGTCTCTTATATATAAACAGACGCTATTACAATTTAACCACGTACCTCGGTTTGTTATAGACTGTTGCAAAGATCGTGGCAGCGATCCCTACACCACCAAAGTGCCGTCACGTTACGGGCAGCTGGCACTGTCACCCCGCAGGCACATGCAAGGAAATGTGTCCACAGCTGGTACCTGCATGGCCACCAGCTGTCCCGCGCGTCTTCTCGCGTTCCTACCATCTCTCGCGACTGCATCCATCACAATCGACACGTATTATTGCAAATCCTCCACCACGGCCCGTGAAACGTGCTCGGAAGTACACAAAACAGCCGCCGCTGCTGGAGATTACATCCCTTGAATCCATTCGTGCGTGTGGCGCTCCTTCGTCCTCCAACACTCCAATTGTTCCACCTCCCTCTGCATCCACCCAAGTCTCTTTCCGAGCCCGAAGGCGCTCCAAATGGCGCAAAATGGACGATGTATTGCGCACCTATGGCTTCGATAGTCTCAGAGAATTTCTTGCTGTACTCTTCCGTCCCCGTATTCGTGGCAAGAGAGATCACAGAACTAAACGCCATAGCAGGCCGTGAGCGCGTTTTTACGAGGGAGCGGCACGACCACCATGGCCGAGGCCGAGATAATTCCCCTCATTTTCAATCACCACAGCAGCTGCCCAAGACAGAAACATCTTGAACAATGTGCTGCAGTGTTTAGCCACCGTCATTTGCGAGCAAAAAGCAACGGCTGTTCAGAATAAATCGACCTTGTGGATTGGGAGGACATCAGCAACAGCAGGGTTCCAGTTTAAACTGCATCATGTCCAATGATATCCCTGGGTTTAAACCGTAATGGTTTAAACCATGACTGTGTCACCTATAGAACTTGCCTATAGCTATGCAGTTTACAGCAGTTTGCAAAAGTAATGACACTTTTCTAAAAATAGTTAAAAGAAAGCAATTTAAACAGCCCGGATCTCCTTGCTCTGTTCTCACTCATTTCTCAACAGATTTCTCGAGTATAGATGCGTTCGAAAGCGGAGAAGCAGGGCTTTGAGAAGGTACCCTACTCGCTGGGTAGATTATATAATTTGTATGTCCCAGAATTCCGGCTGCCTGGTTTATATGGTATAAATTGTATAATCATCCTACATCCAGGGATGCATGCAGGTGGGGGCATCGCATACAAGTACAATGGTGTTGGAATTAGGAGAAAAGACGAAGAATTGAGGGTGTTATGGGTGTTATACTGAAATCATCACTTTTTGAAAAAAATTGATCCACACCCTAAGTTCCACAAATAGCTGTAAACCACTGATGGTTCAAACCGGTTTGGTTGGAACCGTGGTTTAAACCAGTTTGGTTGGAACCACGGTTTAAACTGACTTGGTTGGAACCATGGTTTAAACTGCATAGCTATAGGCAAGTTCTATAGGTGACACAGCCATGGTTTAAACCCAGGGGTATCATTGGACACGATGCGGTTTAAACTGGAACCCTGCTAGGGTACAGGACATAAAGTTCTCAATTGAAGAGCTTACTAAGCTCTACCAGCAGGAAGATCCGTTCCTTTGGTATATAACAGAGTGCTGCTTGGCGTTGCGTAAGAAGGATCCAGTAATTGTGAAGAAGACTCATTCCATCATAAGTGCTTCATTTGGGCGCAATTAGTTCCTTTATCACTAGTCAAAACCATTATGTGGGATGCTGCTCGATCTCTGGCTTTTTTTACCTGTCAGGCTCACATCAACATGAAGCGGGCTCTTGGCCGCTTTGGATACAGTGTGCAGGAGCATGAAAATGAGGGAGGAATTTCTGTGGATGGCACAGAATAAGCAAAGAACACGTCTCCCTGCAGTGATGCAGTTGAAAGTGGAACAGTGAAGTGGTGGATTATAACACACCTTCTCTGTCAGAACGAGGGCTTTCGCATGCTTGAGAGGTTTCGTTTTTTGCTCCCGCTGGCTTGCTGTGTTTGTGTGCTGCCAAATCTGGATTGGAGGACGCTAGGAGAATGAATTTGCAATGTAAAGGATTATTGCTATTTTCAAAGATAATGACACACCCTGTTCAAAAAAAAAAAAAGTTTTGAGAGTCCAGGGAGGTCAAGCGTTTGAATCCTGGTTAGAGCGGACTTTTCCCGAGATCTAGATGGGCTAGGTTAAACCATATGAATGAACCATCATACATCTTTGTCATGATTTGAGCTGTAATTGTTCCATATTATCTAGGCGCTGAACATGTGACAAGACAATCCAGATAAGTGCCAGACAGATTAGATTGCCCAATTGCAGGAATTGCTCAACTTAAGATCGTTGATATTTCAAGAAGCCTCATGGGTTTTCACACAATGAAGGTATTCTGAGTGTTTCCCATGATCGACCACATGGTGGACATGCATATGCAATGTGTTGGACACAACATGTAGTTTGGTTTACAATACGTCTCCTTTTAATTTCCCTTGACACGACATTGACATTTCATTTCATTTACAATCACTTTGGGACACAATCCTCATGTTCATCTTTATTTAGTTTATATTAAGTACAGCCACTCTAGAACAGTATAAATATGAGTAGTAGTACACTGTATTTCCTTAGTCTTTTATTCAATTCATTTTTTTGAGTCTCATCAACATCTCACTACTCAATCCCCTAGCCCTGCTAGTGTGGATGAGATAGAGAGCCTTGACTGTGACATAATAAAAGACTACCCTTCATACCTTCGTACTGCCCCTACCAACCTCTTTTCCCTTCCTCTCCACCTCTATCCACTTCTTGGATCCTTTACTCCTCTACCCATTCATATCTGAAGACCCATCTCCCTAATCCCCACCTGCCAACTCCCTACCTCGTCCACAACAAGTATAAATAATTGCAGCACCAGCTATCATTGGTTCAGATCAATTTGACTGCACTGCGCTACAGGAAACCTTGAATCCGTCCCTGCACAATGGTAGCAACAAGGCCACTACCTTACAGCTGTTTGCAAAATTGATGACAGTCAGCCTAAAAAAAAAACAAAAACAAACATTTGATCCCGCCGTGTTCCAGCGCTGTTTGCCTTCCTCTGTATCATTTTTCGACGTTCTTGATGGTAGAAATGCAATTCTTATCGGTATAAAATTCATATAATGAGCTTGAATGACAAAACAGCGTTGACGGCAAGGTCGGCTACTTCGGCACTTGGCCCGCTGTGTTGGGCAGCTGCGCGGCATTAATGGTGTCTTTTGGCTTCCTGCTCGCTTCCCTGCTTCTGTTCCCTTTTACCCTCTGCTCTCGACCTTCTCTCATGTCCACCTCAATGTCAAACTCCCCCATGCCTTCAACGTGTGGCCTCGAGCTACTGTTTTGTGGTCCTCGCACCACCTTTTCTGCCATTATGAATCGCTGATTCAATTCGTGCAATGCAACTCGACGCCGTGTCTTGCAAGAGTATGTGGATGTATGGGGATCCGAGACCGATAACCCGCAGTTCCATCCGAAAGAAGTACTCGCATCTTCCGAGATAAATGCTATGTAAAAGGTTTCTCAGAACACTCATCCCTGCAGCTTGCAGACATGCGCCCGCACGCCGCGGTATTTGCATACACCCGTGTTCCGAGGCACATCTTCTGGACAAAGAGATCGGGGAAGGCGAGTCGGCACATGGGACGGAAGAACACAGATACATGTATATTCAAAGTTATATTATATTTGCTTACACAACTATCTGCTACCCCTCCTCCCCTGTTGAACAACTTCCCTCTCAAATGAAGGACTGGTTGGCCGAAGATGAGACAGGGAGATTCAAGTAAGAAGGTGCGGGCCTCGCATGGGTGCGGCACCAAATTTGATCGATGCAGGTCGGTGGTGCGCAGGTGGAGTACTTGAAATAGATAGTCGAAGTGCGCGCTGATCTTAGACTAGTGTAGATCGTTGGCGCAGCACATCAAAACGCAGCGAGTATGTGTCAGTGTGAAAGGCTCGGGCATGGGCGCCAACGAGCAACCGATAGAGTTTGCTTGCCATTGCAGAACAGGCATGCAGTGGATAAAACCAGAATGCACGCACACTGAGGTGCAAGGTCATGCCCAACAAACAGGGGAAGCTCGCACGCAAGACCTGGGTCGACACACGAGACAGGAGGCAGGAAGGTCTGCATTAGAATCAAAATACGTCGCGTGCTCAATAGGGGATGACGCGTCGACTAGGGACAACTCACAAAGTCGCCAACGGCCGGCCCCACCCGCAACTACATCCAGGCCTCACTTCTGTTCTTGACGAGCTGTTTTTATCATCACTCAGATTGTACGCTTGAGCCGAAGTCGTTGGAGAGTCAGCTCGGTGGATTGATGCTAAGTTATCCAATGAAAATTTGAGGCAGAGAATGGGGACACATTTTTTGAGGACAACGTAAGGAAAAGAAAGTAGCAAGGAAGATGAGCTCGATGGGCGGTGTTGACAAAGGAGGACTCGAGAGATCTGTCAGACCAAGGGAGAACGTGTGGATGCAGTAATCGAGGGACTGAGAAACGAGTATGAGAATGGAAGCAAAGAGGAAGCGGAAGACGTAGCTGTTTGTGCATATGTAGCATTGCAGTCTGACGGACATGGTGCCGAAACGGCCGATCTTGTCCTGAATGCTTTTTGCTCATTCAAGATCACTGAACTAGGGAGATATAGATAAGAACCAGTACTTCAGCTCCAAAAATGTTGGAAAATGATTCAGATGAACAGAAACGGCGCTGGAACACAGCGGGATCAAATGTTTGTTTTTGTTTTTTTTTAGGCCGACTGTCATCAATTTTGCAAACAGCTGTAATCCTCAGAGAGGACTAAGGCATGTTGTTTGGGTGTGTCATTGAAGACCTGGGGATGTTCAGACAGCAAAAGACCGGTTTAACTCCACCTCCCGCTTAGTGCGGATGTTTTCACAGTGTCCACTGTATTCACTCAAAACCTTGCGCAGTCCGCCCACACTGGCCTCATGTCAACAAGGTAAGGAAAAAAAAGTCTGCAGGCTTTCCTGCAGCAGTTTGAGCTGGACACCAAGCTTGTGGGCTATGCCCCAAATGCGGCAGCAACACACTATGATCAATTTTTGATCAAGTTGTTGGAGGATCTCGTCAACCATGAGATTAGTAGCCAGATTTATGCTGGCAGGGTTCAAGTCCCCAACACATACAAAGTGTTCAAGGAATGCTTGATTGTCATTAACAGCAACTTGGAGCAGGAGAAGCTCTGGAAGAATTGCCAAGGCAGCTGGAGTCAAGGAACAACAACTCCAACACAGAGGACTGCTGCCCCCAGTGGTAATAACAGGGGGACAGTGCCAAACTTGGTGAAGAGGCTAGTGCCTAGGGAAATGGCCCCAATGGATGTTGATGCCAACAAGACCCTGAAGGCAGGAGCCTCCAAATGTTATAATTGTGGCAAAGAAGGCCACATGGCATGTGAGTGCCCAGAACCATGCCAGGAGCATGTTCAGCCATAGAATCCATGCCAATGTGTTTGTGTGAGCATGTGGTGAATTGATGACAGATTTGAACACAAAAGATACTATAGAAATAGTCAGTAAATGGGTATGCAGAAGGTGAAACAAAATAAGGGAAAGTCTCATCAAGAAATGTATGCTTCACTTGAAATGCATGTGAAGGGTTTTGGCGATGAGCGGGCCAAGTCACCCTTCCACACTGATCAAGGCTGAATCGGTGCCTCCACTCCCAACAAATAAATATACTCTACTTGAAGTAGAGCCGACTGAGACCCAATGAGAAGCCTCTATAAATTATATAACAGAACACATTAGTCTACACACCCAGGACATTATAGCAGTAGAAAATGTAGAAACAATTACAAAAAATGTACATATGCAGAATCCGACTCCCATTTGTATTTTATCAATGACCCCTGGAACCCAAACCAGTGAGAAAAATAGTGCACAGAAAAAGGGTGATGATGTTCCAATGGCTCAATCCAGAGTAGTGGAGGAAGCGCCAAAACACACACAAGTTCCATTTGGACTCAAGAAAAAAGAAGCACCCAGGTGGCTTGCACAACGTGCAATGGGAGAGACAGAGTCTCAACTAACACAGGAACTCAGAGTATTCCAGAAGCAATGGAAGAAGCATGAGATGCTCGTGTCCATAGAACTTATCAATCTGACCATGGGAAAAACACACTGAACAAAAGGCCTGCAAGACAATGGATGCACTACCGCATGCATGGATCGGGCATATGCCAAGGCGGAAAACTTCAAGCAGAAGGAGCTTGATCAGAAAATCATGGCCTGCAATGCAGATGGATCACTCGTTATGTTGAACTAATAATGGGTGTGAGAGAACACAAGAGACACCAGCATTTTTGATCACGAACCTCGGGAAGACTAGAATATTTATAGGATATGACTGGTCGTTTAGGAACAACCCAGAGATTGACTGGAAGACCCAGATGATTACTTTAGTCAATGTCTGCCAGAGTGCAATATGACAGGCACCAAGGCAGCAGAGGGCTGGTGCTTGCAAGAAACACTCGAGGAGGGCGAGTTGATCTTGATGGTTGATTATGCAGAGCACATAGACCTATGCCTAAAAGAGACACAGCACAGAAGATGGCAGAAGAAGCCAACCAGGGTAAGGAAAAGATGACAGATGAAGTGGTCCCAGAGCAGTATCACAAATATATTAAGGTCTTTGCGAAAGAGTCCTTTGATAAGTTACTGGAAAAAAGGATGCTAAGGCTGTAGATTGCAAGATCTACCCGTTATCACAAACAGAGACAGAGCAGGGAGTGCTGACCAAGTTCCTAGAGGAGAACCTGAAGAGCGGACAAATCAGACTGTCAAGGTCAGCTATGGCCTTGGTGTTCTTTTTTACTAAAAAGAAGGATGGAAGCCTTCAGCTGGTACAGGATTATTGGGAGCTTAACAAGATGACAATCACAAATGGTTACCCTTTACCATTAATCTCGGAGCTTGTAAATAAACTCCGACGTGCCAAGATATTTACAAAGCTGGACATTTGCTGGGGATATAATAATATTTGAATCAAGGAAGGAGACGAGTGGAAGGCCGCTTTCAGAACTAATCAGGGGTTGTTTGAACCTTTGGTTATGTTTTTTGGGTTAACAAATTCCCCGGCCACATTCCAATCAATGATGAATGACATCCTTCGCAAGTTGATCAACGAAGGAAAAGTCATTGTTTATCTTGTCGACATTCTTACTTTTACAGAAACCCTTGAGGAACACCGAGTTATGGTTAAAAGAGTATTGGAAATACTGGAGAAGAATCAATTATATTCAAACCTGTAAAAGTGCGAATTTGAACAGGAAGAGATTGAGTATCTTGGAGTAGTTATTGGTCACAACTCCATGCAGATGGACCCAGTGAAAATCAAAGGGATCATGGAGTGGCCAAAGCCAAAAAACCTGAAACAAACGCAAGTGTTTGTGGGTTTCACAAATTTCTATCAAAGACTTGTGCGAGGATATAGTGAGGTGGCTAAGCCTCTCCCATGGCTTACTGGAAAAGAAGGATTCTCCTGGGAAGAAGAACAAAAGGCTGCATTCCAGAAGTTAAAAGACTGGATTGCAGAAGATGCAGTGCTAGCATTTCCCACAGATGACGGCAAGTTCCACCTAGAAGCTGACAGGTCGGAGTGAGCCACAGGAGCAGTGCTCTCATAGGAAGAGGAGGGAGAATGCCACCCAGTAGTGTTTATGTCTCATGGAATGAACAAGATGGAGTGAAACTATGAGATCTATGACAAAGAAATGCTCGCATTGGAAGAGTGGAGATCTCTCTTGATGGGAGCATGGCAGACATTTGAGATCTTGACAGATCATCAGAACCTGCAATATTTTAAAAGTCCTCAGAAAGTCAATCTGAGACAAGCAAGATGGATAGTAGAGCTATCAGAATATGATTTCACACTTTTGCATCAGGCTGGAGCCCTTAACAAGAAAGCCAATTTATTATCCCGCAGGGCAGATCATGACCAAGGGAAGAATGTCAACGAAAACATTGTTCTTCTCAAGCCAGAATATTTCAGATCTCAGGAGATCTCTATGAAATGACTGGAAGCCAGAATCATGACACAGATCAAGGCTGAGAAAAAAGTAGACAAAAGCATAAAGCTGGTGCTACAAAAAGGCCTCCATGGATGGGAGAAGAAAGAAGACCTGATTTATCATGACTGTCTTATTTATGTTCCATATAACAAGGAACTTCGAGACAAGATCATCAGCCTTCATCACAACAATCCTCTTGTAGGACATTCGGGCAAGAACCAAATGCAAGAAATGGTTGAACACAATTATTGGTGGCCTATACTAGGCAACCAGGTGTCAGAATGTATAAAGGCATGCGAGCCATGTCAGAGAACCACTGTACACAGGTATAAGCAGGGAAAGCTTAACCCGCACAAGATCGCTGAGGGACCTTGGCAGATCATATCTATGGATCTTATCGGTCTACTCCCAGAGAGCAATGGATTCAATGCCATCCAAGTATGGGTTGACACATTTACCAAAATGCTCCACTGTGAAGCAACTAGCATGGACTTCACCGAACCCAACTTTTGGTGTGATTCAGCACGAAAAATCCCTCTCGTCCTTCAATTTTGCACTGAATTGTCTGAAAATTCAGGAGGGCCATCCCAGATGAGATTCAAATAGATTTACGGAACAGATTTTTTTATTTCACATTCGTTGAATAGATATTGCATTTTTTGTGCAAGAACAACTTAGCGATCAGTGGCTGTGTGAGCTTGATGCGCATGGATGCGGCCTATCTTAAGAGATATATCTCGGGGTTCATGAAAGAACTCAATTGGCTACTCAGCATAGAAATGAACCCAAGCACGGCCCATCATCTAATCACAGATAGCCAGACCGAACAAATGAATCAGGAGATTGAAAAATATCTTCAGGTTTATGTAAACTATCACCAGTCAGACTGGAGAGAATGGCTTGCATTGGCCAAGTTCACACACAATGACAAAGCAAGTTCATCAACAAGCAGGTCACCCTTTTATACAAACACGGGATATCACCTTTGGAAAGGGATAGAAAATAAAGTCGAGACACATAACGAAGCTGCAGAAGACTTTGCAAAAAAATGAGAAAGAATCTCGATGAAGCAACAGCTGTGCCGGAAAAAGCCCAAAAAACCATGAAAAATATCATGATGCACATTGTCGGGATGCACTGGAGATCAAAGTTGGCGACAAAGCCTATGTTGAAGGAAAAGACATAAAAATGACTCGGCCAACAAAGAAATTTGCAGATACAAGACTGGGACCATATGAGGTGCTGGAAAAGGTCGGAGAAGCATTGTGGAAACTCAGATTACCAGACACAAATAAATCTCACCCAGTATATAATAGGAATATTCTCATGCCATATGTTGAACCGCCAGAACAGCAGAGAGAGAAGAGGCCGCCACCTGAAATCATATCAGGATATGAAGAATACGAGGTGGAAGAAATGCTAAAACATTGCAGAGCGGGACCAGGATATCAATATTTAATCAAATGGAAAAACTATCCTTCTTCGGAATGCACATGGGAACCAACCCACCATTTAACCCATGTGAAGAAAATGCTGAAGGAATACATTGACATTTCATTTCATTTACAATCACTTTGGGACACAATCCTCATGTTCATCTTTATTTAGTTTATATTACAGCAGTTTGCAAAAGTAATGACACTTGTCAAATTTTCTATAAATAAACACAACTTTAATCCACCGAATTGCTGAGCTCATTCCCCAACCAAATCTTAACCATTTCCTTGTTTTTGGGCACGTTAGAAAGCGGTTAACCAGCGCTTTCGAACCATACCCCTACATGCTGGGTAATTTGAAAAAATCAGATCTCTCAATTTTGCATCATATGTTTTCAACCCTAACTTCAGTCCGGATTTGTTTGGTCAATTCTGGTCCAATTCCAATTCTCTTGAACTCATTTGAAAGATAAATATTGAGACAAAGGCCCCGGACATATTACCTTTTGGTTATATGGTGAAATTGGTCCTCAGTACTGGAATTTTGATACTATACAGTAATTCCATGATTTACTGGGCACATCAAGTGTGCCATACATTTTTAATGAATAGCCATGATTTGCAGGAGGATGGCTTCCAGAATCAGCCGGAATCAAGGAAATCGGCCAAGAATTGACTGAGAATCAATCATTGGCGCGTCTGGTTCAAAATAGGTGGTGTGAATTTTGAAATGTCTAATTTTTTAGACTTACCCAGCTTGTAGGGTATTGCTCGAAAGTCCTGCTTAATCGCTTTCAAACGCGCTCCATAACAAGGAAAACGGTTGAAATTTGAGTGAGAAATGAGCTCGCCAATCCGGCGCATTAAACTTGTGTTTATTTATAGAAATTTTGACGAGTGTCATTACTTTTGCAAACTGCTGTAAGTAAAGTATAAATATGAGTAGTGGTACACTGTATTTCCTTAGTCTTTTATTCAATTCATTTCCCAAGTCTCATTGACATCTCACTACCCAAACCCCTAGCCCTGCTAGTGTGGACGAGATTAAATAAAGAGCCTTGACTGTGACAATGTTATTAAGTACTCTTGATAGTCTTGCCCCACGAGGCCGCAAAAATCTGGGCTTCTGCACGTTTATCCCGGGGTACTGGATTGCTATAAGTCTGGTGTAGCTGTGTAATGCAGAAAAGAATCACCTATCCCCTGTTCCCGCAGCAAATTGTCGTGCTTTTCGTGCTCCCTCTCAATGTAGCTGACAAGGTTAAAATCCGGCTCAAGCGCAAACTTATACCCTGCCATGGTAAGATGTGTCTGACACTGGTCCAATAACTGCTTCCACATCTGCGCAGTTCCCTTTGCCCATTCTGCAAAGCCTGGAATCATCTCAGAGTTTTTGCTCATTGGAATCCATGCACGCTTGTTGAATGGGAAAGCGGTCAAGCAGAGGAGGAACTCAGTGAGTTTGATCTCTATTTGCTCTTGAAATCGATCCATCTCCGCTTCTGCTCGGACCCACTGCACCCGATCGCCTGAAAATGAAGATTAACATACTGATTCAACAATAAATTAGGATATTTGCCTTCTGACTCCCATTCCGCCATTTCAGCCTCACTCATATTGCTTGGTCGCCGTAGTTCCCAAAGCCAGTCATTCTTGTTCGCAGGGGTAGGAGAGAGATCTGGCTCTTTGTCTTTTCGCTTTTGTCCTGGTGTTCCCTCATTTGGACGTTGAGTTATACATTTTTACTTGGGTTAGATGGCCGTGGCATTGCCTGGCAGAAACTCATGCTTATGTGGTTGCTTAGATTTTATGCACTCTCATGTGCACTCCTTTACCCCACTGGTAGTGTTGCCGGGGTTCAGTTAGGTTCGGTTCTGACCAAAAATTTCCGAACCTCGAACCTCAGGATGTGTTCGGTTCGGCACTTTGGGCGAACCTAGAACCGAACCCGGGGATTCGATTTATACAGGTTCGGTTCAGGTTCGGAAGGGGTTTGAACCTGAACGAAGCTGTGGAATTTTAATAATTTTTCACAGACCCTAAAACTCTTGAACTTAGAATGGGAACACATAGGAAGGTATCGATTTAGTCCGAGAACAACCAAGACAAATAATGCTACGCATCCCCCTCATCATCCGACTCGAGGGCATCAAAGTACGATATCATCCGCTTAGTGGCCTCCTCCACAGCGCCAATATAATTGTTTCACGAGCAGACGAGCGAGTTTGGTCGAGATCACGAGAGGCCTTGCGCTTCAAGGCAGACTCTACATTGTCAGGATCAAACACGCAGGCAGAGGGATCCGCCTGGAAGAGCGCCATTGAAAGAATTCTGTGATATTAGTAGCCCTGGTAGAAGAGGTTTTGATGCGCGGCTGAGGATGGTCATCGTCAGAATCGTTGCAGAGTAGAGCACAGAGCGCAACGATGCCCCAAATTAAAGTCTAAATGGCTCAATAGGAAGTGTTAGAACACACCTAATCACAAAGGATGACCCCAACATACCTATAATCCCTCGGAAAAAATCCATCTATATGGGCCAATGAATCTGAATGGTTTGGGGTAATGGCCGCCTGTGAACATCAATTCACAGAATGAAACGTCAAACCAATGCGGGAGGGTATTCAAGAATCTGTCTCAAATACAACTGCTAAGGTCCAGGTCTATAGCACAGGCCGGTGGATTGCTATAGAGGTGCCCTATTGTGCGGCTCGGGATATGTTCTTGATGAGTCCAAGATATGAAGGAAAGACATTTTGGCGTGTTGTATAATTTTCAGTGATTCGCTCGAACCAGGGGATGAAAATGAGCCCCCAGTCTTTGGAATCGGCAAAGAATTGGCAGAGAAATAAGCAGAAGACAAGCCGGAGGGCAGTTTGGGGATAAGAAATGGCGCCCACACACCGGCGTCTCAATGAAAAACCTCCCACAGTATTTGATCACTGCGTCACTTGGCCTCCAAATTTGACATAGTGTCTTCATAAGTTATATTCCATCCCATAATCACCAAATCTTCGGACTCTGCAGCACGACACCTTCTAATATGCAAGTGGCCCACTACCTAATTCAGCCCAGTAGGCATTTCCAGATAATACAGTAAAATCTGGCCCAAAAATGCCTACGGCTTTTGCGTGGATCGTGTCAGTTGGTGCGGGTAAACTAACTGGCATCTGTACCCGTACCTGCACCTGCGACCCGTCACAGGGGATTCCACCCGTGCCGATCACTGGAAGTTTCATGAGATCACTGACACAAATAAATTAAAATCCAGAGCACTGAAAGATACCCAAGCTGTTTACATCCAGAAAAGCATCTCAAGACAGAAGTGCATTGAAATAAAATAGTGTAGTGGGAGGAAGGGAAATCAATTTTGCAGTTACTAAGTGCGATACCATGGGAACTACCATGGGAATTTGTGAAGGGTACCTGGACAGCCACCTTTCACCACATAACCATACAGAACAAGAACAAGTTGAACTTGAGATCCATACCAAAATACAGTACAATGTGTCATAATGTACAGTGGGCCTTTTTTTATTTATTTCAAATTTTTGCTCATGGGATTTGAATGAGGAAATGGCTAGAAGTGATATCCAGGTTCAAAATGGTGATGATAGCGAGGATCGAACCCACACCAGGGGAAAACAATGACCAAAACAGATGCTTAGTCCCAATTTTCATTAGATTTCAAATCTAATGAGAAGTTAAAAAGACTTCAAAACTTCTAATGATTCCGATCAAAAGGTTAGAGCAATAGATGGTGACTGACTTTTTGAGAGGTCGCAAAATCCTCGTCACGATTTCTTAAATGGACAAGTAATTATTACATAAGCATTCATAATGAAGCCACCCAACTAACTTTCAGCCCGTTTCGTCATCTGTACGCCACCTGATAAAAGGACCAAACTTAGTTTGTGCCAGAACTCAGGTGAAAAGAAATACCTTCAGGAGCCAGACGACTGCATTTTGCCTTTGGCGGATCGGAGTCTAAGATCTCTTCCGATGACAACTCTTTGATATCCATCTCTGGAGCATGGGATATCTTGGATCCTGCCGCGCTTCCAAGCCGGGTGTACAGCATCCCATCACTGCAGCGAGAGTCCTCAAGAGCTCGCTCTCTCTGCCCGGACTTTGTGAATGTGTCTTTTACCGACAGAAATGGGAACTGGCTGTCCTCGTTTTTGTCGTTGATGACTGTACCGAGTGAGATCATTGTCTTGTGAACATAATTATATGAGTCGATCAAGTTGTCGCGGCGACGGTGCATGTCTAGAATCTGTTCCCCTGCGGTGGTGTGGCCTTTCTGTGCTGCCTCATCCAGTCGCTTCCGGTCCTCCAGAGCTGACAGGGTTTTACATGCAGTTTGGAGGCAGCGTATTGGTTTGTACGCTTTGCCCTCCCATAACTTCCCTTCCTCCTTGGCTAGCGCAATCATATTGTGACCCATTGCCACCCTCTGTGCCACCGTGAAGTCGGGAGGAAGCCATAGTTTCTCGTCTTCCACCTCGCACGTCTGTGGCATGGTGAAAGTTCTGCGTCATCAGGTATACTACTTAAGACGCGTGCACGGACTTTGCGCCATGTGGCGATTTGCGTGGTCAGCTTGATACGTCGACCCGTGATCTCCTTCTTGGTTTCCTGAAGATCGTGCTCAGTGTTTGTCACGCAGGCGTCCTTGATCTTCCGTCTGCGCCGCATTGATATGTTACATCCATAGCAGCGCACAAAACTGATGCACTGATTGTCCTGAATTTTCATGCCTTCATCAAAAACAGTCCGACTTGATTTGTGGGGACCTGAGTCGACGCAAAGTTGTCTAGGTTCGCTTTAATGCGCTCATAAATCGCAGTCTGAGAAGGAACTGATATTTTCGTCAGTATTATCCCACAGAAAAATCATTCATCCTCACCTTTGCTTGTGGTATACCTGTAAACACTTTTCACTCTTTGGTCCCTTTTTGGTCTTCGCCAGATGAGACAGGGATAAACCAATGAAGAGCTTGCACTTCTCGAGGAAGAGTTTTTTTGCACTCAAAAGGTCGTCATAAAGTTATGGGCTATATACTGTAAAATAATTCGTGATTTGCTGGGAAAAAGAAACACAACATGTCTGAGAAAAAACCCAAATTCAAATGGGACCAAGAAAAAGAAACAGGGTTCTTAATGTTTGGCAAATTCATGCGCCACGTGCTGATGCAAACACAATGATCTCAAACGCGCCGAACCACAGTTGAAAAACAACACAACTTAGACTTTGCGACTTGAAGACTTCATCTCAGCGATCTAGTAATTTCCAATTGTCGGACTTTTAATCTGACTAAAATCATGGAAAATCGCAGATAGGATTTATATAGACTCAAAAGTGACATGTGTAGACTTGATTAAAGGAGACGGCAATTCCGGTGCCATATTGGGCCATACAGATGTTGAATATCTGAAGTGAGCCAATAATCACGCCAGAGACCGAGAAAGATGACAGATAAGATGTCCTGGCACTTACAGGTGCTTATGCTGCCCTGGAAGCTCAAGCGACCATCCTCTATCACAATGGCGGATTTTGTTCCATAAAGGGACAATGCATCATCCTGTTAGGGCACATCAATGCTCAGACATATCCCGCCCGGGAACAATCCTGGGAACAATGCCCGAGTCGAGTTAACGCCTTTCCAAGAATGCCGAAGTTGTGTCTTTGTGAGTAGTTGAAGATGTGCTTTTTCACAAAACTGTTTCAGTGGTGGTCATTTTTTTCTTTGTACATATTTCTGCTTGTGCTCCAAAAATGGCGGCAGAAAGATGGGGTGACTTTTGAGAACTATGGTTGTCAAGTTGTGCCTTTCTCGCCATGTCAGGTACGAGTGGTGTGTTTTGCACGGGTTTTTCCTCAGCTTGCAATCTTTTCAAGTAATTATTAGGTAGTTGTGCATCTTTTATTTTTTTACAATATATGTGCCATATAAGGATAACCAAGGGTAGGGGTATACCTCCAGAGGTACAGGGAAAGGTACGTGAGAGGTAGAGGTAGCAATGAACAGACCCTTGTGTAAACCCCTCCCAACCTCTGAAGGTACAGAGGTATAAAGAGGTATATTCTAATCAAACTACCTGTTCAGACTGTTATCGTGGTGTACCGTCAACATTTGCCCTCTCTTGACTTTCTCTATCACTTGACGCTCTAGGGTTCGAACCCTGCTGGTGCTTTTTTTTTTTTTTTCACTCCCGTGATCTCAGTGCCACTTTCATGACGTCAATCGTGCAAACATCTTTTAGCCTTAGAGCATTTCATCGTCCGATCGGCCGATCGCTCTCCACCCTATTCCGCTATCTGAGCTACCATTGCAGTAAGTTGACGAATGTTAGCTATCACACTCTCTGCAAGCTCTCTGACTCTTCTTGTTTAATCTACCTTGAGTACTTGACCACATCCTGGCTCAAGAAACCACTGCAAACTGCAATGAGCCTCTGATTAGGAGGCCCATTGCCCTATCAATTAACCCTCTCTGTATGCTGTTGCTCTGTCCGATGTCAAGCTCTCTTGGCTGCAGTGACTAAGCCTGGTGTTCAATTGAATTGTCGAGTCACCCACTCCTGAGTTCTGTCGGCCTGTCAAGCTTAATTGAATCAAGTCTATTTACGGGCCATAGTTGGGCCCTTACTCCTGTCGATATCAATATTTAAAGGACTTTGTGCACGCGCAAGAAGTCTGCCGATGACGCTGGCAGTAATACCAGCGATAACAGCAAGAAGTCTGGATCCTCAATTCGTTCTATGCTCAGCACTGCCAGGAAGAAGGCTCGCAGCATTGCTAGTCGATTCTCTTCACCGGGTCGGCAGTCGCAGGGTACGATTTCATTTCTGTCAGTGTCTGCTTCTCATTGACCTTTTTGTTACAGCGACAAGTGATGCTCTGCCGCCTGACGATCCCATCAATATCGACGACGACGACGAGACTGGGCTTAGCGAGAAGGATAAGCACCGGCTCAAGTGGCAGAAGAAATTTGGTCAGTCTGTTGTATTACTCGCGTATATTGGGCATGGGGAAAGTGCCGCTGTGCCGATGTAAGTGCCGCAAACTGCCGCTGCAACAAGTCCAACTGCCGTTGCACTGCTTTTGCACTGCCGCTGACTGCTGCTACCAGCGCTTCTTGAACATATAACTGCCGCGCAAACCTGCGGCAGTTTTACTCCGCCGCAACTGGTTGCCGTTGCCACATTGCCGCTAGTGTTGATCATAACTTCAACACTCTTCTTGCATATTTCGCCTTCCCTCACATTCGAGGCACTCGACCGTAGCTCGGTGACGTTGACATGGATTCTTTTCAGGATGTACTAGATAATATATAACCTTTCACTGCTCTGATACTGCTTTGAAGCTATTGACGTGGTCGTCGTCACCGTTCGATGTGGCACCGGCAAAATTGATGTGAGTGCGATTTCTGCTGGTGGATTTCCTTGAATCGGAAATTCTGAGTCGACTGACGCCCCACAATTGTTAACTGCATGAATACGATTTCCTGCTTGCATCTGCCACTGTTTACAAAGCTGTTTACAAAGTCCTCGTCATTTCATGCATGCGAATAAAGTGGATACCCGGTGAGATTTCCCCATCGCGCCAGAAGAATGGAGTCGCCGTTCAAGGAAATTTTTCATCGGCTCCAAATACTTCGAGAGCATGTCAGCAACCTGGTAGTTGGTGAGTATTCGACGAAAGTTTACTCGATGTTTGACTATTAATCAGAGAGCAGTTATATTTCTTTCCCCAACAATGAACACATATGATTACGGACAGCAGAAAAAAGCAACTCATCAGGAAAAAATCAGTTAGCTACGGCCACCTACCAGTGCTATGGTGTGCTACTGTAGCACTCCGTAGTAGCTGTAGCAGGCTGTAGCTAACTGTTTTTTCCCGATGCTGGACTACCTTCTTTGAACGCAGGCGTCGTGGAGAAACAGAAGTCTCCCACACCTTCCGCGTAGACTTCGCCTTTGGTTCCGCCTTTGCCCTCACTACTTTTTTCGCTACTTCGCCCTTCGCCCGCTTCAACGGCGGTTGGCCCTCAATCTCCTTGTTGCTCTTCCGCTTTACAGCTACTGGAATCGGTGCAGTGGGCGTTGATCGGGAAGGCTCGTCGCGGCGATAGGTTGGTGGTCTGAAGTCGTCATCCCATATCACATGCTCCGACTTGAACTTCAACATGCGATCTGCTGAGGCAGACGATGAGGGTCCCTCATTTACTGATGAAAACATAGCTTCAAGGGCTTTGTCGCCGTCGTAGGGGCAGGGGACGACCCGATCTTCCAAAATGTCGGCCAACAAGTCGCTGTTAAGATTGAGTGGCTCGTCGAGTTCTTGCTGAACCGCCAAGAATTGAAGAAGTACGGAGCCCACCCCAAGTGCCCGCTTGCTCCTCTCGGCATCACGGAGACCGGCAAGCTTGACATGCTCCATGAGCTTCCCTAGCGCCGGCTCAAGGAGAACATCAAGTTCAGGGGTTGGGACCAAACCGCAACTGCGCATCCATTGGTCCGCATCCCGACTTGGATTCAGCCTCTTTTTCCCACCCTTCACAACGACTGGTTTGAAGTACGCACTGAAATGCTCGACCATCGGATGGGTGTCATCGAACTTTTCCAAGATTTCTGCAATCGCGGGGATAGCTGCGTCAAAAATGGCTGCAAGCACAGGATTTTCGTGGTGTTTAAAGCTAGGGTCCATGTAACGGGGCATGCGAATTTTGCCTGTCTGCGTTTCCTTGTAAGTGCCACGTGCTTCGTCAATTAAAAATTCCTCACCTGGTTTTCAGTAAGCTGTACCTCATCCGTCTCCTGGCAGAATTTCCGCGCCCGGAAAAATGTTCGCTGCATCATGAGCGGAAGGTCTGAAGTCGCCGAGTTGTAAGTTGAACCATCAGTGCACTGCATCCATCGAAACTCGTATTCGTTCTTCTGCCCTGCGCGGCTCTCGTGGCGTTCAATAAATATGGCTGGATACCAGAGCACATCGGCGGACTTCCAGTTCAGGACGCGAGGCGATGGGAGCAAGACGATTTGATTCGGGCGAAAGCTAGTAGATACGATTAGCTTGAGCAAGAGCGTTGAAATTACCGAAACTTACAGGTCGACGAGCGGATCGTAGCATCTCCTACAGACAAACTCGACCTCAGGATCGTTCCAATCCACATCCGGAGTCAGGCAATTTATATGTGACCAGAGTTTGCACTGCCGATATTGCACTTCGTCCGGGTCGTCATCACCGTCAGGGTCTTGCATACCACAGCCTTGACACCAAACTGGAGAGGGTGATGAAGAACGAGAGCCGGTGGCACTCTGGGTGATTTTTTGAGGAAGTGAAAAGTCCAGCGAGTGTTGAGCTTTGTCTTTGTGCCGTCTCTCCGCAGGGGACGCAATTGTATCCAGCAACATTTGATCGATTTCATCGTCGCGAGACGGCGGAGGTATATTGGAATGTGGAAGCAGGTCTCCCATATCGGAGTTGCTGTCGTCATCGCCTGGAGAGGGTTGTGCCATCGGTAAACTCGACGCTTGTGCGATGGCTTTCCTCGGAGACGCTTTCTTCAGAGAGTGGGAGTGGGATGTGGAGATGTAGTCAAGAATCGTAGGAGAAGGGGTAACAAGCCAAAATTTGTCGGCGTCAGCGACGCGAACTATGTTCGGGCGGCGAAATTCGCAAGCTAGAGGCAAGCCGGTCTTGCTTGCAGGGTCGAGAGTGAAAATCAAGCCGAGTTTTTCGGCCTGAACAAGCTGCTCCTTTCGAAAAAACCGTTGAGCCTGTTCACCGCCTTCCAGATGGTAGACCAGCGCGTAAATATAATATGCCTCTGGCACTCCTTCTATTGATTGGGAGGGGCCAGTGAGTGTGCCTTTTATAGTTGTTATCCGACGCCGAATGGCATGTCCTTCATGTTTCCGCCCGTTGTAGTCGAAGATCTTCTTCCTTGACGCGGAAATCGACAGATAACGCATGATGAAGTGCTGCGCATGCGTACTGGAGTAGATGTGGCCCACAATGTTGTACTTCACCCCTGCTACAGACGCTGCTGGATTACTGGCATAGGGAGAAAGGACTCCGGGAATGTGCCAGTGGAATGCTTTCGTCTCCCCCATCTCGATGATGAGGACGACAGGAAGATTGAGGATAATCTCCTGTTCGCTTGCATTGCCGTCGCATAGTGGGACACCCTCATGGGTCTGCCAGCACGCCGCAAGAGATTCCGATTTGGTCACGCGAACGAGGTCCTGGAACCATTTTCGCATGTCCCCCCCGTATTTCTCGCAGGCGGTGTATCCCAACTGACAATCACCTCGCAATGTGATAGGAGGGAGCTGCCAGTGATCCTGGCCTGCGCCGGTGCAAGATTTGAGCTTCACTGATATCATCCTGAAGTAAGAACAAGTGCGTTCTATCGCCGGATCCAATCGCTGCTGAGTCTTGCGGCGGCGCTGATAATAGTCGGGGATATAATGACGATAATCGGTGATACAATGGAGCCACCCCTGAGAAGCGATTGCAGTTAATTAACCAGTTTCATTCGTAATTGGGGATAGGATTCGCTTACAAACATCGTATTGAACCCCATCCTTGACCCTGCTTGTATTCCATGAACACCTTGAAGGCTGAAGCGAAATCCGTCCCGCTGTTTACTCAACAGAGTACATCCGCCAGCTTCGTACCCGGCCAGCTCAACGGTCTCGAGACGGGTGTATACCATCTGCCGGAGGTCCCCAAGGAGATTATTGGCCGGGAGGTCCGTGAACATAGGTTCCATGGACTGCGAGTAGTCCCGTGCCGCTGCGACAGCTATGATCGTGAGACTGGAGTCGAGCCAGCAAGAGTTGCCCTTCCAACGGTAGGATTTTTCGTACTCCGGCGCCCGTTCCCGCTGCCTTTTAGTTCCCATCAGCGCTTTGCTGGTATCTGGCAGTCGCCCGTCGTTTTTGATCTTCCGGCCAGAAATCTGAGCATTGTGGTGTCACGAGAATTTTGTATACCCAAATTTTGCAGCCGTGCGCTTCCAGACTTGTCTGTCGCCACCATAGAAGACTTTGACTCCATCTGAATAATGCACTGAGCTTCAATCCTGACTGATTATGAACAACTCACCGGCTGCGGCGTCGGAAAGTTGCTGATAATGCAGCGCAAACTTGTAAAGCGCCCTCAGTCCATCCATTATGGGTAGGAAACGACCGATCGCTGCATAGAGCTTCCAGTGCATCGCTTCTTCGGCATTTGTTGTGTCTGGAATTGAGTTCCAAAGCGCTTCATTCATGACGCGAAAGCTGGGGAACAACATGCACGCGTGCGCCGGAAGCATCCACCACTGAATCCAGCGTTCAGCGCGTGGAAAATCATTGATAAATCTGCTCGCCAGATCGTTGAATGCCTCAATTGTTTCGCACTGGAGCAATTCCCGCGCGTAGTTTTCAAAGATGTCCGTTTTAGAGGGATCCACAACTCCGCTGATTTTTTTGACTCGTGTTACCTGGCTTCGGAAATGTTGCATGCAGCCTTTCAGTAATTTGACAGCGGCGTCCAACAATTCCTCGACGCTACGTTCGTTGGGAGCACGCTTGAGCCAGAAGTCAACAAAGCCAAAAATGAACCCCTTGCATTGAGCCGTGCTGAAATCTCCGATCTGTGAAGTGGGTCAGATGGAATCAAAACATGTCAATAACCAAAAAACAAGAAATGCTCACGTTCGCAAAGAGATCATCTGTGACAGTGATATTCCGGCTGTCGCACTCATCTGCCATGCCGTCCATCAGGTGAAAGAAATGGATCCGATAGTGTTCCGAGGTGCCGCCATTGGCGTAGCTCATTATTCCAGGTACCCAGCATTTGAGACGATTGGGCTCGAACATTGAGCTGACCATGAGCAAGCTATTCCGCTCCTGCCAGACTCTGTGAGCAGCGTCGGACACGATACCGTTGACGGCCTCATCGTCGATAGTGGATTTAATAAGTTTGGAAGCCATAAATGGCGTCTGCATGACGATGACCGAGACTTCACCAAATTGTGCTTCGCGTATGAAGTTGGGATGTTTCTCCTCGAAACGCGCAAATGCCTTGACAAAATTCTCGCCCATGTGACGACGCGAGCCGTTCAGAATTTTCCAGCGCTCGTACTTGATGCGTTCGATGTTGAATAGAACTGGCGTGATTTCTGCAACAGATTCCCCAGGGCCGTCGATCCCAGGGTGACCGACGAGGAGTTTCAACGGTCCTGCAGTTGGATTTTGCTCCACAATCTTGCTAAACTCGTTCTTTCCTTCCGTGACATATGAAGGCGAACCGTTGGACGCGCATGGGAGTGATAACCGCCGTTCTGGTAACGTGCCCCACCCGTAAACGTATGGAGAGTAGAAACGATGTTGCAGGGATGATGAACACGAGCAGCGCCGCACGAGCATGGCTCCGTCAACTGTTTCTGTATGCCCTTGGCACGGATCTGTGGTCGAAGGATAATGGCGCATCACTTGTTGGAGCACTTGATGATGCCGTGGCATTTGCGACGAGTAACCTTGCCCTCTTGCCAGGTATTCGCCTGTGCAGAGCCCCCAGAGCTGCCCAGCGTTTTGCAAGCCCAATGAACCCGAAGATTGTCATGAGCCTCAACGAATTCCAGAGGGAAAGTCCGAGTAAAGTCTCCATCAGGCCATCCGTCCCATTCTAGATCCAACCGGCGTTCTGAATTACGTTCAGGATGGCGAGCGGCCATCTGGGCAAGGGGTGGAGCGGGGAATACTCCAGAGTGCTGTGTGCCTTCGCGCCGATCGAAACGTTGGTGCACAGGCTGCCTGGTCATCCGGGCCAACGGAGAGGCGGAAGTCGTCGGCACATATGGGTGCGCACGGCGCGATTGCCTCTTAGAACGCTGAACTAGAGATGGACCTGGTTGATCTCCATATCCATTTCAATTCGATGACAAGAAAGAGGAAATTTGCCTGAAGGCGCACGAGTACCCTGTCTCAGTAACGGAACACTATCGTCGTATCCCACATACGCATAAATCGCTCCAGCGGCATCGCGGAGTGGAACAGCACTGGGCCCGAGTTCCCTTGACTCGTCTATATCGACTGAGTGTTGTTTCAGGCAGACAAAATTTACTGATACTCACAAACGGGTACTGGATGCTCCACATTCCCCCCAAATCCGAAAACATAGTGAGCGATACGCCTAAAAACCTCCTAAACAAATTTTTAGAACAGACGCCTCGTGACGGAGCCTTCAAGTCTCACCATTGGCGGAGAGCGAAGTCAAGAATGGAGTCGAGAAAGGAGTCGGATGCAAAAAGAGTGAATTTCAAATTGATGATCGGTTTCTAAGTACGCCATATGTAGTCTAATCCTCTGCTAGATCCGCCTCAGGATCTTCCAAATGCCCGGTGAAGCATAGGTGGAGTATAAGTCACATAGAAGTCAGTAAAAATGCAATACAGTCCCAAAATGGGAAGAGCAACACTACACTTCTGTTGATTAGCACCACCAAAAATTGGGGTATTCACCATTAGGGGGTTTTTTATGGTCCCCATTGCGAATATACAAGCCACATGTCCAAAATTCCTCATACCGGTACTACAATCAGTGGTGTTGTAGTGTTGCGCCTTGCACATATTTGGGACTTCGCTAAATGTTTGACTCGTTCTCAACAAAGGCATGTACTACCTCCCCAAGGTAAATTGTGGCATGGAGCATGCATCTATATGATCCAGTTGATGACTTGGACCAAGCGATTTGGGTCCATTTTGGGTATGATATTCACCAAGCAGCTTGAGCGTTGCTCTTCATGGTTTGCGACTGTACAGACTTCAAAACCGTATGTTGGCATCCTGCAGTAGCAGTCTGTCACTGAGGCTCAGTTTCGGTTCAGAGAATAGGTTTACCACTTTAGATGGGCAGTGTATAGTTCTTGTGAGTGTTCTGTGTACTCAGAATTCAGTAGCTGGCTGATCCCTTGCAGTAATGAATCTGTCTTTCATGCCGCATCATGCACTGCAAAGATGTGCAAATTTTATTCACATAAGTCTGTTGCTTTGGTTCAAAGAATAGGTTTATCACTCTGGAGGGGTACTATATCATCTTCGTGAGTTTTCAGTCTACTCGGAATTTCTTGGCTGGTGGATCCCTTGTAGGGATCCCCACTATAACCGTATACAGTTACGGCGTTAAACTTTACGGGCGTTTACAGGACGCTACCGGCACGTAACCTTAACCATAAAGCAGGGATGGGAGGGTCTTATGGTACAGTACGGCACATTTTACAATCATTTACGGTCATTACGGCTGTACAGACAACTTGACTAGGTACTATGCATTCTGTGCTGCAAGGAGGGCGTTTTCAGGGCTCTTCCTCTCCAGACGGAGGTGATGCTTGACCAACATGAATATTTGGATTGCCCCGGCCATACATTCGGGAACGGCCCATCAAGATGGTATCCCTACCACAACTGCAGATCCTGACAGAAAGGTGGGCTGTGGTATGAGATCGAGAGCCATTGGAACCATACCGGTAATAGACATAATATCACACGCCAGCCGATACAGGCAGGGAAATCTCTTCCTGGCATATCACCAATCGACAGGGTTGGCATCTGCAGCAGCACGGGGAGCATCAAAGTACCACATTTCCTCTCAATAACCTCGACCAAAGTATCATTATTTGTTGCATTGTCCATCATGAAAGCGATCACCTTGGTGAACCGAGGGATTCAGTTGGGAGTCAGTTTGCAAACAAAGACATATTGTGAGTTACATGACCGGTGAGTCCGTAAATCTCCAAAGTATTCCATCCAACGTCGGTCATATTCGCCCCTTAACTCTTGGAAGTTGATCAAGGGTTCCTCTGAAGCTGCGGTAAGCAAGTTGCAAACGAAGGGCCGCAGATCTCGAATAATTGATGCATATATTTTTTTTTTCTAGTAGCACGTGACTTGAGATGCCCGGTCAAACCTCGAATTTTGGTTTGTGGTTCAATTTGTGTGCGAAGAAATGAGACCCTACCGTTGAGACAGCGGTGCATGGCCTTGGACATTTTGAGCATGCTCTTGGATTCCCCGTGATAATAGCGATAAAATTTGTCATCCTTGTCAGCCGGATTGCAGTGAATACTAGTAGTTTCTGTTACATCTTCAAAGAAGAGCCTGATTGGATTCTGACAGCCAGGCTGCCGCCTGCGAGTACTCAACCATAGATATAGCAAGAAAAGGGGCGTGAAATACTTCCTTAGGTTCGTCCGAATTACGGGCCGTATACTGCCCGTATACGGCCGTAAACATATGGTCTTATACGGCTCTGCTTACGGCCCCCCACTCGTAACCGCATAATGAGCCCTAGAAGGCCTTACGGTACGGCACAGCACAACTGTATAACCGTAACCATCAAGGTAAACCGGATTGAACGGTTACAATGGGGATCCCTAAGGATTCCTTTTTTCATGCGGCATGCCGCATAATGCACTGCAAACATATGCAAATTGTATGCGTGCCCAAGTCTAGACATTGGGGCCAAAGAAACAAAGTTGTGCACTGCAGTTGGGATCCAAAAGATTTTCACTGATTTACATTGGATTGCAGTATGAGTATCAATGCATAACCAGAAGGATCTACATCATTGGCATTGGGGTGACGCTGCAACGGAATGCAATACCCGTGGAACACTTATTTGCCTCATGAGGTGCATGAAAATGTAATCCATTTGCATCGTATTTTGGTCCCATAAAAACCATCATCCTGTTCCGATTCAGACCTCTGATGTATTAGCACCTACAACACATCCAGTGATGAGCGGGCGTATGAAGGATATAGGAAACACACACGGGAGGCCAAAAATTCAAATTTTCAACACCTCAGCCAAGGCATAGCGATGAACATCATTTGTTTGGAAAACAAATGATGAAGGCCAGGATAAGGCGGCGTACTATGACATGAGGGGACAATGGGAGGCATAGAAACCATGAGGATAATGGTTGTCAACTCACCGAAACAAATGGGGGACATAAAAGCAGGAAGCGGCAGCACAATGACGGAGAATAATGCACGGAATAGAACAATGGTGGACGATCACGTGATCACGTGACTCCGTGCATTGTTCACTCAAAACGCGTTGCAAATGCGTTGGAGACGCGTTGGAGACCTGAGGGACGTGTCAATACGTGTCCCTACGTGTCTTGCAACCATGAAGGGGCTGTGGATGAGTTGGAGCGGCCGAACAATGGTGGTTAAGGTGTAGGGTGGCAACAGGGCCCGGAAACCGTGTTTTACTGGGTGGTTTCAGAACAACGAGGGCTGTGAGGTTAGGAACGAGGAAGGAGACAGCCAGGCAACCAGGCAGCGATCAGTTTCAGGCATTGTTTGGTTAGGACAAACAAGTAGGGTATATAAGGCGCGATGTAGTAGGTACAACAGAATATACTCGCCCGGGGTCAGCCCGTGTACTTTGGAACTCTACGGAACTTTGGGAACGGCTACGGGAACAAACGGAACTTACGGGAACATTACGGATTTTTGGTTGGAACTTTGGACTATTGGTTTTGGTTGGGATTTGATTGGTTGGATTGGAGTTTATATCTGGATTGCAGCCGTTATATATTTTAGCGGGAACCCTCGAACTTGCGCGCAAGGATTACCATCACACCCTTAACTCCTTTGGCTGGTTCCAAATCGAGTTTACCTGTTGGTTTTTATTCCAAGCGTTTCACCAGTGATGAAGGGTATGAATGGGCTGCACAGAGCCGGAAGACGAGGTGCGCTGTCAATTAGACTCAAATTTCCGTTTAGACACAATTCGAAGTAATCTTCCGGCCAAGAAGCATCAGCTTGCTGATACCAACAACAGAAAAGCCGTAGATCGCTGATTGGGGCGCAACCGGGTATCTGATGCATCCTACTCAATGGCCAGGTATATTTGGAAAGGAGACCCGACTCAAAGTCGACTTAAGTCACTTGAAGTCGACTTGCTTCGACTTCCAGGTCGGTTCAAGTCGCAACATGTGACTCGACTTGACTTGACTCAAGTCAACTTCACCAAGTCGACTTGGAGACTTCAAGTCCAAGTCGCGGCAACATTATTGTCGAGTGCTTATAGAACTCAGTACAACTCTCGCTCGGTGGTTCACTGAGAGCAACCGTCCGATGTACGCTGCCAAAGACCGGAAGTTCGAAGAATTGGTAATCAATGGTTGCCCGGGTATTGAGGTTCCTTCCCAATCGACAATTGCTCGTGACATCAAGACTTCGTTTGACCTGGGTTTTGAACACATTTCGAACCT
This sequence comes from Mycena venus, assembly GCA_014462655.1. NCBI lineage: Eukaryota > Fungi > Basidiomycota > Agaricomycetes > Agaricales > Mycenaceae > Glaucomycena > Glaucomycena venus. The sequence continues at coordinate 2,606,507 of JACAZI010000020.1, forward strand.
TCTCAATGTGCGTTCTTTGCCCATTCTCTTCTCCTTAAACTGATATCTGCGTTCGTAAGCAATATCCCGGACGGCTTAGTTTCACGACTGACGCATGGACATCTCAGAGATAAACTCTTGTTTATATATTAAATTAACAACATCAACAGATACTCTCGTTCACCGGTGACAGTGCTAGTTCAAACGACACTCAAACCACGGAGCTCTCTGTCAACCCCAACAACTCCTTCTTGGCTTCCAACCGTGTTCGTTGCTTCAACCATGTCCTCAACATTTCTGCCAAATCCCTCCTTCGGCCCTTTCAGAGAACTTTATGTCGCGATGGTTCTGAGATTGTTGACTCATTGGCGGACTTTGAGACACCCGACTCGGAGGACGAGGAGCCCGACGGCGATATAGACGATGACAATGTTACTGGAGATGACGACGTCTTGGTTCAAATGAGTGAGGAAGAGCAGGACCTTGCCCTGAAGCAGATGCAAGCTGTGAAAGAGACGATCTCCAAGGTAAGTTTATTCCTTTGCTGCGATGTCCAGTATTGTACTAATTCTTTCTGTAGCTTCGCGAACTATCCTTCGCCATCATCCACTCGTCGACCAAGCATCTGCCAGCCTGGCGCAGCAAGTGCAAGTCCCATGGTCTGCCAGAGCGTATCATTCCACGCGACGTTGCTACCCGATGGAACTCGACCCACGACATGCTGGAGTTTGCACTTGAGTATACTGCTGTTATTGACGACATGACTGGCGGACGCGATAACCCTCTACGGAAGTTTGAGCTGAGTCGATCCGAGTGGCGCATTGCAAAGGATTTGGTCACAGTACTCAAAGTAAGTCTGTTTACCTGTAATCGTCTTAGGTCTTTTGACGGCGGCTTTCCAGATCTTCAAAGATGCAACTGTCTTTTTTTCCTCCGACCAGATCGCAAGCATCTCGAGCGCCATTCCAACCATGGACAAGATTGACGACATCCTTACCAAATCCAGCTTGACAAAGTCGACTCCGACCGTCCACGACATATACAATGACTCAGCTCTCTCCGACGACGACGACTCAGTAGGCACTCTATCCAACGACGACATTCATCCTGCAGTCAAAATGGCATTGCTACTTGCGAAGAAGACAATTAATCGCTATTATGGTCGCACTGACGAGTCCAACGTTTATCAAATTGCCAAGAGTGCGTTGTCCGTTCTTCTTCATTTGCAGAAACTTATATCCACAAGTCCTTCATCCAGGATTGAAACTCGCATATTTCCGTCAGCAAAACTGGCCGTCCGAGTGGATTGAGAATGCTCGGCATATAACATGCACTGAGTTTTCCCAGTACGTTGTGCTTCGTGCAACTCAAACCGTTGAGGAAGTGGAGGTTGTTGTACGTGTTTCATTCTATCCTGAAAAACTGACACTGACTAAACGTCACCAGGAGACTCAGAAACGCCCAGAAACTTCCTTCACTATGTTCCAGAACATCTCCGTTGTTTCTGCCAGCTCTTCGCGAGGCGCAGATGAGTTTTCTGAACCGACCGATGCAACCACTGAGCCGCTTCTGTGGTGGCATAATCATCGCAAACAGTATCCAACTCTTCCACTCATGGCTCTGGACTATCACAGTATTCCGGGTACGTGACTCCAAAGTTCATGTCTTTTTGTTATACTAATTATTCAAATTCTAGCTACATCAACACCATCCGAGTGTGTTTTTTCTCGTGGTCGGCAACTCCTCAGCTTCACTCGCAACCGCCTTAACGGTTCCTCCATCTGATGCTTCCTATGCCTTGGGGATTGGAGTCGGAAGGATATTGTTGGGGACGACATATTTGTGCGTGCTGTTAAGCAGAACATGGGCCTTGAGAAAGGCAATGAGAAGGCGCCCGTTGCAGCATCGTAATAATATTCACAAATTTGTTACCTGCTGTACCTACCTGAAGATATATACCCTACATCACTCAATGGATTGACACTCAAATGTCCACACACACTATTGCAGGTTCTTTTGCGCCACAAAAGTTCTTTTGATGCCTTGCAGGAGACGATAGATCGAGAAAAACACTGGCACAGATGATGCGAGTGAAAGTGCACCAGAGAGATACAAAATTGAACCATACCTCTCCAGTATACCTTTAGAGAGGTAAGGGGCGAGGGTACAAAGGTACATACCTTTGTAGACCTCTGGGAAGGTAAGGGTGTTACCTTGCTACGGGTAGGGGTCAGAGAGGTAGAGGTAGAGGTAGACAGATTTATACCTTACCCTTACCCGTGGTGAACCCTAGTGCCATATAAAGTGATACATCTGAAGATGAAGAACTCAAGTTGGGATCGGCTCCATAATAACGCAGGAGACCCACGCATGTTCACAATTTTTTTCCAGTTCCAGTCATTGGCATTGTCAACAAGTTGATCGCCTGGGTCTTGGCATTCCTCGACGGTCACTGTGTCACCATCGTAATTGACGGCAAAAAGATGGTTACGCTGCTATGTACGGAGGTAGGCGCTCCCCAGGGCTCCGCGCTCTCGGTGATCCTATTCCTACTGTGCATAAATCGCCTCCTTCGGAAGCTCGCGAAACTGTGTGGAGGTCAAAGTCGGGGCATAGAAGGTTTTGTGGACGACGTGATCTTCTCCACAGCTAGCCGCTCGGTCCTCGAGAATGTCAGATGGCTGGAAGAGGCGGGGGCGGTGGCGAAACGGCACGAGGACAAGAGCGAGCTGTCCACATGACGCTGAGCTCATGAGTCGCACGAACCTCTCGCAGGTTTCTGTGCGGTTCGGGGACATGGTGATACAGCTGTCAGAGGTCGTGAAATGGGTGGGGATGTGGTTGTACCACACGCTATCGGAGAAGAGGCATATCGAGGCCCGTGCGACTTCAGCAACTCGGGCCCTCAACGCACTCATCGGAATAGTGCACACATCATGGGGACTTCGGTGCCAGCTAAATCGTGACTTGGTGCGATCTCTGATCATTCCTCGAGCTGACTATGGCGTCTCTTCTTTCCTTCCTCTCCCTTCAGCTGCCTTCAAACCCTTGGAACGGCTTAATTGCTTGGTCGCGCGGTGTATCACGGGCAGCTTCCGCACGGCGTCTTTGGCAGCTCTGGAGAAGGAGGCTGCTCTCCTTCCGGTACGGCTTCGCATCGAACGCGACGCCCTCCTCGCAGTCACCCAAAACCTTACCCTCCCTGACACGCATCGCATGCGGCATATCCTGGTCCAAGAAGCAATCTCCACCACCCCCAGGAACGCGAAGCTAGCTTCGATGCTGCACTTCGTTGAGCGCGTTCCTGGTGTTGAATGGCCGCCAACACTTCCGGCGCGTGGCCAGCGCTTGCACCCCTGCAGGGTCTCCCGTATCGTGGACGACCTTGAGCGCCCTGGCACAGCTTTCGACTCAACACTGCGCATGGAACCCATCGTCCCCGTTTATGCGGTGCCCTGGGCTTCCCCCCTTCCCATCTCCATGGTCATCCTGTGGAAGGACGAGGCCTTGAAGGCGCTGAAGGTAGCGATGGGCGATGAACGACGTCGTCAGGCTATTTGGTTCACAGATGGGTCGCTGCTGAATGGGCGGGCTGGAGGGTCGGCAGTACAGGTGGAGAAGGGGAAGGAGAGGGAGAGTATCGTAGTGCCGCTGAGGAATGACCAGGTGTGTGCAACATATGAAGTAGCTACAATTAATCCTAGCCCCAATTTCCTGTGACCCCTAATTAAATCCAGGCCCCAATTCTTGGGACCGCTGTTTTGAGATTAATCCTGTCATAGACGTTCCATACAGTGTATATTACCTACATGGTAGGTGCCAACTAGGATTAATCCCAGGTTCAGGATTAATCTCAAGTTCGGTATCCTTCAGGTTGGTATTAGATTAATCCTGAGGTAGTCCAAGTCCGTTTACTTACCTGGCTGGCTGGTGGACCAGATTAAACTTGGATTCCCCACTACGATTAATCCCACCACGATTAATCTCCCAGAGACGTACAACGAATCCACAATTAATTCCACGCGATTAAACCCGTCACGACTAATCTCAAAGGATAATCAGACATACAATGAATCCATACTGCATAGTACATATACATAGTCTACATTGGTATTTAGATGACAGTTTAATCCTACAATTAGCCCAGGATTATTCAGAACGCAAAGAAGGTTTATTCTAAATTAATCTCGCGATGTCTTTCGCTTCCGTGGTGAGGCAGCGAAACCACGTGCCTGGCGCACGGCTGCTACTGCCGGCCCGCTCGCCACTTGACGCCGTTTTGCAGGGGGGTTCTCGGCGACACCCTCGTCAGTCTCTTTCGCAGACCGGCCGCGCTTTTTCGGAGCTGGAGGAGGAACAGTGCTCATCTTGGCTGGAGGCGCACTCTTCTTGGTCGGAGCTACACTCTTCTTGACAGCGCCCTTGCGTCCGCGTTTCACCTTAGCCGGAGGAGCGGCAGCACCGCAGTCGTTGGTGTCCTCGTTCTCATCCTCAGTATCTGGGCCATTGCCGCTCGGAGGAGGAGGGAGGACGCCCGTCGCAGGGGGAGGGGGGGGGAACTCCGTTATCGCCCACAGCAGCCACGCCGTCGTTGTCGTGCGGAGGAGGAGGGAAAATGTCGGGGCCGTTGCCACTCGGAGGAGGAGGGAGGGCGCCTTCGTTGCCCTTGTCGCCCATCGCAGGAGGAGGGGGGGGGAGGAGGGGGAGGAGGAACGCCTTTCTCGCCCACAGCAGCGGCCGCGCCGTCGTTGTCGTGCGCAGGAGGGGGAGGAGGGGGGAGGGGGAACGCCGTGGTCGGCCGCAGCAGCAGCTGAACCATCGTTGTCGTGCGGAGGAGGAGGCAAAACGTCGGCACCGTTGCCAGCGGCCGCTCTCGGGTTCTTTGTACCGGTCGTGACTTCTGCATGGCCGCCTTGCTTTTGGACTTGCAAGAGGTACCGTCAGTACTCGCACACCTGTTGGTAATCAGCACTGCCCAAACTGACGAGCGTAAACTCCATACCTCCTCATCCAAGGCCTCGTCCAAGGCCACCTTAAATTGTCCCTCGATTCGCAACGTGATTCGGGGGCATGGCCCTTCTGTGTTTAACTTTCCGTCAGTCACGGTCTAATCGATGCTACTAGCAATGCATACCTGTCCCAGTACTCTGCCCAGCAAGGCCCCGCAAGACCTCCTTCAGCGCCATCGCGTCTGCCGCGTCCACGTCCAGGTCAGGAAACAACTGTGGGTTGCCTGCGTCTCCCTTCGTGGTACATGCACTGGCTGAATCCTATCAGCACCGGGACACTGTAAAAGAAATACGTGCCACTTATGCTGCAGAGTTGTCTTCGCCCACTGGCCGAACGCCGTCTTGTCCTCCTGCGACGGTTTGAAAGCCTCTGTCGATTTGCCCGGTCCCACAGTAACACTAAACACATTAATCAGTAAGCAGTGAGTATACTGCCAACTTAATCTTATGCACTAGAATCTCTTCACGTCCCCTTTATCGTCAGTGAACGTGCCCCTTACATGAAATGCGGCGTTGCCAATTTGCCCCCAGCCGTTGCTGATTTGGTCCCTCAGCAGCTTGAAAATCTTGTTGCTGGCGTCTGCTTGGTTCCTGCGTAAAAACTCAATATTCATTCCACGTACAATCCGGTGATGGACCAACGCTGCTATATGTTCCGTGCTTGGTCCAGCAGCGATGTCCACCCTCTTGCCACCTGCCAGCGCCGCCATCTCCGCCTTCTCATCGGCGCTAGCCTTCCCCCACCTCTCATGCAGAATCTCACTGAACACCTTCAAAAACTTGCTGTCCTGTGGTGTACGTGGCTCCCCCGACAAGCTTTGCATTAGCCGCCTCGGTAATTTCGTCCTTGTGTCATTGGCGAAACTCTTTGAGGGCCGAGGTGGCTGTCGGTGCTTTCAGCTTCACGCTTGTAGGCACCTTGACCTGAGGGGCCGGTACGGCTGGGGTCGCGTCCTGCCCTTTGCCTGTCGACTTTGCGTTTCTCAGTGTGATGTACAGTGTCTGGCGGGAGGGGTTGAGTCAGGTACAATGCATACCACTGGACAAAACACTGACATCTTTGAACGCGCCCAGATTGTAGCCCTTCGCTACAATGTCCAAGTCGGCTGCAATTTTGTTAAACAAATCCGATTTGACGTAGTTGACGAGGGGGTCCTTGTAGGTGGGGTCGTTCGCTTTGGCGACATACAGCGGCAGCAGCGTCGAAATAGTGTACGCATAAACAGGGTCTTTGTCGAGGCCGGCCGCCTTCAGCTCTGCCACCTTCATCTTCTTGTAAATGATGGTTCCGGGGCGAGGAGTAGCAGTAGTAGTGTCTGGAGTGTCTGTGGAAGCCATGAAAAATTCAAGTCACAGCGCGTAAGATGGTGGAGGAGGTAGTGGAAGAGAGTAAAGCAGTAAAAGTGAAGATCCCTACAATGTGGTACAATGTGAGCCACCAACGCCTTGAAGTCACTGCTGATGCCACCATCCATCGCTTTGAAATTAGACAAAATTAAAATTACTATTTCCGGCCGCAATGCACTCAGAATGGCGCTGTCCGAAACCTCCTTCACGGTCAGTATCCACGAGAGGCGTCCTTGGTTTGCGACCAAGGGAGTAGGATGACCAATGCCATTCCAAGCCGATGGGTTGCTGAAGATGGTCGACGCCATTGAGTTGTCCGGATAGCCGGAGAGCTACAAAAGCAACTCCATGAGTGCTACACAAGCAACTCACATCGGGAAGACGAGGGACCAGAAGAGGAGGGAGGAGAAAGTGTGTGGAAGTAAAGTCTCATCAGCAACTTGACAAATTTTCTTTTTGCGGCTTTTTTCGTCTTTTTAAAGAACCAAAAGTGAAAAAAGGGTCCAAAGAATGAAAAGGATTTTTTACTTTTCTAAGACAAGTCGACTTTCTTTAAAAAGGTCTAAAAGGTGAAAAGGACGCGTGAAGTACATCAAAAAGTTCGGACAGAAGCTCAGATAAAAGACCACTTCAGACCAACTTTTGATGCATATCCCGGGGAAATGAGCATATATTCATAGCATAGTGCATCATAGGACACACAGAAGCATAGCGCAGTAGATACAAGGAGCATAAGAACATGAAGGTATGTATATGACAGATACGAAGTGATAACAAGAAGTACAGGGGACCTCATGAGAAACAGGATACTGCGCGAGAATAGTAGTCTACACACCGAAGTGTCCGAAAAAAACATCGCAAAATCTGTTCGCTTGGTTAGTATGTATGCAAGTTGAAGCAACACTCACAGTACCAGGATCGAGTACCGGGATCAAGCTGGGATCGGGACCTCTCAAGGTCGAGTTGTATGAATTCTCTTTAGCAAAGTGACACTGCGAGCAAGAGAAACATTAGAGAAGGTCTCTGATCAAAGCCACCCCTGCAACTCACCTAGCCAACGTAGGCGGAAAAAGGGGATGGGGCAGAAGGAGAGTCAATAAGCAGAAGGGACAGCCGTCAGATCTTGATTATCGCGCGAGAACTCAGAAACCAATCGTGTCAAGTTTCCTTGAATCTTGAAGGATGCTTGTGCAACTTGATTGAGCCGTGAACTTAACGGTACCGGTAAAACTTGGATTGGGACGTGCGAGAAAATGGGGAAAGACTTGATATTATACTTGACGGGTCGAGGGGATTTGCGACTTGACGTGACTTGATTTGATTCGATGGACACCGGTAATTGAGGATATCTTGAGTACATGTCGGGGGAAGGGAAGACGAGAGGAGGAGGGAACCGAATAAGCCTGCTTATGGTCGCAGGCGGTATGCCTGCACGGCCATCGAGGAAGGCGGCAGAGAGCTGCAACACGAGCTTCGGAGCGGATCTGAACGCTGCGTCCGGCGTTGACGAGAGACCTTGCGGGTCGACGGGGACCTGTTTGAGTATAGCACTTGTCCAAGCGCAATGAATGGGTCGGTGGGCACGTAGTGGGCCCCGAGGGAGTTGGGAGGTCGAACGAGTGTACGGGGAGGTGTTTGAGGAGGTCTTCGAGGGGCAGGAAGGTGGTTCGAGTCGCAGGGCAGAAAAGGAGATGAGGGAAAGAAGAGAAAGCAGCCCAGACGAGGATCAACCAACATGCGTGATGCTGTCAAACAATCACGCAATCGCACGTGCGAGCGGACATTGAAATGGACTTAGCAAGCAGATTTCGTTCACCGCTTGGCCAGAACATTCGGTTAGCTCGAATGCACCTAGAGTTTTACAGCTCATCAGGCCTGACCGTATATATTTACCGTGGCCGAGTGCTAACCGATTGTCCATTTTGGATGGCGGATACTCGCTGCTACTGGTCCGTAGCGTGCAGCAATCAGAGCAATCGATACTGAACCTCAGCCACTTGACCTCGGCAGACAAATATGTCGGGCTAGCAGCAGCTACGGAGCAACCTGTGTGCTACCGGTCCTCCAAAATTTGGCTTGCCGCGATGATGGTATGAGTACAGAAAAGAGCATTGACAAAGAGGCCCAAAAGATACAAAAGAGGAAAAGCGATTCTTGGTTCAAAAGAAGCTGCCCAAAAAGTTATTGAAAAAGACAAAAGAACGAAAAGTGCCGGAAAGGAGTCCGACAAGAACTTGTCAAGTTGCTGATGCTGTCAGTCACTCGTCACAGTGTCAAGAACGGTCACATGAAGTATCTCCAACCGCGTTTATTACGCGTTTAAGGCGCACTCGAACATCTTGATAATTCTCACATCCATGTATGATTTTACGTGGTTCGAAAACCTTGTTATTTACACCAGACTTTATGCTGTCAATTTTGAATATCTGATCCTATGAACTCGCCGCGCCAACAAGAAAGACGGCGACAACTCGTGACAAATCGAACCTAGCTTCCTAATCCTAGTCCTACAAGCTTAAATCAAAATATTACTGGTTCCTTCGTCTTAATTTGCTCCTTCATCCAAGTCGTTGTTGGTTACTTCCCGATTTTTTCGTGTTTGTAGGACACTCTTGAACGTATTCTATCTGCAGGCTGTTCTTCTCACCCCGAATTCATTGTCATCACGATAGGCCGATAAGACAATCCATTCCGTCCTCAATTTCCGCACTTATTTTGCGTGTTAATTTCTCGATAACACACTGCAGGGCACTCGCACCTCGTTTGGCTTCCGCATCCACCACATCCAAGCTTCCCATTGTCGAAGTCGTCCTAACTTTCTTTCCTTCTTTGCTTGACTTCCTTCTTGCTTCCTTCCAACCCAGGTAATGGTTTGAGCTGCCTGTGTCTCAAACAGTCTTCACTCACCCCTCTCATCAGATGTCCTGGCACAAATCTCATGCTATATCCGATATGACTGACGACGAACAGCAGATCCTTGCGCAAATGTAGTCGTTTTACAAGCTGCATGAAAGTGTCTTCTAATCTTCTTTAGTCGTCGACTCCCCCCTCCGGATGCGTGCAATGCATTGCTCAATCTCCGTCCCTATCTTGAGAAACCCGGACACGTCTACATCCACGTCCAGTTGAACGAAGATGTCCTCAAAAATTGGCCGAACATCCCCGATGACGAGGAACTCGACTACCTCAACATCAAAGTCGGCGAGGCCGTCAACATGGATGCTCGACGCGCCGCATACGCCAAATGTGACGGCGAGGAAATCATCTGGTGCTTCTACTATCCGACTGATCATCTGAAACTCATCGGTAAGTCCCACTTGATGCACCTGCAACGCAGCCTCCCATTCGATCCATAGTGGCTCACCACCTGACCCTGGTGCATATTGGCGCTCAACGTGTTCCGTATCCCTGTCACGGTTGCCTGGTTCGCCATCGCAAACATTTTTCGGAGCGGTGCGCGGTGCTGGAGTTTGTTGCGACAACGATTGAGCATTGGATTCGCATGATCAGAGAGGTACCTGTACGCCATCCCATGTATAACGAATAAACGCTCGTAGTTAAAAAATAAAATAAAATAAAAAGTCTGGACACACCTAGTTCTCGCAGTATTCTTCGAGAGTTGGACATTGGATTCCACCCCACAATTTTATATATACACTACCTCGGTCTGGTGATAGACCGCCACAATGGAAAAATTGGATCCGACACAGCCAAGTTCCAGACACTGAATGTCTGGATTGATACCAATGGTATTAGTAAGACCAAACCAACGAAAGGCAATCGATTCTAGCAAGTTCACGACTAATTGCCTGCCAGTAAGTTCAACACACTGAATATCTGAATTCATACTGACGAATGCACAATTAATTGGCTGCCAGTAAGTTCGAGACATTAAATATCTGAATTGATACTGACCCATGGTATTAGCAAGACCAAACCAACGAAGGGTAATCGAGTCTAGCAAGTTCACAACTAATTGGCTGTCAGTTCCGTTTCACCAGTAAATATCTGAATTGATACCGACCCATGGTATTAGCAAGACCAAACCAACGAAGGGTAATCGAGTCTAGCAATTTCACAACGAATTGGCTGCCAGTTCTGTTTCACCAGAAAACACGGACGTTGAACAATTTGGGCAGTCGATTTATCTTCGCAGTAAGTATGATCTGGAGATTTCCGACCGGATCCAAGATCGTAGTTGGTGCTCTGCATGGTCCATTGTATCCACGTTAGGGGTGCCACAAAAGCAACTCCAGCCTTGAACAAGTGCCACAGAGGTAACTCGCGCGAGTCGAGGCAGTGTTGTCTTTGACCCCGGTCGACCGCGGTCGGCCGGATTTTTTGACCTTTGACCGTCGGTTGACCGAACGGTCGACCGAATTTCCTTTTTTAGAACAGGCTCGCGAAACTTCGCAAAAATCGTATAAGATGACTGTTATTGAATGAATTTATCTCCCATATTTTACATCAGGGCAAACGGGCCAGAAATGGGCAAACGGCGTTGCCTTTTCTGGTGCGGTCCGGTGTCGGAGTTGTAGGTGATGGCTTGATGTAGCATTCAATCTTTTCTCCTGCCCTCGTTTCTTGACCAAATTGTCTGAAACTTGACATGATCCACTCATCTACATGTTATAAACTCCCTGCACAATTGCTGCACAACGAAAATACCTCAGGACATTGTCGAAGTTCCCGATTCATCCACTTAGTTACAGAAGCATGACTGATCAGTGCTTTGACTGGATGTCGATACCGAGTACTTGTGGAGGGGATTTGAGTGAGTCCAGGATATTTTTCTGCTCCCTGTATCAACATTCAACTCCTTCATGCCACTTTTGATCAAGAAATCCCATGCCATCTCCTTATGGCCTGACCGGATCTGGCAACCATATTGACAGGTTGAATCCCCGTTTTGCCTGGATGCTCAGTCGATTTGGGCCACGGGACCTTCTCCGGATGCTCAAACTAGTGTCCTGACCTGCTTTGCATTGCTTTCGAGCCTCTCATCCGACTTGGTTGCCGGCCACGGGCCTCGCTTCAGATCATGAGAAATGGTATTTCCTACATTATAATCGAACCAGGATATCTAGTGCCACAGAATGTTGCAGAACTTTTCTTTGGTAAATTATAAACTACCTTTCAAACGTTCCGGCATACCCGTGCCATTGCAGGACATTGTGGATTCGAAGATTTCCAAAAATGGTAATATCGATTGAATGCATCGAACCATAGATTGCTTTGTGGAGGCCTTTAGATAGATACATCCCCAGGAAGTCGTAGGGAACATTATTCTGAATGTCCCATGCAAAAAATCAACGAAAACCGCTGAGAAATGAGCAAGATATGACTGTTTGTCCGAGTTGTAGGTGTGATTGGGGGAAGGGTATCACCCTCGTAATAATACAAGACATGCCTTCGCTTCGCTCCGGCATAGGTATATAGACTCTACGGCATGGCAAAGAGCAACCAGCTACCGCAGGACAAATGTTTTCAATGCATATAGACTTTAATCAAACGGGTAAAGACCGAACGCACGAGAGTCCTTCGCCTGTCCCATGCTTACTAACTCTCTGTTCGATGAACTCCGAGTTCTACATCTTGGCAGAAATAAAGTAAACAAGAGCATATTCGCAAAGTCAATCCATTGACGTGAGATATGCAGATACACATGTATCTATATCATATATCAGGTCACAGTTCAATGCGAGAACTCATTCCAAGCTACACAACACATTGCGAATTAGATTAGAGAGTAATGCAAAATAATTACTGGAGCGATCGACACCCATCTGTAAACGAATAGCGGTCAGGGAACAACGGAATTAAGACTGAATGGAAAGTGTGAGAACTCGAAACGTGAGAAGACATACAACTTACCAGACAGCAGCTTGAATTGGGTGTGACCTGTTACAACGCTATGTATGTTGGCGTCAACCGTGAGTCCACATGCAACTACAGTCAAACTGGCCTTGCCGCGCGTTCAAAAATCGAGAATGAAATGCAGCGTTGGTGTAGCGGGCATGCCGTGGTGCGTCAACGCGTGGGGACTGCGAGAATAGGTTAGTATCCGTGTTGCAGAATAAAGCATATCAAGTAACCCACAGACAACGCATCCCGCTCGTCCTTGCAGTGCATACTGGACGGCGGGGAGTCCGATCGATCCTGGAGATCGATGCTGACGTATTAAGATTGATACTGCATTAAAATCCACCCCCGAGCAGCGTTGGTGTAGCGGGCATGCCGTGGTGCGTCAACGCGTGGGGACTGCGAGAATAGGTTAGTATCCGTGTTGCAGAATAAAGCATATCAAGTAACCCACCGACAACGCATCCCGCTCGTCCTTGCAGTGCATGCTGGACGGCGGGGAGTCCGATCGATCCTCGAGATCGATGCTGACGTATTAAGATTGATACTGCATTAAAATCCACCCCTGAATAGTAAACCGCCACCGCCTAGTATCCCGGTCGCGGCAACGCGGCACCGTGAACGCGACGGCCGCTCGCAGGAGGCCAAAAATTGAACATGAAGGTTTGCGACCTGCGAGGTCAAAGGAGAAGTGAGCGCTGCTTAAGAAGAGGTAAAGATAAGCCAATGCATACCTGAAATGCGTTGGGCAGCTCACGGGAACGCAATAAAACAGAATATCAAGTTTCCGTGCGGTACCAGGCGTAGCGAAGGCAGCATAGATGATGCCGTAGTACAATCTAGCGATGGGATGTTAGCGAGAACGTGGGCGTACGGCGATAGGAAAAGCTAAAAAAAAATTAAAAAGACAGAACTGCGCACACTCGGGGAATTGCTCATGTCAGATACAGGCATGTGGGAGTTGCGGGACCAATCGTACCTGCAGAGGAAAATATGCCAGATTTACAGACAGCTGGACAGTCTGAAAGTAAGAATGACTCGTCGAGCCAACTCCCCGGGAGTACTTGCTAAAACTCGAGAAGCGACCCCCCGAATGTTGCTGAGAAGTCGGCGGGAAAGCAAGGTAGGATCGCAAAGGCATAGACCCTACATTCACCAGTAGGATATAGCGAATCAAGACTTGAGGATCGACCTAAGTTGGCTACCTCACAGCGCACCGTTTCAGTAAAATCCAGATGAAAAGATATTTAGAGGCGCCAGTCCAAACGGCATACTCACCGGAGGTCAATTTTTCACAGGCACACAGAGACGGTTGAGTTAGGTATTTGAACATATGGACGGAGCTTACCTCGACACCACAACACGGTCCCGGGAAAGACTCGGAATACCGTGCAAAATGAAAACAGGGACACTGAAGTGAAAGGTTGCCACAGCGCATCACCGAAGTTGAGATGGGAGAAATCAATTGAAAGAACGTTGAACGAACGGGGTTGAACATTATATGGAGGTAACTTACCTCTTCAGTACCATGGTCGCAGGAACGACTCCGAGCACTTAGAGGACTGAAATGAAAGGTCTTTAGACTATCCAAAACACACGTAACCGAACGGGAATTGAGCAACTCAATCATATGAAATATTGAACAAACGGCGAAGGAAATAAACTCGCTGACTCGGATCTCATTTGTAGCATCTGCGACCTGACGCCATATCATATCATAGAGAAGCATGTTTAAAGAGGCGGAACGACGGAGCTGTGCGTACCTTTTATCCATTGGTGCTCAGCTGTGGAGATTCGTGCATATGGAAAGGCAGGTGGAACGTCTGTGTGCTTGTGTAGGTAGCTGGAGAAGAATAAAAAGACCAAACCGAGGGAGACGAAACACGCTGTGATGCCGATGGTGGAAGTGGGAGAGAGGAAGAAGGCGAAGGAGCATCCTTTTTGAACGGACGCTAAGCGGCTGATCGGGGAAGTCGAAAATAGCGTAGTGGAACGTCCAGCTCTCTGGATCGAAGCTAATTTCTGATGAAGGCAAAGCCCGAAGATTAAATGGAACTGAGCTGCACAAATGGGAGCTGCCGGCCAGAGCATGGGAAAAATGGAAAGAAAATAACTGTAAGGAACAGCCTTGACGCGACCGAGAGAACGGTAGAACGGAAAGAAGCGGTGGCGTGCGAAAAGCAAACAGGTGCATACTGATACGAGGCATCTGCTTAATATACGAGGTATTCCCGGCACCAGGAGCCAGGAATCATGGTATCTAAATGATATAGAACAGAGAATGGCTGGTCTAGGAATTTTTCCGACGTGTTGTGCGACGCTGGGAAGCGTGCAAATTGGCTTATGGACCCACGCTCAAAAACACGGTCAAAAACGGTCAAACCGGGTCAAAGCGGTGGGTCAAGGCCGAATCAGTCAACCGCCTTTGACCTTTGACCCGGTTCGGACAACACTGAGTCGAGGTGAGACTGTGGAGGTCAAGGTGAGAGTGTGGAGGTAAAGTGCTGGCGATCATTTGTCACGGTGATCTCATAACGATCACGCGTCAACATGTTCAACGCGTTTGGTACGCGTTTGCGCGTTTAATTAAGAACCTTTGGATGAATATTCAAAAGATATGCAGGAGATTCATAAAATTCGTAACAAAAATTGACTAGAACTACCACCATGCACAGTATGCGACGTATTTTTAAGAGAAGACATGTGCTACGCTTTACTTGGAATCGCACTTATTCCTCGATGCATGGCTGAGCGAAGTGTTGGGCACCCGGATGCGACAGAGAGCAACCGGTTGTGATCGGAGCTGAAGCGAGAGAAATGAATTTAGGGGAAAGAGCCAAGTTTATCCCGAGGCAGGGCCGTACGAACGTTGCGAATGGGGCCACTCATGATGGAAGGTAAGGGGGAAATGGTGGCACCTATGACACTGAGTTTATTCGAGAGCAAGAGCAAGAGAGGTAAGCGAAGTGGGCCTGCCTTGTTTGTTTCTGAATTGGAATGTGCCATTGTACCGACGCTTTGGGTAAACATCCTGTGCCACCAAACTTGAAACACATGAACTAGCATACAGCATGATAACTACAGAAGGATAGCTAGTACACAAGACGGCGACGCTATTTAATCCAAGACGATAGGATTGAAGTGTGAGCCAGGTACTACACGTTGACGCTTCAGGTTAGACTCGTCCTCCTCTGCTTCCAGCGGCCCTTCTTCCTCCAAATCGCTCGTCCACTTTCGCTTGAGGGGGCTGCTCGACGCCGGAGAGGGTGAGGATGGGACACTCACATCCCACTCAAAGTCGGAGCTTTGGCCATCCTCCGTCATGAGATCGGCTTCTTCGAGAATAGAATGGAGGGCGTCGGTGACCAAGTCGAGGAGCCCTGGACAGGCGTCCTCGGGGACGCTTACATTCCATAACATCATGTAAGAACCCTGTCCCCTGAGGCTTACAGCAGTCCCGACACGTAGCCACCTCTCCTCGAGGGCGGAATACCAGATGTAATGAGCAGCGGGCCGGCCCATTTCCGGGACCACGCCGATGATCTTCGCGGCATTCAGTGAGGTGAAGTCGAAGTGGTCTAGGCCCCGAACATTGACGCGAAATTCCAAGCCCAGTTGGTGGTCGGTGTATACTACAATTTGAAGTTCACGTGGTAAGCAGAAATGTTAGCTACATTGGCAAAAAGAACACTGCGATTGCCCACTTACTTTCAGCAGCAGAAATCTGGAACAAGTTGGGATCATATTTGTCATCTTCAACAGGGGCAACAGCCGGCATTGAGTGGGCCATGACCGACGCGGGCGTGCTAGTGGCTGAAGCGGAAGAGGAGATCGGTGAAGGTGGAGTGCAGATGACAGTCGAAGGAGCGGGGGCAGCCGCTGAGAGAACTAAGACCACGTGAGATTGGAAAGAAATAATGCCACCCACCATCGTTGCGACCCTTGAATTTGCCAGTGGCAGCATTCTCCTCTCGAGCCTTCTTCCTTGCTGGCTTCGTCGCAGGAGGGGCTTGCTGTTTCTGAGCTGCTTTTCTTGCTTGCATGGTGGCCACACACTGGATTCCTCGAAGGCGATCACTTTCAGCTTTTAGAGCCAGGAAGTTCAGGCGCAGTTCTGCGATGCGGGCGGCATCCAGTGTGTAGACCTTCCAGCAAGGACGCTCAGAGCACTGTGCAATCAGGTAAGGAATATGCCGCAGGAGTGCAGAGTATTTTCCTCACCTGTACAGTCTGTTCACCAAACCAAGTGACGTCTGGGGGCGTGCCGTTGCTAGAGTGTACGGCGACGTGCATTGAAACGTGGTGTGCCTTGTTCTTGGGAGAATTTCACCAACCCGCAGGGCGAGGGATTTGGGACTTGAGCCAGCGCATTTCTGGAGAGTCGGTCATGGTTACAGTAGAAGGCAAGTCGGTGGAGCCAGACTCGCATTGTTATTATTATTTGACGCTTTGGCCTCTTGCTTTTTTGGGAATCCCAGGCGGTGCAGCGATCATTGACAAGAAGGCCAATTACCGAGCGTATGCGTAGCCCCGAGAAGTTGTCGTTCCAGATGTTGCCCAGACATGTGGACCAAGTGCAAGTACCACAGAATTCAAAACTGTTGCGAGGCTCAATGTAAGTAATTGAAGGCCTTCCAGGGCTGTCTGTGGAACAAAACCAACAGACTGATAAACAGTCTGTAGCACAAAGCTAACAGACGGCGACGAGAACGAGGGTGGGACGAGAGCGAGGGCGGCGCACAGTGAGCGAGTGGACTTGAAGGAAAAGCTGATTGTGTGACCGTAACCATCAGCGCATCAACGCCGATCACTCAAGCCTTCACACCACCACCACTATCATCGACCTTGTCTGTTAGCTTTGTGCTACAGACTATCTCGGTCTGTTGGTTTTGTACCACAGACTACTTCCTAGGCCTTTTCTTCATGCTTACGACACAACAAACTCAGGTCCGTTAACTTGCACCACACTCTGGAGTCCCAGCGCCCACATGTTATTTTCACATCGAAACTCGGACTATCCAAGCCCAGTACTATCCAACCGCGTTCTGGAAATGGACCCCTCCAGTGTTTCCGACGCGCCCTCGATACACAATGGTGTGAATCTTTTGGAATATCGCGATCTTAACAGTAAGTACCCTTGGCCACATTAAATCTGTCAGCTGTGTACTCCAGACCCTTATATCTCCGTCCTATCTGTTCTTTTCATACCACAGACCCCAATGATGCATTTCTGACCACTTTATTCTAGAACAACGTCTCGGGCCTTATGATGGGAGGGTTGCTGCACACGTCTCGGTGGGCGGCACGTCTTGCTACATCACCACGAACACCGACTACGTTCCCGGTCTCCCACCTACAGGAGACGAGGTCTTCCTTCACCAGGACATGCGCTGGGGTCCGGATGATCCTACACTGTGGCCGCATCACTACAGCGAGACATATTGCCATCTAGGTGCGATTCCCAGACGCATTGGACCCCACCAAGACGACATCTTTATCATGTGGTGGAATCCCGGTCGCCACGATTTCGTTTGCCCTCGAACCGGGCACACTCTGATGCGTGGGCTGGGCAAACTCAGCGGCGCCAGAATTTCCGCCTTGTCTCCACCGGTGCACCAGCTCCTGACGCGCTGCGAGGGCTACATAAACTGTTTTGACCCCCCCAGACGCCCCGTCCCTCTTGTCCCTCAGCTTGCGGACAGTCTGCATCACGGATTGGACCGACTCTGTAGCATCCCCGCGACCCTCAAGCGGATGGTTTTGGGCGTCACCAACGTGCAGCGTACGTTTTTGGAACTGTACGGCCTCCTCGATTGGATCACCGTCTATCAACCACGGATGACGGATACCTCCCGCTTAGGCGGCGCCTCCGACGTCGACGTTGTCGGAGTCTACACAATGGATCCACTCGTGGCGGAGCAGTTTCATCGTGTGAGATTGCCGTACTGGTTCATACGCCCCTTGAGCGCGTTCCACAAGGATAATATCCTCAGGGTGGTGAAGCCGCTCGATCCCGTGAACTTGCTACAATTGGCCGTAGTGGAAGGATTTCCTCCTATCAAAGGAGGCCCGACGCTCGAGCAGCGCATTCAAAATATTCATCGAGGAACCAGCACGCTACCTTGGTACAAAAATCCCTTTGCATCGGGACATGCAGCGAAGACGATTGAAATGCCTGCACCCAGACCCAGCAGGGCTCCAAGTGCGGCGGGACTGAGCGTTGGCAAGTTGTCTGCCACGAGCAAGTCATCCACACAGCAGAAACCATGTGCAGCACCTGGATTTCATTCATGTTTGCTAGATTCTCACAATTCGCAGATGATCGTCCTCGTCCCAACAACCAGAATCGAAACCAAGACACCCACTTCCAACAGAGAAACAAATTCGCCCACTTTGAAACTCCCTATATGGCTGCCGCCCTTCCGTCTTGGAGGGCGGCGCTTGCAGCCGTCGACACGTCCCCAACACCTCTCTGCGGCCCCCATCCTCGAAACGTCTACGTCTTCCCCGAGCCGGCCTTCGTGATTGGCTCCGATGCGCGCTGCGACATGTACCTCCACCATTACCAGCTCATCCGCGATGCTCTGCTCTAGAGAATGGGGGACGTCAACGAACCTCATGATCCAGTATCAGCCACTGAGTGGCACGACGCGCTGCAAGGGAAATTCGTCGTTCAAGGGAAACACAAGAGCCAGGCCGAGAAGCACACCAGCAGTGTGGAGCGCATACTAGGGCCAGCACTGCGCGCCTGTGGTATTAACACACTCGAAGGCTTCCCCGTTGCTCAGGCAGATGTACCCTCAACGACCCCCGTGTGAGCAAAGGAGATTACGTGGGAGCTGGTGGAGATGAATTTCCGCTTCGAGTTGTGCGTGCAGGACGAGCAGGTGTGTGGTGTCGATCGACATGAAGAGTGTGTCGCGGTTTTCCCGGGTGGTCTTCTCGCTCCCGACCTGAGTGAAAGCTGAAAGGGATTCGCTGCCATCTTGCCATCAGAACGACTACCTCATCTCTTGCGTTTGGCACGGCTCATGGAGGATTGGATGTACTGCCCTCGCCCCGATGTAGTGACGCTGGCCAGTCAGCGAAAACTGGAGTACTGGAACTCAACTGCCATCAGTGAGCTCAAGGAAGGTGTGGTGTGCTATCATACTCAGGCATTCTTTCACTTCTTCGGGTGCGCTGCAGTGGTTCCTCTGCGGCTTGAGCAGGACGCCATGGCTTTGAGCTTTCCACGGCAGATTGACATAGAGTGCAGGGATATGGACATTATCAGAAAACTGGGGGAGATCAGCGGAAATTAATTTCTCCAAGTGAATTTAAGCAAGCTTCGAACCCCGAAATGAAATATATACCACCGAATTCAAGACTTTCATGTAGCTTGTTGTGTCTGATCCCAACATACAACCTCATTCAAGACAAAGGGGAAGAGACGCCTAGGGTTAGGGTTGCAAACACTCTCTGCATCCCTACTCCCCGACAACTTACTTGACGCCCTTCGGATGCATCGGGTCCTTCGGTGGACTTGCGATTCATCTGGAACATTATTCAAGGTCGAAACAGCGCCCATCAGCTCGACACGCTTACGCTTTGGCGGGATCGACGCTTTGAAAGGAACAATGCGAAATTACTGACCACCACAAATAAACGGTGTGTGACATTGTGTTTTCTGCAGTTTGATCCTGATCTCTTGGTCTTTCCCGTTTACATGAAGCAGCGCTCCCAAACCAACGCCGTGGCCTCAAGCTCTCGCTCACCTTACAAAACTGTGGGTCAACATGCGCACACCCTTCTCTCAGATACCCAGCGTAGGCGTCTAGCTGCGTTGGCGCAGCTCCCAAAGCGTCCAGTCTTCCCGCCGCCTCGACACGTGCCACCGCCGCCGCGCCAGGTCACCATGGGGGAATCCATCTTGGGTGTCGTATGGATGGCAGTGAGTTTAGATTGCCATTGACACCGTTAGTAGACTGACGGGATTCTTGTTAACAGAATAACCAGCCAGCTAAGAAGGTAGCTCTCGCGCCACCTGAGGGCGGGTACATCTGGTTGGAGCAGGCCGACAATAGAGTGAAGCTTGCCGCCGCCAAAATCGGGCCGTCAATCAGACTCAAGACCTACATGGGCAATTGGTGGAGGGCCGTAACTTGGGACATGCCTATCCCGGTGGCATCTGGTCGTGCACTACTATTCTGCGCGGAGGGGGTGAAGGCACTGGAAAATTGGGAAGTCGTGCAAGCCTTCACGCAAGAGCTGTAGACGGTGTACAAAAATGCAGGATGTTTTATACATTTAATGACTTGTTCATATTGCGCATGTAATTTATTGACGGTTTCGATTCATTGGCATTGTTCCGTGAATATTTTGAGCTGCTAAGCAGAGCTGGAGTGCTTTGACCAGTCCCAGTGAATGAATTGAAGCGACGCGTCATGTCATGTGACCGGCTCTCCGGACCGGCTGCCATTCTCTCTCTTCTCTCTCACCTTGTCCCCTGTGTCAGTTGCTTTTGTGGCACTGACAGAGTTGCTTTTGTGGCACTCACATACAACAACCCCTCTGTATTTGCATCCACCACCCCACCCTGGGTTACCGGGCATTTGTCTATTTCATGACTTAGCCGATTTCAAGACCTCGTACATTCCAAAAGCTGAGGATTAGCTCGAGCCCTTTCAATCTCTGACTACTTCTGCGGCCCCTGTGAGCACTATTCCACTCATTTTCATTGACCAACCCATGCTCAATTGCCTGGGCGGCACTGAAGCGTTCCCCATGTTTTTCAAAAGTGAGCTCCAGAATGAAACAAACTGCCCCAGTGGCTGCATCACCCTCAAAGCGAACGCGTCGCAAAACGGCTCTGGCTCGAGGGCAGATTGGGTACGATACCGACTCGGACGACGAGGTTTTGCCCTTCAAGTCAGAGCCGACCTCAATTATGGTCGCAGCAGGAGCAGCGGATGCTACCTCACCGCGATGATTAAATCTGCGGCCGTGGGTGCATTCTAGAGCCAATGTGGGCTGGGACGACAGCGCCGTTCCCGATATTCCGGGCGGGGTGGCAACGCGAGCCCCTGCGGTCGATACCTCAACGCCACTCGTATTCGACGCCTCCATGGACGATACTACGAGCGAAATTGAAGATTCTGCGACCCTGGATCCGCCGCCCGAGACTTTTGGACCCAACTTGGAGAAGCCGACCAGACACTAGGTAAGCTTTCAAGCCTAATTCCTTCATAGCGCATCTTATTGATTGTTTTGTACAGGGACAGTCCCACTGTATTTCAAAGATATTGAAGATCATGCCCGAGATCCAGAGCCGCATACTCGCAACCTTCGCCCATCCGCAGCTGGGTCACCTGTTCTTGTGGGCAGCCCGCGGTATATCGCTGCGTGGACTGCTTTAACGCGCCCATGCGGTGTCGTGCATGTATTGTCCGTGAACATCAATATAATCCCTTTCATCACATCGAGCGATGGGATGGTAAGATGTTTGTGCGTGACGCTTTGGTGACTACAAGACCATTCGACAAAAGCAAATACCCAGTCGAGGATTTATCGCACATCCACCTTATCGTGCAAACACATCCGCACCCCAATGCTCACCAGCCCCACTGCCCTCACCGTCGTCCTGGTGACCCGATATCAGCCAGTTCATGATTGGTGACCATAATGGATTCCACATGACTTGGATCGAGTTTTGCCAGTGCCTGCGCCCAGGAGATGACGTGCGATGGCAGCAACTCCTGGTGGTGCGACTCTTTGCTGCTACCTTCGAGCAACTGCAGACTGCCTTCACCTTTACGGCAATGAAGCAATTCCATGTGCACGCGCTAGTGTCGAAGAAGTCTGCCTACAACTATGTCGAAGCTTTATGTCAGTTGAGCAACAATGCAGCCCCAACAACTGTTGTGGTAAGTGATACCTTTAGCAAGTGAAGTGTACTAATCAATACGGGGCACCAGGACCGTTACTGAGAGTTTCTCTTCGCCTGTCGGATTTGGTGCTACCTGACGCTGCAGTGGCGTACAGGCCAGGCACATGGTATCGACGAACTGGTTCCTCATCGGCGTGCAGCATCGTTGGCAGTACGACGTCCAGCGTGCCTGGAGGTCGGTTTCAACATGAGTTGCGAGGAAATGGCGAACGCGACCGAGGAGGAAAGGTATGTGGCGCGGCGATTTCTCGTTTCGTTTCTGATCTCGAATTGCAGGCACAAATACACACTGTTCCTGTCGACCGACGGCAATTTCAAGCTTCAGCGCAAAAAGAAACGAGAGGACTCCGACAACTTTGCCCTCAATGACGGGAACGCATATTTTCCGCCCAACGAGGACTTCAAGGCGTACGGTGAACTTATCAAGGAGGAGAAACAGGAGGAGGTAGGATTTTTCATTCGGGAAGATGCTCAGAGGCTGACTCAGTCTCGAAATAAACAGCTTCAGGAGTGTGACCACCTAAACGCTGCTCGGATGCAAAAAATTTCGAAATTCAAGAACACCGTCATCACAGGTGTAGTCGCAGTGCAATGCGCCCGCCACGGATTTTACATGCCTCAAGGAATGGTAGATCTGATCAAAGGCGAAGGGTGAGTGGCAAGAAGGGATTCATGACATTAGTTTGCTGAAGGCGTTGCAGGTACGCATCCTGGCTTATGCGCTGGCTGAGGCGGAACTCATACGATGGATTCGCCTGGGATACGACATCTGGTGCCAGTATGGCGTCCGCCTGCTCGCGCGATTCGCACGGTGGTTCCCATCGATGAACGATATTATCGAGAAGCTGACGGGTGCTATCAACAAGCTGCACATCCTTTCCCACAAGGAGCTCTGTCAGGTCATCCACAACCTTAACTGGCTTCTGTACGTCGGGATGGTGTCGATGGAGATAATTGAGACTGGGTGGGCTGAGCACAACCTGATGGCCGGCAGTACGTGGGAGATGAACGATGGGCACAGGCACGATGTTATCGACAGGACATCAGATCATTGGAACTGGGAGAAGACGATTAAGCTACGTACGTCGTCCGCTAATGTCCTGAATATGGGAGACCTTACTGAATTGGAGTCTAGCGAAAGCTCTAACGCGACTTTATAGGACCACGAAGTCGGAGCAATGCACCAGAACAGCATCTTTTGAGTCACTCGACAAGTTCCAGAAGTATCGGCGCCCAGAGGCCGTTGCGAGATGGGAAACCCAGAACGAAAACCCACGACGTGATAAGGACGGCGTTTGGCACAGTGTTTTTCAGCTGAACTTGAAGTCGGATAAGTGGGACCTGGTTGCGAGAAGGTGCTGGCTCACCCACCACCAGGACCTCCAACTCATGTGGGTGCATACACGAAGCTGCTGACTCAAGAAGCAACGGCCCAACAATCGGCGGACTCGCGTGGGGCCGGGGGGGAAACCAGGGGATGTTGGTATGATAAGTGCGGCCCTGATGGCGGAAAGAGACTGGTACGTATTGGAAACTCATCGGGATGGCATACACTCATAAAATGGGAAAGGGAGCGTATTAAGCGCATGCGTGCTTCACTCACAACCCCGGCCGATGTGCTCGCGGCAGCCAGGCAACAATTGGAGTCGGACATCAAGGCCTTACGCAAATGGCAGCTCGACCGTGTCCCGGAGCTACACAGGTACATGAGCGAGATGGATGGTGGCGAGCCAGAGAAGATGCGGCTGCTACTGCTTTCAGACTTCAGTCCCGCAGATCGCGTGCGACTTCAGCTCTCGGGACTAGCCACAGCCGAGGCGACTCGGTCGAAGGACCGTGAGCCTTGGTTCTGGTCTGCGCAGCGACCAGCAGGACTTGACGCAAAGGCAGAGGCAGACTGGGAAGAGGAGAGTAAGTGATGCATCCAGGCTCGTGTCTACGCTGCCGGCTGACTCGACATTACTTAGTGGACCGAGTACAATGGTTTCGCGAGCGCGCCCTGATGAAGCGGGCTAACGAAGAGGTCAAGATTCTCGAGGCTGAATTTGAGCGCTCCAGATTGTGGTTCTTGAAGAATAGCAAGAATTGGACGAAGATGGCGGAGAGGGAGAAGAGGGGAGGTGCGTCTTTTTTCTTGTGTGTTTTGACCGCGGGGCATCGCTGAAATTATCCAGATTATGTCGACAACCAGGGATGGCGCGCCTACGCACACAAGCAAGCAATCATATATGCTGACCTTGCACGTGAGTGCGAGACGCTGTGGAAGAAACTCCCGCAGCTTGTGGTGGACAATGAGATCGCTGGGGCGAAGAAGGCCAAGAAATACGAGGAGGAGCGGGAGGTTGATGCAATGGAGGAGCCAGATTACGAGGTAAGTGTCTGCCTCCACTAACCGGAGACGCACGGCTGAATGAACTTTTGATGGGAGGATTATCTTGAGGTCGTATGAAAAGGTGCGCGATAGGATCTGATCAGATAACGAACTCGATAAAATAACTGCTTCAGATTAATCGAGATTAAACGACGATGACATCAAAACCAAGATTATTTACCGGTAGGCCATTCTATCTAGATGAGGTCAGACCCGATTAATCCCTGCGACTCCAGATTAATCGGTAGACATTTGATGGTACGGATTTAATCGTGGCCTTTGAGATTTAATCGTAGGGCTGGTTGGATCGTCTAGATTAATCCCATGTACTACTACAAGATTAATCTACAAGTCGCTACACGGAATTAATCGTGGCCTTCGAGATTTAATCGTGGGATGGGTTGGGGTCCAGATGAATCCTACATACTGTACTACCACAAGATTAATCTAGACAAGCGCTCGCCGGCGCTTCGCGCCGGCTCCCACTTGCTTGTGCCAGCTGACCACATAAAGCTTGATCCTGGTGATCGGAATGTATATATGGAGATACGGCTTCAGACAGACAGAGCGGCTTAATTTTATAAAGAGAGTGATACATAGTGGCCCCAAAAATTGGGGCCAAGATTTAATTAGGCCTCACGGCGATTTGGGGCCACGATTAATCTGCCGAGCTGATATCACTGGTGTGTGAGGGGGAGATGGAGGCGCTCTACCAGGCAACGGGTAAAGCGATCTGGGATGGCCACGACGATGTTCTGGTCGTCGCGGACTCGCAAGCCGCGCTACGGGGCATCTTGTCTACGTCACCGCGTTCAGGTCAATTCAGGGCCATCCGGTACGACGTCCTGGTCCGCAGCGCGCTCCCACTGTGACCCCACCTCAACATCCTCAATCTCTGGACGCCTGCCCACATCGGAATGCTCGGTAACGAGCTAGCTGATACCGCGGCCAAGGAAGCCACGACCCGCCCTCCCAACCCATCCACCTTCGTGTCTCTCACCACTGTTCGGCGCCTAATCCAGCTCCAAGTCCTCGAGGAGTGGGAGGTTCTAAGGAAGAGCTCGAAGACCGGCTGTGACCTAAAACGCATCGACAGGTCGCCACCATCCCTGACCACGATTCGCCTGTACTCCTCCATCACAATCGCTCGCAAGACCTCATCCCATATCTCGCAGCTTCAGACTGGCCCGTGCTGCCTCAACGCGTACCTTTTCAAATCGGGGTTTATCTCCTCCCCGGTGTGCGGAGCATCGTACGAGACGCGGGCACACTTCCTGCTGGAATGTCCGGCGTGGGAGCCCCACCGTCAACAACTACACACCGCAGCGACGAAAGTAGGCATACTCGGTCCACTACATGTCGCCCCGCTCCTCTCCGAACCAAAGCTCCTGACATAGCTAGCTAGCTTCGTCGAAGCCACGGGTCGCTTCACGTGAGCCTGCCATTTCCCCTCTAACATCTCCGTACCTTTGTCCGTTCTCCCTCTCCATCTCTCTCGACTTTCCCTCTCTTACTTTATACTCCATTAATATACACACCACACCATCATAAACACCCCGTACGATACCTTTATACCACCACCTCCGCCATCCAATGGAAATCCTTTATGATACTTACAATCCACAATTTTACCAACGCACGGCCATTACCTTATCTCTATATTTTCACTCTCTCATATTTAGATTAGAAAACCTCGTAGCTACCATACACCAGACACGAAACCACCTTAACACCGCTAGAGTACAGCTACCATAGCCCTCGGGCCACATGTAGTAACAATAGTGACTTAATGAAATGAAATGAGCATATCCTGGTGATGGCCATTGTTTGCCTGCTGTGCGTGACCCCCGATTTTGTTTGCAAATGACCAGTATGCCTCGGCGGTCTCACCGTGAGAATGGCCAGCCAACACAATCCATATATGCCGTGCCAAATGAGTACGTGCAGTCGGACTCATGGCCAGTGAGATGGAGCGCTGGAATGCCCCACCGGATGCGGTCAATGATGTCCGCAACATCCTCGAGATCCGGCGAGTTTCGAAAGCGTTCCTTAATCTTCACAAAGTATTCACATACAATATCGTATGTCAACACCCTGTCGATGACTTTGAATGCGAGTTGGACTTTAATATCTGCATCCTTTCCAGGCTCAATTTTTCGCAACATTCGAGCCAGAGCCGCATCGGCATTCGCAAACCTGAATACCAGCGATGAGATGATAGGTGCAAACTTGGAGAAGCAACGTACCGTTCTGAATGATGCATGTCAACAGTCGCAACGACAAAGACGTGGCTACATTGAGCATTTATAGTCTCGGTGACGTCCATATTCTTGAGTTTTTTTTTTTTTTTGTCTTGTCGGTTTACGGCTTTTAGATACGTGCAGGTCGATTTCTGGAAGAAGCGGCACAATGAGGAACTGAGGAAGTACAAAGAAATCAAAAATACCTCCAGCTTGGACAGCGTAACGCTCATGAGATATGCGCGATATTCTTTGTCAGGTGGAAAATGGGCTTTGCCATCGCAGAGAGAGACATCGTTTGGGTCGCAGTTCTTTGCAAAATACCCGGTGTGGAAATTGCCATCGAGTGTCATTTGCTGTTGCAGTAAATGACTGTAAAGCAGATATATTGAACGATAACTCGCGGTCGCTGTAATTTGTCGACACACCGAAGGTGTAGAAGAGGTGGAGGAGCCCAGCGACCAACACGGTCAAAGTCATCTCCCCGAACATAGCACAGCTGCTTGCGGATGCGACAAGAGCTCGAACCAGGTGGATCTGGTGGCAGAGGAGCGGCGAACTCATCAGTCTGGGCAATAAGCTGATGCTCCAGAGACTCGCACAATGCAAGGCTTCGTGCACGGATGGGAGTGAGAGTGCGAGTAGTCATTCGAGTTAGGGTGTTGTGATGTACATGTGAACTATGGAGCCTGTTATTCCATTGAAAAATTGGGTAAGGTGAACTTCGGTTGAGCCCTAGTATCTAATTTAGAATCGGCTGATTTGGCGAGGGATGATATTCGGGTTGATTGTCTTAGGGCTTGTCCTACCCTGATGATCCTCTGTCTCTCCAGCGCCCAGACACTATACAGATAGCGCAGACTATGAAATGAACGATTAATTATAGTTTTTACGACAGTTTCCGTGGCAAATTGAGCGGAATAAACGGAAACTGATAGATGTGAAAAAAGACTTGGACGAGTAATGGTTCTATTGTCCCCGAAATCACATTATTATGGACTTCAAACATCGCTTCTTTCCTCTAAAACTTGCTATTCTCAGCCGGTGCCACGGTTGAAGCTCAGTACCTAATTCAGAATCAGTTTATTCGGCGAGGGATGATATTCAGTTTTGTTGTCTTACGGCTTGTCTTACCCTGACGATCCTGCGTCTCTCCAAAAACTTGCTATTCTCAGCCGGTGCCATGGTTGAGCCTCAGTATCTGATTTAGAGTCGGTTTATTCAGCGAGGGATGATATCCGGTTTTGTTGTCTTACGGCTTGTCTTACCCTGACGATCTCTCCAAGACTTACTATTTTCAGCTGGTGCCCTGGTTGAACCTCAGTATCTGATTTAGAGTCGGTTTATTCAGCGAGGGATGAAATTCGGTTTTGTTGTCTTACGGCTTGTCTTACCCTGACGATCCTCTGTCTCTCCAAAAACTTGCTATTCTCAGCCGGTACCACGGTTGAACCTCAGTACCTAATTCATAATCGGTTTATTTGTCCCACCCTGACGATCCTCTGTCTCTCCGGCGCCCGGATACCATACAGATAGCATAGATTTTGATATGGAGAATTAATGAGTTTTTATGACAGTTTCCACGGGCGAATTGAGCGGAATGCACGGCAACTGATATGTGGGGAAAAGACTTGCTCTTCATAGCCAGTGCTACTGTCCAAGTCAGATGAGTTATGGTTCTATTGTCCCTGGCATCACATTATTATGGACTTCAAACAAACATCGCTTCTTTCCTCTTGCCTCACTCCGTCTTGCCTCTTTTACTCGGCCAGGGATGATTTTCGGTTTGTTGTCTTACGGCTTGTCCTACCCTGATTGTTCTCCGTCCCTCCAAGTGGAATGAACGGTACCAGATAGATGGAAAAAGAACTTGCTATTCTCAGCTGGTGTCACGGTTGAACCTCAGTACCTGATTCAGAATCGGTTTACTCGGCCAGGGATGCTATTTGGTTTATTATCTTACGGCTTGCACCGTCCAAGTCAGATGAGTTAGTATTGTGGACTTCAAACTTCGCTTCTTTCCTCTTGAGTCACTGTCTTGCGTCTTCCCCACTGCTCTCATGCCAAAGACGACTTCTAGTATGAGGTCTTTTTTCGTTGGATATTCTCACGTTTTGTCCTTACTCCCAAGAATCGGGGTAGTCACAAGTCGCTAGGTCACAGTTTCGGCCTAGTCATCAGTTTCTAAACTCAGGTTTTCGGTAAGTCCTTATCGCTAACTCCGTAGTCCCAGGTTCGAATCACGTGATCTACTTACCAACGAGGCAAATTGTAGTTCGTAGTCCCAAGTCCCAGGTCAGAGACACATATATCCAAGCCTTGGCACCTGGGTGGAAAGTACCTGATTCCCATTGAATATAAACCATGGGTAACCCATTCTGGACCATGGGCGCTGTGGGGAACACAGTGATGGCATAAGTAAGACAGAATTACAAATTTGAAATCAAGATCCGCTGCAAAATCAAGGCTTATCTATCACTTCCAAAGGCTCAATTATACCCTGGGAAGTGTGTCTGATTACGGTAGGTGTGCCTGATGCTGTGGCTGATGGATGATCTGCCAATTAGATTTAATGTAATTAACTGTTTTGAGCTCCAAAAAAAATCAGAACTGACCAAAAAAAAATTGGGTTATCTCCCTGATATATCTGTCTGAATTTCTTGCACCTATTCAACATGATTACATCCCTGCTGCTTACAATTTGGTACAGTCTGGTTATAAGACATTGAATTGCCGTGCCTTTATTTTGAGAACATGTAGAAAGGTTGGCACACCACTCTTATAACAGAGATTTATTGAATTTTCAAAGTCATCCAGCAAGACATATATGAGCACACTAGTGATTGTTGATTCACTCAAAAGCAAGCAACCCACCTTGGTGATGTCAAAATTGGCCTTGCTGCAACAGGAGAATGCATCACACACTGGGTGCAATAGCAGTGTATCTGTTTGAGTCACAAAATGGACATGCTGATATGCTTCAATCTCTCATCCACCGTGCTGGGTGTGTGTGTGTGTGTGCATGCAATGATGGAGCAGTGGAGTAGCTTTGTAACTCAGAGATGCAGGTCAGTGTGTGGGGCCTCTGAGGAATATGACTGTCATGATGAGAAAGAACAACAAGTGAAGGATGGCATTCTTGGTCAGCACCGGTATATGAAGAAAACATGCCAGCGTCAACCAGAGGATCTTGAGTCTGTCACCATCCTGGAGTCCCAAGTTATTTCAGATGGTGTGTGCTAGTACCTGGCATTGACCAGTCAAAACACTACAATCAGCAACCCAAGTCATCGATTTCTGAGACGTGGCTGCAAGAGGGTGGGTGTTTGTTTGAGGAACAATTGTTTCCCTTTTTTTATTTCATGTCATACAAACCAGCGCCAGTATAAAGCCTGTTTCTCAACTATGCTTTCTATTCTCCCTCTTTCTTTTCTCCCACCGCCACCTCAATTTTACTTTGCTCCTCCCAATCCACAAACCCTCTGCAAAGATGGACACTGAATCAAGCCCTCAGCTTCAAGTTCCTTTTACCCTCACAATAAATCAAGCAATGGATGGAATTTGTTTGGCTTCAGCATCCAGGATTTGCAACGGATGGAGGACAAGGAAGGAAATATACCTTTTACAGTAGAATAGGTCATATGGAATATTGTCGGGATATGCCCCAGGGCTATTCCATACGACGAATATTCCATAGTAAATAATAATATTTTTTCGGAATAAAAAAATGAATTTAAAAACAGCTACTTAAAAAAGGACGTTATATTTGTCTGAACCTTCGTATCTTCGACCTCACGCAACATCTCGGCTTGGAATTTATGCAGGTATCCTCCCAAAGGCAACGCGACATCCAAATCTGGCCGGTGATGAACAATTTGCTGGAGAAGATCAACGGCGGCCATTGCATCTTTTTTGCTGAAGTTGAACTCTGGCTCCTGCGGCTCCTCTTCATCGTCATCCTCTTCATCGCACTGCCGGAGATATTCAACAATTTCCTGTGTTCCCTCGTCTCCATCAGCAAACCGCAGGAATTCAGAGTCGAGATCTTCCTGTTCAATGAGTGGATTAAGGAGCTCGTCGAGGGGTGCCTCCTCGCCGCGAATGCAGCGCTCCTTCCGGAGTGTTGAAAGCACATCAGAAAACGCCTTCTCCGCCTCCTTGAGTCGACGATCAGAAGCTATGACAGGTGGCAATACTGCGCCGCTAGCATCTGTGCGCAAAGGGACGGTTGAGATTTTGGTAAAGTCCGGCATCATCGCCTGAACTGCTGTTTCGGCAATGGCAGGGTCTTCTTCCGCATCCATGACAGCATCAAGCGCAGCCTTCCAGTCGCTCGGAATGTAACCCTCGCCCAGAACCGCGTGGAGACATTTCTCCGCCTCGGGATAAGTCAGTGATGTTGTCGCAAAGTCAAGAACAACATCCCAGGCAGCACGAAGTGTCGAAGCAGGCTTGTCGTCCGCCGTAGATGCGGAGGGCTTTGGCGCTGCATCCACTTCTATCACAGCATCAGCGTCCTCATCCACTTCCACATCCGAGTCGGGAGCATTGGGATCAACAAAGATGTCCTCCCACTCGTCGGTATCGTCGGGACAGATCTTGGTGTGAGTCCAGCAATTGGCAATTGTGGTCTGCGTCACCTCATCCCATGCCTTGGCCAGCAGCCTCATTGCACTGAGAATGTCGATTTTGAAAGGAGTGGGGTCGTCGATTTCGTACAGATCAAGGGCACGCAAGGCCAGGGATCTGCGGTAGTGTGCCTTCAGGCAGCGAATGATGCCGGCGTCGCATGGTTGCACATAAGATGTAAGATTTGGCGCAAAAAACAAGATCAGAATGTTCGTGGGCTGGTACGCGATCTTATGGCCGGAGAAATTATCGGCGGAGAGGACAATGTATCGCTTCTGGCGCCGCATCTTCCAGTCCATTTTTCGAAGCCATCTATCCGAAAGTTTGTGAGAAAACACAGAGACTTATTTTTCTAGCAGGACGTACTCTTCCCAGAGCAATTGGGTCATCCATGCTTTCTTGTTGGCGCGATAATAGATTGGGGGTTGCATACGAGCCGGGTTTTTGTTCTTGAACGCCTGCGGCTTCTGATAGCGCCCGATGAAAAAAAGCTCCTCCTTCTCCGTACCCGTGGAATTGCATGCAACGAGCACAGAAATTCGAAATTTATCCTGCTTCTCCCCGCTCACTGGCCCCGAGCAGAGTGTACGATCTGGAGGGGCGGACGGAAAAAAACTGGTCTCATCCGCGTTCCAGCGGTCCTCGGGGGCAAATTCAGCCATGATCTTCTTCACACGCAGGCGCTCGGCCTCGACAGCCTTTAAATCGACAGAGGCAGCTTCTCCGTGTCTTCGGCGTTCGCGTATATTATATCTGAAAGGATTGTGAGTTTGCACCTAACAAAATTCATCAGAATACTTACGCCTTCTTGAACGACTCGAGCCACCCGGTGCCAGTCAAATGGCGGTCCTCCGGAATTTTATAAGCCTCTTCAAACCGCTTTCTCTTCTCAATCAGCATCGGACCTGTTACCGTTCTCCTCTTTTCCTCCATGTCTCGCATCCATAAACCCAATGCTGCATCCACTTCGGGACAGGTGACGACACGGGCACATTTCATAGAAAGTGCATTTGGGTCTGCAGAAACCAAGGCCCGGATCTCGTCCTTCTGTTTAAGCTTCTTCGACAGCGCGGATTGCGAGAAGAATAACTTGCCACCCTCCTTATCTGGACGAGTGGCAAAGTACGCCGAGACCCGCTTCTGTGAGGCGTTGTTCTCCTCCATGTAGTCAAAAACCTGGACCCAGTCACTGTAGGTGAGGTCTTGGCGCCATTCATCTTTCTCGAAGCGAGCAGCAGTCCGGGGTGCCTTGGGTTTTGGACCAGGTTTGGCTCCTGGCTTGGACGGTTTCAATGGATTTTTGTCTCGAGCACGAACAGTACGGTTTTTTGGGACTCCAGTAATCGCCATGGTAGGTGAAAGAAAGCACAAAATTGATTATGTTTGAACAGTGGAATATTTAACAGTCAAAGCGCGATGCCACTGCAGTGATATTTTGCCAAAAATGGCAAGGAATAGCTTCTCGATTCCAAGCTTACCATTTTGGGCCACCCGCACAATGGAATACCAGTGCCGTATGACTATTCCATATTCCAGATGGCGGTGAGTGGAATATTCGGTTATCCCGACATGGGAAGTGCTCAAAGGCGATTCCATATGGGGGGGTATTCCATACGACATTATTCCAGATGAGGGATTCAACTGTATTTGTATAAAATTAGTTACTACATTACATTAGACTCAAACTAGTCCTCATTTATTGTTAAACAACTTGCGAATTATCAAAGCACCCACTCCACTACTGATGCCCAAGCCAATGGCAGATGCTCCATCGAAACCTGAAAGCCCCCACATTGTACAGAAGTGTAGTCAAAGCTGAACAGTGGTACCATTGACAGAGGGTGTATAGATCATGGGCAATGCAGACTTGTACAATGACAAAGATTAGAATATTTTGGACTCTTTCTTAGACAACATTAAACACCAATGTATTGCATAACTATAACGCAGACAGAGTAACAATCAATTCTTGTTTTTTGAGGAGATCCTTGGTGGCTTTCAAAAATAATTGGCATGGGTTATTGAGACAAATATCATGGGCATACCTAGGCATATTTAGGAAATTTGTGGATGACTCTAAACGAAGGATGGTCTCTGCATGTATCCAGCAGAAATATTAGACACAGTGAGAAAGAGAGACAATTTTGGTTTGGAGCTATACACAATTATGAGAACATTGAGTTCTCGGTCCACAATGAGACAATGACAGTGTCTCAAGAGATAGTTTCTGATATAGCTTTCAAACCGCCTGTTATGGTCATGCATACAACAACCCCTATACACTCCCTAAAGTCCTGGCAGGAATTCCTTTCCTTCCATTTTCAACATCAGCCCTTCACCCTCATTCAACTTCCTTGTGATCTTGGGGCTTCAGGGGTTTTTACGCAATGAAGGTTTACTGAATGTTTCCCTTTTATATATTATCTTCCTCCAATCTCCCTCCGACCATCCTCCATTTAATCCTCTGGGTTCGCTTCCCTTCCGGTCACTCCTCTCCAGGTTGGGTTCCCATCATTCCCATGTTCCGGTACCCTCTGGTCCTCCTTTCTATTATGAGCCTATGGCCACATATCTTTCCATCGTGCCTCTGTCTCTTGTCGCATCTCGTTCCAGATACTATTTGTCTGGATCTCCAACCTCCAGACCTCCAGATTCCCATGGTCTGAACACTGGTCACTTATCCTTTTCCCTTCGGCACTTTATGCCTTCACATTCCCTTGACCCATACGCTGCATTCCGCAGTTCCTCCACATTGAGTTCCTCATTCCTCCATAACTCTCCGCTCCACTCCTCCGGAGATTTTACCTCTGATCCTCTGCTTCTCCCATGCTACCTCCGGGTTCCCACGCTCTGTGCCTCTGGTGTCAGCGTGACTTATACCTTGTTGAAAGGTATTACTTATCATTCCTATGTCTCCATTCTTCTTCGATATCATATCACTCACATGCTCACATGCCATATGCTCCTCCTTATTGTTTTATTGTTTTTCTAATACCTTAGCTAGGACTACTTATTGTCTTATTGTCTTTCCTTTACTTCTCCGTCCATATTCGGACTTCATAAATTAGTATAAAAGCTAGTGTACATTGTCCTTTTCACTAGCTTCAAAATAAAACGTTATGTGGCAAACATGATGTGCTCCATCATTATACCTTCTTTACCTCTTTCATCGCACTCTTGATTCTGCCTCTGGGCCTTTGGCCCTCTGGCAAATCATTCATTCAATCATCGTTGACTTCCGCCTCTTCATCATATGATGCTCCAAGTATGTTCGCCCTCCCGATTCCTTCTGGCCTCGCCTCTGGCTCTGGCTCCAGCTCCAGCCTTCCAGAGCTACCTCCAGGACCCTCTGGCAGATTATCGTCTGTAATTGATTATCAGTTATTTACTCATTTCACCTCCACAACATCTTCTGACATTTCCCTCTGGTCATTGCGTCACCTCTGCGTTTCCTCCAGCTCTGGCATCATCGCATGGGCCCTGCTTATGTCAGCACCTCCGCACTAGCTCTGGCTCCCCACAGCTCTGGATCCTCCGCATTTCCCACGCATCCGTACTCTGCGTCACTACGTGTTTCCAGTCTCTGCCTTTGGTCATCGGGCATAATCTCACCATGCTCATTTTGTCCTGCTTATTCATTCTTGCTCCCATACGGTCACGCTTACCCAGATAGTCGCATCACTCACCCACCCATCATCTTTGTCTCTGTGTAGTGATCGCGAGAATGACCATATCTCCGCCACTTAGACTCCTCCATCCTAATCCATGTTGGACTAGTCCTTTCGTTCCCAGGCTAATCCTTGTCCTCTGGCACTGGATATAACACTGCCTGGTGTCATAATTGTGGTGCATATGCAACAGAATCATCCCTAGCTAAGCAGCCTTCCATATACAGCCTATTCACTGCCAAATCCTTGAAAAGGCAATTCACTGGTGCATCATTGAATAATTGGGTTTTCCTTCAAATAACAATATTTTCAAGGCACCCAAGGTAAAGAAAATTTCCACTGCACAACATTCTCCAAGAAACCCAACAAACAGCTGCAAAGGTCCTTGATGTCCAATGAACAAGTCTTGTGCTCACATTCAAGATTTCAGCAACCAAACTCAACTAGCTCATGAGCACTTGTTCTTGTCAACCTTCTGTGGCAGATAGACTTGACCACTGCTGCTGCTGTGTCTCCTATACTGCTTGTCAGCATCCCTGAAACATGATGCCTTGTCAATTGTCCTTTGTTGCTCTGCTGCTATGTGCTAGAACATGCCATCACAGATTCAGGACATATCCTCCAATGAGATCTCACAAACAAGCCCCAGCTGCAGCAGCTGGCTCAAACCAGAATGTTCATGGCCACTTTGGGGTTTATGAATCTGGAGATTGACATTGCTAGCAGAAGACGCAGGAGGAAGAAGTAATGGAAGGTGAATAAAAGTTGACTTTTATAGCTGTACAATTGTGGTGGAATCAAATGTCTTACCATTTTGGGAAAGTACCATCAATTTTTGCTCACCTCATTCCTCACACCCTCTAGAGCCAAGAAAAAAACATTTACAGCTATGCTACATGTACAGGTACTCAATGTGTGTCTAGTCATTGGTCCAGAAAAAATTATTCTCTTTCATTTCTTGAAGATGACACAGATGCCCAAGAGTACCTCGAAGAACTCCTCAGCTGAGCCAATCTCCATGTAACGTTGTTGCTCTTCAGATCACATTACCTTCCAATAGCAACACTGCAGTCATCATCACATCGGTAGGGAGTCCTCTGAAGTTGTGAGTCTTGGTACTAGTCATGTACACATTCTGTCATAAAGTCATACTGATGTGTATCTGCTGAGCCTCTATCAGTACCATGTTGAGGGCTGGTGAGGCATTTAGGCGATGGTTGTTGGCAAAAGTACATTAGATTATTCACATGTATCAACTGACTAATCTACAGTAATTCAAAATACAAGTACAAAAGGAAATTTGTATCAAGACTATTCATAGGTAAGAAAAATCAAAGAAAACAGCTGTATTCAGGGACCAATCCTTACAGGTGCTTTGATAATTGGCATTGGTCCAGAGAAGTCTTATCCAGTAAGCTGACCCAACATACACTGCCATTGGGAGGACAGCTGGCGGCCACCTGCCGGCGATATGTGGGATAGATGTCACCAAAAGATGGTGGCCAGGTGCTGGCTATGTGGCTGCCAGCATCATTATCCTATGGTCTCACCATGGGCCACCCCAAGCTGGCCAGCAGCTCACAGTCAGATCTGGAGGAAAGCTGTGGACCACAGCTGAGCAAAAGTCTCGGCCATCTGTTACTGAATTTGGGGCATCGGGGAGGGCAGATATATCATGTATTGGGTATATACAAGTACAATAATACACACTGAACATAACTTGGCTGCACCTGCAAAACCAAAGCAGAAGACATTGAAAAGCTCATTCATCAACAATGGAACTTGCTTGAGGCAAGCAAACATCAATAGACCATATGGATGGAGTGCACACTTGAGAGTTGCTTGGGACCTGTTAAAAGCTCTGTGCTACTGGCTGCGGAGATGGGGCATGGACCTCAGACTTCAAGGAAAGGCACTGTGGATCTGTTCGCATGTGAATCATATATCTGCACAAGGTCCGGGTTCTGAACTCACCAAGTGCTGTGGGCTTCACTGCCTCAACAAATCGACAGCCCGCGCTGCATGGTCTTGGGGCAATGTTGCTCTCCTTTGACTTCCGGCTCACTTCCCACACAAAAATCCTTGTGCAAAACTAACAACTTGAGACTTTGACATTACTTGAGGGATTGAGTTGGTCCAGATTGGAGACAACAGAGAACCTTGTTTGAGAATTGGACATGAGATTGGAGTTTGAAGGTTGACTTTGAAGCTTTGAAACATTGAGAACTTGTCAAGTACTTGACGGTGTCTGATAGCCCAAGGGAAAATAACAAGAAATGAGGGTGTGGAACAGGTAGCTCAAGTGTCATGAACAATGGGGTTGGGTATGAAGGCCAATTGAAGATGGTGGGTTGATTGCAGATATTATGCATGCAATACTGAGTTATCGTTCTTGTCTGTATTTGGCCTGTAGGCACTTGGGCAACTTTGAGGTCTATGCAAATGATATTGGTTCAGACAACAACAATTTGAGACCTGCCCACTGTATTGTCCAAACTTGTGAAGATCCTCGGGCGTTAGAAGCTCTGTGGCATCACTGTTGACCAGATTGAGAGAGGAAAGTCGGGGCCCTCAATACAGAGCTGTAGTCTTGCCCAAGTGCTAGGTGCTGTCAGACAGTGTGAAGAGTATGACCTGCAGCACAGAGGCACATCTGGAGAGGTTGCAGTTGATGGTGAAAGTAGATGGAAAGAGAGAAAGCAACAGTTGATCAATCAACATTCATGTGATGATCCCATGTACGGACCTTCACGCCAACCTCTCTTGTGGGCGGTTCAGCAGCTTCACACAAAGCCAAATATTTTCAATATCAGCATACATCTCTCAATGTAACTTGATCATGCCCAGCTGCTACCCACTGTGCCCAGTTGCTACTGCCCACCCTTGCACCCACCTTGTAAATTGGCGTGAAAATAACACTGTGCGGCGTTATCCTTCAAATCATAAATCCACTCCCTTTGTTGGGACGCCAGTATGTGCAGGGACCTGTCTTCTCAAGCCTTGCCTTCTTCCAATTGAATCATACACCAGATGATAGCTGGTGACACCACGTTGAGACTAAGTGTGTCGCAGCTGGTGGAAGGCTGAAATCTCAACTGTGAAGTGCAGCTGGTATGCACCTGGAGGCAACCTGTTCACATGTGTTGCAGAAGCTGGGTGCCATGTGAACTTCCCAGCTGGTTTTAACGTGAGGACACTTTGGCAGTGTATTCATATCTTTATCAGAAATTTAGTTTACTTCAAGAGACAGATGTGAGAGAATTACCCCTGGCACTGTCCTTCTTGTCTTTGGCTTTGAACTTGTTTTTACACACTGTCTGACTACACTTGGGCAGCACCAAGGATATAAACTCATAGTTTTCATCATGCTGAGCCAAAGCCTTCATGGACATCAGAGGAGTGGTAAGCTGTACAGGACTTGGACTGACTTCGTAAAACAGTTCAGTTTTGTCCACACTCTGGTGAGAACTGCAGCATTTCTTGGTATATGATGTAGAGTTGATGAACTTGGTATGATCTTGGTATGATTGGATTCAATAACATGAGTATAGGTTAGAGGTATTGGACTCCCTGACTAAGGTTACACATCTCACACCTACCTAGTATGTACTCATGTAATATGAAGGTACTGTACTATTTCATTCAATTCGTAAATGCACATGACTTTAAATTTTCCCGACAAATCTCCAAAATCCGCTAAAATCAAGAAAATATTATTGCAGGGGTTTTCAGAAATCGGGTGTGATGTGTGACATACGAATTGAACAAAATAGTACAGTATTCCAAAATTTAAAGGAAAAAAGTATCTCCAACCCAAAGTTTTTTCCGTAAATGAATAATTTGACATCGGGAATGTGGTAGATTTTCCATAATATTGAACAAATGGTAGGGTATATTTTTGGTCACCTTTGCCAAGATGCCAGGGCAGCTGCCAGTAGGGGTGCTCAATTTTTAACTCACCTGTCCTGTCCCGTTGAATAATTAATTAATATTTGCTCAGAACAAACAAATTTCAAACTCTGCTAAGCCTGAGCATTTCCGACAGCCCACTGGCTGGCCCTCTGCCCCCACATTCACTGAATTTTAGTAGCGCCGCAGAGCTAAAATATGTTATAGACGGTATGGGATCCATCGTGGGCAAAGAAAAAATTATCTCATTGAGTTTGCACTCTGTTTGTCTTCCCAGTGTTTTCAGCTTGTTAACAAATGCCATGTAATTTTCTCTGGGTAGATCTTTGGCCCAGGAACTTATATAGGAATTTATTGATCATTTTCACGGCTTGAGCAGCATGTTCAAGGTAGGAAACAGCGAGAGGTTGCCTTGCAATGTGGCGGAGTTTGAAGTTTGTTTGTGCTGAGTAAATATTAATTAATTATTCAACAGGATTAGGTTCGGAGCAAGCCCACGCAGCTCTGGCCCGGGCGAGCTGGGCACTTTGCAGAAGGGGCTTGCTTCAAACTCCGCCAAACAATAGGCCTACAAATCACCTCCGTGTGCCCTCAACCCTTGCTCAATTCTTCAGATCTCAACTGTAAGTTTTAGACTATATGCCTGGGTATGTCTCAGTCACACTTCAGCTTACTTGAACCTACTATGCATTATTAGTGTATGTTTTGATGACATTTTCTTGACATTTCAAAGGTCGGACTCCCCAGCTCTGGAATGTATGATTATGGGGGCAGTTAGATGGGATAAAATGTTGATCTGCATTCAATAAATGATATGAAATATTCTCAGAATATTCTAAGGAGGTATTGTCGATAGGTGAGTCGCACAAGATCGGAGACATGCAATGTCATGCAATGTCACACCTACCTTTCACTCTTGACACGTGCTGTATGCTTCCATAACCTCATTCTAAGACTTTAAAAACACTCATATGGCCTATTGAAGGTGTTTTACATGTTTCAGGGACAAAGAATTTGAGGAAAAGGCCTCTAAAAATATTGGGATTTCTGTCTGAAACAGAAATGACCAGTTTGGTTTCTTCCAAGTTATATGCACCCTGGAGAATTAAAGTGTGGCTTGAGGGTGTATTTCTCCAATGGAATGAACATTTAACAGGTAATACTGGGTTTTTCTGGGCTGAGTAGCACCACCACAGGTCCTTGACAGTTAAATCGCATCAGAAGTCATCTTATTGAAATTCTTCCTGATTTCCGGTAGATTTGGCCAATGTAAGGCCTTTTCCCAGGTCACTCAAGCTGGTCTGAGTTTGAATTGCAATTTTTGAGGAAGCTGTATCAGCAAGAACGAATATTGTGTTCCAATAGATGGATCAAATGCGTGAGAAAGTACTTGATTTCAGCGATTTTGGGAGATCAATACCACAGAACTTTGGACATGGTGGACTAAATCTCTTGGAGTGTTATTTGAATTCAAGGCTACATTCCAGGGTTACATGCCCCCGATTCCATTTTGCTTTTGGCTCAAAAATAAATATCTTAGAGGCACCATAACAAAACAGGCTATTACAGCACTTTTTGGAGACTTCAAACTCGATGGATATCATGCTAAGTGTCATGAACCAAAGATGAATATTGTAGATACATTGATTATCTAAAAAATATCTCTAATGACTGAGGGACACAGAGGCCGGGACATTGCAGTAAATTGCCACTTC
Organism: Mycena venus; assembly: GCA_014462655.1. NCBI lineage: Eukaryota > Fungi > Basidiomycota > Agaricomycetes > Agaricales > Mycenaceae > Glaucomycena > Glaucomycena venus. Next base: position 2,647,164 of record JACAZI010000020.1, read on the forward strand.
TAGGTCCTCTGTTTGACGGAGTTTGAAGCAAGCCCCTTCTGACGAAGGCCATGTTGTGCTTGTTTGGTTTGATGGCTGGCTCTGGCATCTCACGGCTTCATCAGAACGGGGCTTGTACCGAACCTACAACAGGATGGGACAGGTGAGTTAAGAATTGAGCACCCCTAGTGTCCCATCAGGCTCAGATCTCACTGATTGGGAATTTCAAGTTTTTTGGTGAAAACATTAGGGGAATTCACACTAGGGAATTAATTTCTCGTTGGAGACGAGAAATACTCGACTGATGGATGAGTAAAACCCTCATTGGAGGAATATATCCATGATCACCCCATTTCTCATCTGCTGAATATATTTTATCCACCTTACCAAAGCAATAGATATTTTTCTCCAACAAAGTGTTTATTCCACCAACGAGATTAAATCTCGTTGGTGGAATTTCTTTTGTTGGAGAAAATACTCATCCCATCACTCGAGTATTTTTGTCTCCAACAGGAAATTAATTCCCTAGCGTGAATTCCCCTATTGGTGAAAAATGTTTTGCATTTTGCAATAATTTTTCACTGGAAAAGTAGAATTCTTTAAACTTTTTCAGCACTCTTTTTATCTTATTTCAAATTTTTCACTTATTGCTATTTTCAAATATAATGACACACCTCAAAAAAAAAAGTTTGGAGTCGAGAGGTCGTGCGTTCAATCCATGCTGCCACAATCATTTTTGACCTTAACACGGCCAAACAACACAATCACGTCGATGGTTCTTGCATTTTTGTGGCCATGCCAACTCTTATGTGCCATTTTTGACGCTGATAATTACCATAATATACCTTGAATTATGTGAGTCGAGTCAGAATGCCCAATTGGGCCTCCGAATTATAAGTACATCAAGTTTAGTGGTTTTCAGTCAAAATTGTATTCACCATTTCTTCAGCTGCTCTGACCATCAGAAAATTATTTGTAAATTTCATATTGAGTGTCTCACCTCACCGGGCTATATCCTAAAGGTTTAAGATCATATCTCTGCCTTTCAGAAGGTCCACTATTACTGTTGAAAAGAGCAAATTCTTTTAATAGAGTAGCCTGCCCCCAGGCTACACTTGAACTATTCAATCTGCTGTAACATGTATTTTATGATTTTCTAGGACCATAAAGCAGCAAAAATGGGAGCTGTATGCATAACAAGACCCAAATGACCCAGTATATCTTGAAAGCACATGTACTTATAATTTGGAGGCCCAATTGGGCATTCTGACTCGACTCACATAATTAAGGCATAGTATGATAATTATCAGTGTCAAAAATGGTGCGTAAGAGGCGAAGTGGCCACAAAAAATGCGAGAACCATTGACGTGATCGTGTTGTTTGGCCGTGTTAAAGTCAAAAATGATGGCGGCAGCATGGATTGAATGCACAACCCCTTGACTCCAAACTTTTTTTTTTTTGAGGTGTGTCATTGTATTTGAAAATAGCAATAAAAGTTGAAAAGTACTGAAAAAGTTCTAAAATTTTCATCTACTTTTTCAGTGAATAATTTTTGCAAAAAGTAAAACATTTTTCACCAATCATATTTGTCAAGCATGAAATGTATGGCATTACAGATGTTGCATAAATCAAATCAAAAAAAAACTTTTAGTTCCAAAAACTTTTTTTGCTCAAAGTTCAGAAACCTCCTATACTACATCCCAGTATACTATAAAGGTATAGTGTGCATGATCTCGAAGGAATAGCATTGTATTTGAGCTGAACAAGCGTAAAATGCAACTTCGGATTAGTGGGCTGATCAGCTGAATGCACAGCTGTCCAACATGTCAATCATCAACTGCTCCAATCCTTCTTTGTGTAAGGGCAACCCCATGGCCCGAGAATAGCTCAAGTCCTGGTGAGGGAGAATCTGAAGGTTAATTGACAGGACTAGCTAAATATACACTCTGGCGCACCTGGCGAGGGAGAATCCAAAGAGAAGAAAGCTTAAGGATTCCCATGCCAGGTGCCAGTATCTACTAACTAGTCAAGCACGTGTCTGTAGTGATCGGCAGAGATCCCGGGCTTGGTTGCAAACCATGTGCCAGCAGGAGTTGCTGGGCCAGTCATCTGGTCGACCGGTTACCGGGCCAGCGCCGGGGGAAGCCAGAGAGGCGCCAGGAGGGACCAGAAACAGGGGTTCCCCTGACACTTTGCTCAACACTGCCACCATGAACCAACCTCCAAGACAGATCTCAGGCTTCTCCAGGCCAGGTAAGTGTACATATTGACTTGATGTTGACTTCCACCTGTCTCTCTGCCGTTTTTTTCCCTCTTTGCCATTCTCATCCAAGTGTGCAGCCACTTGTTCATATTCAAGATACAGAAGCTAGCCAGAACTGTTAATTATATTTTCAGACTGCTTACTGTAGGGTCAGGATCTTTGGCAATTTTTTCAGCATCTTTTTGCCTCTTGTTCTATTGCCCTAGGGCTGTGCACCGTACCCATCACGCCAGTTCAATGGATTCCGGTGACAGGTAGCCAACCCATTCCACCAAGGCCTAGAAATATTTACTGATGGGACGGCAATGGGATGGTTTTTGAGGGTGATGGCCGTTGGCCATGCTTGACAGGCGACGGTTCTGAATAGTGCTGGCAAGGTCCGGTTCAGGAATTGGTTCAAACCTGAACCAAACCTGAACTGAACCTGCATTCAATGTTCAGGTTCAGCACTGGCCTGAACTCAGCACCAGGTTCAGGTTCGGCATTGGGAGTTGCAAGGCATTTGAACACTGAACCTGAAATTGAACCGGTGGGGATTTTTTTGGTCTATTTTATCTCAGTTTTGCTGATATTGTGGCTGTTTGAGTAGAGAGAGCTGTAAGGTATACTGTAAAGTACTCAACTGTCACATTCAGCGTCCTCATTAACCCACACTTCGTGGAATCTCACTGAACTTTAAATGCAATGATGACATCATGTGACTTCCAGAGCGGGGGAAATTCTTCTGAAACTGAATTTGTGATTCCACAGGGCATCTACAATGTGTTATAGGACTTAGATGCTTCAGCTGAAGGTCATACAGTTTTTTGGTGCTCCAAAAACTACTTCTGGAGGGTTGGTATTTTTAGCGTGTTCAAACCTGAACCGAACCTGAACGTGCGTTCAGGTTTGAGGTTTGGAGAGTTGCTGAACTGAACGCAAGGTTCAGGTTCAGCATTTGGCCAGAAAGGCCCTGAACCTGAACCAAACTGAACTTTGCCACCACTAGTTCTGAAGACAATTCAGACCTGAATCTTCGCATATTTGGATGAATTGTTGTCTTTCAGCGACAGTTTAGCGGTTTTTGTCATAAAGTCCATAAGTACAAGATGGCATTTTGATGAAGTGGCTTTGCCTGCCTTGGGCGTTTTGGTGGTGGTCATTAGGAAAGAAGGGAGCATCCGGGTCTACACATCAAAAAAAAAAAAAAAAAAAATCAAGTCAGGCGGAAACACTGCAATGCATCCAGCCCCAATTCCACAGATGTTGAGGAAGTGAAGGGAATGCAACAAGGAGAGATGACTCAGGCAACAGGAACATTGATGTGGCTGTGATGCGATCCGTGGTTCACGGAATTCATTCCGATGGATTCATTCCGGGCCGTTTTGGCTCAATTCTTTCAAGGATAGGTGTCCCATATTTGCAAAGTATGCTGGGATGTAATATAGAGGCATTCTGAGTTTTGAAGAAACAAAAACCGAGAAAAAGTTCATGATTCGAATTATGCAACATCTGTAATGCCATAGAAATGTAGCTTATCAGGAAAGAATATTTCACACTGAACTTGGAAATGAACATGGTACATTGTCAGTTTTTTGAATTCCTGCGCAGTATTTTCCTAGTTCTGAACAATATTTTGGTTTGTGTTGAACATGGAATATTCAATTGAGCTGCAGGTGCAGATTTCTCAGAAATATGTCAAACCTATGCTGTATTTTTCTCCTAAATCCATTCCATTTTAAAATGCATGCAATTAAAACAAGTCATTACGAATAAGTCTAGCAGCAATAAGAGCTTCCGTCCATAAATTAGTAGCAGCATCATCTTCAACTGCCCCAGCCAGGTGGCCCACAGCATTGTCCAGCAGTTGCAGCTCTGCATCAGTGAAAGGCCCCACAGGCGGTTCAACAGATATCTCATTGAGCCTCGCTGGTGGACCACTGTGACCAACCCAAGAAGTCGAGCCCTCATCTGAAGGGTTGTTGTCCTGTCGTGATTCCAGCACAGCATCATCATTGAGTGCCTCCCAGTCAACACCAAACACCTCTAGTTCCTCTGTCGTCATCAGATCTGTTCCCCGTACACCATGAACATGCATGTCAAACCCAAACATGTCTGCAGGGCTGCGGTTCGGTCCATCACGGATGCGAATCTGGTGCTGGTTCCAGGCCTCAAGAAAAAAACGAAGCTGTTCATTGATCTGGTGCAAGAACAGGTAATGCAGAAGCCAGATGTGGCATGCATTGTTGATATCGAGTCCATGGCGGACCTCCAAGAGGGTGAAGAGATCGGCCCAGGTCGCACCTATTTGAGCTGTGATGTCAGCCCATAGACGTTCTATCCGCACATTGTGCACACTCCTGGTACATGTTGCATGAAGATCAAGTATATCACTCCATTAGAAACAAATCTGACCTTCCCCAGATATATGATCCGCGTCCCTCCCCATGGATGGCTTCCATGTATGCTGCAACAAGAAGATTCTCAACACCATGATCCCCACGAAGACGGGATGGTATCCCATAGATGGCTGCAGCAGCAAGAAACAGGTCAAGTACTGTTTGCCCGCGGTTGTTGTTGCTGGCTAAAAGACCGGTGATAAGCCTGGAATACCCATCAATAAATCCGTGTATGACAATCCACCAGCGGATAAGTCCTGGAAATGAAAATCATCAGCAAAAGTTAAAGCAAGGTTTAACAGAGAACAAACCATGTTGGCCATCATGATGCCAGAGAGAATTAGGTCCTGGAACATGGTATGTGCGACGACGAATGGTGATCCGCTGAAAGACTCGTTGAACAGGATCTACCCGAATTAATGCCTGCCGGATTCTTTCTCTCGGTACATGATGGCCGAGACGACGGAGCATTCCATCAAACATGGTTATACCAGCTCTCCGATAGTGGGTGCGGAGACGAATCAATAGACCATCAAGCTCATCATCTGATATTTCCGATAGAGGACCGGTGAATGAAGATACAAGCGGAGCAGTGGGCACTTGTGATTGCTCGGGATCAATTAGGTACTCCGCCCCGCCCTCGGAAGGGAGAGTTGAAGGCTCATTGAAGGCTGCTAGTGTGGATGGCTGTTGGCGAGGCCTGGCAATGCCGTGCTCCAGGAGGGCCTGTCGCACTACAGTCCGACTGAGCCCAAGAAAGCGAGCAATGCTTGCTGTGGATCTCAGGGAATATGCCCATCGTAAAAAGTCAGGGTCAATTGCAACAGCAGGTCGTCCAGGGGCCCCAGTATGAATGGTTTCAACCACGGTGGGACGGCCACGATGAGACTGATCCACTGCCCGCTGGTACTCCAACCGCACATCGTTCTGCATGGTGGCCACATTTTGTAAAATCAGGTTGCGTTCATCATCGGAAAATATAGCAGAGTGCTGTTAATCCAGGTGAGTCTGAATAAAGTAGCCTGTTCGGCACTGACTTCATTAACGAGACCAATGTACTGATCCAGGTCGTCACCCAGCCTCCACAGCACAACCGCATCGGTAGGATTTACAACGGCTTCATGTACGGCATGCTCATATCGGCGATAGTGGGCTCGGAATGCATTCAAGAGCTCCTCCAATGCAGGACCAGCGACGGACATGGGAGCCTATGTGAGAGATTGCCAGTGGTCGGTCCGGATTCCGGGGTGCGAAGATAGGTTTGGAAAACAGCTCCAAACAAATTAAACTTCTCAACTTTCTTGCATTTTGAGGCCGCCAGTATGGCGGCTTCAAGCGCTCAAGAGGTCGTTTCATGCACGGTGGTAACCCTCTCAAACTCGGGAACCACCCCCCCAAGTCCATTCTCACACCTTTCTCGATCTAATGGTGCCGTCTTTGTCCCTCACAGTGTGTCCTCATACTGCAGTCCAGGCGATAGATACGGCTGCACTTCTGTGCTCTATTGTATCATCCAGGTGTCTCATTGAGCAAGACACGATCCCCACCCCTTTATTCACGCTTTTGATGAGTCCCGATCTGTACCCCCAAATCCGTCTCCGTACGACCCGTATCCCAATTTTCGATGAACGAATGGGTAATCCATCCTATGGAAACCGAGGCTTAGGCCTTCTTTCAAGTTTCCTCGGCACCATTTACCCCCCCACCATAAAAATCACTGCAATAGACCATCAGGGCGAATGGGCTTTGCCAGAGGTTATCGCGTCCAAAAACCTGTGGATGACACTTGGTGTCCGGCTACCTTTTCATTTTATCATCATATTATCACGAGACGAAACTTTCCCTTTGTCACCTCCAACTTCGCCAACCTCTTCTCGACAGCCATTACTGGATAATCCTTTCCCCCACTCTGCATCTCTGCCGGTCTTGCAGATTGACCCCTCTGACCTATTCACAAATATTGACTTGGACAGTTTGTTTCGTGCCTTCTCAGGTTAGCTTTGATTTTCTTTATACTTCCAATTTTCAATCTGAAGTTCGATGACTCTAGAACCGCTTTCACAGGATCTGTACCCCATGACACCAGGACCCGATGGCACAGACGTAACCCTTGTCTCCCCCCCAGAAAACTCCCCTTCGCCCATAGATCCCGACAGCATTCTTGCCGATGATTACCGCCTCCTTCTGGTGCCCGATATGCTCCTCACCGAGGTTCTACACATTGCCGGTATCTCTCTCGAGGAGCAGAACCTTGCATACTGTAATACCACCCCTGGCAGACAGTTGTGGTCCCTGTTCCAGAACCACAGGTCTATGGCTGGTGTCCTCGGGGTACTTGGACTGGCAAGCGACCAGGCTGAATATAGCATTCAATACAAGGCAGGCCTTCGCCTCAGTACAGACAAGGTGCTGGACCACTTGGGCTGGTGTCCACGGTCATTTGTCCGCAAATCAAAGTCATACCACTATGCACGCCAATCTGTCCTGGAATGGACCTGGCACGGTACCGTTCCATCTTCCAAACCGGCCACCATCGCTTTGAAAGCTGTCAGGAAGGATTATTTTGCGTGGATTGGCCTTGTTGCTATGTTCGGCCAAAATGGATTTTGTGAGCGGCCAAGCCCTCCACAGGACACGGTCCCTGCGGGTGAATCCGAAATCGCAGCGGCGAAGCTCTCCCAAAACTGGGTCTATAATCTCAGGAAGCACGTTGAACGGCTGCACCCCACTTACATCCGCCTCCGTGTCCACCAACGTCGTTAAATCTGATCCATTTTCTTCTCCGCGTCTTCTTTACTTATTGCTCTGTTATTCTGCTGGTTTCTTACATGTTTTTCTTTGCTCTTTCCACTAAACATTTGAATATTTACACTCCTCGATTTCGGCATTCACTTGTACATATAATTCGGTCTGCAATATCTCAATGTACCTTATATTTGCTGCTCCACTACTACTGTACTGTACAACACATGCTCCCCAAACCCTCCTACTAGTTATATATTCGACATACAATTTACTGTACTACTAATTTCACAGCCACGTATGACGCTCAACCCATCGAAGGTAAAGAGTTGCGGTAAATGGAATCGGGTTCGAGGCCGCACGAGCGAGGGTGGGAGAACTCTTGCGCTATGCACTGGATCCGCAGTGTTGTCGATGACGCTGCCGACCGATCAGCATTTCGCCATCAGGGGCAAATCAATCCATTGATGGGATTTGCGAGGACGCAGGCTTGACAGAGCGGTAGATGCGGCGCGGATACTTGAACGCCATCCCAAGCGCTGTGAGCATGACTTTTAGTGCTTGTCCATGCGAAAGTACCGGGTGGCGTCCATGCTGGTCGCTCCTTGACAAAGTGCATTCCGTGGAGACAGCGCACCGAGTGCAAAACAGGGAACAGGGTGTACCCATAGCTCTGCGATGGCGATGTCTCCCCCGGCATGCGTGGCTGCTGCTCGTAGCCCGTACAATAGAACATCGTGAGGAGGTTGCTCTGCCTGTGGGCGCACCGTGAAAGATGAAAGCCCCGCCGCCGATGTACAGTTGGGGAGCGGGTGGGAGCGACGCCGTGCTTGCATGTCGAGCCGTGGCTGTGGGCAGCAGCTGGCTTTTCGACTAGCTCCATGCGATGCGTAGGTGGGTGTGAGCCACGCGGCGTCGATTTCATAGTCGATGTCGACTAGGACGCAGGATAGAAAAGAGTAGAAGAAGTGAAGACATTAGCGTAAGATACTAAGCAAATCAGATGGGGCATACGCACCTATAACTTCGAAGACTGGTCCTAGGACTTGGCGTGAGGCCTGTGAGGGCGTACCCGGCCGTAGGAAACAGCGGCTTGGAGAGATGCATGCGAGCTCGTATCGTATTCGACCGCATGACAGCGAGCAGAGCGAACACGGCGTGATCGGGGAGTAGGTGGGCACGGGCCAGCTGCAGAGGCAGAGAAAATTAGCGGTCACACGAATTAGGTACAAGATAGGTGCAACGATACCTTGCCGTCAAAATCCATCCCACCCTGCCAGCCCCGAGTGGAGATGGGGCATAGCAGTACTCTACTGCCTGTCTGAAGGCATCTAGAGGTAGAGTGTCCACGCCCGAGCGTAGACGATGTTGAGTTGCGCGCGGGCTGTGAGCTCGCAGCATCGGAGTGAGGTCGATATTCCGCCTCGGGATCAGATTCGTCTCGGCGGTGACTCAATGTGTGCAACACGTACGTCCCGTTAGCCAGCACAAAGGGGAAAAGGAGGAAAGGGATGCACCTTAGTGAGTTCTGCTACAAACTTCATGCGAATGCCCGTGATTCGCCCGAACGGAAAGACATCGCAGAAGTCGATGGATCAAAGGTCGCGGACGCAGAGGGTGTTGTGCGGTGGCAAGGAGAAAGGTGGCAGCCTGTCGAATACGTGGGTCGCCACGTATTCGACGGCGTGAGAGCCGGCGACGCGAAGGCGGCGATGGGCGATCGGATCGCATTCCGCACGCTGGCAGCGTCTACTCGCAACGGCGAAGGCGATGAGTATCGGGCGTGCGAAGGGCGAGAGAGATAGGCGTCCCACCGCGTCGAGGATTCATCGTTGTCCCGTAGTCGCACCGCTGGGACTCGCGCCGAAGACGCCTATAGAGATGACATGATTAGCAGTGGCACAGCCGTTGTAGGGAAAGCAGAACATACCTTCAAACGTTCGCAATACTCTCTGCATAACGTCAGCCACAGTGGCGTCCCCGAATAGCTGTGGAGGGGGGGAGAGGAAAAAATGGTTAACGGAGAACGAGGGGAAAGATTGGAAAGGGAAGAATAGAGACAAGTACCTTTTGCCCGCGTTCCCGAGGAAAGAGGACAGCGCAACGACGCTGCTAGACACAAAAGTCGTGGATGTGGAGGAGGACTAGTCGCCGGTGTGTTGGAGGTGGAATGCGCGAGTATTCTTCGAGGAGACGGCGTCATTGATCTGTTGTAAAAGCGGAAACAGAATCGTTAGCATAGAAAAGTGGGAAAATAGGAAGGTACGTACATCATCCACGGCGGCAGAACCGCAAACGCATTTTATCAAGCGCAACAGGGACGCGGGCGTTGGGCGGGGAGGCCTTGTGTACGCAGCCGTTTGCGCTCCGCGTCCACGTCGTGTGCGAAACCACGGCCGAAGCACCGACATAAGGCGGAGGCCGCCTCATGTCTTGAAGAAGCCGCTGGCCCGCTGCTCTAGTGCGGCGTCTTTGAAAGGCTGTAACAGGGGAAATAATGGTCAGCGGGGCACTAAGGCAAAAGATTGGAAAGGGACGAGATAAAGAGACGCACCTTTTGCCTCGTCGATCCAGATACAAAGGTGTCATGGTGGCAAGGAAAGAGGCGTCGCCACGTATTCGACCGCGTGGGAGCGGCGGCGGAGCGAACACGGCGACTGGGCGATCGGATCCTGGCAGCATCAGCGAAGGCGGCAAGTACGAGGCAGTCGGCGCGGACAGCGCAGGAAGACAAAAGAGAGGGGCTTGTCCCACAGATACGCGTGACATGTGACGGCAAGGCGAAGGGCTGCAAGAGTGCGCGAGTCAGCTTACTGAGAGGGAAAAGAAAGAATAAGTAAGTGTAAAAAAGAGCGAAGATTTGAGACAATTCTTACCTTAGTATTTGCGGCGCCGCGAATGGGTCGTATGGAGACGTTTATCCTCCCATCCCTGACTGGCATAGGACGCGGGAGGTTTGTGTTCGCGGTCGACAACGCCGATCGAGTTCCAATGCAGCGGGAAGGAGTCTTGGGCTGGTAAGGCTAAGTCAAGAAGCACAGGAAGGAGTTCTGGCTACTTTCAGCTGAATCCCATTGTAATTGGGTAGGCAGGAGCACAGTTGTGGGCCAGGAACATGTACTGCAGTGAGGAGCGCAATGGAATGATTTCCTTTTTCGGACATCAACAAACCTTTCTTCCCATCCAACAAGTCGCGTCGTGTTTGCGCGTTTGCCCTCAACATAACGCCGTGAGACCTGTGACTGGACGCGTCAAGAATTCACGGACGTCCGTGAATTTCGCTGGCTCTCAAATCTCTGCCAATAGTAAATACTCCTCTGCAGGCTCTACTTTCGAGGAGCGACGATGACGATTCTGAGGACGAGAGCGGCGAGGAAGGGATCAAGCTGATGAAAGGCCGGGGAAGTAAAAGTGAGTCTTTGGCATGAAGTGCATGCAGGACACCATGCAACAGCGGAAAGTAGACGTTGGAGATGGGTCTTCATGTCAGCGACGACAGCGACAAGGTCACGTTGGCACTTCCGGTGTGATCACTCAGCGCACTGGTGGCCGGGCCACACTTCGTCGGAACGGAGACCACGTCCAAAAAATTCCAGTTTGTATTCACGTTTTGGCCTCATGGTATCTTTCTGATGATCTGAATCCGACATCCTCAAATAATTCTACGGTGGCTCCCGCGTATTCAGTGTCACTAGTACCATCACCCGCTCCTGTAGTGTTGCCGGGGTTCGGTTAGGTTCGGTTCGGACGAAAATTTTCCGAACCCCGAACCTTAGGATGGGTTCGGTTCGGCACTTTTGGCGAACCTAGAACCGAACCCAGGGGTTCGGTTCATACGGGTTCGGTTCAGGTTCGGAAGAGGTTCGAACCTGAACGAACCTGCAGAATTTTAATAAGTCCAAGCACCCAAAAAAAAAGCAACAGTTGAACGTACTTCAAGATGTGATCAGGTGTCACCCGCGGGTGAGTTGCAACTTGATTTTTCTCGCAGGGGCGCTTATAGATTTTAAAGTGGTCGGGATTCCTGGTTTAAAATTGTCAGTATTGAGCATTTGCTTTACAAAGAACTCGAGCCTTTTAATGTGCATCCGCCGTGCCGTGGCATTCCCGAGAAGGGAGCACTTTTTGGAATTGACTCCCGCATTTCTGGGCAACATTATGAGTGTCACAGAGGAGCGGAGGAGCGAGGCCGTACGCTTCAAGGCAGACTCTGCATTGTCAGGATCAGACACACGGGCAGAGAGACGACAGATCCGCCCAGAAGAACGCCGCCGAAGGAATTCTGTAATATTGGTGGCCCTCGTAGAAGAGGTTTTGAAGGGTGGTAAAGGATGGTTGTCGTCAGGATCATTGTAGAAAATAATATTAGAGGCAGGGAGCAGTTGTCCATCTGGGCCGACTGCACACTGGTTGCCAATAGACATTGGAGCGGATGGGTGAGAATCGATTTATGGCGACCTTAAATACCATGCGCAGGCGGAGAAATCACAGATTTCTTGACGGCGGGGACCTTGTGCATTGCGCGTAGACGGAGGAATCATAGATTTCTTGACGGCGGCTAGTTACACATATTTATTTGTTGACGGCGGGGACCTTACAGTACCTTCAGGGAAGGCGGAAATTAACTACTCTTAATTATCCATTTATTAAGAATCAGGTGGTTAAACATGAGGTTCGAACCGGTTCGAACCTGTTCGAACAGGTTCGGCAAAATCCAGAATCCTCGAACCCCGAACCTCACTTGGGGTTCGGTTTCGGATTTTTTGAGCCCTTCGAACCTGAATTCAGGTGCGGTTCAGGTTCGGTTCGGGTTCGGGAGGGGTTCTGAACCGCACCCCGGCAACACTACGCTCCTGCAGATCCTGCTCTGCCTCGTTGAGATCCATGGCTCGTTCAGCCAGCGTCGAGTTCCGGCCCCAAAACCCCTCGCGCAAAGAACGACATTGTCCTCAGCAAGGACAGCAAGGCTATGGAGACACAAACCTGTAGCGGTTGTTCGTGCTCTGGGTTGAGCACCGTCTTTCGCTATTCCGGCCGTCTGGTAGCTCCCAGTGTTGTCGCCGCCGCCTCCTCGCATTTTCTCTTTGCTGCCTCACCTGCATTATATTTCTTGGCACTCGCATCTTCTCCGCGGCATCACCATGCAATTGTATTTTACAACACCACTGCATCCCGCACAACATCGGACTTCATACCCCGCACTCCTCGTCACTGCGCGTTACTTATCACCTCTTCCACCCTGGTGTATTAATTGTCTTTCTTCTTACGTCCTCACACACACTGACTTTCTTCTCATTGCATCTTAGGCTTCTTGTCGCATATCTAATGCATCTTAGCTACTCATTATACCACTGTTTTCACCGTCGATACATATGCAGTATATACTAGAAAAGCCAATAGAAAGTTGACAAATGCTCAAAATTAAAATTAAAAAAACACTACGCTCTCTCAGGTGCAAGCCAATTTCAGCAAGAATCTCGCACCGTTCCATGCCGGGTCTCACACCAGGCCCCGGCATATGCGGTTCGATGTCCGATCCTGATACGGACGGATTGGGCCCCAAAATGGCCTCTATGTCCCATCACAATGCAGACATTTTCGGACGAAAAAAACGCGAAGTCCGATCCAGATCACTGACGGATGGATTAGTCGGGCCTGAAGTCCGATCCATATGCATACGAATTTGTGTTCCAGAAATTCTTTCCTTCTTCTTAGGTCTCTCTTTCCCCATAATCCCAGTCGCATGACCTGAGCTATGACGGAGGTTTATTTCAGGCTACGTTCGTCCTCAGACATCCTCCGTCATCAAATCGACTCGGAAGCTTTGGTGCAACAGCTTTCTATCTAAAAACACGATCTATGACATATGGCTCCTGAAAAAAGTCCTGAATGTCTGTATTATCTCGCGCTATACATGTCATAGTTTACCCGTGAGTTTTTTCACCTACATTAGACACCAAGACCATCCGCATTACTGTTTATATGTGCTCAACGCGTCTCGGCAAGATATTCATTTTGAGTCCGCCCTACATACGGCCTGGTCTATAAATGCTTTTATAACGTGTAAATCCATACCCAGACCTTTCCTAATGCTCGCAATTCACCCCCCGGGCCCTGTGAGCTTAAGGATTTTGAGGGTAAACGCGTCGTGTCACTGGCATGTCACAAGCGTGACTTATTCGCTTCTGCTTCAACCTGCTTCAACCACCATCGTTCTGCAGCATGTAGCTCAATCACAGCGCGTCCCAGACGTGGACTCTGCTCTTCCTCCTGTGGGCGCCATTCTCCTAGAAGATGCTGCAGACGAGGATTCTGGCGACGACCTTTGGCCCTCCCTCTCTCCTTCCGTACTCTTACAGTATCACAATATTTACTTTCTTTGTTCATACGGTATCGTATTTCGGGACTCCTTGGTCTGGAGAGTACATAGATATAATACTACACGGGACGCGCTGGATTTTTGAGAATAATGCGGACGGAAGTGGTCTCCCAGCAGGTCCGATCCCACCATGCTGACGGACACCAGTCCGCCCAGAGGTCTGATCCGGAATGCGTACGATGCTCCAGGAAAAATGACCTACCCGATCCCAATGCGTACGGATTTTCGGCAAAAACTCAGGTACGGAAACGCCCAGAACCGCATATGCCGGCCTCTCACACCTCGGGCGCTAAGTGGAACGGCTGCCGTATCCCTGCTGTGCGGACCACGGCGCGCGCAGCATACCACCCCGCACGCGCGAGTGGACCGATCGACTGAGACATCTGGCGAGTAAATTGGCCAGTATTGTGCTCCATTATTTCTCAAGTCGATAATCGGTGTATTCATTGCAAATCGGAAATAATTTCAAGTATCTTTCAAAAGCAGTCGCAACGAGTTTATTCAATCAAGTGGGCATAGTAGGGTACAAGATTACAGATGATGAAGACGAAAATTCAAATGAGATTGTGCCGTCCAATTCCAAGTAGGCACTGCCGCAGCATCCAAAAATCGAAGGCCTCCTGGAAGTCAGCGGGTTCGGACTCTGGGCTGTACCGTGCCTGGGCAAGGTGGAGAACATAATCGACAGGGTACATCACCGTACGAACGCAGGTGCGAAAGAGGAATGTCCCGTTTGCAGCCAGTCTTTCACGGTTGGCGGGAATTGCGTCATATTGGGAGTCGTCGGTGGCAACAGGACCGAACTAAAGGAGAATCAGTAGGAAATAGAAAGCGAATTGAAATGGACTCACAAAGATGCGGCCTTGAGTGGGGTTGATGAAGGGTGAGCCGGTGGCAGCCCAAACAAGTGCTTGAGAGCGAAATCCGGGAGTGTCGATGCGCGAGAGGTCAACGATGGGATGGAAGGCACCTCTTGCAGCTTGAAACTGCACCGGGCACGGGGTGCCAGTGCCACGGAGAAACCGCTCCACGAGCATGTTGAAGGTGAGGGTAATATCACCGGTGTGCTCGCGGAGTGCTGCAATCCAGGTATTAAGCAAGGGTGGGGCAATGGGCTGGATGTTGGGAAGCACAGAGTCGGCTGACGATATGTAGGACGTGGCGATGAGAGAGAAGAACGCGTCAGAGCCACCCTCAAAATTTCGGATGGCCTGGAATTATCAGTAATGTACGTCGAGAAGGGTCATAAAAACCTACCTCGCCCAGATTAAATCCATTTCTGCATGGGAGAAGGAAGCCTTCGGCGAAGCTCTTGAGCTCCGGGTGGTCGAAGGTGGTGTCTGCGAGAGTTGGCCTGAAGAGCAGCACAACACCCAGGCTCAGATGTGTGGCTAGATCGCGGGGTTGGAAAGCCGATGCCTAGAGGACATATGTTAGTTGGAGATAAGGTGAGGGAGCAGCAGCGCACTTCGACATTGAGGTAGGTAATGAGGTGGGACTGGAAGGGCGTCAGATCGTCGTCGGGGCCCATGGCATGGAACTCGAGAAGTTGAAGGCGGAGCTCGCTGAACCACTCGCTGATGAAAGAAGGAGGAAGCGAGTGAAGATTGCCGCCATGTACGATATACTGGAAGATGGCGGGGCTGATGGGGGCCGGCGACTGTCCAAAAACCATGAGGAGGCCACAGATGGCACCGAGCCGCTTTGCTTCGGTGAGGCGCTGCGCTGGAACCGGAACGGAAGACGGAAACATTGTACGTAAGGTAAGAAAATCCCCCGCTCCCCTATGAAACCATGCAGGCTCCCGGTTCAAGTATCGGCGTAGAACCGTGTACATAACCTCCTGCTGGAGCCCTTCTCCAAGCGCATGATCAGTGCTCCTAAATTTTGATTAGGTGCTGCATCGAGGAGCAGGAAGAAATGCTTACAGCGAAAATGCCTGCTCGGGGACCAAAAAATCGGTATAATCACCTCTTCGGCCCGCGGCATCGAGTAGGTGGCTGAAATGATCAGCAGCGCCGTCGACATCCCGTCCGCGCACCCGGAGCACATGAAGTTCACGGTTGGGCAGCCCACGCGTTGCTGCCTGAAAGACAGTGTTGAGGAACCGGTGGTCGCTGTACTCGCAGGTTGAATGGGCGTCGAAGGTGGAATTTTCGTCCCATATGGAAGCCGGGAGGGGCATGGCGATGAAGACATTGACAGGGGTGATCGGACGGGTTGGAGGGAGCGGTGGCGAGCGACGCGCAAAGATCTGGGCATGCTGACTGGCGCTGGTGGCGCGTGTGGCCCGCCCGGTGCTGGGACCTGCGGTCTGCACTATAGGTGCGCGATTCAAGCGGGCGGGCTGTATTATATATGAGTTATAGGGCTGTATAGATAATAGTACAAATAGACAACTCACCCAAAGCTGCCTCGCAACTTCTCCATCGTCTGTAGACTCCCCGCCAGACGTCTCCTCCAAGTCCGACCCCATGCCATCGGCATCACGCGGAAAGAGAGAATACATGCGATTAGATATGCAGGTGTGCCGGCGGCCGTTGCCAAGACCAACGAGCGGGAAGGCCATCACAGCTAAGAAACAGGTTAGTTCTAGAAAATGACGAGGAAAAAAATGCATACCAAGGCGAATGATGAACCGCCCATCTGCAATACACACGTCGCCTGCAAAGCGGTTGCGATCAGCCGCAAGGTTACCGATGGTCATGTCGGCAATGATGGGCTGGACGCGAGCTCGAACTTGATTATGGTAAACACGGCCTTTGGAGATTAACGCAAGCGGCTGGAGGGTGGTGATCGCAGCACCAGTGCCGGCCCGTCGCGCAGCGTGGAAGGTGTATGCTGAGGCCGATGCAGTCATGTCGGCGACAACTCTCGCCAGCAGCTCATTGACAAGCATACTTAGAGGGAGTTCGTAGCGATACGCCAAGTGATTGGCTTCGAGATGATCGAGGAAGTCGGTGGCGAGAAGACGGTAGACGTAGTAGGTTTGGTCGGGGGCCTCAGGGTCCTGCCAAAAACATGAGTGAGAAGAGAGAGAGAGCCTTGTGGAGCGGCACTCACATGGGGCGGGTAGACAAGAACCTGCACTCGAAGGGGTCGGAACGGCGGCACCATCCACAAAACACTGGTCAATTTGGGGCCGACGGACGAGGGAGGGTGGGTGTCTGGCTGCACCTCGCGGCCGCCTGCGCACCAAGCTAGGGCCTCGGGGGAGCACTGCGTTGGCAGAGAGCATGCGCTCTTGGTTTGCGTGTCCAGTGTTTAACGTCGCGGCAGATGGAGCCAGAGTAGACATGCCCAAAAAGGGCTGGTATGAGGAGGGCGCCATGAGTGGAGCGGGTGCAGACCGAGGGGTCTGGTAGCGGTGTATAATGGGGGCTGGAAGAGATTAGTATGTTAAGAGCGGCAGAGGAAACCACACGTACTCTCGGGGACTTGTCTGTGTGTTTCCCCTGTCTGCGCTACTGGTGTCGAATTGGTCGCTGGCTGCGGGTCCACGGGAGTTACCGGGGGCGCAACTGGAAGAGTTGGCGTTGAGCTCAGAGGGGCTGCTTGTTGACGGAACTGGCGCATAAATTGTAGGAGTTCACGGAGTTCTTGGGGCGAAAGAGGCTGGAAGAGATAATTAGGAGTGAATTGAGACATATGCTTGAGACACTAACATCCATATCGATTGTCTTTTGCTGCCTGTTCAATGGGAAAGGCGGGGGAAACACACTGGGGCACAGAGGAGAAATCGCCTCTCAAATACTCTGGTAGCTGTGGTATTGCATGCCCGACGTCGTCCTCGATGACTCTTGCCATGGGTCGACGGATTCCTCTGCTTGTGGTTCATGATGGAACGTGGTAAAGGGAGACTTCCCAATTGGGCGAATCATGGCCAATTGCACCCGAACATCTCCTACGGTTCAGGTGAACTATGGTTTGTAACGCAATATGAAATGACTAGTGAACATGAAATTGTGGTTGAGAGTTGGGACATGGACCAGACGGTAAGCATCTGGACCTATAGGATAGAAACCAAAATAAGTGTGGTGTTGGATGTAAAACCCAGCACAAAACGTGTGAATAAACGACGATAAATAATGCCATATTCTAGCAACAGCGATGGCACGCTCACCGATATTCAAACTCTCTATCTCAAAACTCTAGAGCCTGAATTCAGAGCGTACATCCTTAATGAATGAAACGGTGACAAAGACTTAGAGCAGAGGGCCGCCAAAAAGTGGAAGGACGACAATACCTCTGCCGTCTTCGAAACAATCAAAGGGCAGTATCCCTATCCGACTGCATGGGCCAGAGACACGACAGAAAGCAAGGTCAAAGGCGTCAGTTCCATCTCAATTTGTGTTGCTAGGATTATTTTTGGTGATTTTGGCAGTACATTCGTCGCTATTTTGGCAATATACTCGAAGGGAGTCTTCTGCGAACTCAGGTCATCCAGTCCGGTGTCGATGAGCGCCAAAACAATGCTCTTTCCCCGCCCTTGGTCTTTCACTGCGCATCAATTGTATGCGGGGCATCCGCATATTAGCCGACAATCTCAAGGAAGAAACCGGTGGCAATACAGCTGGTTGTTATCAAAAGGCACTGAAGACTCTCTGGACGACCACAGACACCAATATCACAGAAATACGAAGACCAAGCTCGCCAGCAGGGTCTCAATGTTGATCTTTCGCGGTATGTTTCGGTCATCTCTTTCTGAATGCATCGGGAGTTCCGCTCTTTCCAGCTGTCGACTTTGATAACGCAGGTCGTTCTGGGCTTGCACAAATTACTGATCTCTTCTTTCGGGTCTCTTGGGGTACGTTTAACATTTATGTGTCCGCAATCCTTGACTCTAAGTGCGTAACAGATCATGCATGGCCGTCTGATCAGGTTTATGCCGCCGTACCATACGCCGATATTGCAGCTTTCCCCAATAATTTCTACCACACGGAACGCTTTCCCTTACGACTTGACAAGCCCCTCACAGAGATGACGCTTTCCCAGCTCAGTGGCATCATTGAATACCTCATCTCTACGTCTTCCACCAACGATCCGTTTGTTTTCCACGCCAAACACGATATTCTGGCACATCGCAAGGCTCCAACTCAAGCCCTGCATAGTCCCTCGCCTCCCCCGGCCCCATCTCGGACACCTACCCCGTCCCAATCCCTGTTGCGCTTGCCAGCCCCTCCTCCGTCGCCTCCGTCGTCTCCACCGGCCCCACCTCTGTCACATAACCCAGTCCCACCTCGGTCGCCTCAGTCAGTCCTTCCTCCATTGCCTCTGTTAGCTCCCACCCGGTTGTCCTCGCCTGTTCATGTTCCTATTGCGCCACCAGCTAAGGTCAATGGTAGAAAACGCAACGCGGCAATGGCTGCATTGGATCCAGTCGAAGCAGCAGCTGATGATACACTGTGAAGAGGTCGTAGAGTTTGGAAGTCGCCACAGGGAGATCATTGCATTGTACCGATTCTCAGAGCTTATGTGTTTACAGGAAGCACGAGAGGAGCACGCCCAAAAGGCTGCAGAAGCCGTTTTGAAGGCTGCGGGGAATAAGTCAAAGGTACGTGATTTTTTTGGCAAATATTATGTTTCTGCTCATCAAATTTTCAACGGTGATGAACCTGGTGATTAGACAGAGCGTTTTAACCTGGTGTAACCTGTTCAACACAGTACTAGTGAATAAACTGAACAGTTTATCCCCGCTAAACCATTGGATTAAACTGTCGGTTGAACGATTAATTAAAGGGGACAACTTAACTGCTAAAATACGTCACTTACGGTGCTTTCTCTATAATCTCATTCCATTTCGAACATCCTTCCTTTCCGGGTTTCTTATTTGGATTCTTATATACGTCTGTCATTACACTCGTCACCCTCAGCGCTCGTCTCTTTCCGCGCTTGCTGAGGGTGCGTTCACAAATTCCTTTCTCTCACTACCTATACTTACTTTAACTTAGACTCTCTGTCTTTCAATCTGCTCGTCTCATTCCGTGATCGCTGAGGACTCTCTGTCTTTGATTAACTGGATCGAACTTCTTATGTATCTACACTTGGTAATATTTGGTTGGGTGAAGCGCGGTTAAGGTTAGTCGTAGTTTACCGCGCCACTGGTGTATGGAGGTCCGGTTGTTACATAATCTTCGGAGTTTGAATTTCGTCCTTGCTTTTTAACAACTCTAGAAGCCTCCCATGTCCAAACCTTGGAGGCAAAGCCTTTTAAAATGACATTAACACGACGTCTAGGTGCTCATACAATTTTATTTTGTCTATTATTGAGCTGGAACCAGAAGTCCCCTTGGTAAGCGGCCGGCTCATCAAAATTCGGCTTCGTGATTCTTCATGCTTCTCGCCAAGACATGGCTGGAAGAGACCTTCAAAGTAGCTTGCCGAATGGGAAGGCGCCACGAAATCCACCCAAAACGCGTCCTGTAATGCAGTTTGAGCCCCGAAAAATTTTGGATTATATAACAAGGTCGACCTCCGATCACAACTGATGGGGAGCTGACAGACTACAACATAACGAGGTACGAGTTGAAAAATGTTGTAGCGTCAGTTGTGATCGGAGGTCGACCTTGTTATATAATCCAAAATTTTTCGGGGCTCAAACTGCATTACAGGACGCGTTTTGGGTGGATTTCGTGGCGCCTTCCCATTCGGCAAGCTACTTTGAAGGTCTCTTCCAGCCATGTCTTGGCGAGAAGCATGAAGAATCACGAAGCCGAATTTTGATGAGCCGGCCGCTTACCAAGGGGACTTCTGGTTCCAGCTCAATAATAGACAAAATAAAATTGTATGAGCACCTAGACGTCGTGTTAATGTCATTTTAAAAGGCTTTGCCTCCAAGGTTTGGACATGGGAGGCTTCTAGAGTTGTTAAAAAGCAAGGACGAAATTCAAACTCCGAAGATTATGTAACAACCGGACCCTCCATACACCAGTGGCGCGGTAAACTACAGACTATCAAAGCGTCGCGTTCAAGCGCAATCGACGTCAATCGGTATCAACATGCATTTTTCCCATGGTTATTCTCAAACGATGTATTCAATCACAATTTAGCTCCGGCAAGCTCCGCTTTATTACGCGCCATTCCATTCTGAGCAGACATGTGGCCCATTTTCACGCGTTCAAGGCCCGCTCAAATGGCAGGCCTGTGTATCTTTGCCTCGCTTTCCTTCTCTCACCATCATCCCCCCACCCCACTGCTGCCCTCCATCCATTCAGGCCGATTCAGCATCTTCCAATACCTCAGCCCGTCCGCAAAATACTGCCAGCCTTAACTTGATCGCCTGCCCGCATTTCGAGATCGTGCTCAACAACCGCCTTCAATGAAGCGTGCATCAACATACGGCGAACATCAAGACGGAGGACTCCAATATCATCGCTCGAAGCTCTGTCCATTAGAAGCCAATGATCGCGCCAGCCGGCAGCTCTCTGCCGCCTTGATTCCAGCGTTTAACTGCCCTCCTTCATCAAGTACAATCTCCGCAACGTCAAACGACTACCCCCACGAGACTCAAGACCAAGGACTCGAGACTACGCAATGCTCTCTCGCACTCCGCTTGCCGCAAGATCGAATTCGATCGCAAGACCTCTCGGATTTGGCCCGTGCGTTTGCCGCTTGCCATAATCCTGGAGTTAAACCCGCTAGACGAACTTGCCTCCATTCTATATTCGCTACCCTCATCTCCACTGTCCATTGAGATCGACTCTCCTCCAGTTTACTTCTCGAGCTGCTTCCACAATCACACGACCCAGTTCTGGGGGATCGGCACGCAGGACAGGCTCTTCTTCGTCGATAATACGCCGACCTAGAACTACTGGGGAATGTGCACGCCTTCGTCTTCGTTCCAACTCGATTTACCCTCCAGGTCAATTTGTTCACATCGACTCACATCTCTGCTCCCCCTCTCACGTCCAGTCCACTTTACCGGTGCATCTCGATGATGTCAGTGAGGTTAAGCACGCGATACGGCTTCTCGGGGCCAATGTTGTCGTTTTCGGAACCGGGTATCATTGATAGTAAGCGCTTTGCTCCATACCACGCTCGAATAATGCTTTTCGGGCAAATTATTTAATTCAGCTTGAAATGATCAGTGAGGTTCGTAGGCAATCCCTGTTTCGAGCCTTTGTTTGCTTCGATGAATTAACCTCTTCACAGTCTTAATTCCCGGCACCGCATGATGGTGGCGCGCAACATTGCGAATAACGAATTATTGGGCCTGTATAGTATTTCAACATTTCTGTTACTTTCCACCCTCAGCACCACGTTTACATCTAGGGACATTTCTTCCGCTCCTTGAGACCTTGGTGTTCATCCGTGAGTGTTGATTTGCTGCCGATGTGATTATTAACTGATTCACACTCCATCCTTGACTACCCGATTAACCGATAGCCCTAATGATTGAGCCTGCTTTCTGCTCCTCTGCGCTGCCTTGCGACGTATTTACAGGAAGACTGCAGGCCTATGACTATTGACGGTGTCTTTTTTTATTACCTGTATTTCGATTTTATCGAAATGACTTCTTGCCCAACGTCTCATTCAAGTGGGGCGATAACTGGACCCTCAGCCTCGATTAACCTACAGGCGTAGTTTCGGAAACCAAACTTCCATCCATGCGTAATAGTTTTAAGGTGTAATGGTGCATGTGGAGATTGCTTTGATGAACGCATCTGACCCAATCGACTGGACTCAACTTTACATCCAGATCTGATATGTTCCATCCATTTTGCATATTATTTGGTAGTTGTTTAGCGAACACCGCCCATTGTTTGTATTTTCTTCATAATCAACAGCGACGTATTCCTGTACATTATTTCTGCACACTGCCTTCGCCGGATGGAGACGATGACGAAGATGAATCTAGTGGTGAGGAGCAGTCTCGGCCGAAGAAGAAGGGAAAGGTGCGTATTTTTATCAGATATACATACACCAAAGTCACTATCCACAGACGTATGAGCCATCCCAGAGGAACTGGAGCAAACTGAGTTCATCGTGAAGCTCTATGCAAGATGGAAGTGCAACGACCGCCTTTGCAGACGCTTTCTCTGCTCTCCGGATAAGTCTAGCGCGAAGCATGTACATCTGAAGCACTTTCACTTGCAAACGTGGGCTGCCGCTGCCGTGCATTGATTACCATCTTCTACCGTCTATATCTGATGTCTTTTCAGCAAGCCAAGATAGTGAACGATGCTGGAACAACTGTCGATGTCGAAACTTCCCCAGATGACAAGCTTTTCGAGTTCCAGGAGACCGAGAATGATGAGGACCAACAACTTCTTCGGACGCGTGCCACTCAGAAGGCGACTACCAATATCAACATAAACCTAACACTTCCTGAAGCAGCACAACCACTCCAGGCTCACCAGCAGCATGTACTCCAGCCTCATCAGCAGCATATGATTGCACCAGTCCCTCTTCCCCGTTGAATTCCGCCACAGACGTCCCTCGAAATCTTTTGCGCACGTTTCAATCTTACCAACACTGTCTATGACAAACTCTGTGATTTCTCCGTGACCGGACCGCATACCCTTCGACACCTCAAAAATGATCATCTGCTGGAAGCGGGGTTGAATCACGCTGAAGTTTCCAATGTTCGAGACGCTCAGAATAGATGGGTTGCAGGTGAGGGGGAGGAATCATGAAGACGGAGTAGACTGCATTGCATTACATACAAACATGGACCGAGATAGTTAGACAGCTGTACTGTACAAAGACAATTGCAATAAACTGTACGACTTGAACACTCAATCAAGGAAATATCCCGAATGGCGATAGAATCCATATGTCATTGTGGGTGATATGGCAATTGCAGGCATGACAGGCAGATTATTCACCGAGACTGAAACTGTGTTCCTTTTCTCTCCATTCAAGCTGTCGTCGCCATCAGTGAACATCTGGCTGTAAAAAGACAACAACAGCATCTCGTCAAAATTCGGAGTTAACATCAGCTGTTCTTAAGCCTCATCTGCCACCGAGTTCCATGTTCCTTTCCACAAAGACTGGGATATCTCGCGAGTCATCACCTACTCTTCAATAGCTTCTGGTGTATTTCCTCAGCCAATGACAACAGATATAACTGCATCACTTGAAAGAGTTCAATCGAGCCTTGAGATATAAATCGCGCCAAGTACTATTCGCTGCATGCCGCCGTGATCCTTGCGAAGACGAATTCAGCTGCTACTTACTTCGTGTATGTTTGGCTCTGCAAAGACTTGAGGACCTCGAGATACCTTATTCTTCTCCTGTGTTATTCTTGGTCAGCTGGCAGCCCATGAAGTTCCGCGGTGTGTTTAAAGTCATGCAGGCAGTCTACGTTGTTTGTGCTTCGTCTAGTTACTTGATCGAGAGGCTAAACCCAGTTGATGTGCTAAACTTTTCTTGCTTTTTCGTGTTCTTTTAGTTCTACCGCGGCGGGACGGATTCCAAGATTTCACTCGACCGTGTGCTCGGCTATTGGGACTCGGGAGGGCCCAGGAACGAAGTTGTAAATACTTAGTGCGTGTACACCAGGATACTTCCTGGAAACCGGTGTTCCTGAGTGGGACCGTGCCATGTAATGCTACCTACCTACCTACCTACCAGAAGGTTTGTCCACCACGCTGACCGAATTTGCACTCTGCATCTAGTCTCCTTGCAGCCTGTTATCATACGGTCGTTCAAACCAGGGCGGGACGCCAACCACAGGCAAGAATCGTGCATGATGGATTTGCCGGCCTACCTCTTTGTGCACGTGGTGAGGTTCTCTTGATGCACGGAGATTAACATAAAGGCTAAGATCATGATTGCGTTCACAATCCTTTGTGTACGTGTGCTCATTTGTCTTTCTGCATGGGCAGAGAAAAGTCAAGCCCACGGAATATGACGTGGTGGATCCATGCTCTGACGAGCTCAAGCCGAAACTCCTTCCCGCCTGAAGGTATGCGTGTAATGTACAGGTATTAGCATTATCTCGCACGCTGTGGAGAAGGAGCACGAAGAGCAGCTCACATCTACCTCAGCCTCCATGTTCACCGCCATCGCCACAGTGGTCGGGACGGCGTCGGCCGAGATGGATGTCGTGGGTGAAGGCGGGGGCATAGGTAAGCTGGGTGGTGCACTGGAGGCGGAGAGCATGTACCGTGCGTGCGAGCTCGGGGAACTAGTGAGGGAGAACACAGTTCTCTTATTTTCATCCTTCTCCTTCGCAACCTCCTGTCCATTCACTCCCGACCCCCAATGCCTCTGTGCCTACGCTTCGTGCCCACGCCGTCTCCGGCTACGTCACGAGAAGTGGTGCGCAGTGTGTTGATGCTAGTTCCGGCCTGTGTGTGGGACTTACGCACTCGTCGTCGCCTCGAAAGAGCAACAAGGGACTCGCAGGTTGTGCGCGTGCGGTCGGCAAGGTCCCGCGAATTGTGAGTTGACGGCGCATGCTGCGGGTCAGACAGTACTGGACTTTTCCATTCAATTTGACAGTCACACGTCATGCACCCCATGTCGATGTCGAATAATGGTCGAGGTCACGCGTCACGCAGACCTTTGTCGAGGCCCAAAACTGTCACGAAGCCCCCCGAATAGGTATTTTCGGTCACGCGTCACACCCCCTGTCGATTTGAACGGAAAAGTCCAGTCTCCCCAACACCACGGCAAAAATCTGAAATGAGGGAATCTGATCGAAGGGATGCTGTTGAATCCACTCGTTTCGCAGTATCTAGTGAACTTAATACGCCATTCGCGTGCAATCGCAATGCATAACAACACTCACCTGTACAGTCGACGCTGTCAGATGAGCTTCCCTAACTTCGTCTACCGGGCCGCGCGTGTGCGCTCGAGATCTGTCGACTCAAAGGCAAAAACACCTTGCCAAATCGCCGCACTGTCCAACTCAAATCGGGTGCTCGTACAAACAAGCCACACCTGTGCAAGTCCGTCAATAATACATTATGTCGGAAAAATCCCAGATAGATTATACTGGCTCATATATGTTCATAATCCGTTGTAAGGCCATAATCCTGGACCTGGCTTATAACATATTATAGAAGTTCACATATGCAGTTGTAAGCCACACTGTGGCTTATAAGCACTCTCATGCCATTATCAAGTTGTGATAGCTTTCAGGCCCCTACCATGGTGGCAGGGGCAATGAGACACTCAAATTATAATTATAATGATACTTTGAATTTGTGGGAAACCCTGGGCAGCACAAAGTGAAGTGAAGGAAGGAGAAAAGGAAAATAATATTGATACATTCTGAAAGTTACACTGGTAAACATCGATGCTACTACGATTGGCGCAGGGCAAACTCCAGTGGATCCCGGCTATCACCATCCAACTGCGGCAGACGATTCGAGAGATTATGGGATGAGTTGCACTTAGGACTGTCGTAACACCATCAGTGAGCTACGAAAAGAGGGAAAGGAAGGATATAAGAAAGAAGACCGATCACACACCGGGAAGGAGATCAACTCGATATTGTGAGTGCTACTCTAGAATTGTGGGGTCTTCAGAGCACTTGAAAGAATGATAAGCTGGTTTGCGAGGGTGAAGAGACCCGCGGATGGCTGGGGGCAAGAACAAACACACCATATGCTCAATGTTAGCTATGTCGAGAACAGAACCATAAGCTTGATACATTTGAGGAGTTGAGGAGGACAGCGTGGAGTACATGTTACAGGGAACTTGAAGAGAGACTTGAGGGGTGGCATGAAGGAGTGACTTGAGGTGGCATTGACGCATGACTTGAAGGGGCACAAGACAGTTCTGGGGGGAAATGCCACGGAAGAGAACAACGAAAGATCTAGGGTCTTGCATGGACATGGTGAAGGACAGAGTACAACTTCGAGGACCAGGAAGACCCAAAGCGAGGTGGAGAAGATGAACGGAGAGGAAGAGAGACAATTGTTCCCATCAATTACTTGCCATTGTTCTTTGGTGCGCAGAGCCGGATGATCGCGGAGCTTCAATGACTTGGCGAGATTGGCAACTTCGTAACAACTGCATACAGTACGGCCACCTGTAACATTGGCATCAAAAATTTAATAGTCTGAAAACAATTGAAGAATGAAAGATGCTTAGACAGAAAGACGACTGCAGTTTTACCCTGTGTATGAGCCTGGACTATGAATTAAATATAAGCGTCACGGTTAGTTTGAGCTCCAGAAAAGTGACTGCGTAAGTTCTCCAAATATATAGCTTGAAAAGACAAAGAGTTGAAAAATCCAGAAAAGCGTCGGAAAAGAACTTGTTGAGTTGTTGATGTGGTCTTGAGTTTCAACCCACGGTAGTTCCTCGCACGCCATCACAAGCCCGATAACGGCTTGTGATGGCTTATAAGCCAATATAAGCCGCCCTGCCAGTGGCTTATAACACCTTACAATCTCTTCCAAGCCAGTAATCCTGCTCAAGCCGTTACAACCCAAACAGGGTTTTTCCGACATATAAGTTGATTTCACTGAGACTCTGATTTCGAGAACCATAATGAACACGCTTCGCGAGCCTACAATTAAAGTAAAGACCAAGAATCAGCCAAGTAATCTGGGAAACAAACGAGCGACCGAAAGAACCTTTTCCCTTGCAGATCCCCCCCCAAACTCGATCCCCCTGAGGCAAGCCAGGTCAATGGCTAGCTAGAGCTCCATTATCTATCTAATGTACCTATGTATGTACACCGACCAAATTAACGCTGAACTCAAGTCAATATGAATCGGATTGAGATACAAAGACGGGGTGGGATGGGATACTTGCTTCGTGAAGTATCCTCTGCCAAACAGAAAGTCGAGTCTACATTTCTGTGATAGAAATAGGTCAACGTTGTCCAAGAATGGGTTGGTGGAATGAAAAATACACTATCCTGAAGATTTTGAGATTCGGGCAGCATTCAACTCATTGGATCATATTCGAATGTCTGTAAGCGATCGTGAGCCCAGGACGAGAGAAGGGAAGGATGGGATGGGATGGGACAAATCTGTTTATATTGTACTATCAGTTGAACATTAAAGACGGAACTTTGTATCACAATGAGAAATAGTAAGAAAGAACGAGTTGAGTTGTTGAGTCGAATATCATACAGCTTAGCTCCACGCAGTCCGGGAACCTGAACTTGAGGTGAGTTGATGTGAGTTGACTACATCCACAATTGCCAGTCAATGAATCAACGAAGCTAGCCTGAGGCTTGGCTTGGGTTCCTTCGAATGACTGATTCAATGAATGCATGTACCTCAGCTATGCATTATCTCAGTTCCTTGTCCAACATAGGATAAATCCACGAAGCGCACCACATTTCAAGCATAGTTCCTGCAAGACAGGCATAGTTTCGGCCTTGTGAAGGATCTGGTACGAAAAGGAAGTCGGTGTAGTTGGTGGCACCGGTTGGATATTTTGGTCGAACTCAGGGTGTGCCCTTGTTCAACTTCATTTTTACTGGTCGTTTCCTTGCCTCCAGACGCTCGGCGATGGTCTGGTTTAATTTCTGCTTCATATTATTGGTGTTTGCTTGCTACCTCTTTAATTACAGCTTCACTGATCTTGTTATTCCTGGTACCGTTTTAGGTTCCAGGTCTCACCTCCGTAAATACCTTACTTCGATCATGGCCTCGATCGTGGATTAGCTAACATCAACACTGCCACGCGGTAACACCGCAGAGGCCGATGGATTTTTCGTGTCAAAACATCGGCTGCAAACATGTCTTGCTTTTGGGCCATATTTTTGCAGTCCGTCGGAAAATGGTATAAACACGATAGCTTTTCCAGCCATTTTTGACAAGAAAACACGCACAAAAACATATACCTCTTTGTCTCCAAAAAATTGCTGATTTTCCGTGGTTTTTTTCATCTGGGAAAAGACCTCGATTTCGAGTCCAAAAATGCGAAGTTCCTTTGTTCATTTACTGTTTCAGCCTCAAAATTAAGTATGTTTTCCTTCCCGAAATAGGTCATTTTTGGATAGATCTTTAGTGCCCAAAAACGTGCCATGGTTTGGGCAGATTTGGATACGGAACATTGCACAAGGTGGGAAGATTTTTGGGTTAGTGTTTCTTATGGTGGGAAAAATATTCCTCAACAGGGAGGCATGTTTGGATGTCGTGCTTTGGTCCCAAAAATCCATCGGCCGCAGCTGTGTAACTCCCGACCCCTGTGGCTGAAGAATCATTAAAAGGTCTCCTCAGATTCCCGCCAAAATCATGGATTACCAATCACCCGTGATTGTCCGCGTATCTCACCCGCTCCGTCGCGGTACACTGCCTCACGGTAACTCCCGGCCTGGTGGCTGGAAAATCGTTAAAACGCCACCTCAGATCACCGCCAAAATCGTGGACTATGAATCACCCGTGATTATCCGCGAATTTTGCCCGACCTCACCCGGTACACCACGGCAACTCCCAGCTCCGGTGGCTGAAAGTCGTTAAATGGCCTCCTCAGATTGCCACCAAAATTGTGGATTATAAATTATCCGTATTTCCCCGTTGCTCCGCCCGATTTGTCCCGAGGTATACTTCATCTTTAACTGTCAACCATCCTGCTAATTGTTTGCACAACCGGAGTACGAAAATTAGAACCCGCGACCACGCGTCCTCTGCCCCGAGCAAGAAAATTTATTATGTTCTTTACTAATTCTCTGCACTGACCACTGAATGACGTGGGATTAGGCCTCTGCGAGGCGGGTGGCTGAACCTTCGGGAGGCTGCACAAAGACTCTCCAATACCTGAGCAATAGCTTTTCAGACTTCATACATAGGTGTTAATTCTAAGTAGATTTTCAGGCAACAGACTTTCGGTCACATCAACCAGCTCTCACTGTGCCACATTGCAGCGGAAGTCCGGAGTAAAACAGTGGCCGCTGGTGGTCATCAACTGATGTTGATTAGAGATGAGTCTTGTCGCGATTCAATGGTACTTTGAATCAATCCACCAACTGCCACAGGTGTTCACTGGTCCAACCACTGCTGAACTCCAGTAAAATTCACTGGAATTCATTGACGAAGGTTGTTTTTCCTCTAAAAATAATCAATAAAGACTATCCATTTTGACTTCCTTTCTGCGTAGGGAAAATATAACCGAGCAATGAGTCTCATTCAGACTAGGCTCCATTTGTTGATGGCTTCTGTGTTGTTGAAGCCAACCAGCAGGTTATGGATGAGTATCAAAAGCCTTAAATCAAAATCAAAGATGTTGGTGTGTTTGAGCTTCCTTGAAATGTGAACATCCAAGTCTTGGCACATCCTTGGAATACTTATCAACCATCAATTTCCTTGAAATGAGACTGGGAGAATCAAAAGCGGCAGCCTCAAGGAGTTGGGAAAGAACCACTGATCACACTTATTTTGGCGGAAACCGGCGAAAACACTGTAATACAATCCAGTGGGCTCCACTGGAATACAGTGGCCATCACTGAGTATTTGCGGCACAAAATGAGACATTGATCTCCGGTAGAAACTGTTGAACCGACAACATTAACCTTTGCCGAACGGTGCCGATCAGCCGTTTACCAGATTTGTGTGGAAGCCCGACTGGAGTATTGTTGCCATCAGTTTCAAGATGGCAGCCGAGACCGGAGCGGCATGTTCAAACTCAGCTCACATTATTACTGCTCCGCAAAACGAACCTCTGACATTCGGCAAATTTGTGGAGATGGCTACCTCAGCTATCCTTCATACTCAACTCTATAAAAGTCTTGCAGGATACACTCCGTGCTGATCTTACGGCAAGGAGATGGCAGTCCAATGGAGATGAAGTGATCACGTAGACATGGCAATTGATACGCTGCTTGAACACTAAACAAAAGTGACTCATCAACTGAGCACAATTTTGAGGGATAATAAATTGTACGCCACACCAAAAAATCCAGGAAAATGAGAGGGAGGAGGATCAGTAGGGATTTTATCACTTGGACTCAAAAAATCCCCTTGGTACTTCTCTGCTGCTCTGATTTTCAATGATGACCAATCCCAGATGACGAATTCTTTGTTTGTACTTGTAGCAAAATAGGCCGAAATTCAAGTTCTCCAGGGCAGCTAAACCTCCGGTTCAGCCAATAATGCTACAGTACCTTGATTAGTAGGCATTTTGGTATGGGACGCCAGCACAAGGCATGATCGAGCAAGTGAACGCAGATCAAACATGATCTGATCAGTGATCTGAGTTCCACATGGCACAGGCTACGTTTCCCACCGGTCCTCTGATGCTCCATCCCTCCATTTGCCCACTTTCCTCTCTCCTTCCTACAAACATGGCCCCGCCAATCACCATCGAGGTCGTCAATGGGCCAGAAGAACACCCTGGAGCCCCTCCACTCAGGTTTTCTCCCCATATAATCTTGCGCATGAATGACTGATTTGTCTGGGCTGATAAATTTGAGCAACACTCGAACGATGAATCTCATTTTTTGGCTATTCTGCACTCGGTTTGTGTGGTCAATTTCCCAATTGATCACTCAGAAATCGCTCAAGCTGTAATATGAGCCTTGGATCTCTAGCAGTTGACTGAAATGGTGCTGGGGCGCCGGCATTGCTCCTAATCTCACATGTGATATGTTCATTTCAACCTTTGAACCGATTATCTCCTGTATTACTGATTTGACTTAGTTCAGTGGTTTCTTTGTTTAACTTTTCCATTCGTTGTTTTTTTTGAAAACTTTGAAACTTGAGCGAGGAAGAGAGGCCGCCGGGTTGGAATTCCTTCTCCTACGGAAAAGTGAAACAAAGCCCAAAGATGCGAGACCTTGAATTTCCCTCTACATAATAACAAGTGACAAGGAAATGACAAAAAGAGGGGCGGCCGGAGGCCGTGGAATCCTACATCCCGCCTCACTTTCAGGAAGTGGATGAAGTGAAGAGATGCAGATGGTTGAATGCGGCCGGAGGCCGCGAGACACTGCATCCGAATTATCTTTGTGAAAAGAGTACAAAATCAGGCAAAGAAACAGAAAATGTGTGCAGCCGGATGCCCAAGGCTGAGAAATCTACCTTTCTCTGTGGCGGATGTGATGATTCTGGTACAACCTGACCCAGCCTCCAGAGCTATAGGTACAGCTCGGTTCAGCGGTACCAGGGGTGCCCGGAATGCGTTGTG
The DNA here is from genome assembly GCA_014462655.1 of Mycena venus. Classification (NCBI taxonomy): domain Eukaryota; kingdom Fungi; phylum Basidiomycota; class Agaricomycetes; order Agaricales; family Mycenaceae; genus Glaucomycena; species Glaucomycena venus. Next base: position 2,678,944 of record JACAZI010000020.1, read on the forward strand.
AATGGTTTATAGGTCAGTGAATATGATGGGCACGAGTTCTGCGTTGATTTGTGGCCCAAGTTAATATGCGTGCTTCTTTTTGTTCAATTCGACTTAACTGGCCTCTCTTCTGACTTCGGCCCGGGGAACGTAACATTTGCGAGGGCTAGTTAATTTTTCTGATTGAATTGAAGTGCGCGGTCGGTTGTCCTTCAATCTCAATTTGACTGACTTGTTTATAGTATATGGACCATAATTCCTTCCGTGGTGACTTTGTGGATGAACAGTTGGTGCGTAATTTATTGCCCTTCGTCTTATGTTGGCTGATCCTGCAACCGACGGTGACAACAGATCGCGATCATAATTTAAAGAGTAAGCAATCTCTAATACAAAAGGTGTACAAGCTTGGAATCCTGAACGGAGTGCCACGAAGAAAAATTACTCTCGGAATCACTTCAGAGCAGTCACCAGTCATACTTACACCCCTTTGCTGCAGACGAGACGCGGAACAATCTGGGTCGAGCGGGGGTTTGCCTGCCGGCAGCTAAGGTATTTTCAAGGAGAATTGAAGTCCGAAGCCACCTTTGAGAGTTGTTTCAGTTTCCATTTCGGACAGTAGGCCTATATAGAATAATATTCTGGAACTCTCTGTATTCCCTGAAACACCTCTGAATTATTTGGAGCGTGGTTGACTTTTTGAAATGATGTGTAATAAGTTGAATATGGCGAGACTCGAATCGGCTTGCCCATGTTTTCATGGCCCGATGGCCATCATACAGTGTTGTATTGATTTTATTCTTGAAGGGCAAGCATGCATGGAAATTGAGACGAGAGAAACACAGAAATATTTTTTCTGGCAAGGGACTGTTCAGAAGGAGAACTGCCAATAAGTATGAGGGTAACGAATTGAGCTGGAAATAGGTTGACCAGCAACGAGTCCGGTTCCGCAGTGTCGAGGGTGCCCGAAGGGCCATATGAATTACTTTCACTCACTATACTTTACTTACCTGCCACAAGTGAAGTAAAGTGACTTTGGCAGGCTAAGTTTTTCCAAATAACTTTAGTAACCATTGACTTCAGTGGTTACTAAAGTTACTTGGCCTGCCACAACTGACTTTACTTTACTTGTGGCAGGTAAGTAAAGTAAGGTGAATGACAGTAGCTTTAGATGATGTCATCTGATGGCATAAGTTACTTTTGCCAATTGCGTTGATCTAACTTGGCAGGCCATATTACTCCAAGTTACTTGAGACAGCTTGAAGTAATTTGAAATAAATTCATTTGCATTTTGTCAGAGAGTCTAAATACCTGACTTGGTTGATCTTTCTGTTGTGAGATGAATGAGCCTCTCATGCCGGTGGGTCACATAGGGCACCAGACTGTAGAAGTTAGGCTGGTGGGGTCTCTGCTGCAAAGTGAAGAATGTTAAAACCACAGTACCTGCATTTTTAAATTCAGGATTCGGTACATTGGACATTGAATGTGAAGCTACAATCAATATTGCACCCCTCAATACACACCTGAACTGCAGGGCAAATCCCCGGATTCCAGGAAAGGATCATCTTAGCTGCAGCACATGGACAGACATACACAGACCTATGCAGAGCTACATGGAGTGTGTGTAAGCCCCTACACAGAGGCAGTCTGTATAGCTGTGCCTAGGGACCTAGACTGAAAGTAAGTCTAGGAAGGCCTTGAACGCAGTGCTTCTGAGGATACACCACGACCGAAAAAACAAGTGTGTCCACCATCTGTTAGCGATTCGGTGCAAATATTAAAATCGTGACAGCTAAGCTCAAACTGAAATCCAATCCGGTCTCGCCGCCCATAACCATACCCATCCCGACCGTCAAGCATCTTACGATCGACGGTAGCCCTCGCAGATGCCTTCCTTCTCCTCGGACTTTGAAGCAAGCCCCTTCTAGAAGGTCCCCTGGTGCGCAGAGCAGGAGCTTCGTGGGCTTGTTCTCAACCTATCGTCGACTGCAATTTTGGGGGAGTTGTATCCACTGATAACTGGTTCCTTCATCATATGCACACAACCAAGGATGGCTTGCCGATAAGATTCAACAGTAGGGGAATAGAAAGAAAAATAACAAAGAGAGAATTCACGTATATAAAATATCTCTCGGATGCGGGGAGTCGAACCCCGTATGCCGCGGAAAGCCCTCAAGAAACGGAATTTTGAGTTGCGGCAGTGCGCCTCGCACCACATCGGAGTTCTTTCAATCTGGTTGCTGGATTGATGAAGTCATGCTGCTTGGACAAGAGGATATGGTGATACGCCTATGGCGCGGCTGAGAGCGGAGCTAAAACAAATATACAATGGAGGGGAGAAGGGGATGGACAGCCACTCTGAGGGCCGTAGAACCTGAGGTGCGAGGAGTTTCAGCTTCGTTTAGCACTGACTCGCAAAGTAACAAGTAATAAGAAAAATACTGAAGTGTGCGGGAGGTCGAGTGCAGCGATGGCGAAGGCTGCTCAAAGTGAGTACTAAGACGACGAAGGACAATGAGGGCGACGAGGGACACGAGGGCGAAGGCGAGGGCGATAGGCGGACGATTTAAGCTGAACTGCGAGGGGAAAACTTCGTTGTTATTGAAGGTGAACTATCTAAGATTTTATAGTAAGTTTTTAGTTATGTTGTAGACGATGAAAAGGGGTTAGAGATGCTAAAATTAAACCAAACTGTACAAAGTGAAACAGGGAGGCAGGTGGTAAGAGACAAGATAGGGACGAGTACAAGAGGAAGTCTAGGAAAGGAATAAACCAGGGGAGTTTCCAGGGGAAACTAGGAGTACAGGGAAGGCGGCTTGCAGGGAAGGCGGGGACTACGTATCAGGGATGCGTGCGGGCTGAACAATACATTTGCGGTGGTCTCGTCGGAGATAGCAGTTTGGATTGTTCCGTTGTCGCATCGCCACATGCGGCGATCAAGGTTTTGACATGATTCCGTGGCCAGCGCCGATCCATGTTCATCAATGGCACTCACAAGACACGATGGCAGCTGTTCGCATCTCTCCTTCAGGGTGGAATTGTTTTTGCAGAAACAGTGTGCTGGGTATCCGGACATTGCAGACTTGTTCACTGGACCACTAGTGCCCCCTTTCCTTTTGCTTTTCTTTATTTCTATCTTTCTCATTTGAATTTATGCAATTTCTGTTGGCCAACACGGATACAGCTTCAGGGGCGAATTCTTCTCCATTCAACACTGTCTTTCATGGTGATTTTCAATACAAAGAGTAGATTTCCCAACAATGTGTCTGAGTGTACCATCTAACTGTATTTCAGCTCACTTAAAAATTGAATAGTAAGCCCGACTCCCCTGCGTGTTGAAGAAAAGGTTTGTCTTTAGGTAGATAAAGTCGTGCAGCAGAAAGTCAAGTGCTGGGGAATTGCTCAAAATCTTTCGAAATCTCGGCCCTAGGGCCCTGTATGCTGTGTCCCAGAAGTGGCTGGACGTTTTTTAAAAGGCGTTTATCTGTTCATCCTTAGACAGTGTCAGGATTTTCTCACCAGTGCACGCACTCGATCAACAATGATAGCGTCGTCCCCTAACGAGCCCTCTGCAGAGGTGCCGTCCTTGACCGCCTATTAAATGACTGTGAAGGTGAAGACGATGGTATACTTGCATCAAATGTTCTTGATGTTGGGGGGGGTTATATTATACTTGCGTGGTCAACAACATGAACAACGAGTTTACCGAAGACAAACAGGTAGGTATGTACGGGTGTTTATCCATGCATTAAATCTACTGGATGTCATCGGAGCACGCACCATTCCAGGGGGTCGATCATTACAAGACGCTGGCAATCTGGGGACCGTTGTAATGAGCAATCCACGGGCGTTCTTTAAGCTTGACCGCGCAAACCGGCTCGGTCCTGCGCTACTTAATATCACCCTCAAAACCATCCAGACTTGGCTCACCACAAGTCTAAAGAGCGATCCCAAGGTTGTAGTATTGGCAAAAGGCCTTCATCAGGAAATTTTAGTTCGACTGGCTGGGGCTGGCTTGGGCTGGAGAGCTGGCGGAGCCTGCCAACTCATGCCAGAATTGATATGGCGTCAGAATCGCATTTTCTGCCAGAATTGTACATCCGCAAATTTTACTTGCAGAGGACTTGGGAAACCAGTAGGAAACTATTCCAAATTGTTAAAGTGCCATTTGAATTGAAATTATTTTAGTCCGCATACAGTGTCCGAGTGGCTCTCACTCAGAACAAGTATGGAGTATGGAGACTTGCAACAGATCTTCAAGTTGTGTGTTGCCAACTTGCCATTAATCTGTGTGGGGCTCATGACCAGGAAAAATCTTCTTGGACAGAGCATGGTCGAGCCCAGCCATGACCATGCGTTGGTAAGTGAGGAGCATGCGAAGAAGGTTAAGTCTTAGCCGGGACCTGCCGATAACAGATCAACATGTGTCTGGTCTGTGCGCATGTTGATGTTCGATCGAAATTCGGTGTCGTGTCTCTTGTCTCTTCCCACTACCTCGCGCCTCCCATCCTTCTGCCTTCCGGTCATCCATTGCCCTGCCGCCCCCCTTATGCCCGTCTACACTTTCTGCCACCATACGTCAAGGTTCCAAGCCCGAATGTTGTCTCGCGCGGTATCACGAGGCACAACTTAACACGTCTCAAGCATGACTGACTATCTCCTGTCTTTGCCCCGTTTTTTGCGGTGTTTTTTCCCTTCTACTGCGCTCTCCATTCGGCCATTCTATCGTCATACAGACTAGCACATCCGTCCCTTTTGTAATCCTCAAACGGTCCATTTTCAAACTTCGCTCGGAACTCTCTAGCTTGTTCTCTCTCATTGTTCAAAGTCTATCATTTCCAAGTTCCCAACTGTGCTGAACTCTTGGCTCACTTCATATCCCTCAACATCCTCAAGTCTAATGGTTCGTGATCGAGACGGAAGTGGGCAATGCCCTGGGGCCAAAGGTGCCATGAGGAGGAGCATTGTGGTAGGGAATGTGTCGTTGAGATATGTGTCGAGTTCCGTCCCATGATCTCCCTCGCTGATATCTGCAAAGGACTATTCCAGGGCGCCAACTGCCTGTCAATATATCACTTCTCGGATTGCACACCGGGGAGGGGTGGCGGGATAGTGCTAAATATCCATCTAGCTCGCTTGATGTAATGCCTCAGCTCCTCATGCACCTTGTATCATCATTACGTATTATTATATTTTTTGCGCACTATTCCTGGGTTGCTTATTTGGAAAGGCTGAAGTTTCACCAGGAAGTGCCCCCTGGAAATACCCCCCTCTGCAGTGTACTACTTGGCACCCCACCTGTACAAAACTTGCACCTCAGGCTACCCCTACCTAACCCCCATAGGGCCAAATTTTTGAGGGTAGTTAATTGGGCCTGTAGAGGGTGTTTTTAGGTGGGTGTCCCATGCTGCATGGGACATCCCATGCTTTATACTGTTATGCCTTGGGACATCCCTCGCAGGTTCAAAATCCTGTTTGGAATATCCTACTGAATCATTAAGTGGGTAGGACTTCTGGCACCAGCTGGGAAGAAAAAATGCATTTTCGGGCCTATTTATGCTCATGATCCATAGTGATCCACGGAGCTGTTCACGGGGGGTTTCATTCCATGTTGAAGTGGGTACAGTGGGTATATTATCATTATCATTCTTATTTTCTGAGCAAACTGCAATACGGGCATGCTGGCCACCGGTTGAGTACTGCAGTACAGATACTTTGGCCTGCATTTGAATACGGTACATTGGCCTGCCCTCAAACATCAAAAAACGGGTACTTTTGCCCATGCTCGGATATTGAAACACGGGTACATTTGCCATGCTCAGATATCAAAATGCAGACCTCAGATATCAAAATACAGGTACATTACACTAGTGAAATACAACCTTTGTCCAGATAGGAATATGTCATCTGAACAGATATGCTCAGATCACAGGTATTCCTGAAGGGGATGTTTATCCAGAGTGGGATGTCCCATGTGTTTTCTATCAACAATGGGACATCCCAACTATTTTTTATCAGGAGTGGGACATCCCATCCATTTTCTAGCCAGAGTGGGATGTCCCATCCATTTTCTATCAAGAGTGGGATGTCCCATCCATTTATGCCTCAAAGCTCATGGGGCCATGTGGTGCTCTGGCTTGGTTTGGGACTGGGCAAGGTACTGGACAGCAACGTTCCTTGACAGGCAAACCCTGTGCTGTACAACAATTGACTGTGTATGGGGGCAGCCCAATCAGCGCCTCTACAAACAGCCAACCAGCGATGTGTGGATCTGGACTGCCGCATGCAGAAAGTGTAAGCAGGGGGGAGCAAAAGGAAGCGGCAGTGCTAGATAAACCCAAGAAGATCTATATGCTGGATGGGAAACTCGGGCCAAAGTTCTGGAACTAGATGACCCAGAGAAAATGGACTGAACACACGGAACTAGCAGCTGACCAGGATCTGGTTGGGTGTTCAGAGGAGCGGCTTACAGGGCATGGTTCTCAACCTTTCAGCTTGTCATTGGCTTTTGGATCTCTGGATTCAGTACAGGGTTGACAGCAATGCAGATAGTCAACACACTGGCCTTTGGCAGGGCTACTCAGGTGCCAACCGTCATGGAAATGGGTCGATAGAGCTGAGTATGGAGTGGTTTAGAGCTCTCAAGATTAGTCTGGAGCAAGCACCAAATCCAAGCAGCCTATATCTACTTCTCATTTGGAACGAGAGCTAAGACCTGAGGACCAGAAGAATGTTAGATTTCATCCTCCTTTTGTAGAACACGTTTTCTGCAAGACCCCACGCTTGGACAACGTTCCCCAGAAAGATCCATGACAGTCAGAACCAAGGAGCTGCTGCTTCGCCCGTGCTGGTTCCAGGACCTAGCATCAAGACAATGTTTTGACCACGTAGATGGGCAAGCACCAGCAAGGTAAGCTCCTGGAGAATGTTGGACTGGTCTGTACTGGGGAGAGTGGTGACAAAAACAAGACCATAGGCTGTTATTTGGAGAAGCATTTCAGTCAATCTATTGCTTGTGTAATTAGAGTCATGAGTGAGATAGCCAGCTGGCTCAAAGAGAGAGCCGGCAGCTATCACCATGACAAGGATGGTGAATGATATGAAATTTACAATAGAGCCAGAGTGCAATCACAGCCTGAAAGGTGGTCCCCACCACAGAGCCATCATGAGGAGGCTTGTACTTGGGCTTGGCAAAGTGGCGCTCAGTGGCGGCATTCCTGTCCTCGTTGGCTATGGCAGTGCCTAAATGTGTTGGAGCTGAAGATGAGGCAGAAAGTTAAAGACCTGTGAATGTTCCGACTGAATTGTGAAACAAAGGCTGAAGTAAGCGGCGCAGTGGGAGAATAAGTAGAGGAGCTGGAGGCTTAGACTCGTAACCAGTCTGCCTACAATGAGCAACGAATGTGGCAAGCACGTTGCCATAGGCAGACTGGTACAACTAAATGACTCCAGCTACATTTATCTTGAGATCTGTCTCCTCAGATTTTTGCAAAGCATCCCAGGATGTGCAAACCAGAACCTCAAATTTGACTGAGAATTGATGGGACTGTGCAGCCACAATGATGCCGATGACCGGCACCTGCCTAAGATTTCAAACTCCGGGCTCAGCCCTTTTGTTTGGCCTGAGTTGTACCAGCCTGCCTACAGCAAAGTGCTTGCCACAACTTTTGCCATTGTAGGCAGGCTGGTCACGAGCCTACTGGAGGCTGAGACATCACAAAACTGCTGAAAGAAGAGGAAATTAGGTAGAGTTATATGGCCAAGTCATAGTGAGGGAAACTTTTGGAGATGGATAAGTACTAGAGAGTCTTCGGGAATCTGGCTTTCAGACCATGGCTTGCCATAAGCACAAGGGGCTGTGATGGTCTAACTGGTAGACATATAATACACCGTTAGCGTGGAGAATGAGTTAATTAAGTGAGAGGATCTCCAAGATAAAATCTGCTGTAGGATATGGGACATGGGAATGCAGACACCCTTCTAGTGAGAATCCATGCTGTTGAACAACGTGCATGCAAGATTTTCAATCTAGTGGTGGCCGCAGGCAGCACATGCCTTGTGGGCATTTGTTAAACCTGGTATGAGTGAGTTTTTGGAGAAAGAGGTACAGAACAGCGTGTACATATTTTAAAATGGCCTGAGGGCTTGCAATAGAAATGAAGCTACCACAGCCACCACAGGGAAAGGCTGAGCCATCAAAGCAGTGGGGATGGGGACAATGTGGCTATGTCAGAAGTTTTGTCAGACAATTATATGGGCTGGCTCATTGGCCCAAAGGTATTATGCTGCGAGAAAAAAAGCGCACAAAATGAACAATGAATGTGCCATGGAAGCACATGGATGAGCACCAGATGTGCCATAGAGACGCAACATTCTGTGATGCTAGCCAGCAGCTGAGCATGCTTGATAGGTGTAACCTAGTCTCAGTACCAACCTGCCATGACATCCCAATCTGGGAGCCTTGTCATGGCAGTCTGGGATCTAACAGCTTAGCCAGACTCTTGTATATGACAATGTTGTGGCGGCCAAAAAATGATTTTCACAGTCAGCAGTGCCACAGCCCAATGTTCAAGCATCATTCACAGTGTCCAAGGGATGCCAAACCCAATTCTGAGTAGGCAAAAACATTTGAATTGAATTCAAATGTTTTATTGCAGCTAAATCCACATCAAAATTGGCTGAGAACATGGTGCAAGGGCACTCAAACTCGTGAAAATCAAAGTGCAAAGCTGGTACTGAGACTAGGTGTACCCCCGCCAGCAGCGAAGCCACATGTGTCAACATAGCAAGAACTAACATTTTCACTGTAAGCACAGGAAAAAAAAAATGAGGAACAGACAAGTGGAAACATCAAGCAGATGCACCTGCAAAATAAATGGAGAGTTTGTGGTAGCCACCTGTAGCAACCTAGGTGGCTTCCAAGGCATGTGGAGTGGGGTGGCCCCATTGCAGCCAGGTCGCTTTTCAAACGACATCACTGTTGGTACTGTTGGTGTGAATAGATAGATCTCTAAGGCTCATATCCTTTGGCAAAAGACATGTCTTTCTTTGCATTTCTCAGGCCACATTAGAGAGTTTGTGCAGATCCACCGAGGTGCCTACAGAGGCATGTGGAGCGGGGTGGCTCCAGTGCAAGGTGGCTTTTCTAGGTGGCCTGTTTCATTGTAACCCTGTGTTCCTTTGAATTGTTTTCTTTCTCAATGCTGTGGTCCTTAGCCCCCTTGTCATCATTGCCGTCTCCTTCTCCTCTGGAGGGCCAGGAGATGCGGAATTCTTTTTTGCCAAGCTTATATGTGTACATTCCTGCCTGTTCTTGCCTGTCAACGATTTCTTGCATGTCTTTCACCAAAAGATATGAACCTGAGGATCTATTCACACCAACAGAACCAAGAGTGATTCCATTTGAAAAGCCACCTGGCTGCAATGGGGCCACCCCGCTCCACATGCCTCGGAACCCACCTAGGTTGCTACAGGTGGCTATCACAAACTCTCTAATGAAATGCACTGGGTACTGACAGTCCACTACAGAAGATGGAAGACTTGATCAGATTATTGTCTGCAAACTTCTGAGCAACAAAATTTTTAGTGCAGTTTCTAGTCAAGCTTGGTCACTAGCAGTTCGTACTCTCTTTGTTCCATGGTTGGCAAAGACACCGCCAAAAGAGATTGCTTCTCATGTGCAGAAAAATGCGCAAATTGTTGCAGATCTCCAGTCTGTCAGTGCAGTGATCAGACAAATTGCAATGTGGGGAAAGTGGGTGATTGCTGATTAAACGGGTGGGCTGATAAAGCCGGACTTTGTATCTGCAGCTGAGTTTCAAGGAGATCAGAATTTGGAGGATTGATACCCAGATTCCTGTGTTCAAATTCAGTTGTTTGTCTGGAAACCACAACTTGCATGATTTTAGAGTATGATTCTCCTGTCAGTATACATTAGAGAGGATGCGCAAAAGCCGCATGGGCAGCATGCGGCTTCATGCGGCTTTTTGTGCATTGTGCAAAGCCGCACCAAAAAATTTGTTTGGATGGGGATCCAAAGCCATATTTTCGAATATATTACATTCAATTAAGGGTATTGGTCGCATCTAGTGAGTCTGGGGTATGGTGAGCGTTGAATTGATGATCACTCCAATGCGGCATGTGTGATGTCATCCCATTAGCAGCACAGTGATGTTGGAAATGTCGTCAAAATAGGACATTTCTCAGGTGTTCTCTACAACTGAATTCAATGATACTCAAGAGGCACAGGGTTCAGGCCTGGAATACAGGTTTGGAGGTCATTGACCTCATTATTATATATATAAAAAACCAAAAATCCCGTGCGGCTTTGCGCAAGTTCCAAAAGCCGCATACGGCTGATGCGCATCCTGTCTATTATTTCTGGTGTTGAGATATGTGCAGGTACACCAGCAGGCAGCACCCGAACTTTCATCCACCTCACAGACGTTTAAAGCACCAAATTGTCACCTGTGCCTGAGTTGCAGACAGGCCTAGCTCAAGCGACTCAGTAAATCCTCAGAAGACTTCCCAAATAAACAACCAAGTCATGTCACCCTGTCCCAATCACTTCACTTCATGTTAAAGAAAATGAGTGACTGCCTTGGGCAGTTGACCCCCTGGATTTCATCATATATTTAATATATTATGGGCCCCCTCTGTCCTTGGGAAGTCTCAAATCAAGTATGAGCTAGGCCAAACCTTAGAAACTTGGTTTGCATGATAGTGCTGATGGATCCACCATCCTCCTCTTGGCATTAGGGTTCTTCATAGTACACCCAATTCTGGGGGGAAAGGAAAAAAGAGGCACAAAAAATGGTTTGAAATGGGGCATCTGTGAACACCCTGGCTTGAGGCTCCCTTTGTGTACCCTTTTTCACACCCATTCGCCTCTCTTTCCCCATTCAATATAGTCTGGGTGCTCCTATCATTCCTCAAAGGTCCCATGGTATCCCAGATGTTCAAAAAGACTGAAGTAATTTTTCTTAGTCTTAGCTCAATATCGGCAAAGTGTGAAAAAATCACTCCTCTGGCAACCATTATCTGACAGTTTTTCATCCAGCTCACAGACATCTTCATGTACAGCCATGTTTTCAGTCCTTCCTTTGGCAGCGCTCTTTCACCCTGCTGACCTGTGTTCAACTTTTTGCATCCTTCTAGCTTGAGATCTAGCAAAGAAAAACACATGTTAGGTAGAAGTACTTTTGAACTTGCTGTACCTCTGATGGCTTATTACTAGCCATGCTAAGCCACCATACCATAAAATCTTTGAGCTCAACTGGATTCCAATACAAAGGAGAAACTTCCCAGAATGACCATGGACTTTGCATGGTGGCCAGGAACCAAGGGACCTCAGTTGCTAACAGGGATCTGGCTGTGGGGGGTTTCTCAGTATGAAACTGTAGTTCAAACAGCCAAAAAAAAGACACAACCTGATAGGATCAGAACCACGTGCAGGGGGATCAATTAACAAGGAAGCACAGCTATCAAGTGTAAAGCTTCAGAAAAATATAATGCTTCTTACAACTTTTCTAATGGCCTTCAGAATAAAGATATTACTTTTTTTTTTTTTTCAAAAAAAAAAAAAAAGTAAAATGCCAACACTTCAATACCTCGCTCTCACTGCAAATGATCAAGAACAAGAATTAAGAAAACATAACTACTCATACATGAGGACAAAAATGAGATGAAAATGGCCAACTTTGAAACCCCCTCCTGTACCTTTCAAAAACAAAGCCAAAAGGAGAGTTTCCTTCTCTTGAACACATTTCAATGTATGACAATGAAGGAGGTACACAATGCAGAGGAACTGTGAGTGTGGAAGGGGAAAAAAACAAAGGAAAATGGTGGGAGATAATCCACTGCAGAGATCTGATTCTTAACACAAGGAGGGCAAGCCGGAGAACCAAAACATCTCATTTTTTTAGCTTCATTTGTGTCTTTCCATTTAGAAAATGGAATGGAAATGAAGCAAAAATGAGGCAAAATGGCAAATTTGAATGATTCTTATGTATGTTTCACTAGCCATAGTCAGCTTTGCTTTATGGGAAAGAATACCCGTGAAATGAAGAAACAGCATTCTCCCTCTGTATTTCGGCTATCTTGGCAACAAATGAAGGTCCACAGGAGAACATTGGCAAGCGAGTGAGAGTGGACCTGTGGCGCAGGCGCGTCTGCTCCGCTAGATGGAGGGGAATCAGCGTACTTTCAAGGAGCCGCCCCCGTTCGATTCGGGGGCAGGTCATTAAACTTACCACCCCGTATCTGTTTTTCTCTTTTTCTTCATCTTTTTATCTCCGCCCACCAGACGCTGCTTGCCTCGGATCACAGGCTGAACAGGAGCCTTGCGACCTCAGTTACTCGTTGAATCAGTTGGCAGCTCATAAATTGGTCCGGTGAGTAGTATGTATTTGAGTGTGACCATTGAGTAAATGATCATGGCCATCTACCTGGCACATAAACCAGGCATCCGTAAATTGACGGGTGTTAAACCCTTGTCTCATTGCCACATGCAGATCTGTATTCAGTTTCCTTACTTAGGGCCCCGGAAGACAATGCAAATCTATGGCGCGTAATTGAGCTGTAACTCGGAGAGCTTGGTTTAATCTATTGGCCAATCGACCGGAATCGGGGATCTGGATGACTTATACTTGATTGAAGTGGCGGATAGTCAGCGGATGTAAGGGAATAATCTGGTTCAAACGTGCTCAAGTCAAACACAGAGTTAATGGATGGCCGCCGGCACAAGCACTTTGCCATGGGCAGGCTAGCACAACTTGGGACAAGCACAAAGGCTGATCCAAGAGAGTTTGAGGTGCTACCTGGTGCGGATTTTCGGCATCAGCGTGGTTACCTATAACTATGAATTCTTAGTTAAAATCCCGACTCAAAACTTCACCACAAAAAGACCTCATGAACAAACTGAAGAGATAATATTGGCAGTAAATGAGGGCTCCATTTTCATTTCTTTTTTCCGTTACTGTATCCAATTTGAACTGACCTCTGTAGGGAGGCAGGTAAGTCGGTGGGTATCATTACACGACCGGTCCAAAGAACCAACGCCGGTTCCAGGGATTTTCCCGGTGTACAAATAAGCATAATTACACCATCGCCCCTGGACTCCCCCCTGTCATATAAACCAAGCTCGCAAACCCCACAGGTTCCCCCATGCCCCACAGTAGAGTTTAGCCACCAGAAAGAAGCATAAGAAATGTATCTGGATTAGGCCTCTCACCGACTCTTATCTACGACACTGGTGTCGTGTAGAACTCAAGGACCTTTTGCACATATTTCCATAGCATAGAAATTGTTGAACGCTCGTAGATTATGGCCTTGATAAGCTCAATAATATCAAAGTCTGTAATCTTTCTCTGTATTTTGGGTCCGGTTTGGACCAGCTTTCCGAGGCAGACATTGTGTAGGTGAAGAACAGCGAGATTTTTTTGACAATGTCTAGGGACGGGCTGCAGTGCATAGTCCGTATACCGCAACTTTTCCAAGGTTAATTGATAGGTCGATAACATAATCGAGGCCAACGCTTCATGATGATCTTGTGTTTTGATCATGAATAGATAATGTCTTAGATATATTACGAGTAATTATGTTTACATAATTCTCGTTCTTAATCATTCGAAGCCCAGAAAAAGTGCTCGGTTTTTCATTAGGTCCGAGCTCATTCATGTAACGGTTTTATGCCGTAATTTGCCGTAATTTCATTAGAAAACTGACAACCATTAGATTTTTTTGTGATACTCTTCGGCTATTGGGAGTGACCGGTCCCGATATTGTTATTCAAATGTGCACTGTTTCAAGTTTTGATTTGTTCTCCTGTTGTCGATCAATCAGTTTCAGTTGCTAGAGCAGCAATAATTTGTTGAATTAATGTCCATAGGCATTGGACAAACTGTGTAATGATTGGCTGGATTCTCAGGCTTTGACCTTGGTTGTCCCAAGTGGTTGGTTGAGGAGGGGACAAAATTTGGTCATGTGCTGGCACGCGTTAGGAGTACTACGGAATACAATTTATCCGTGCAAGTGATCGGTTGATTAATGGAGTGTCAATCCAATTTCACAAGCCTGGGTTTTTCAGCCAACAATGGCTTCTTTTCTGAACACTATCTTCATTCAAACACACTGTTGTTGGTATGGGAGTATGTGCTGAGCGTTGTGGACATCGGATTTGTTGATACTCAAACCTTAATCTCAAAAAGAGGTCATATTCCTCCCTTCCAACCTTGTCTAAACTGCTTGGCATTGCCAAGGCCACAGGCCGGAACAAGGTACAATCAAAATGTCAATACCCTGATGCGACCCGCGTCAATATCCTGATGTGGCCTATGTCTGTTTTCCACTCCACCTGGTGATCATCCAGTTCACTGCTCCATTTGACGATATGAGAAAGCTCGTAGTCCACCGGTACCTAGGGGTTGCGACCGTACCATATACGGTGACACGCCTGCCGACCGTTCAAGCACGAGCAATACCTTCAAAAGGTAAGTACGCAAGAAGGGTGCAGGAATATAAAATATGCGAGAGTCTCAACAGCGACGGTGCCGTGACAGGTAACCGTGCGGCCGAGTGATACGGGAAGGAAACTGCGTGCAGGAGGCGGTAGATGGCGAGCGTAGACGTAGGCGGTGAGCGTATGGCAAGAACGAAACGAAGCGAGTACGAGGGCGAGGACGGAGGCGGAAGCTAATGCTGAATTTCGAGGCTGAACTGTGGGGAATCAAGATTGGATGCTGGGGCATGAGAAGCGGGGAGCGGCGGTGCTGAAGACGGCGGTACGGGAGATGAAGGCTGGGAAAATGGCATGGGAACAAAAGTTGAAATGTGCGAGTCGAAATTATGGTTCCCCAGGTGCAATGCGGCATTGGGAGCGAGAGCGGAAGAAAATGATGAAGACGGAAAGGAAAATAAAGTGGGGAGTGCGCTAGATGCAGCAGGAAGTGTGGATGAAGTCGAGGAGAATGTGGGCTGCAGTGGTTCGGAGCTCTGAGCTCAACTGACAGCAGGACAGCGGGCACGGAGCGTGGCGATCTCACGCTCAATTTCCGCGATACGAGCTTTGTCGGGATCAACTGTGCTCGATGTGGGCGTGCGAAGTGAAGGAGAAAGAGCTGGAGTGGCGGGTACAACACGAAGGACGGTGCTGTTAGATGATGATGGAGACGGGGGAACCGCGGTACAAGGCGCTGCGGCTGGAGGCATGAAAAGGGGTGAACGTGCGGCATTAGGGTTCTGCCGGAGGCACGTAACTATGCGGTTACGTAGGTTCGGACCAGGAACACTGTGCGGAACGTACATTCCGACGGCAGGATGACTCTGCCGCGAGGATTACGTTGACAGAGACCGGCCCGGATGTCGGAGGTAACGAGAGGACAAGCTTTAATTAAATGCTTGCTGTCGCTGCAATAGACACACACGAACGGGCGGTACGGCGTGGATGATTTCCGCAACAGTGACGAGGGAAGTGAGGTGGGGGTGACAGAGGATGATTGGATGTAAAGTGTGAGCGCACGAATGAGCTGCGTGATAAGCTCAATGAGAAGTGAGATTGTAGCATTGGTGCTATATGCAGATGGCAACGGGGACGGGAATGACGGCGCTGCAAAGCCCGAGAGCGACATGACGTGGGAACGAGGGGATGACGGCGATGCGGGGATGTAAGGGAACGTGAGAATGAGGTACGGGGGCCAAGGCGGGAACAAGACGAGTTGAGACGAGGGACCGGGGGCGAGAACGACGCGGAAACGAGGACGAGGGCTGCAGTCCAGAGAAATTGTTGAAGACCCCTCGCGGTGGGCTCCAAAATGACGAACCAACCAACCGGCTGCGTGCGGAAGGAAGGAACAAGTGTGTGAGTGGGTTCAAGCAAAGCTCAATAACCTGGGCCTATCCACGGCAACTACGAGGGCCGGGAGCGAGAGCGACGAGGACGAGCTAATCTGGGACAAAGGAATTGTGTATTCTGTTGTGTAAAGAAATACATGAAGTATATATATATAATAAAATGACAGAGACAATATAAATGTATATGGAAACCGGATCTTGAGTACAGTGAAATGAACTCGGGCCTCGGGCATCCGGGCAGTGGGACAATTAGACAATTGTGCAGTCGGGAACGTCGGTGAGAATGAGAGGTTGAATTTAATTAATATGTCACCGGCACGATCGCTCCGTGGACAGCGTGCGGGCGTGCTCGTCAACGGTACAGCCTGTAAAGATTATGGTCGTTTACGGGGGCCACCCGGACGTAACTGTAGCCGTAAAGTCAGGTTCGAAGCCTCTTACGGTACGGTACGGGTAGCTTTACGGTTACGGTACGGTTATTACGGCCGTATTTTAGAATAATATTATTCATAAAGCAATGATATAACGATTAATTAACTATGTGGCTTCTGCAATGCGAAGGGTGTCCTCGAAACTCTTGGGCTTCAAGTGAGGATGATGTTCATTAACATCAAAGTCCGAATGGTCTCGGGGTTTAGAGAGGCACGCCTCAGGGACTCCAATGGTACCCTGCCGCCCGAGAAGACCTGCTCAACAGCAACAGCAGAACCTGGAATGAAATGTAAGCCGTAGAATAAATGCAACAAAAGCAAGCTTGTCCTTCAATATTTTCTGAAGCCCATGGAAGGTTGAATGTGTAAATGAGAGCATTGTGCGGGAGGTTTGAGACATCTCGCTGGTAGCAAGACGGAAAGTATGCAGACAATCAGTGATTGTCTCGATCGCAGTCCGGTCCTGAAAGCAAAACTTCTAGCTCTGCGAGGAGCCGATAAGCCACCAGCAGTCACCGGAGTGGTGGTGGAGGCCGCGGCTGGGTAGTTTTCGTTGACATATCTCGGCATCTAACACGTCATTCAGGTCAGCACAAGTGAAATCAGGCCATCTGAGATGGAATTACAGGCCGTACACTGCTGTATACGACCGTAAGTTTGCGGTTTCATATGGTTGTGCTACGGTGACGGCCCATAACCGTAAAGTCGGCACGAGAAGGCCTTATGGGACGGTTACAGGTGACCGTATAACGCGTACCGTACACCGTACTTTACAGTTACAGCCCCGAGCCCTACCGGTACCATCGTCATAAAGCAAAGTGTGCATTCTTTTCTGAAGCGGGCTGCAGATTCACTGCTAGCAAGGTGTATGTATGTATTTTGTACATGCTATCACAAGTTTGATGTTATGTATTGGGCAGTGAATTTTATTCTAGAAATCTAGGTATCTGAGACAGTTCAGGATAAGAACAGCTTTTGAAATTCACTCTAGTTTCACTGTCAAATCCATTCATAGCAAAACTGGGCAGGCCACTTGGTGTATATGTATCTTGTACATACTATCACAAGTTTGATGCTGTGCAAGGGGCATTAAATGTTATTCTGTAAATCCAGGTATCTGAGACAGTTCAGGATAGGAACAGCTTTCGAAATCCACTTTAGCTTCACCGTCAAATCCATTCATAGCAAAACTGGGCAGGCAACTCGGTGTCTATGTGTGTTGTACATGCTGTCACAAGTTTGATGCCTTGCAAGGGCCATTAAATGTTATTCTAGAAATCTAGGTATCTGAGACGGTTCAGGATAAGAACAGCTTTCGAAATTCACTTTAGTTTTGCTGTCAAATCCATTCATAGCAAAGCTGGGCGGGCAACTCGGTGTATATGTAGGTTGTACATACTATCACAAGTTTGATGCCATGCAAGGGCCATTAAATGTTATTCTAGAAATCTAGGTATCTGAGACAGTTCAGGATAAGAACAGCTTTTGAAACTCACTTCAGTTTTGCTGTCAAATCCATTCATAGCAAAACTGGGTGAGCAACTCGGTGTATATGTATGTTGTCCATATACATAGACTGTATTTTTGGATGGGGGGTTTCTACCAGCAACCCAGTTCTGAAACAAATTATCCTAAAACTGCAACTTCCAGTAATTCATAATTATGAGTACTTGCCACGCCCCGCGGTGGCCACACCCCCCCAAGTCTGACATGAACATCTTCACTGTCTGGGGAGATTTCGCAACTATGGATGAGATGACAATTGACTCTGGCCATGTACAAAGTCTCGAGCTCTTTGGGTGTTAAGCGACCAGTTGAGCCTTCAATTCCCATAAGCCTGTGCACCCGATGTAGTCTGTAGTTAACCGTGCCACCGTGTATAGGTGGCCGCGTTATTACAAATCATCGGAGTTTCAATATTGTTCGCACGGCCTTTCCTTCCGCGCCGTCACTGCTCTTCCGCTTTCCCTGGCCTTCCTCACTCTCTTTTGACTACTAGGGCACCGAAGTTCTGCTGTCACAACCCCCAAGACGACAGTACCCTCATCAAGATCGTCAAGGAGCGAATTCCGCAGCAGAAAGGCGGCCTCTATCCTTTGTAGCACAACCGGGTCGGGTGCATCCTTGACGGCCAAAATATACTATGCTGTATGGCTACTGGCAGTGGCAATCCTGCCCTTTTTGAAGTCCCCATCATCGTACTTCAATCGCCACCTTTATCCGGAACTAGGGTGGGGCACGGGTACGGGCACGGGTACTTTGAGAAAGTACCGTACCCGAACCCGCCGAACCCGTACCCCCAACGGGGGTAAGGGTACAAACCCGTACCCTTTAACCCACGGGTTGGATGTAAAAAACCCCCGGGTATAAACCCGCACGGGTCGTGACCTGCGGTGTTCGAACCCAAGCGTGATCAAGCGCACCGCATTGTAGTGATTTGTGTGATGGTCACGGTAAGTAAGAACCTCAAAGAGGAAACAATCTGATGATGAGTATGCTAACGGATGTACCACCGCTTCCGGTAAGTCACGCCTTGGTCGCACAGTGAGTGAAGGGAGAACCAAATTAAATGATATGATTTACCGTGATAATTATCCATTCGAACGCACGCCCGATCCGGCCCAGTGATAAGGATCGAATCGAGCCGTGAACGGCAGAAGTGGTAAGGATCGAATCGAGCGCCACAATGAAAAGCCCTCCAAAGAAATCTGAAGATTGGAAGGGTCGATACAGGAGCAAGTCGAACAAACAAGTTCTTCAGGAACAGTCAATCAGTTCAAGATACCGAACAATAGAGGCTTGAAGGGTGATTTGAATACAAACAAGCGCTCGCCGGCGCTCCGCGCCGGCTCCCACTTGCTGATGTTACTGTACTATTTCGTTCAATTCGTATGTCACGCGTCACACCCGATTTCTGAAAACCCCTGCAATAATTTTTTCTCGATTTTAGCGGATTTTGGAGATTTATCGGAAAAATTAAAAGTCACGTGCATTTACGAATTGAACGAAATAGTACAGTAGTTTTTAGAGCAGAGAAAGAAGCGGCCTTTAAAGCTGAAGAAAAAGGAGTATGGAGATATGGCTTCAGAGAGGCTTAATCCATAAAGAGAGGCAAGTGAAGTGATGCAAAGCCGAGAAGAGCAAAAGATGTCAATTACGAGCGGAGCTAAATATAATTGACCTTCCACATGCCGATTGGATGCCGCTAATAGCTGTCGTGCCGAGCGGCCCGTGCTTTGATTGGGCAGTGCAATATAACCATATGGAGATACGGCTTCGGACAGACAGAGAGGCTTAATTTTATAAAGAGAGTGATAGTAATAGCTAAATGACATTACAGCTGTATCTTAATCAGTGCGAGCTTTCTTTACCTGCCCTGAACCATCACTCTGATCGTCAGCCTTACGTTTCTGTTTTCCCTTCCGCCCAATTCCCATGAATTCCTCAATTGCTCCAATGACATCCTGATCGCGCACGAGATCCTTCTGGCTCCAGCTGCCGAAACACAAAAACTTGCGGATAGAGTTACCGGTGAGACAGTTGCGGGTGAAAGAGAGGAGATGACGACTACGGGAGAAGACACGTTCAACTGCCGTTGATGACGCTGGGCAAACGAATTAGCAGTGAACGGATGACAGGTTATGTACTCACATGGAACACTGATAGTCAAGCGCCATCCGTGCCAGTTCCGGCCAGATATGACGCCTTTCCCACCACCACTTTAGCGGTTCTGTGACACCAGGCTCAAGCGGCTCGCTTAAATACTGCTCCGGATGGTTACGCTCCGATGGACCAGAAGGGAGGTCAATATCGAGAAGACCAAACCAGTCTGAAGCCAATGCATCTGCAGTACTCGAGGACATACTCGCCTAGACTCAGTGTAAGTAATATTGACATGACAGCAGAAATGTGACTCACAGTATCGCTATCGGCAACTTCAACCTCATCAACTCCGCGCCCAGCTGCCAAATACGTTTCGTATTCCTCTGATACGAGATTTTTTGTAGTCGTGATCCATGTCTCATCCCACTTACGGGACTTGAAGTACTGGAGTTTCAGGCTAGGATGAAGAACTGAATGCGAGTATGTTAAAAAGTAAATCAACTCAAAGTAAAAGCACGTACCCATGGCAATGCGATAGATATTGGACATATCCGTTGCTGAGTAGTACTTGTTCATTGTTGCCTTTGCGAGCCCGAGCGCCTTTCGGATCGAGGAGTGGACAACACGTTTGGTGCGAGCAGAAGGCTGAGTTGAAACAATAGTTGTCGTAATGAGATCGTCCACTTTATCCATGGTGGTAATGACGTTTGGGATGGTGCTTTTGTTGTCTGAGGAGAAGAGAAGCGTCGCCTTCTTGAAGATCTGTCAAACTGGGTGTGAGCAACATTAAATGTCAAAAATGAACACATACCTCAAGTGTGTGAACCATATCCTCGATGATTATCCAGTCGTCGTCTGACAGCTCGTACTTGCGGAATGGCAAATTACGATCAGCAGTAAAAGCATTGATTACCTCTTTGTACTGCACTGCGACCACAAGCATATCGTATGTTGAGTTCCAGCGCGTGCGCACGTCGCGTGGTAAGAGTTGCACAGCCATGTTCTTGTTGGTGCAAGCGGTGCGCCAAGCAGGTAGCGCCTTCGTGGTGGAGTGAACCAGTGCAAATGAGAAGTTACGGATCTAGTGAGAGGTGAATTAAAGCTGCAGATGGATGCAAAAACGTACCCGAGATATGACAGATTTAGCCTGCTTGGTTTGAGCGAGTATTTCTGCCTTGCCCGCCTCATCCAACTCGTCCCATGCATCATGATCCTCCTCGTCTACCATGGACTCTGTGTCTGACGCATCCGCAAGATCAGGAAGCGAAGCATCGTCTTCCAGTTCCAACGAAAGCTCCGAGACAACATCACCGTCGTCAAAGTCCACGTCATTGTCGTCGTCAAGGGCTGCTCTGCCCTTCTTCTTTACGGGAGGTTGGAAAGGACGAAGGAAGGACTTGATGCCAAGGTTTAAGGTGTGGGTAAAACAGCGCACACGATTTTCTGGCTGAAAGTTGTTGTGCAGACTGTTGCCGAGAGCAGTGTTTTGGGTATTGTTAACAGTGGCATTATCGCCCGTCTATGCAAGCATCTAAAAGCGTGAATAAATACTATTATTGACACTGAATGGGTCTGAGAAACATACCCTGTTCTGTAGACCAAAACACCCCAGCATTGCATCGAATTCACGGGCAAGAACTTCCCCAGTGTGAGACTGAGAGTTGACCGGAACTGCCAACTCGCGCACTACTGCAAGGAATTGTGATTACGCCGACAAAGGGCCTTGCAATGTATATTGCACGGTTCCAGGTTTTACTCTACACTGATATTGAACATTCCTAGGTTCTCGAGTTTTATCATCCTTTGGACTCCTGCCCACATAGGTACCTCTGAGAATGAGCTTGCGGACGACGCTGCAAAATCCCTCCGCCTGCCTCTGTGCCTGTGTCTCTCACCACATGCAAGCGCGGGATAAACACCTCCATCCTCGAGCGCTGGCAGGCCCAATGGAAAGTTTCCACAACCGGTCGTGGTCTGCAGGATATTGACAACACGCCGCCCTCTCTCATATTGCGGTCGCCTTATACCTCATCCACGTCTCATGCCGATATCAGCATCCTCTCGCAACTCCGCACGAATTTCTCCTCACTCAATGCACACTAATTCCATTGCCGTCTTACCTCCTCCCCGGTCTGTGAGGCATGTGACGCTGCCAAAGAGACGCGCACGCATTACCTTCTTCACTGTCCCGCGTGGGAGCATCTTCGTCCACCGCTCCAGCGCGCATCCTATGATGCCGGGATCCTTGGCACGGTGGATGTTCGCACGTTGCTTACCCACCCGAAGCTGCTGAAGCCAATCATCGAATTTATTGGCCAAAATCACCGCTTTTGCTGATTCCCTAGTCTGTTAGTTACCGCGTCAATTAGCCGGGTGCCTGCGTTATTATGTAACCATCACGGATGCATGCGCAAACAAGCACTTCTCGAGACGCATCTCGACGCGTATCCCATCTTCTATGGTGGTTGCACTGGATGTGTTGATGAGGCGCATCTAATCCATCGGCTATCGTCCTGATTTCCAACATATCGGCGCGTTCTTTAGCGCCCGACTCCCATCCAATATGTCTACCATGGCTCTTTCTGCGACCATTCAGCCTGGCTCAGCCACGAAATCTGTATGGTCGAGTCTCGGAATGCTCGGCGATAATTTATACACCTTCCGAAGCTCCAATGACCTCCGTGGCCGTTTCGACACCGTCTACTCCCGCCACGGCCGCAAAATCTGAGCGAACACAGAAAACCATCATACATTGTCTTTGCCTTCAATCCTCATCTTCTGAGTCCTGTCACTTAGAGATGACGCCGGCTTCTAGTTTCTGCACAAGTTTGCCGACTCAATGGTAAATGTGTTCGTCGATGAGCGTGTTGCCCAGGCAGTAATACACGGGCAGGCGTACCGGATCTCGCTAAGAAGTCTGTAGGGGGAAAAGGCCAGAGAAGAATTATCGGCATCTTTTTTCTTGGGACAGAGGACATCACTCATTTTCTGCCATACTGAGCGCTTTCCGGCTTGCAATGAAATTAAGGTGGATGCAGAGAAAGGAGATAGATCCTTAGGACTGTTAGTGGATGAGCTCGAGGAAGTCGCGCACGCACGAATGAAGACCAGACTAGGGATTACAAATGCTTATGTAATAAGTAGTCGTCCATTTAAGAAATCTGGATGAGGATTTTGCGACCTCTCAAAAAAGTCAGTCACCATCTATTGCTCTAACCTTTTGATCGGAATCGTCAGAAGTTTTGAAGCCTTTTTAACTTTTCATTAGATTCGAAAGCTAATGAAAATTATGACTAAGCATTTGCTTTGGTCATTGATTTCCCCTGGCGTGGGTTCGATCCTTGCTGTAAACTTCAACTTGCTCTCGTTCTGTTTGTCCATGTGGTGACAAGTGGCTGTCCAGGTAATCTTCACAAAGTTCCCACAGTATCGAACTTAGTAAATCCCAAATTGATTTCCTCTGCCCGTGCTACAGTATTTTATTTTGGTCAATGGACAGGAAGTATCAAAGTTCTTTTTGTTCAAGGGAAATGAGTTTGTGTTGACTGAACGCTGATTGTACTGTGTAGTAAATGATCAATTCTCTTGTGCTCTTTATCATAATCCATTTTCAACGCACTGAAAAATATCTTCTTCTGTGCTTGTGGTGTGGATTGCCACCGGGTCATGAATTTATTTCGAGATGCCAAACTACAAGGAAGTTTTGTGCACTCACTTTGGATGGCTCCACAGGTGCAGAGTGTCGTCTGTAATCATGGTGACTGGCAAGTGAAAGGGAAGTGATGGCGCTTATATAATGGCTCCCATCACCGAAATTCTGGCAAAATCAATTGGTCCATCGTGCTGCACGAACAAGTCACATTCTGGCTAAGCTTTGAGTGAGAAATCATTTCAGTTTCATCTTTCACAGGTAATGTTCCAGTCAGAATTTTGATTTTGGTCCTTGATATTTTTCAATATTTTCTCGATCATTTATAACACAAGTTCAGGAGAGAAATCGAAAATTCTGTTTGGGACATTACCTGTAGATTGATTTCACAAGTCTCCTGCATTTTATTTCAGAGCGAATGACCCAATATTGACAGTGCAACAATGGACCAAAGGAATCATGCCAATGACTGCCAAGTGACCCCATCAAACACGGCAATCCACGGTTTCAAGCGCTGTTTGTTTAAAAAATTATAGTTGAGTACTTCCCTATTTACATACTGGATGATTTGGCTGACTTAGATTAGACCTATGTGGTCTCTGGGGAACTTGCTGCGAGAAATGTGGGATTTGCCAGTCATTTGACGGCTTTTAGTGGCGGTATCAACATATACAAACAGACATTTGATCCCTGCCAGTTGCCAGTCACCAGTAATCACCACTTCAGCTGTCTCAATATGTTCCCATAAGAGAATTTCCACTTTGTGGTGAAACTGATGCTGATTTTTTGATGCAGAAAGTTGGATTTTGAATCGCAAAAGTGTTTTTTGTCCCCGCTGCGCAACCCAACGCAGCTTTTGGATATCAATCCAGGGGATTGGATCGCTAACAGTGTGGTCTGTAAACAAAAACTTCAGCACATCACTGGCTTCCATGAGTAAAATTCAGTCCACCAAAAGTTTTACATTGTCACAATTTACCAATGGTATGCTCCTTGTCCAAGAGACCCAGGCTTTGATAATGGTCATACAGACTGCACTCCACACGAGCCTCGAGTTTCCGAAATACATGCAGGTGTGAAGCCGACATGTACGTGACTGAAGTGTCATGAGATTCAGTGGCTTAGGCAACTTTACAGAAGCACCGCAACGCTTCTTGAAGTCACCTAATACCCATTGCACCATAGAGCGAGGGAGAAAACGGTCGCGTAGTGGCATCAAGTCTTTGTCGCTAAGTTGACATAACGCGAGGGTAGAAGTATCAGGATAAAAAGGCACGTACAGTTAAATCGACACATGTAAAAAAAAAATGGCAAGACCCGAGCTTCGGGCATAGTTCTGAGGCACAGTGATGGTGGTCAGAACAGAAAAATCAACCAGGCGCGACCTGGCACATGACCTTGAGGCTTAACAGAGTGGCTGTACATGTAATCTTGATTTTTTCTCACGCCCGTCTATCTTGCGCGGCCCGCAGAGATCCGCTTTCGGGCTGCTATTTACTGTTTAGAGCGGTCTCCTTCATTTCAACAGAGGGGAATACTGAATTCTTTTTCAAGAAGCCTGTGTCGGAATATTCCAAAGCTAACATCAACCTCTCTCCATCAACTCAGCCCTCTGATAGTGAGTCTTGTAAGTGATCCCACCGCTGGTTTGTGCTATGAAACTCATCTTTCGATAGGCCCGTGTTTTTTTTTTTTAGGACAGCATGGCTGACATTGATGGACTTGAAACTCAGTCAACTTGACCGTTGTTATGTCAACCACTTATTTCAGATTCACAACTCTGCCTTTACCACCATGAGCCTTTCATAACTGTGGCTCTCCAGCTTGCTATTATTCTGGATGGTGTGGTTCAGCTGCAGCCCTTCTATTCACATCATGGACGGCACACTCCAAGGGGGATTCGCTAAGGGGACCTCCCTTTCAGGATGCTGTCCTACTATAGCCCTTGGGCCGAAGCGAAGTCTGGCTGTGTAAAGCCCAATTGATTATGAAAAGGAGCACAGAGAACACTCTGCACCATTTGGGTCTTTCTCATATGCTCTTTGGATCAACTTTAAGCGGCTTTTGATTGTGGTTTATTGTTACGACCTCACTTCCCTGTAAAAACATTGACTGAGATGGTTGATCCATATTTTTCAAAGATATCTCACCAGCTGGCATGACTGATTTGCAGGTGCATGCCGGCTGATATCCCGCATTCAGCATGGGCGTGGAAATTGATGGCACTTATACAGATTGTACTGTGACGTCCTGCTCTGCTTTAGTGTAGTGGTTGTCAAGGCCCCACACACTCCTCACGCTTCTCTCGCCACATTGCTCAACCCTATTCATAAAATCTAAGCAACCACATAAGCATGAGTTTTCGCTGGGCAACGCCACGGCCCTCTACCCAAGTTTTGAGTGGTGGCGGCCGCTTGGTGTGGGCGTGATCAAGTGTAACAGGTGGTTCTGTATGATTTCCATCCATTTTAATGCTCCAGTCGATGTCGGTAGTGGTTAGATGCGTCATAAGGGGCGATTGAAGCTGAAAAAGGTAGTGAAAATGCGAGAAGACGCGTTGCAATGACCGTGGGAAGAATTTCAAACTCCGATGATTTTTAATAGCACGGCCGGCAATCACTACTATGATCTTTACAACAGACTCTATAACAAATGAGGTATGAGTTGATATTCTTATAGAGTCAAGTTTATAAGAGACTAAATTCCGATGGTAATGCACCAGAACGTCCCGCATCTTGACAACATCTGATGACGCAACCTGGATGACCGTCCACAAAGAGTAACCGTTTGCCCATATGCAGTATCTGTTACTAAGCCGTGATCTAGCAGCGATTTCTAAGATTGGGATTTACGGTCAGTAGACCTGGAACCTAAATCAGTACCAGGAACTTCAAGTAATTTTAAATGATGCCATCAGATGGCAAAAGTTACTTTTGCCCCACTAACTTGTGGTTAATTTGAAGTGCTTTGAGGACCAAAAGCCACATTTTTGTCATGTCTATATGCTTAACACACAAGATGTGTCTCCGCTTTGCTCCGGTGCAAGTTTGAAGGCAAGTAGTCATCAGTTATATTGCAAAAGTACAATACATTAGAGCATTTGCGGTGGAGCCACCCAGTGCCACCAGGTGACTCTTCTGGCATGCAGTGCCAGGTGGCTAAATCAGCTGGTGGCTGTTTTGGGAGAACTGATGTTTAACCCTTTAAAGACACTATGTATATGCAAATGGGTGTCCATATACATGTGAGCACTGTAAACTACTACAACAAGCCATATTATTGACATTTTTATCCTCTTCATAAGTGATACCTTTCAGAAGGGCAGGAATGTGATGCTGTAACTCATGAATGGCCTCCTACATAGGTAGAGAAAACAGTATAGAATTAGACACTCAATACATGCTATAATGGATGGGGACTGGCACTGCCCTTGATTGGAGCGGCAAGTTTGTCTTTGTTTATTCTCTTTCATTTTTGACTTTCACATGTTCCCTCATGCACCGGATGGACTCATTTTGATAAGATAAAATGTTCTCAAAGTCCAAAGGTGTCTGGCTCTGCAAAAAGTTTCACAAGAATTCGAAGATTTCCCGTGCTTTCAATAGTCTGGGAAGTTGCAACTGATGTTTATGGTGACTCTTGTTTGGGAATTTTCATTCAAAATGCAGAGGAAGATTCTCATGTGTATAAATTGCTATTTTATGTATGCTTTCGTGAATACTGACCTTGACATTCCTTTGAAAATGCTGTCCCAAATGATGTTTTGAAAAGATTCAATCGCTTCTAACATGATATCATAACTCCAAAGGCACAGACCCATTTAAAATGAGTGAATGCCCCTTCAGTGATTTTTTTTGGAGAAAGTAGGGGTAAGGAATCCCGCCAAGGTGACAAATTTGGCAGAATGAATGAAGCTGTCACGTAGTGTGACATTTGTCACAGTTCAAGTCCTTCACCTCGTTTTGCCTTGTTTCCCACCTGGTGCCATGACTATAAGCATGTTTTCAGAATAATCAGTCTTCATTAGTAGAGAGGTTGCGGCGAGCCACCGGGAGCCACCCGGTGGCTCTGATGGCATGCGGTGCGGAGTGGCTACCGCACTTGGTGGCTGATCTGGTGGCTTCACTAATGCAATTCAGTGTCCTCAGTACATTACTTCTACACCAGCTATCATATCTTAACTGTCCTGAAGGTCATTTATGGGGCATGGGATGAAAATATCAGCAATTTGAGCATTTTCAGTGGGCTCTTTTGCTCCCCTAGAGCACGTCTGTACAGGTATGGCCATGAGGTAGGTAAAAACAAAGAAAATAATGTGATTTAACATCATATGCTCAGCCACCAGAGGAGCCACCAAATGCGGTAGCCACTCTGCACCGCATGCCATCAGAGCCACCGGGTGGCTCCCGGTGGCTCTGGTGGCTCACCGCAACCTCTCTAGTATACCAAGGGCCTTATCTGAAAAAAAAAAACAAAGAACAATTTTCTCCTTTTGTGGCCTGTAGTTGCTGATTTTACTGACGTGGTGTAAAAACCCTAAGGCTTTTTCAATTCAAGGTGAACTGACTCGCTTTTGCGTGGAAATTCGTAGCTGAAAAATGGTCCCATAGGGCCTCCAGGCCGGATTTTTTTGTTTGTCCTTGTCCCTGATATATTGCTCAACATTCGCAAGAAAGTCGTCATATTTGATGTACAGGACAAAAAAAAAGAAAATCCGCTCTTATAGCACTATTCTAATGCTGATTTCATTATGACTCTCTATTTGGTTCAAGAGGCCAAAGTGACAAGGTAAAAAGCCTTAGGGTTGCAAAACTGGAACCGAGTGCCTCCATGAACCAAACAATGCAGCTACCCAGCACCACATGCCGGATGAGCCACCTGGTGGCGCCAGGTGGCTCCACTGCAAAGAGTAGTACTGTCACGATTTGAGCCTAATCGCTCCATCTTATCTAAGCACGTGACGAGATAAGACAACGGAGAATATCGAGAAGGAATTCGATCGTCGGACATATATTTAATCTCTTGACACGCGTTCCATATGATCGGAGGCAAGGTTACCTCGAGGATAATAGGACGTGCGTATACCTAACAATAACACGTACGTTACACGTCTTTTTAATAATAGCTGACAGTTCTTCTTTGCTTCGATCGCTATACACGTTGTTTCCTTTTGTTACTGCGTACATATCTATAGACTACACAGCCACTCATAAACAGTATAAATACGAGTAGTTATTCGCTTGTAGTCTTTACGCTTTTATTCCATCATTTTTCGAGACCATATACCTCACTCCCCAATCCGCTACCTCTGTTGTAGTTGGACGAGAGGTCTTGATTGTGACATAATAAAAGCGTACCCTTCATACCGTTCGTACCGTCCTTCCTCGACACTCCTATCCTCTTCCTCCCCCACTTCACGCACCTTCTGCGTGTCCTTACTCTCTACTTGGTTTCTCGTACCTGCAGACCCATTCACCCTCTATCCGTCCCCTTCGCCGACACTCTCCTTCGTCCACACCGAAGTAAAACAATTGCAGCGACAGCTATCGTCGGACCAGATCGACCAGACTGCGCCACACGCTACGGGAAACGTTGAGTCCGTCCCCGCGTAAGGCAGCTACAAGGCCACTAAGTCGAATCTTCGGAGACGGCTAGGGCGCTATCATCGGGTGTGTCGTAGAAGACCCGGGGTAGTTCTGGCAGCAAGAGTCCGGGTTAGTAACACCCACCGCCTCGTGCGGCCCTTTTCCCCACGGCTACATATCGCGCTTCGCCTGCGCCCTCTTCATCGTCGGTTACTTCGACCTATTCCGAGGAAGTAACAACCCGACCTATCTTTCGAACCATCACCCCTCAGCCTTTTACTCTTACCCATTTCGATACCTCCTCGGAAGAGGGTTTTCATCCCCAGACCATCCCGACCTTTCCCATCTCCACTGACATGTCCCACAAATCCTCCAACTCGAACCCCTACCCCTTACACAATTCCCCGGGCATATTCAGCCCACATTATTACTTCACCCGTGAAGAGTTCGCTGCCCAGAAACAGCAGCAACTCGACATGGTTCGCGCCGCTGAAGAAGAGGCAGCGCGACAAGCATCCGCGGCCAGATATCCATCTGGTTACGCACCATCCCCAGTTCCTATCGAGGAACAATTCGAAGTCGCCGGCTTCGACGCTTTTCGGACCCTCGGGCCCGAAAGACTAGCGCGTGTAGAAGCACGCGTCGGAGAGAAGCTTCGAATTTTGAAGCTTCAAGAATACCAGCGAGAGCTGGAAGAAATGACTTCGCCATATCGAAGTCAAGCAGGATCGGGGCGCACTACGCCTCGATCAGGAAGAGAAGTTCCTCTTCCGCCAAGTCGGTCGTCCACAGGACCTTCTCCCCGACCCCTGCCGACACCGCCGAAGTCAAAGGTCTCGGCATCCACGCCGACGGTCGCGGCCCCCCAACCGCTTCCGGCGGCAAACCCCCTGCCGGTTACAGCACCCGCATCCCCATCATTGGTGCCAATCGCGCCAATCACTTTGGACGACCTCCTCAGGGTCGCCCGATCCGGAGCCTCTAGGACGGGCTCAGCAAAAGTAGTCCTCGCCGACGTTCCCGACGCATTCGACGGGAACGACAAGTCCAAGTTCGAAACGTTCTTGGAATCACTGCGCACCTACCTCAGTGCGTATTCCTCGGAGTTTAATACCGAGGAAAAGAAGGTCTTCTTCACCCTTTCACGCCTGAAGGGGAAAGAAGGCGCCGTGTGCCCAGCCACTAACTGGGTACGAAATTGGAAGATGCACAATCTTCCCGGAGACTCCCTTCGCGCGGGAGTGACGTTCGCCCACTTTCTGGGCGATCTGAAAACAACCTTCGAAGACCAAAATCTTCGAGAGACCGCTTTCAAGCGGTTGGTGGAGACAACCCAGGGGACCACCCCCCTGAACGACTTCATTCAGCTCTTTGAGCTGAACGCGGAAATGGCCGGTTTCCTTCCCGGTCATCCGGCTTATGACACATTCCTGTGTCAGACTCTGGAGCGGCTTCTTGCCGCCGGAGTCAAGAAGATGTTGTACTGCGGAGTACACATTCCCCGCGACTACGTGGGATTCCGCGCCCGTCTGATCGAGATCAGCGGGATCATGGCGCGCAACCCGCAGGCGGGTTCCGGGAGTCAGTTTTGGACTCCCGCGAGCCAGAGAGACGTATCGACCGCGTCGAAAAATAAAGGATCGACTGGGCCGAATCGGGGAACGGCACCCACGACTCCGCAGAGCGGAGCCGCCCCGACAAACAAGGAGAAGGGCGGGCCCCTCAAATGTTACAATTGTGGCAAGGAAGGCCACATGGCACGTGCGTGCCCAGAACCACGACGGGAACGTGGGAAGGTCAACGTGCGCTCTTTGCGCACCGACGAGATGTCCGAGGAGGACTTCAAATTCCTCATGGAGAAGGCCCGTACCAAGTACGGCAAGGATTTTTAAGGAGGACGCCGATCAAGGCCGAATCGGTGTCCCCGGGATTAAAAAATCAAAAAAAAAGAAGGAAAACGAGGAAAATCAAAAAAATCAAGAAAATAACCGGCGGAAAGCCACCGGTATACAAATAGTGCCTAAGGAGCCGGGGCCGACTCGGGATATAAAAGTCGATAATAAAAAGGGTCCCTCCGGGACGGTGGCTCAACCCGCACGGCAACCGGTCAGAGCGTACGGCTCTGCTGGAGCGGGGGTAGCGCCAGAAGGCGGTCTCTTTGCCCCGCTGGTAGCGGCAAAGGATACAGTAATTTATACAAAAAATTGTACTCAGGGAAAAGCAAAAAATATATTACCTATGCACTCTCGTTCCATACGTATTTTATCTAAGGCCCCTGGAACCCAAACCAGTGAGAAAAATAGTGCGGACAAAAAGGTCGTCGATGACGAGATGGCTCAATCCACAGTAGTGGAGGAAGCGCCGAAACACACGCGAGTCCCGTTTGGACTCAAGAAGCAAGAAACGGCCCGGTGGCTCGCACGTCGTGCAATGGGAGTTTCTGAGAATAGGTTGGCGCAAGAACTTCGCGCCTTCCAATTCCAAAGAACCCGTCACGAAATGTGGGTAAATTTGACGCTTGAAGCGTTAGATACGGGAAAAACCGAAAAGGTTAAAGGCCTGCTGGACACAGGCTGTACAACCACGTGCATGGACCGGGATTTCGCTAAAGCCCGGCAGTACGACCTAAAAGAGTTGGATACACCAATTTTAGCTCGCAACGCCGATGGAACCGAAAATACCAAAGGCAAGATCACCCATTACGTGGAGTTGATCATGGGAGTCGGACCGCATAAAAACCGACAACGTTTCTTAATAACCGGCCTTGGGAAGGCGCGGATATTTATTGGATACGATTGGTTGTTCTGGCACAACCCCTCGGTGGACTGGAAGTCCCAAACGATTTTATTTAATCGTTGTCCGGATGAGTGTGGTATGACTGGCACGGAATTCGGAAAAGGCATCTTCGAGGAAGAAAAAATCGAAGATGGCGAAAGTATTTTATTGGTCGACTTTGCGTATGAGATTGCGATACGCGCAAAAAATACATCTGCACAGCAGATGGCAAAAAAAGCAAACGCAGAGCGTGAGCACATGACGGAGGACAAGATCCCGGAGCAATACAGGGACTACGTCAAAGTATTTGCGAAAGAGTCTTTTGACTCCCTTCCGGAACGACGACCGTGGGACCACGCGATTGAGTTGAAACCGGACGCGAAAGCCGTCGACTGTAAAATATACCCGCTTTCCCTGGTGGAGCAAGAAAAGCTTAACGAGTTCCTAGAGGAGAACTTGAAAAGCGGTCGAATTCAGCCATCAAAGTCCCCGATGGCTTCGGCATTCTTCTTCGTAAAGAAGAAGGACGGATCTCTTAGACCGGTACAGGACTACCGTAAATTAAACGAAATGACAATCAAGAACCGATATCCACTTCCTTTGATATCGGAACTGGTCAATAAACTTCGCGGCGCGAAATATTTCACCAAGCTCGACATCCGATGGGGCTATAATAACGTCCGGATCAAAGAAGGCGATGAATGGAAGGCTGCGTTCAGAACGAACCGGGGGTTGTACGAACCCTTGGTGATGTTCTTCGGTCTCACCAATTCCCCGGCTACGTTCCAAACAATGATGAACGATATCCTTAGGGATCTCATCAACGAAGGACGGGTCATTGTCTATTTGGATGATATTTTAATATTTACGGAAACCCTGGAGGAACACCGAAAGATCGTCAAACGAGTGTTGGATACACTCGAAAAGAATAAATTATATTTAAAACCCGAAAAATGCGATTTCGAGAAGACAGAGATAGAGTACCTGGGCGTCATCGTTAGTCACAATTCGATGAAAATGGACCCAGTGAAAATCGCTGGAATCGCGGAGTGGCCCCGAGCCAAAGAACGTCAAACAAGTCCAGTCGTTCTTAGGTTTTGTTAACTGTTATCGGCGATTTGTCAAAGGATATAGTGATATCGCCAAACCGCTCACTAAGTTAACCGGCAAAGCCGGGTTCTCCTGGGGAGACGAACAGAAAAAGGCGTTTAATGAACTGAAACGCCGGATTGCCGAAGACGTCACATTGGCGTTACCGACAGACGATGGCAAGTTCCGTCTAGAAGCCGACGCCTCCGACGGGGCCACGGGTGCTGTACTTAGCCAGGAACAAAATGGCGAATGGCGGCCCGTGGCTTTCCAGTCACATGGTCTCAACGAGACAGAGCGGAATTACGAGATCTATGACAAAGAGATGCTCGCAATAATGCTCGCTCTCGAAGAGTGGAGGGCGCTCTTGATGGGCGCACGGCAAACGTTTGAAATATTGACAGATCACCAAAATCTGCAATATTTTAGACAACCCCAAAAACTAAATCGTCGACAAGCTCGCTGGATTATCGAGCTCGCAGAATACGATTTTACGTTAACACACAGGGCGGGGACCCTTAATAAAATTGCCGATTTATTATCCCGCAGGGCGGATCACGATCAGGGCAAGGGTGACAACGAGAATGTCACTCTTCTTAAGCCTGAATATTTCCGAGCGCATGACATTATGCTCGAAGGTCCCGAGAAAGAGATCATGGATCAGATTCTCGCGGAGAAGAAAATCGATAAGAGCGTTAAACTCGCTCTTGAGAAAAAACTCCCTGGATGGGAAAAGAAGGACAACGTTATTTATTATAACAACCTTATTTACGTCCCTCGGAACGAAGAACTCCGAGATAAGATTATCGGGTTACATCACAATAACCCGCTGCTCGGCCATCCCGGAGAGAACCGCACGCAGGAGATAATTGAACGAAATTATTGGTGGCCAAGACTTGGGAATCAAGTCTCCACGTATATAAAAGCATGCGAAGCATGCGGACGGTCTCGGATTCCTCGGGACACCCAGGGAAAACTTAATCCGCACAAGATTGCGGAAGGACCCTGGCAGATCATATCTATGGACCTGATCGGACCATTGCCCGTTAGTAACGGACACAACGCGATACAAGTCTGGGTGGACACATTCACCAAACAAATGCACGCGGAAGCCACGTCCATGGAGATTACGGCCGAAGGTGTCGCACGCTTGACGCGTGACAGAGTCATCCGGTACCACGGGGTACCACGCAAAATTATATCGGACCGAGATACCCGATATACGTCCGGGTTCATGCGGGAACTCAACAAACAGCTCGGCATAGAGATGAACCCGAGCACCGCATTTCGCCCGATAACCGACGGGCAGACGGAGCGCATGAACCAAGAGATCGAGAAATATCTCCGGGTTTATGTTAATTATCGCCAGACGGACTGGTCGGAGTGGCTTGCGTTAGCCGAGTTTGCACATAACGACAAACAAAGCTTGGCAACAAAGGCTTCTCCATTTTATTTAAACTACGGCTATCACCCTTGGAAAGGGATCGAGAACGCCGTCGAGTCTCGTAACGAAGCAGCGCAGGAATTCGCTGATAAAATGAAGAAAATCCGTGATGAGGCGACGGCTGCGCTTGAAAAAGCACAGCAACGGATGAAAAAATACTACGACGCGCACAAAAAGGACGCGCCGATATTTAAGCCCGGAGATAAGGTCTGGCTTTACTCGAAAGACATAAAGACAGACTGACCTTCAGGGAAGTTTGCCGAAACAGGGCTGGGTCCTTACGAAATCGTAGAGAAGGTCGGAGAAGCGGCCTATAAATTAATAATCCCGGGAGCACCGACGGGATTACATGACGTATTTAACGTGGCCAAACTAAGGCCGTACACGGAACCGCCTCCACACCGGCGAGAAGAACGACCCGCGCCCGTTATTATTAACGATGTTCCCGAATTTGAGGTAGAAGAAATCCTTAAACATCGAAAGATGGGTCGCGGATACCAGTATTTAATCAAGTGGAAGGGTTATCCACTTGGTGAACGGCTATGGGAACCAGAACGGCACTTAAAGAATGCCAAGGAAACTCTTAATGAGTATAAAAAGAAACACGGCATTAAGATCCGTACCGTTCCGATATTTCCTAAAGGACACTGGGATTATTTAATTCACCGATATAAACCGAAGGAGGAGTCCAAACAATACTCGACGAAGAAATTATATAATTATTCTATGGATTCGGATATACCCGACTCCGAGCGATTCGAAGAAATCGAAGATGACACAATTCGATCTATGGTCGCCGAGGACGTCGACCCTTAAGAGGGGGGTAATGTCACGATTTGAGCCTAATCGCTCCATCTTATCTAAGCACGTGACGAGATAAGACAACGGAGAATATCGAGAAGGAATTCGATCGTCGGACATATATTTAATCCCTTGACACGCGTTCCATATGATCGGAGGCAAGGTTACCTCGAGGATAATAGGACGCGCGTATACCTAACAATAACACGTACGTTACACGTCTTTTTAATAATAGCTGACAGTTCTTCTTTGCTTCGATCGCTATACACGTTGTTTCCTTTTGTTACTGCGTACATATCTATAGACTACACAGCCACTCATAAACAGTATAAATACGAGTAGTTATTCGCTTGTAGTCTTTACGCTTTTATTCCATCATTTTTCGAGACCATATACCTCACTCCCCAATCCGCTACCTCTGTTGTAGTTGGACGAGAGGTCTTGATTGTGACAAGTACCTAAGTTCATCTCTTTGTTACTTCGCTGAGGAATGCAGAAAGTTTGTGAGTTTGATGGAAAACTGTGAAAGTTTGTCATCTCACCTGACATCTGAGAAAGCTTGTCACCTCAGCTAAAGTTTTTGGGAAAGCTCATCACTCCAGGGTGCATGTGTGGTAAGTGCACTGTTTGGTCACCTTTCAATCAGCTTTAACTTTCATCTACTCCTGCCACATGGAAATGGCAATGCAGCAGCAGG
Source organism: Mycena venus (assembly GCA_014462655.1). NCBI lineage: Eukaryota > Fungi > Basidiomycota > Agaricomycetes > Agaricales > Mycenaceae > Glaucomycena > Glaucomycena venus. The sequence continues at coordinate 2,714,843 of JACAZI010000020.1, forward strand.
GATGGAAGTGAGACACAGTTGTACATCTGGTTTCTTTTCCTCTTTCTTTCCACTTTCTTGTCCTCTACCACCCGCTCAACACATCCAAATTCATGTCCTGCACAACTGGCGGCGGCAGCACTTACGCATTTGTATTTCGAGGAGTTGGTTTTATCATACTCGTGGTCCTAACTTGGCCCACATGGAGCACGAAAGTGTGTTTGAGTGTGTATTGAGCAGATGCCCGATTCTCAGTTGAATGGAGCACATGCATTGATTTGAATTATAACATAATTTCGCACATGATGTGGTGGTCAAGAGAGTTGAAGGGCAAATTTTGATAGATATGATCAGGATAGAATGTCGTGAAACGAGGTAGACAAGTATATCGTAATAAAATTTTGTCTGTCTAGGAGGCTAATCAGACCTAGACCCACATACACACCTTGACTGACTTACGTACACATACACAGGCCTACTCGGAGCTGTACAGACCTACACAGAGATTGTTTAGGCCCCTACACAGAGGCGGTCTGCATAGCTGTGCCTGGGTACCTTGACTGAGGGTCAGTCTGGGACGGCCTTGAACGCAGTGCGTGTTTTCAGGTAACCTATAGTGTTCTGGAACTGATAAATGAATGCAGATACAATGGTTTGGTGTGCTTTCTCAGTTTGCATTCAGCTCTCATAATATGCAGTCCAATTCATCTGTGCATGCTCGTGCCACCTGCACCCAGAAGAGTGAGCCTATCAAACCAGTGCGATAGATCCTTAGTTCTATTCAGGAACACATCGCTTACACTTGTATAGATGATCACGCTGCTACCAAGAGTCCTCGTAACAACAGCTCTGCACTGAAGGTTCATTTTGTTAGTGCACAAAAATTTAATTTAAATTCATAACTTAGGTCCTACGAATGCATCAACATCTGTTGACAATGGAACTCTCCCGGATGAAGCAATATCAAGTGTGACTACTAGCTTGAGATATTGACTCAAGCCGTATCATGAGCTGATTTTTGCAGTGTCAACCGTCGCCACTTCTGAACACGCAACAAGACCGGTTTGTAAACGCTCTACATCGTTGCAGTCGGATGCATCTCCTATTTGCCTGAATCTTGATATGAGTGCAACAGAATGGGCTCAGAAGCACTGGAATGAGTTTTGAGAGGAATACCCTGAAATGCTAAGTGCCATTCCACCAGGCGACATTCAAGTTAAATAGATACTTACTTTTTTTATCCTGCTTTATCTTCCGATACACATCTATAAATACCGTAGATTCCGAGTAAATAACAACGTCTCAGCTTGAGTCGAGAGCACCGTATGACTGGATACGATCTCTTCGTTCAGCTGCAGACTTTATTTTACAATAGTTTGCAAAAGTAATGGCACTGCTCATATTTTCAGAAGAAAGAGCAATTTTAAAGCTGCCGGATTGCCAAGCCTGTTTCTCGCTCAATTCTCAACCGTTCCACTTGGTTCTACGCGCATTCGAAAGCGGTTAAGCGGGGATTCCATCCCATACCCACAACTGGGGGTAATTGTGATTAATTTTGGTTTCCAAGATTTTCGTCACCTCTGTAAATCTATTTGAATCTCATCTGGGACGGCCCTCCTGAATTTTCAGACCATTCAGTGCAAAATTGAAGGACGAGAGGCATTTTTTGTAGCCTGCTCCATTTGCGAAAGATGACTTAGTATACTTGTCTACCAAGAATGTCAAATTCAAAAAGGGATTTGCATGGAAGCTAATCCCAAAACACATCGGACCTTACAAGATTGTCCGTAATTTTGGTAACTCATCATACCAGATTGATTTGCCCTTCCGGCCAACCGCCAAAACACGAGGAAGTTTTACTGGCTGGAAGTATCCGCATTGGGATGCCAATAAATGCTGAGGAGACTCAGACGTCCCTCAATTTTATCACCCACTTTCTTTTGCGTCTCCTGCCCTCGTTTCTAATGCCTCTCACTGATGAATACAACCTCGACGAGGTTGATCGTGGCTACCACCATTACAATCGTCAACATCCCTGCCTACTTCGTCTCAACGACACCTCCTTCCTTGTTCGCTTTCCTAGCACCTGACCCGACGGAGTCATAGCCACACAGCAGATTCAGCTCTATGTGGCGCATAACATGCGTCTGTTCGATCCATCACTGGACATTCGCTACAACCCTTTCCATTACCATGACTTTGCCATGCTCATGAATCGTTACAACAAATATGGCTTCGGTTGGGCGTTCTACAACGAGATCGAACGCCGCATCAAAGACCCCGAGAACTTGGAGCCAGCCACCGTGGCTGAATTCCTCGTTCACGACGACGACATCGACGGGCGCTGACGAAGTACGGAGTTCTGAGCTCGTAAAAAGAAATGGCGGGTCGGTCGGCCGGATACGGGGTGTACGGGTGAAGCAGAAAGTCGATGAAAGGTCCCGAATATGGCGTCTAGGCGTGAAGTGGAAATCGAGGGGGAAATGGGGAAAGTGGCGTGTGGGCGTGAAGTACGGGCGCAGAGCAAAAAGGGCTCGTGGAGGGACAAATCTCGAGCTCGGATGTATTGGGTTCACTGGCGGCGTGCTCACGGTGGGGCACTCAAGTCACTGGCCGCGTCGATGGTGGTGGTTCGAGCGTAAGAAGGATGATACATGACATATGTACGTACGGAATAAGTGATCGGTCCGAGGACCGATGTGCCGTACGCTACGCAAGGTAATAGGGGAAAGGGGGGAACACAACGAGCGGTTCATCCCCCCCTTCCTCAGCGCGAGGTCGTGCGCCGTGGCAATGTCCGAGTCTCTGCCGCTTGGTATCAGCATGTCATCGAGGCGGACCAGCGCCGCCTCGTAAATCGGGAGAAGAACATTCGCAACTCTCAGGCAGCCAAACGGAACCTCGTCAACATCCCTGACATATCTTCTCCTGCGAAGAAAGCTACGCTTGTACGCAAGATCGCTGAGAAGGAGGACGAGTTCCAGGCGGCGTTGCGCCGTCATGCCCTTCACTCTCGTGTGAAGGAGTGATGCCGCGAAGGGTTTCACTCCCCCTTCCGAGTCCAGCGTCCCCGCTGCGACCCGTTCCACCTCGAACGAATTGACCTCGAGCACCCCTTTGGTCCTTGACCAACAGCCGGCCCTACCCTCCATTGGTCCGCGCTCCACCTCTGTTGTATCCACTGCGACCTTGCTCGGTTCACCTTATCCCTCGAATCCCCCCTCATCGCCAGCTGCGTTCATCGCCAGCATGTCCCTTGACCAGGACAATCTTACCACAGAAGACCACGCGATGTTTGCCAATAACGCGCGCCGCTTCGCTCACTTCAACATGGAGAGCGGCGAGATCGATCAGGATGCTGAGGGTGAGGACGAGCAGATGGAAATGGAGGTCGACACCCAGAACCCGTAGGTTGCGGCGAGCCTCAACCTGGAGGGCGTATGTCGCGGAGCCACTATTCAACCAATGTTCGTTTACCTTCTATTTTATTTATCCTATCATTTCACACCTTCTCTCGTACTTACGCATGACTTGCGCTATACCTTACACCTGGGACGGTGGACAATTTCTTTTCCCATTCGTTTATCACAGCTTACTTATATAACCCGTGATCCTAGTATATAAACCTGTTATGTACGTAGATAGTGCTTTGGTCCATACTACTGTTACACCAGTTATCCCATTCAACCACCCCCTGACTTACCGTGTGCCGAGACTAGCCTAGCTCCTCGTCACAATTATCCTCCGATATGCATCTATAAATACCGTAGATTCTGAGTAAATAACAATGTCTCAGCTTGAGTCGAGAGCACCATATGACTAGATGCAATCTCTTTGTTCAGCTGCAGACTTTATTTTACAGCAGTTTGCAAAAGTAATGGTACTGCTCCTATTTTCAGATGAAAGAGCAATTTAAAAGCTGCCGGATTGCCAAGCCTGTTTCTTGCTCAATTCTCAACTGTTAATTTCGGTTTCCAAAATTCTCATTGGTGTTTTCAGCTGGAGCTTGGAACGCGTTCAACTCAATCAATTCTCAAGTGATTGACATGGTCTTGGATTCACTTAGAAGGTAGGATGAAAGCAAAGGTGTGTGGCATCTAACTTTTTGTTTTTGTGTACAAATCATCCCTCTTGCCACACATTACAATTGGACTGCTATGTTTGCCTAGATATTGCCTTCAGGAATCACCCAGTTTCAAAGATATCGGACCAGAAATGGATAAGAACGAGCTGTTTAGATCACAGGTTCAAGGCAGGTGACGAAAATCTTGGAAACCGAAATTAATCATAATTACCCCCAGTTGTGGTATGGGTTGAAAGCCCTGCTTAACCGCTTTCAAATGCACGTAAGGTAGGGGACAGACAAGTGCGGTTACCCCATGTGATTGATTAGCCTTATTGGGGAGATTGTTATATTTTCACTGAAATGAACCTGTTCCCAGACTATATTAAGAAGTCTGGCTCAACAGTTCTGTGTGAATGTACCATAAGATAGCTCCTAAATATTTTGAGGAATTTCAGTTGAGAAATGGGGGACGAGTTCCCAAATCGAAGTGGGCAGTGATGTGGACAGAGAAGACCATCAATGTCTGATCATTTTGGAACTAGTCTTCCATTTCATCCAAAATCCCTCAAAATATTTGGGAACTGTCTTATGATACATTCACGCATAACTGTTGGGCCAGATTTTCTATTATAGTCTCAGAACAGGTTCATTTCAGTGAAGATATAAAAATCTTCCCAATAAGGCCAATCGATCACGTGGGGCAACCACACTTGTCTGTCCCCTACCTTAGAACCAAGTGGAACAGTTGAGAATTGAACAAGAAACAGGCTTGGCAATCTGCCAGCTTTTAAATTGCTCTCTCTTCTGGAAATACTGTACTATTTCGATCAAATCGACAGTGGGGGTGACGCGTGACAGCTTTTACCTATTCAACATTTTGGCAGTGGCTGAATTTTTGTGTGACACCTCCAAAATTTCGACATTTTCCTGTGAAATTTCGTCTTTTTCGCACCTTTTGGGCAATTTTGGGCCTGCGTGACAGCATGGAGGTTCGACAGAGGACCGAGTGACGCGTGACATCGACCAAAGTTCGTGATCGACAGGGGGGTGCGTGACGCGTAACTGCCGATTTGATCGAAATAGTACAGTAGGGGCAGTGCCATTACTTTTTGCAAACTGCTGTAAAACCAAAGATGAAAAAATATTTGCATGTGCTGTCTCCTATACCATGACCTACCCCACAACCGTCTCGCCCCGGGGCCTGCTATGTAACAGGTGAGACTCCTAATGACAGGAGCTTGATTGAACCTTATGGGTGTTATATCCCTTTGGCTGTGCTATCTATCAGAAATTCCAGTTTCAACTTTGCATCCAACTTCTCCTCCACGATAGTTGACCAACCTTGGCCGTATCTTCTATATCGAGCACCAGACTCGGAATCCGATTGTTTGGGAAGCCCCTCAAATTTGCATTGCTATCTTGAGCATACATAGCCGTCACTCAGCATACACATACATTCTGTTAGATAATATCACGACTGCATTATCGGCCGAAAATATACAGAAACACTGAGAGCATTGCCTCTCCCAACCCGGATTGGGATGATTGAAGCTACCAGATACTGCGTGACCTTCAACGTACCACATATAACAGTGCCATCACAGAACAAAGGGGGCAATGCTACTTCGTTTTCACCCCCATCCGTAACAGATTAAGTGTCGAATATGACGCGGATTCCACTGCAAACGCTCTATTTTAGCTATGGATGTAAAGCCTTTATTAGGTTTCGCAACAGATACAGTGACAGGTTACAATCCACCCGCAGCTTTACTTATTTCCTTAGGTGCGGTCATAGGCTACCTAGCACGCTAACAATGTTTAACAACTACCTGAGGGCCAACAAATAAGAAACAGGAAGCTCGATGGACCTTGGAGAGTGTCAGAACGTCAAACCGTGAAAGACATCCGTATCAGACAGTAGGTGAATTGGGGGTCTAATACTGCAATGATTTCAGGTCATTTTGACGTTAGCAATGAAAGCGAGTACATCGCCAATTACATCGATACTCACCGGGCTAAGTAGCCGGGCTTTCGATGGGGAAATCAGGCTGGATACAGGCACGCCGTGCTCTGTGAAAGGAATGTGTCCCGACGGCGAATGGATTGAATGGACACAGCGAGGACGTGCCCACACCGATGTGGTACATGGTCGGCTGTTGAGTCAGACATTGACGGCGATACTCATGGGCCGCATCTGAAAGGTATAAGTCAGCGGAATCACAGAATGAAGACCATCTGGAAATCGAACGATACTCCGGAGATGTCATATGGTGCCGCCGATGTGCATAGCGCTGAGTTCCATCTAAATGGCGGGCGAAAACGAAATCTCGCAACGCTCTGGGTCAGGAAATGGGACTGATATTCAAGAGAAGTGATAAGAGACAGCTCACGACCTCCAAAACGCCTCCGGTTGCCCGCAAGGACGCGGAAATTGAATATGACGTTCATTCCTTTAGTCAAGACTGCGGCGAAAGCAGACCTAAGTTGTAATGCGAGAAATGGGTAGGATACAACTATGCACTTGTTTGGTTCAAAACAGTCTGGAGTTCAAAATTTCCACATCGAGCATTCTAAATCCAGCGGACTCACAGGGAACATCAGAACGCGAGATGCGACCCAGCGATATTGTGTAGAAGTCACTGGAAAGCGGCGTATGAATCGAAAAACAAAACCTATCTCATCGGAGGTGGAGATGGATGCGGACGAAATTCGCAACGTTCATGAGGCTTACCTACACCGGCCGCATTGACATTACAGGTACAGATGGGTACCGGTTTTCAGGGTCAGACATATCCGGTGGACAGCGTTGATTACGGGCTGAGCTGGCGGTGAAGCATGACGAACAGCCCAGTTTGATAGGAGAGTGGAAGGGAGATGCGAAACTATTTTGTGATGCACAGGTGAGAGTGAAAACTCCAGAAATAAAATTGGAAATGCCATGGGCATGCGGGACCCGCCCGGCAGAGAGTGGGAAAAATAGAATAGTGTCAAGAGATTCGGGGGATCTGCTTAATATACTTTGTATTTTGAGCAGAGCCTGGTTGGATTGCACCTCTTTGTATCTTTCATGGTTAGATGGCAATGGATCGAAGTGTCAAAGCTGATATTCCAACGGAGATGATGAGTGTAGCGCTGAACGAAGATAACAGAATTGTCCCGCCTTTTGGATGGTTGTTGAGCGGCTGATCGGCGATGTTGAAAATAAACTGCGCCTCGGTTCTGAAAGCTAGTCTGCAGTTAACCGGGATCAGCCGATGAACCCAAAAGTAAAAGGAAATGGGGCGCCCATAGAGCAGTCCATGGGAAAAGTAGTGCAAATGAGGAAGGTACAAACAGATGCAGTCTGATACGAGACATCTGCTTAATATAGGAGGTATTCATAGGGGTTTCTGGTTGCTTATACAGCATCGGGACACCGTTCTTCAGGCTAACTCAAAGCCCGCATTTCTGAAACATCAATCACACTTTTGCACAACAAACTATTGGAATATATATCAACTTATTATTGAAGTGCATAAACTTGATCTGGAATTGTCTCGGTACACACGGCATAGTTGCAGAAGTGAGTCTGATATAATCTCATGCAAAAGCGGCATGCCAAGGACACGAGAATATTACCTGTTGTATTTTCTCCAGAAAGAATGGCTCTGATCTTTTGTCAATGTCATAAAAAGGTGCCAAAATGCGTTTTCTCTGCACTGGTCACGCACGTACTTGTAACAATTGATCATAATCATTAACTTGAGCACCGATTTGATGCCATCTGATGGCAAGTTACTTTGGCTGATCTAACTTGGGTGGCTAAGTTAGCGGTAAGTAACTTTAAATAACTGTAAGTAACTTCAAGTAACTTGCAGTGGCAGTAGATAGAAGTGTAAGTAGACATAATAAGTAAGCTGAACTCAGTGTGGGCCTTGTTTGCCTTGACATATATCCGAAAATTTTGGCATTCTGCAGCTTGTGCTTCACTGCGAAGACTAAGACCACTGAATATGCAGTTTCTAATAGAGACCTTGCAGTGAGCCACCGGTGGCCACCCAGTGGCTCCCGAGGAATGCAATGCACACCATCCTGCAAAGGGCAACGGCTGTCAATTTGATATCCTCGGGGGTTGGATGGTACGGGACATCAAAAGAAAGGGGGAAATACATAGAAATACAATTGTGCCTTGATGCACTGTCGAGTCCCAAGTTTTGCAACTATTCACTGCGTTGAGGCCCCATGTAGTCAGAGGGTGTGACTACAGGCTGTAGTCGCATGGTCATTGGACTACATGCGAATAAATCGTGGCCCCCTTTCCCTACGTCTGACTACCTGTGCCTACGTCTGTAGTCGTAGGTTGGCTTCAGTGTCCTAGCAATATTGGGCTCCAGTTTTGTGTTAATAGTTGCCTTTGAGTTAGTACAAGTTGCTAATAACCTTTCATTCGGTGGGAACTTCAAAAATTAGCATCAGAGCGACGGTCCGGAATGAAGTGATCTGTCACGGTGCGGGTAGCTCCGAGGGTTTAAGCGAGATCAACAAGAACAAAGCAAGAGCATGCAGAGTAACTGGCATTGAAAGAACAAGGTACGGGAATACATGCCGAGCTATTTATACTATTTCTACAGGTCGGGCGATATTAATATCCGACTTCCGACAGGCAGTGCTGCTTCACATACTTCCGGGTCGGGCAGATCCCGAGCCGGAGGGTTACAAACACCGACTTCGGATCAGCGCCGTTACATTATCCCCCTTCTAGCGCTGGAGGTAGGACAGGCGCGGAAAATCTGACTGAACGGGCGCGGTTTAGGAATGTGGACAGGATTGAGACGTTGGGGTGGACGAGAGGCGCGTCCAGAATGTGTAGTGGTGACTGTAGGAGCAACATAGTTGGAGTGAAGGTTTTGGCGTAAGGGTGGAGGTGTAGGTGTGCGTCGAGTTGCTGGAGGAACAGCAGCGGATGTGACAGGTGGCGGTTCTGAAGAAGGAAGAGTAGAAGAGGAAGAATCAGGAGAAGGATCATTCACCGGGTAAGTCTTATCCAATACGACACGTTGCAGACGAGGAGCACAGGGATGACGGCGATGGAACCGCTCGAGCAGTTCGTCAGCAGTATGGGGAATGTCGGAAAGGGGAAGCCAAGCAGCCTCGTCCTCAGAGGTGCCACTGAAGCGGGCGAGATACTCGTAACGGTGACCGGTTTTGCGAGCATCAAGGATTGCTGCAACATGAGTTGCAGGGTCATCGTCTGGAGCTAACTCGAAAGGTTGGGGGTCAGCATGCACATGGAACTCAGATGGGTCTTTGTAGGGTTCAAGGAGGGAGACATGGAACACGGGGTGAAGACGAGGAAGGTAAGAAGGAAGACGCAGCTTAAAGGCCCGGGTTCCAATGGCGCGTTCTACAGGATACGGTCCGAGTTGGCAATGATCCAGCTTGTTGGATGGTCGAGTAGTCTTAATGTTACGCCGAAGGAGCCACACAAGTTGGCCAGGCTGGAGGTCGGGAACAGGTTCATGGTGGCGATCATAGGCATGGGCTTGAACTTCTTGAGCATGTTTCAGCTCAGCCTTCAACTCGGCATGGATCCGCTCGAGTCGAGTCGCCAGGTCACCTGCAGCAGGAACAACTGCAGGTGTAGTCTCCGAGATACGGGGTTCAAAGGTTGGGTGGAATCCAGTATTGGGAAAGAGCGGAGACTGTTTGGTAGATGAGTTCTCAGAATTATTGAAAGCGAACTCAGCGAGGGGAAGATAGTCGACCCAGTCGTCTTGTTGATAAGAGACATAGGCGCGAAGATAGGTTTCAAGCGTCTGGTTGGTACGCTTGGTGAGACCATCGGTTTGTGGGTGATACGCCATGGATGTGCGTGCATCAACTTGCAAAAGACGGGTGAGCTCTGACCAAAATTGAGAAATGAAGACTTCACCGCGGTCAGAGATAATGTACTCGGGCAGTCCATGGTAGCGGAAAATGCGGTCGAGGAAAAGCCAGGCGAGCTCAGGAGCCTTAAGAGACTCATTACAGGGGACAAAATGAGCAGCACAGGTGAGGCGGTCGCAAACCACGAAGATTGAGTCGTAGCCATGCGAAACCGGAAGTTTGACAATGAAGTCCATCGAGATTGAGAGCCAAGGTCGGGCTGGGATGTCGAGAGGTTGTAAAGGCCCATAGGGACGGTGTCGGACGGCCTGGATCCGAGGGCATATGTCGCATGCTTCACAATACTTGCGAACACGAGTGTACAATCCCGGCCACGAGTAATCACGCTGGATATTTTGAAGCATGCGCGTGCGGCCGGGATGTCCTGCAACAATGGAGTCATGACGTGAGCGCAGGACATCTGTACGGGAGAGGTTCAGGAACATAGAGACGCCCCTTATGAAATACCATCCCACGCTCAGCGACAAAGTCGGGGTCGCCTTGCGCAAGAGCTTCACGCCACTCCTGGTCAACCTCCCAAGCGTCTTGAAAGCGTTGAAGGAGTTCGGAGGAGTCGATAGAGAGTGCGGTAAGGGCAGAGAGAGAAGCGGATGGAGGGGAAATGGGAGAAGGTGAAGGATGAAGAGTACGATCTGGAAACAAGTGCTCAGTATGATAAGGCTTGAGAAGCGTTTTGAACTGCGCTTTGAGAGCCTCATCCCCCTTCTGAGGGACAAAGTCCGGACGACGCGATGGAGCATCAGCAACGTTCTTGAGACCCGGACCCCAAGCAAGCTTGAAGTTGAACTCTGAAAGGAACATAGACCAGCGCGCCTGACCGCGATTTAAAACACGAGTAGACATGAAATACTCAAGGTTTTTGTGGTCTGAAATTACTGAGACTGGAGTTGAAGTCCAAATAAGCCAGGCACGCATATCGCGGAAGGAGTCCACAATAGCAAGAAGCTCCTTGTCGTACACCTCGTAGTTGATCTCAGCTGGGGAGAATTTGCGGGAGTAGAAGGCGACTGGGTGAAGATGGCCATCGTCATCTGGCTGCTGAAGGATGCCAGCGAGCGCAAAGTCAGATGCGTCAGTTGCGAGGGTGCAAGGCCGAGTTGGGTCGAAGTGACGGAGCACGGGTTGGGAGAGGAGTGCGGCCTTAAGTTTGTTGAAGGCGTCGCGTGCAAGGTCGGAGAATTGGAAGGTGACGTCCTTTTTACAAAGGGAAGTCAGTGGGATGGCAATGGAAGAATAATGGTCAACGAAGCGGCGGTAGAAGTTTGCAAATCCCAAGAAGGACTGGACATCCTTGACAGAATGAGGCTCAGGCCAATTTCAAACTGGCTCGAGTTTCTTGGGATCCATCTTGATACCGTCGGCACCAATAACATAACCAAGGTATTTAACCTCGGACCGGTCAAACTCGCATTTCTCTGGATTGGCAAAGAGACGCAGCTTGGAGCCGGTCAAGCACTTTCTTGACGTGCTCGTCATGTTCTTCCTGGGAACGAGAGAATATCAGAATATCGTCAAGATAAACAACACAGAAAATATCAAGATAATCGCGCAGCGTATCCATGATGAAGGCTTGAAAGGTGGATGGCGTGTTTGAAAGGCCAAAAGGCATGACGAGAGTTTCAAACAAGCCAAGCGGGGTATGAAAGGCTGTCTTCCACTCATTGCCTTCCTTGACTCGAACAAGGTTGAAGGCGTTCTTGAGATCGATAACAGAGAAAACCTTGCAACCCTGAGTCCGGTCAAGAAGGTCGTCAATAAGAGGTAAAGGATAGCGGTTTTTCTTTGTGATAGAGTTCAAACCGTGGTAATCGACACAAAGTCGAAGGTCACCCGACTTCTTGCAGGCAAAGAGGATCGGCGCAGCCACTGGAGAAGTAGAACGTCGAATGAAACCCTTCTTGAGGTTTTCATCAAGATATTTGGCTAGAGCGTCGCGTTCTTCCTGAGAAAGGCGGTACATTGGGCCAAAAGGAGGAGATTTGCCCTCTTCAATGTCGATTGAGAGGTCATAAGGGCAGTGTGGAGGTAACGAGTTGACTTCCACGTCAGAGAAGACCGTCGAGGCCCAGGGCATATATTTGAGAGGGAGCGCACGCAGTGCAGAGGAGTCATGAGGGTCGTCAGGGAAGTCCGAGCCAAGGTCGGAGTCGAGAGTTGAAGGCGTCGAGCCCATTGAAGCGAGTTTGTAGTAGGGAGAATCTATGGGATGGAAGCGAATCAGTGAAATATCATGATTCTTGGTCTGCTTCCGAAAGCAGGAAGCATTAAGGACACGGATTTTGGGAGTGGGAGCAGGGAGAGGAGTTGTGTGATCAAGAACAGAGCGACCGAAGCCGTTAAGTCCTGTCAGCGCAGAGAGGAACGAGGTCCCAGAACTAGGGGATGTGCACATCAGAGGAGTTGGTACGCTGTCTGCGGACAAGCACGAAGACGAGTCGTTGGCCAAACACTCATCATCAAGAGTATTTATCGTAGGTACAGGAGGGGATGGAGACACAGGATCAATGGATTTGGAGGAAGATGGAGAGGGAACAGAGTGACGGAAAAAAGGAAGTAACTCGCCGTGAAGACCGAAGCCTAAGCTGACAGAGGTTACTGAGGTCGAGTTGATAGAGGAAGAGCCCGGGGTGAGGCGCGGAGGACCGAAGCCTTGAGCACCCACGCGTACGGGTTCAGAGCGAAGAAGATTGCAGCAGGAGAGAGAGAGGTCCATGCCGGTCCAGTCGATAGTTGGGTTGTGCCGGCGCAGCCAGTCCAAACCGAGGATAACCGGATATCCGACAGACACAACGCCTAATCGAATCACCTCTGAGTGGGATTCCACCGAGAGTTGAGCGATGACGTCGTGGGTGACCAGGCCACCAGCAATTGGTCGATCGTTGACAGCCGTGATCGGGACCGGAACAGCCTTGGGTTCGCGTGGGAGCGAGTGCCTTTGGGCAAAACGGTCAGAGATACAGGAGTCAGACGCACCCGAGTCGATCAAAGCAAAAGTCCGAATCGGAGCACGTCCAGGGAAAAGGAGGAGAATATTGATGAAGAGGTGATCTGGAGAATTTAGGTGAGAAAAGGAAGCAAAAATAAAACGAGGAGGAATATAATTTTGAGGTATGAAACGTCCATTCGTCACACGAACGAACGCGGGCTTCCGCGGCGAGAACAGGACGTGCCCTGGCGTCAGAACCCGAGAGCCCTAGGGCAGAGGATGGACTCTCGGTTAGGCTTTTCCCGCTGAAGCAGGAGCAGCCGGGCGTGCAGCATCACGCTTTTTCACCTTAGCAGACTTGTTGGGACAAGAATCTGCATTGTGACCGGTACCCTCGCAATACATGCAAAGGTTGTTCCGGCGGCGACGATCCTTCTCGTCCTGGGTCAAAGGACCACGAAACTTCACTGCATCGACCTCCATCGGAACGATTTCGGAAGACGTGGCTGCAGTAGGCGTGGAAGACACATGGGGAGTGGATGCCACCTGGCGATGGGGACAGGATGAACTTGCAGTTGAGCGCGAGTTCTGAGTACGCTCTCGAGCATTGAGTTCATTTTCATGAAGCTCATTGTCGATGTCAATAACCAAGTCGACATAAGCGTCGAAGCTCGTTGGTTTAGGACGAACTGTTATCACTGCGTCTCGGACGGAGGCCTTAAGGCCCTCCTTGAACTGGTCAAGCTTCGTTTGGTCCGAAAACTCGACATGCGGCAGCAGCTCACGGAAATGTGCAGTGTATGACGTGCACGATCCCGTTTGCTTCAGCGCCTTGATTTTACGAAGGGCTGTCCGCGAATAGTTTGGGTCCGCAAACTGTAAACGGAAAGCAGCAATGAAAGCGGAATAATCAGAGAGAAGGGACGTATTCAATGTCTTGATACCATAGTACCAAGTTTTGGGGTTTCCGTCCTTCAGGTATGTCGACAGATAGCTGGTTTTGTCTAGATCGTCGGTCATGCGCTGGAGCCTGATGTTGGTTTCGACCTCATCAATGAAAGGTTCAACCTCAGAGGTAGCACCATTGAACATGCGAGGCTCCTTAGCCTTCATAGGACGATCACCAGAAGTGTAGACAGCAGTAGCAGCAGGAGGAATGGGCGCTGGAACAGGTGCTGGAGCAGCAGGAGGAACAACATAGGACTGGGCAGGAGGTGCATGGAAATCCCTGTTCAGATTACCTATAGTGCAGGTGAGATCTGCCAGAGTCGATGCCACATCGCCTAGAACTTTAGTGACTGCAACCTGAGCCTTATCCTGGGATATACGAGCAGCAATAGATTCCTGACGCATCTCAGTAAGCAGGTGCCAGATAGCATTAGCCTCTGGGGAAGGTGTAGCTGTGGGTGGAGTCTGCTGATATTCGGAAGGCTGTTGTTGCCAAGAGGAGTTGTCATAGCCAGCCTGAGAATTATCATACCCAGCAGAACCATGATTAGACCACAGAGTCGGCTACAGAGCCCCAGCCAGGAGTACTAGCACCCTGTTGATCCATAGAAGAAAGTGGAATAAAAGAAGCAAGAGAAGCGAAGCAAGAAGCACAGAATAGAAGCACGGATACACAGCTAGATAGCCGGGGTTGGGGTTCTTTCAAACTGTCACGGTGCGGGTAGCTCCGAGGGTTTAAGCGAGATCAGAAACAAGAACAAAGCAAGAGCAGGCAGAGTAACTGGCGTTGAAAGAACAAGGTACGGGAATACATGCCGAGCTATTTATACTATTTCTACAGGTCGGGCGATATTAATATCCGACTTCCGACAGGCAGTGCTGCTTCACATACCTCTGGGTCAGGCAGATCCCGAGCCGGAGGGTTACAAACACCGACTTTGGATCAGCACCGTTACATGATCCGTGATGTAACACAAAACTTCGATTTTCCACCACCACCAGAAGTACTGCTGTTCACTCACTTGGAGATGGCAAAGAGGTTTGAGAGTTTGTTGATGCAGAAATGAACAAAAATGTGCAAGAAAAATTTGGCAAGCTGTGCCTACGTGGAGTAGGAAGAAGAAGGCAGATGTAGTTAGATGTAGGCACAGCCTGATTAGATGCCGTAAGCCAAGCTCCATACGCATAGTCAAACCTTCACCTACAACGTCTGACTATGGATGTAGGCAGACATAGACCAAGCTCCGTACGCATAGTCAGGGTCTGACTGCAGGGGGTCTCAATGCAGTGTATTTCATAGGTGTGCACAGCCTTCGATTTTTGACTCCTCGCATAATCCTTCAACCCACGCTCCTTATGTCGTCGCTCTTTCCTCACCTCACATTCCATTTAATCATCACTTACCCACTTCACATAACTCCTCAGACAATTTTTCCTCAGTACTCCATCCACAAACTTTCCATTATATGCCCTTACATACACTCAATCGCTCATTTTGAACCTCACATACAGCCAATTAACTGTGGCTTGGCTCCAGCGAACATACCTCTCCTTATTGCGAGAGGGTTTGAATAAAAGCTTTGTGAAGAGTACAAAAGTTGCAGGTCGTGGGCGACTCTTTTATCTTGCAGGCAACATGTCTGTATCTTGTGTGCCACAACTATATATATCTTGCAGGATGCCACAAATTCCCTGTAGGTTAAACAATCTGATTATCGTTATCTTTTTGATGGCCAAGGCATCAAATCACGTATCTTTGGGGTAGTAAGTCCGAAATTGGCTATATATCTTGCAGCCGAATAAATGTACATCCAGACCACTATACTGGCCAGTCTGAAGTAATGTAATTCAATTTTCCAGTGCTAGTGCTTATTCTTATCAAGCCAACAGACAGAATATGAGCCTAGTATTTTCAATCTATGGCCCACAGTTCTATTCACACATGGCACATGAGTTGATTCAACTCACTGCTGTTTTTGGAGTTTAGAGTGCGGCTCGCTTTGTTTGTTTTTTTTCTACTAATTTCACGAGATGAGCTCTGCAAACTCAAACTCTCGCCTTTGTTCCTTGTAAGTAGGCTTATTTTGCTTTCCTTGCAGGGCAGGAGTTCTTGATATTTTTGATTCAAACTTTGTCTTGTTGAATGGGCCTTGATATCAAGGTATCAGATGCTAATTGGCCCAGGCTTGTTGCAAGGGGCAAGCTGCTACAACTTGGGCTGTGGGAGACGCTTGAGTGCTGAGTTGTAATGCTTTCCTTTTCTTCTGTTCTGGATTGAAACTGACTCGGATACAAAACTTTGAAGATAAGTGAGAATCTAACTCCGATGTTCTTCAAATCTGTCCCTTAAGAATCTTTCAATCGCCCATATGTGGTGAATTCTGGAGACTCGGCAGATTGATGACATGCACAGCCGCCTCAACGCCGATCACCGATTTTCAACCTCGGGGCCCATCAAATTATTGAACTGCTCATGCCATGTCACGCGTCACACCCCCTATCAATTTGAACGTAATTGTACGGTACGTAGCCTCTCGGCTGCATGATTAGAATCATACTGCACTGCAGACAGTAGTGAATGCAACCTGCTGCATCCTTGCATGCCTCTTATTCTTGTGGTGCAGGGTCGATGGGTAGTCCTCTATAAGCTTCCTGCTGCATGGCCGGAGGGGCAGAGGGGTGTCAAATAAGCAAATATTGTGGTGCTTAATGGTCGGTTTGAAAGCTGTGTACTGAGCTTGTTTATTTTGATGGGGCTCCATGCAAAAGCATGGATGCAGCTGGCATTAGAACAGACTGGTTGTGAGTCTACTGTTTACCCATTCTTACTCATTCTTCATGATGTAAATTTTGCGACCTGGGGCAAAGACAAATTGATGATGATCTACCTACTCACCTGGGGCCCAAAACCATGGCCTAAAACAATACAAACTGTGCCTTGGCTTGGCTCCAGCTTAGGTTTGAAAGGCCAGGAGCAAATTCATCATCATAGGAGGGTACTCTCGCAGCATTCAGGTTTGAGCTGTTACATTGCCAATGCATTGCCAATGTGAAGACAATTCAAACCATGCATGATCTAAAAGCTATCAGAGGAGAAGGATGGTTTGAACCATTTTTTCTCAGTTCAAACCATTTCTGGTGGGGCATTTTGGTTTGAACTGTGTCAGGTTCAAACTGTTTTTTCCCGGTTCAAACCAAAATTTCCTTTCAAACTGGTTTTTCTATCCAAGTCTTTTTTTATTATTTTTTTTCATCCAAATTATTATTATTATTTTTTTTTCCAGTTTGAACTATTTTTCATTGAAACCATTTTTTTCTGAACCTTGAGAACTTCATCTTGCACATTTGAGACACTTGTCAGGGACAGAAATCTGTTTTTAGTAGCTAAAACCATTTTTTGTCCCCCCCCCCACCCCCTTGTATATATCTATATCCTATATATGCACCAAAAATATAGAAATTCAAACCATTGGCTGTGAATCTACAATTGCATTCCAGTCCACTTTCTGATCTGGATGCTCCAATTGAATATGTTGAGCAAAGCTAACCCCAGTACCTGGCCAAGTACCACCAGTACTCTCAAATGTCTCCTTGCCTTCCTCCACCATTCTCTGATACATGGCTGCTGTTTTCAATGCATATAGTTGCAGTGAGATTAAATGAATTGCGATTTTAGGAAAATACAATCAATCTGACCATGCAGCATTCCCTATAAGCTCTACAAGCAGCAGAAAAGATATGGGTATGTGAGACAAAAATTCATTGAGAGTTTGGGACATTTTTTCTGAGCCAAAACAAGTTATTTCTCTTCATCGAGTGAAGATGACATGGGAATGTTTGTCAGAAAATAACAGGTTACTTCCGGGATAATACCAACTGTACAATGTCTGAAACAATTCTTAAGTACTAATCAGGTGTCCAGTATGCTTCCCTTCGCTGTAGAGGTCACAAGCAGTGGGTTTCTGGTATAAAAGAATAAAAATTGATTGCATTTTTCTAAAAGGGCAATTCATTTGATCTCGCCACAATTGTGTGTTCATCCTGTGTGGCCCATTAGACCATAGTATTAGCATAGCCATCCACTCTGTGTTTGAGTGCTACCGTAGTGCTCAATTTATGTGCGCCATGGTGGCTCACCACATTGGGGGTGGTGGGTGGCTTAGGACAAGTCACAGACATGAAAAATGAATGTATAGAACATTTCCTGACCACTTTTTGGAATTTCCAAACAAGGGAATTCCAGCTCAATTCATGATTTTCTGACCTCTCCAGGAACCAACTTTCTTCAAGGGACCATGGGAAGCAAATGAGCACATACCATAAGAGGGCTTGCTCAATAGACCATATTCACACTTTGAAATGAATGATTTAATACAGCTAATACCTTAGAAAGTAGGCCACAAGTTGGCCATTTTCGAGATTTTTGGCAAACCTTTGTGCAGTTCAGGTCAAAATGGCCAACTTGTTGCCTACTTTCCGAGATTAAGTGAATCAAATCACATAATTCAAATGTGAATCTGCTCCATTTAGTGATCCCTTTCATGGTATATACTCAGTTTCTTCCCATGGTCCCTTGAAAATCACCTGGTTCCTGGAGAGGTCAGAAAATCAGGAATCAAGTGGAAATTTCCTTTTTTGGAAATTCAAAAAAAAAGTGGTCAGATCTGGCAAAACTTGGCAGAACTCATGGGAAATATTGGTAAAATACTATTTTTACAACTGTTTTGTACTTGTTTCATGGGTTTTAAACTGCAATGGTTGGGTGTAGGTCTTGATCACATCTAAATTCAATTCCCCTTTCTGTCTTACAAACCAGTGCTTTTGGGTGGCGCAAAAATGGTGAGTCATGATTTTAGCAAGTTGAATCTCAAAATGACTATACTGTGGTGCCAGGAATAGGTTGTGATGTCAATGTAATGCTGTAGATGATTAATCTTGTACAGATTCAAGGTGAGAGACGCTCAGAAACATAAGAAATAGCCACAGATACAAAGATTGATGTGCCAATTTTACCAAATTCTGCCAACATTCTGACATGCGTTTTGCCCTTCTGCCTGGCTCAATTGGGCAGAAATAAGTCTGCCAACAGCACTAGGAGTATCATGGTCCGACTAAAGCACTAACAGACAAAGAACAAACCAGGCGGCTTGCCGGAGCTTTCCAGTTGGAAACAAGAGTTTCTAAGGAGTTCCTGAGCAGATCTTTGAGCTCAACCATGTGGATAAACTGGAGTGCATCGCGTTCATCTTTATTTGTGAGCCATGTCGCGAATATCAATTGAAAAAATTAAATGCATGCTGAGGATAAATGATAACTCCAAGTATGTCTTGCTTCAGCTTCAGCCTTGGTGCTGAGTTTTATTCTCTCGAGAACTCGTTCACCGAGGTGGAGGAGTTGGCCAGGTCGGGTGGCAACGAGGTTTGGACCCAACAACGGAGGGTTTGCGATCAGCAGCATTTGAGCAGGGCTGGAGTCGAGCGAGGTGTTTGGGGGCCACTATGTCTCGGACGAGCACGACTGTGTTGAAGGAGACTCTGGGTGGTCATTGTGATGGAAAGAAAGTGGCAAATGGTTGTGCCACACGTCTTTGAGATCTGTGCGGTGGCCAACAAAATCTAAAGAGGAAACCCAGAAATCCAAGTTGCGCTTTGATTAACTGAAGCCATTGTTCGACTTAGCTTCACCCTTGCACTGGACAGCGTTGGCACCAGCGGCCTGGAAGCTACCTCCTGGTATATCATCTTGCTCACTGAGTCTGGGATATCTCGTGACTCAATTCTGAAATATGTATTAGAATTGGAGCCGCACCTCGAGTACCGGGAGGATGAAGTGCACTGCCTGATTTGTGGAAATCAAGGTAAAACCAATATTGGCGGATAGATAAGGCAAAAAAATCTCAAAGCACACCTTTAACGTCCCTCACACCTTCGACCTGCTGAAAATGATAAGGAGAAAGAAAAAAATAAGACAAGATAATATTGCATAGCTTTCAGAAGCTTACGGTGCAGAGGTGGTCATGGTTTTCCCGAAGTTAGAGCCCCCCAAACCGTCGCAGGCGCCATCAATGTTCCCTTTTGATATAGACATTGACGAGAGTGAACCACCCGTCCGTATGTCCCGATTACTGCAAGAAACCGGCCCTCCTCCCAACGAGCATCTTCCTGGCCCCGAAGAAACTCTTTCCCTCCTTTGAGCATATACTGGGGGATGCATATCAGGAATCACACTTATAGGATGGGGTGGCCGAGCAGTTCATTGCCGACGACTTACTGAAATCCGGTGCTGAAGAGGAAGAGGACGATAGAATCTGTTTTGATGCTGACCTTATGGAAAACTACGGATACTTCCCTTATCCAGACAAAACCGTAAGTTAGTGTTTGCATATATGTGATTTAGAGCTCAGCGAATAATCTAGGTCATGCTCCTCGACATTATGAACAATTTACCACGCTGTCGCTTCACCAGTGACCACATATCTCTCATCCTTCACTTTCCAAAGAAGCTTGGCACCATGGATGTACCGTCACTCAAAGGGTTTCGTAAAATCCAGAAGGAACTGCAGTCAGCCAGTGGGTAAACTCCCACGAAATCAGTATCTCACCTGGGGAATGTCTTCCAGATGAATGACATCCACGATACCAATGCATGCGACATAGCGAATCCTCTCGTTGCGCCACACATACATCTCTATCTGGAGGAGACAGATGGTCCCATCTCCAAGACGTATCAGGCTGAGAGAGGGATGGAATACACATCATCAGTACTCACGCCGATGTATTCGTGAGGGGAAAGCGATTCTGGATTGAAGATCTTGCGCAGCTGGCTGATGGAAGATATGTTGCCCCACATACCTGGATTTTCCGAAACAATGCCCTCACATCTGACGCATCGCTCGTGACCCAAACCGAAAGTGGGCGCTCGTTTCTTCACCGTGAAGGGGAGGAGACAATCATGGCAGATGAATTACAGCTGGACTTCGAGCTGAATTTGGCGAAGAGTTTATCTGGGTCGATAGAACCAACGTCCTAGTCTCTTGTAGACAGATGCTCTATATGAACGCGCGTGCCTCGCTGTATAGATCTGGTAATGCGAAATCCCATGTGAATACTGGTAGATGCCGATGAGGATCTATATGTTGTGATGGTTTTTCCATGGGCTGATGATGTATCTGGAAATCGCTCCAAGCAGTACAACAAGCACATAAATATGTGGGCGGGAAATGACTGCCTTTGTGGACAACTCCTTCAGCAGGAATACCACATCCATTATATTTCAACCTTACCAAATGCTTCTTTGGCGGAAACATTTTGGGACCATGTCAAGAGCACAGAAGAAACATGTGAGGTGCTTCAATGCAGTGACCAAGCAAAATGCCCGTTTCATCCTCCGTACACCTAGCTTACACCTGGCTCAACAGGGGATAATCCCAACAATCTGATGAGGCATTGCACATGGGGGGAAACGTCAACTTCCCTTGTCAGAAGTGCCGCTGGGGTGGGACAAAAAAGGAGAAGGAGGAGGACGTAAAGTACCATGCCTGCCATCTCACGGGTATTACTCGAAATGCCGTAGAGATTCGGGACAACCTCGACCCACAGCTGCAGCTTGCCATGCGTGGTGATGCAAAGGGAGCCGAGAATCTTCAGCGCGACACAGGAACAAAGGACAAGATCACTCAATATTGGGTAGATCTTCTCCTTGACTGAGCGAAAACTCTAAAGGCAGAGAGGAAGGGACGCGATGCAGGAGAGATAGTGGCAGAACTTCAGAAGTGGCTCGACAATTAACCTGGTGATAAGATGAGCCCACTGTTAGACCTCGCTGGCCTTGATCCATTTAGGGACACTCTGGTCGAGCTCTCTCACACCATCTGGCTGGGCGTGATGAAATACATCTGGCATTTTCTCAATAGAAATCAGTGATCCGATGCTCAGCGCCACTTACTTGCCATTCGGTTGCAGTCCACGGACATCAGTGGACTCACGTGTAGGATGCATGATTCAATACCGAAATAGCCTGATTGGAAAACACTTCAAGTCATTGATGCAAATTCTGTCGCTCCACGTTCATGAAATATCCACATCAGATCAATTCAGACTCATCCAGGCCGCGGGTGACCTGGGAGAACGACTCTGGGTCCCTGAAATTGACAACATGGACCACTACCTCGATCAACTGAAGATTGCAGTGGCAAATCTCGTTGACGCCTTTGATGCTGTTGACCTTCTCTGAATCCTGGTAAGAATCAAGCTCCATTTGCTTACACATTTACCAGATGACATACAGCGATTTGGTCAAGCAATTCGTTTTGCCACTGAGATCTACGAGGTATATAATGGGATATTTCGCCTCTGTTCCATCCACAGCAATTGTAAATCCCCAAGCCGTGACATCTCTCAGATTCGCGTCAAAACGAATACAGGCAGGTGGTGCTGTCGGAGAGTTCTGCGAGACGACCCTGTTTTCCAACGTCATCTCGGATGGGTTACGCAGCCAAAAATTATTTCCGGTGAGATCAAAACGTGGACTGGGAAAGAGAAAGACTCAATGACGTGGAATCAGACACCCGCTTCCAGTTACTGGCAGCAAAATCACCCACCTCCACCAGATAGCAAGTGGGAACTTAGCCAATATGTCATTGCCAAAATGGCCAGCGTATGTCATTGGGTTTTTGCCTTTGAATCTGGGAACACTGTAATCGGGCGCATCAAGGAATTGCTGGTCAACAATACCTCAAAAATCGTGACCCTCAAACAATTCATAGTCAGCACTCAACGCCATCCGGATTTTTTGTGGCCTGTCTTATGTCGCCCAGCCGGAAAAGAGATTGTAGAGGATTGTGTCCAGTCGTTTCTTATTTTGGCAGCAACATCAATCCAGTTCTTGTGTTCCATCCAGCATGACTGCAGATGGGGCGAATGTCATCCAGCAGCTGTTTGAAAAGCAGTCCAGGAACGCCAGGAAACTGACCAGGATAGTTGCTTGATAAAGTATAGCAACGATGATCATTTTATCCTGAACTTGTCCGGCTTTCACAACTTCGTGCAGGTTTGCCGACACCTCCCGCCATCATTGACAGAGTTGAAGCAGCTCACTGCGTTCCGTGGGGTTGTAGGCACAGGGTCTGCCTACAAGGGTAGGCAGAGGTAGACCCAGCCCGCAGATAAATCAATGATTTCAGGGCATCCGAAGCTCTGTTTCTGGTATAAGCCATGTTAAAACACGCTCTTGCTTCACTGTATAACCACCGAGTGTGGGAACGCGATTATTTTTAATGACACAGCCCACGGCTGTCAATCCCTCGGCCCACTCACGGCTAACCTCGGCTAACACACAGAAATTGACACGGTATGTCCCGGTAGTTGACCAATTAATAAAATATTGACTTCGTGGGAACATGGCAACCGTTAAGAGTAATATTAGCCAACTGGGAATGTGGCAACAGCAACACAACGCCTGGTTACCAGGATAGGGGGGCCTGTCTAGACCGACAGTAGGCAGAGGGTAGACCCAAGTAGGCCCAATTTGGCCTACCTCACGTCGGCAGACTCGGCCTACAGGGGGTCGGCCGATGTAGACAGACGTAGACTCAAGTAAACCGACCGTGCCTACAGGGCCTCGGAATGCAGTGGCTCGTCAGAGAAGGTGTTGAATTTAGAAAACAGCGTCTTCTAAAGCACAAGAAGCAAGAAATACCCAACGCAAACAAACAGCAGCCAGACAGTGTGAAAATGCCAAAGCCAAGAGACAGGAGGCTGAGTTGGCAGCAGCAGCAGCAGCAGAGGCAAAAAAAAACAGCAGAGGAGGAGGACAAGTAGAAGCGGCCAGAAACCTTCTGGACGATGGTGATGAAGACAGTAATAACCATGGAGTCCTGTCGGAAGCGGAGGGGGACCAATCGGAAGAGGAGTTAGACCTACATGATGACGCCGAATACCCGGGACCTCGACCACGCGGAAGAGAGGAAAAAAACATCTCAAAAATCATAATACTTAGTACAATTGATATTATATCTGTCTGTTGGCGGTTCTCAGTACTGACGCAGTGCTCACAGTAAGCAGAATAAGGTTCATGCAGGTTTTCACTAAAAGGAGCTGAACACAACACCTTCGTACAACTGTGTCACAGCTAATGAGCATAAACAAATAAGTAGCCGTTGAGAACAAGTGTGTATTTTCCGCCCCAACGACGCGCACTCTGGAATCGAAGGGATCTGACGCGAAGTCTATGGATCCGAAGAAAACAATTTGACGCGAAGTCTGGATCCCGCCAAGCCAGAACGGAGTACTGTGTGGAGGAGGGGGAAGGGGATAAAAGGTGAATAGCCCCCAAGAGCGACACGAGGCTGAAAATGGCAGACTCACATGGGACCATTGTCTATAATCTTATCTTGATTATCTGGTCACGAAAATTTGACTGCAAACAAAAATGTAGAAATGAAATGAAAAGACCATGACTCGAAGTCAGCCAGACATCACAGAGATATCAAGGCCATGATATTATACTGAGGCATGAGGGATGTTACTATTTTAGCCCCTGAAGTGTCCACGCACCCTGAAGTGAAACTTTCTCTGATCCCGCTGGCATTTCGAATCTGTTCCCTCCACAAAAATCCAAGAATGGGCTTACAGACCATAGCTATGGCTGGGCCAAGTTTCAGCCCAATCGATGTTGGAGTTGATGCCATCAGGCATCTCAGGCAATCCGCCAGTACTAACCTGTGCCACTCCTGACTTTCCGCCGCAACGTGGCAACCTAAATAAGGGAATTTGATCGCGGCACAGGCGGGGAGCATTCAAGCTCCGCCACGTCAATAACTGTCACGGCAGTATTGTCAGCCACACGCCTTCCTTTCCTCTCGCCACCACCCTCGGTGCCCGCCACGTTGCTCGGACCCACCACCGTTGTCCGCCAAACCCACCGGCCGCTCCATCGACAAACAATATAGTAGCCACAGCACTCAGATCTCCATATCAGGAGTTCCTTCACCCCAACCAACGCTCGAACGCGTTCATGTCCCCGTTACTTACGCCAATGTCGTTCCGCTTGGCTCGTGTGTTTGGATTGACACTCCACAAGCTTCACGCAGTGAGAACGCCACCGGCCTTTACTCGGCCACTCGCCACCCTTACCGAGCTCTCCGTCGCCACGAGAGTACGGCGCCTCAAGGACATTGCGGCTTGCCCGATCATTTCAAGGCCTTCTCATCCTCTGTGTCCGGTATCGTGATGCTCGACTTGTGTACAAGAACGTCGTTGTCTCAAGGACCGCTCGCGCTCGAAAATTCCGGCACCCGTTACCTGCTGTTGACTACGCCTTCCGCTTGCTATCCCCTCCCGCCGTTGTTGCCAGGCACGCCGACCAGCCGCATACACTCGCTTTGTACTGTCTAGCTGATAAATATGAATAATGAAACTTGCTTCTACACTATATTTCTTGCTTCAGAAAATGTGGCACAATGCGACTTGGCTATTTCCTCCCTTGAGCTGCCGAAGTCTGCCGCGAAGATCGCCGAATAAATTTGCCGCGATCAAATTTCCCGATCTGGACGTCAGGTTGCCACGGAAAGTACGCAAGTAACCTGTGCAGTGTAGAACACTGTAGAACACTGTAGAATTACTGAGTACTTTGTAGAACAAAGTAGAATATGTCTATGACTCGGAGTCTGACTCAGAGAGGCTGTACACATGGTAGTATTTAAACCTCTGTATTATGCACTATGAATGAATTACAACTTGAACCACAACTACTATCTGCGTGAATTAGGACGTCTCACAACGTCCAGTTACTTCTTCAATAAATCTGCGCCAATAATCGAAGTTGTACAGTGCACAAAAGATATGAAAAGGAAGATTTTTGCCACATTTGCCACACCCTAAAACGCCGGCCAAAACCGATCCCACTTCTGGTTCCATCAACAGAAGGCTCGTGTCTTTTGCAATTCAAGACCAAAAATTCTGAAAATATTTCAGGCTATAGAAAAGACATACATATGCTCAAGTACAGATGCCGAGAGCAATCGGGGTTGAATGCACAAAGTTATGGTGCGAGATTATTGTCATGGACACAGGGGGGGCTAAAATAGTAATATGACATGGTTGGAGAATATCATATTGCGGCCAACATTGAGGTGGGTCTGTGGTGTATCTTCTTACACACCTCAGGATAAGAGTCTTGTCATGCGTCAGCACTTGGCCTAGATACTTCACAAAAGCTTACCAGGATACCTGCCTGAGTTGAAGCAAATTGCAGGGGTTGCTCATGAAATTTATATGATGGCTGCTCCTTCAAGTCCCCGATTGACTCAGTTACATTGCTGCTCAAGCTATTCGCATTTACTCACGTCATGTGAATCTTGTAATATAAATTCCGCACTGCGCGCAAGTTTTGCAAATGCTTTCAGTAGAGATGGAGGTTCGTGGGTGGGAGAAGCACTCTGGACACAGTTGAAGGGCTGTTCTGCTCTGTCTGATGTGTCTGCAATCTATATATATTTAGTTAAATTGACTCGTAGGCAAATAAAATGAACATACCTGGTCGAGAATATGATTTGCTATAGAGTTGAACATTTGATGACGCACAAGAATTACATCCAACTGGGGTATCAATGGGGATGTTGTGGGATATAGTGACCATATGAAGCTTCATTAATCAATCTGTGTCTCATCACAAAATTGTGCTTAATCATTGCTTGTTTAAACAGACTCAGTACACTAATAAGGTAGAATACCACCAAGAACTGCTCTAATATTAGTTATATACATCAAGTGATGGCTCCAAGTTAATGTTGAGAATAAAGGACACAATTTGAATCTGACAAGAATGGTGATTAATCAATCAGCAGTTTAACAGAGCAATGTTAAACAAACTGAAATATAGCTGGTTTCAACTTGAATATCAACCTGGCAGGGTTGATTAATTGAGGACATGGATCAACAAATGACTGAGATTTACAGTCAAAAGGAAGAGTCAGGAAGTGGACCTAAGGGCAGATTAACAGAGCAGTGTTCAATCAGAACAACCAGAACTCACATTCAACTGAGCGGAGGGTTCAGACTAAAAAAATGCATGATTGATCATAATCCAGATTAATCACAGATTGTTCAAACCGGAGCAGAGCAGTGCTCAATTTTAATTGAATGAGCAAATGAGCCAGTAAGTAGAAAATCCTGTGAATAGAGAGTTGCGGTTGCCACCAGGTGCCACCTGGTGGCTGATTCGGCATGCGGTAGCAAGTGGCTGTGGCTAACTGGTGGCTGGCACATTAATTTCATGTGTGATGTAGGAACAGACCATCACTCTCTAGTTCCTGTTTATAGCAGGTAAAGTCATCCTGGTGTCCAGGGTACACTTTACTGCCTAGATTAATGGATGAATGGGAAAGTTGATTGCAGTGCCTTCATGCGGGCATAATACAAATTGGTATCAAATGCAGTGATACAGGAACATAATTGGACTTGTGTGCCATCCTGCCATGTTCTAGTTCAGCCACTGGAAAAGCCACAGCCATCAGCTACTGCATGCCCTATCAGCCACCAGGTGGCTCCTGGTGGCTACTGCAAACTCTGTAATGGTGATCTTTCAAGCAGGAGATTAACAAAGTAGTGTTCAATTCCATACATGAAGCAGATATGCATAGAGTGAGAAGCATAGGAGAGAGTATATAGGCCAAGGAACAGCACAATCTGTTGAGAGCATCAATTGAATCTGCTGCGTTTGTTCTAGATATCGCCCTCATTGTAACCCAGTCTGCGCCCCATTTTGAGAACCTAGGGTAGTGAGATGTGCCGCTAACAGGTTTATGAAGAAATGGGGTCATACTTGGTGTTCCTTCTTGCAGGCCCTTTTGCTTCACATGCAGTTTTGCAAGCAGAATCAGGGGTTGATGCATTCTGAAAGAATCTGCAAGAAGCAGCAGACATAGATTATGTGGATGGTCCAATTTGATGGGGAATCCCTGTGGATCATAGTATTATCCTAGATTGGCAAAAATGTCCTCCCAGGGAATTGGCACAATTTTTTCATCAACAGCCTGGTGAACTGTCTTTATCATCAGTATCTGAAGGCCAGAAGACAGAATTATATTACTCCAGCTTTGTTCCAAATAATTGTTCAGCAAAGTACAAATGTCTGCCATTGGAACAGTGTTCAGGTCAATGGAAGAGAAGGCAGGATGGCCAGCTGCATTGCATGGAATTGATGGAGTCACTGTACCATGTTCCAGAACATCATATTTGGTTCAATTCTGCTGTTCAGAGAAGGTGAATGAAATTATGGGGAATTGATTTGTCTGTGACATCCCACCATGCCCTTTCATACTCACTGTGCAAGCTGTCCTGATCAGCACCAAATCCAATTTGGTTATGCATTGAATGTGCGTGGATGCTATTTAGACTCGGTCAATGAAATTGAGGGTGACTGAAATCATTCCTTCCAGCAAGAAGGTCATCACTTGTAGCTTCGCGAAAAGCATACCACAATACCATTTCAGCGTCCCTGAGAAGTCCACCCTGACATAGACCTTGCAGCACTAGGCCCATGGTCTGTACAAATTCCTCTTGGTCCCTGCCTCCATGTTTGAGAACAAGTGAAGGGTGGCTGGTCAAGATATGACACATACTGCTCAACATTCCCAGCTTCTTCCTTAGCATGATTGTTCCAACTGGCTTGCTGTTCTCCAGTCAAAGAATCCCACCTCTCCTTGAGAATGTTCTGGTAGACAGCAGCATTTGTATGGTTTGTGTCAAGGAGTCATTGATGAGGGGCAGCATTGAGGTACTTGGAGTTCTCCTTTGCAGATAGCTGTCAGCCACTCATCACCAATGAGAACTTTTACAATGGATTTTCTCTCTTGTTGGACAGAGCAGAGGTCAATGAATGTGGACTTGACTTGCAGTACACCTGGTTTCGATAATTTATGAATTTACAAACAATCATCTACCTCCCCAGGTGTCTCAGTTACAGTCAAGGAATTGAAAATATGTAGTCTGTACCTCAAACCAGGACTTCCTTGAAGTTACATTAAAGTCAAGTGTTGCAAAGAGTGGTGACTCTAAGATGGAAGAGGCTTTGGCTTGCTTCCACTGTGTCAGCACAACACCATCCACCCCTTTGACCATTTCTTTCACAAATTCAGTGAAGAACAATTCAATATGGTTCTTCTGCAGTTGACTGAACTGGCCTTGTGGCATAATTGACAGACAGGATGAATGACAATGAAAGAAGGAGCAGGAAGAGGGAGGAAGAACACAGAAGAGGACACAGACAAAGAGTTGAATTGCAAGAGGAAAGTGGGCTTTCGAGCATGTCGAGATAGATCCCAGACAACCAAAGTCAGCAGACTCAGGGTCAGTACCATACAAACATGATACTATCCATAAATTTTAAATCCCTTTTGTTCACACCTGGTCAGACACATTGGTTGTATTGGATTGGACAAAGAATAAGCAATATTGGCTGGAGTTTGAAAGGTGTGACATATTGCCTGGGCTAAACATAGCTGAGGTGATTTTCACCCCATTCCAGGGGTAAAAACTACAAAAACAGTCATTTAAGCTTTGCTACTTTCCACTCTCTGTCTGCTTAAATTCCGAGTTTCTGGTTCTAAACCCAAGACTTCACTATCCTATGTTTCACAATCATGTGGCCAGCTGCTTCTCTCTATTCCAATACACCTCTCAATAGACTTCAACTCATTTGATCCCAATTGATACGGACACTTCTTCTTCTCCAAATGGCATGTTGGCTCAGCCTTTGCATTTTACTGCAATTCACCACACACTGGCCCTGAATTTGATGTCAGAATGCACTATTGTCATATAAATAAATCTACTGGCTCATTCTGACAACGAAAAACGCAGTGGCACCCCATCAGCAGCACCCCATCTGCCCCCAAGTGTCTGTTGCACCTGGTTCAGTCACATCTGGTATCAGCATCTGTGCTGTATCCTCAGCCCCAATCTTCCAAATTGCACACAGCCTTGGTTTCTATGGTGGCACAGAATCAACAATGCACTTTCAGATCTCCTGGCTATTGAGAACCTTGTCTAGAAGCCACAATACTCCCAACATACTACAATGGCCACCTCTTGCCTCATCCAAGGCTCAATGTGGGTGGAGGTAACATGTGTGGATTCTCCACCTGGTTTCAATGGGTGTGGAAGATTTTCCCTTTGCTTTCCTTTCCTCACAGACTGGTGCAAACTCCATCAATGCCAGTCCAGGTCCTAGGTGCTCTCGTGTATGCTACTCCCCTTATACACCCACAATCTGATGGGCTGAGCTCCAGATTCAACATCCAGATCCAAGGCCAATAATGATTTGGCTTGTCATTTTATTTCAGTCCCCCTTTGGTGAAATGCTGATCCATTCTCATCCACAGATCAGTCTGTCTTGCCTTCTTCATCATCTATGTTGCTTCACACTGCTCTTCAAACCCACATAGTTGCTGGCAACGACACCAATGCGAGTCCTGGACTTGATTACCATAACAAAAGTATGGATACCTCAATTGTTGAAAGAAAACTGATACTCAACATCATATCTAGCCCCTGTTATGGCACCAGGCCCTGCTGTTGCACTACATTATTCTCCTGATGGGTTGATTATTTCTGTTTCCTCCAATTACATGGTGAATGGTGAACACACTGCTGTTGCGCCACACTATTCACCTCCCCAGGTTCTGTTAGGGGTCTTCATTATCCTCTCAAGAGTGAAATTGGCTATGATATCCTCTGTCCTGTCCACCTCATGGTATTTGCCAATTTAAAGGATATTGCTGTGGCTGTTGACTTCAACAGTTTGTTAACTGTGTCCTCAGAATCAGGATCTGCCCAGCTGAATCACAGTTTACCCACACAAGGCGGATGGACCAGATACATCACCCCCACTCAAAAATATGAAAGCTGTATAGGTCCAGTGTGGTCTTGTTGGCAACTTCCCTCACATCGGTTTCAAGCAGGGTGCATGACTGCGAGACAGCGTAAAAATTGAATGATGGCACTGGTAAACTTAGAGAACTGAACTCGCCTGCTCCTTTGGCCATCCAGGATCGCCTTGAGCAACGAAGCAGGTATAAACTGTAATCGGCTTATCCCCAATGCGAATTTCCAATACGTAGTTCTGCAGATGCACTGACTGCTGGTAGCAATCATTCCTTGGGGGTGAGATTACCTCACCAAGGACCATGTCATTTTGATAATAACACTGGGTCCCTGCAGTGTCTGCATGGTTCTTCAGATTTGAATGATAATCAAAGTCATAACACTCACAAATGGCCCTGCCATCCGGTTGAAGAGTGGCGTGCAGATCAAACAGGTTCAGTTTGAGCGCCAACTGAAGGAGGCTATTGTCAAGCCGCACAATCTTGCGACGGTAACAATGAATGTGCTGAGGTTACCAATTGTGAGCATCTGCTTTGAATTGCAATGGCCTTTTGGACGAAAGATATCTCATGTTGGCTTCTTTGCTCAGGAGATGCTGCCCATTTGCTTCATATTCTATTGTTACTGTACCTGGCCATATGGCTACGCAGTAGTATGCAGCTACCTCTCAGTACGGATTCGTAAAGCTAAACTACTGGGTTTTAGGTACGAGAGACTATCAATGACCGAAACTAAATCAAAAAGATAAGTAGGAAACAGAGGGGAAAGACAGTCTTGAGAGTAATACGGTATGAGAGGAGGTGCAGAATTAATTATGGTATCAAGTGTAAGTGGATGGATTATGATTCCTTTTGACTCATACTATGACTCATGTTTTGCAGTATATAAACCCCAGCCTGTATCGTAGTCTACACCAAATTTTAATCCTTTCCATTTTCCACATATCACCCCTTCTTTAGGTTATGGGCCCTGCCCGCCTGAACTAAACCTATCATCCCTCACACAGTGCACACTTCCACCATCATGTCCGACAACTCCACTTGCTGTATTAAACTGCTCGAGGATGCTTCCAGCTACTCGACGTGGTCCATGAAGGTTATCGACATCTTGACAGACCAAGATCTTGATGAGTAACCCACAGTGGCCGACCCGTCTGCACCCACAACTGTAGAAAGAACCCCTCTCAAAGCATGGAAGAAACAGCACTTTCAGCCATCTGTCTACACGTTGAGGAAAGTCCAATGGCATTCATTCAGCAATGCAACACAGGTGCCGATGCTTGGGATAAGCTCGCACGTGTTACACATTGCGAACAATAAATCCTTTTTCTCCCCGTATACCCCACTTGAAGATCATACCACTATTGGCATCGGTTCTCAGAAGGCAGACGGCTACGAAGTAGTAAAACTCAAATTCACTGTCGATGGGAAACAATCTATTGCTACTCTACAACATGTCGTCTATCTCCCATCATCCCCTCACAACCTCATCTCTGGGCAAACTCCACCGTGCCGGCTATGTGACTCCCTTGACATCGAAGTTACCTCCAAACGGGGTGAAGAACTTGCATACTGTCGCAACATCGGTGACGTATACGCACTTGGCAACGTGAAACCCATCCTACTGGGTCAATCCAACAATTCCCCACCCACTGTTCTCCCTGCAAAGCCAGAACGTTCATTGGAAATGTGGCATCTCACCTTCAGGCATCCCAGCCCACGCTCTGTGAGAGAATTAGCTGACAAGGACATGGTAAAGGGAATGAAGATGGCACCAAACTCACCCGAGATTGAACAGTGCACAACCTGCATACAGGCAAGGCAGCACATCGAGCCATTTCCAAAAGAAGCTCAGCGAGAATTCACTGAAGTCGACGAGATGACTTACACAGATGTTTGGGGTCCTGCACGCACATCCGGAACCCGCAGCGAGTGCTATTTTATCTCATTCACAGACAACACAAAATGACATCGCAAAGTCATGACTATGGAGAAGAAAAAAGAGGCTGGAAAGCACACCATGGACTATATTGAGTTCACACTCACGCAGTTTGGGAAACACTGCAAGGCCTTCAGATTCGACCTTGGTTGCGAGTACATGAGCAATAAACTGCGCCAGAAATTGGCTGCCAAGGGAATACGAGTTGAACCCACAGCACCATATTCACCTCGGCAAAACAGTGTATCTGAATGTCTCAACCGCACCCTTCTCGAACGCGCATGTGCTATGCTCATTGCATACGATCTCCTGCACCTCCTGTGGTCTCAGGCAGTCATTTATGCAGTATACTGTAGTAGTCCGACCAAGTGTTCGGGCGGGTGACAGCCATCTGTGAACTGAACACCTTGGGTACCAGTGACGGTGACCTTGGAAACTTTCGGCCCCAAATCGGATAAAAGACGCGAAAATTCCCGGTCTGGCATTTGCTGGACTTCCATATCTAGTGGTTTTCACTGATTGCTGCAGAATGAACACCTTACCCAGTGAACACTGTCGGTGAGAGTTGACACCCAGTGAACACTTGGTCGGATTACTACAGTACATCATCAACCCCTCACCTACTGTATCACTCAAGGGGCACATCACGCCTTATGTGGCATTCTGGGGTGTTAAACCTGACGTATCAAACCTCCGGGAGTTTGGAAAAAACTGTTGGGTACTCACACAGGGTCAGAATCCATCCAAACTTGCAGAAAAATCGAAGCCATACCAGTTTGTTGGTCTTTCAGACGATGCAGCGGCCTGGCATTATCGGGTACCCAAAACTCGTGAACTTCTCACCTCTCGTAACATTATCTTCGAGAATTCATGCGAAGACTATGCCCCGGCGGCCCATAGTGACCCAATGCGCCTCGAGGGCGTGAGCAACGAGAGCCAGCCTACATCAGCTCCAATTCAGGAAAATCCGCCAGCAACACCAACTGTAAATGTATCTGCATCTGCACCAGACCCACAGCTCTCTTCGTCATCTAAAGACCCCCCATCTACCCCCCGCGACAGCTCCAAAGGCACGTAATATTTTGAAAATGCCACCATGCGAGCCTCTTACACCCAGGGCAGCAAGTAGAAGGTCCAAAGACCTACAATTCTGATCAGTATTATCGTTCTCTGAACAACCCAGCTAATTGTTCACCGCAGAAGCCTGATGCTTGGCGTCATCATGTACCAGACGAGCACGACATGGCCAACATAGTCATTAATGATAAACCATCAACTTACCGGCAAGCTACACAGCACCCGACCACCAAAGACCGGCAGAAAGCGATAGAATCTGAGCTCTCTGCAGGCCAGAAGGCACTAGGCAGCGAATGGGTGTAGAGGAACAAGACAGACGACATGGGAGAACTTGCACGCCGCAAGGCATGATATATGAAACAACCTGAAGGTTTTTCTGACGGTACTTCCCGTGTCTGGCGACTCCACAAAACCCTTTGCGGTCTCCCACAGTCTGGACGTGAGTGGAATGAGACTCTTGATTCCCAATTCAAAACAATTGGCTTCATGTGAATCCTATATTCGACGCGACTCTGACAGCATCACCATTGTAGCTGTACATATGGATGTCATGTCCATTTAGGCTTCATCCCCTGAACTTATCACCCGCACCAAGAACGAGCTTGAAACCGCCCTCCAGATTACACGTCTGGGCGACGCTAAACAGCTCCTCGGGATGGAAATGCATCGTGATTTTGAAGACGGGACTATCACCATCACGCAGACCAACAACATCAATAAGATCCTGGTTAAACATGGCATGAATGCTGCCAACTCTGTCTTTACTCCAATGGACCCGAACATTAAGCTCAAGAAGCTGCATAGTGACCAGTCATCAAACATGTTTATCAATCCATGGTTGGTGGACTCATGTATGCAGCTATCATCACCCGTCCCGACATCGCATGTGGTGTCCAAACTCCATCTTAGTTCAGCATCAACCCTAGGCCTACACAGCTCACTGCCGTGAAGGGTGTTTATCGCTTTCTGCGGGGCACACCTAGCCTCGGCATCACATACTATGTGTCACATAATTCCGACATTGAGATGCATACTGATTTTTCTCATCTGGCCCTTTACACAGATGCTGATTGGGCCAACTCTACGGATAACCGCAAGTCGATTTCTGGCTATATCTCCATGTTTTCAGGGGGAGCTACAACTTGGTCTTCCAGGAAACAAGCCACTGTTGCACTCTCAACAATAGAGGTTGAGTATATTGCTGTCTGGAAACGGGACTCATTCGACCAAACTGTCGTTCTCCAACTGCCAGGGGCAGCCTCCAAACAAAATCGGCAATTGATGCGTTCAGGTCTACCGTACTTTTTGGGTCACTGTCAAGGCACAATAATCAATCATCACGGGGACTGGAACCATAAAAAAACATGTCAGATTGGCAGATGTGGACTTTTTTTTTCAACTGGAAACTGATGCCTCTTTTCTATTCCACAGGGGCTGATATTGCTGAGGAGATTCAAGATGCAAAAAGGAGATCCATTGCAAAGCGGAGCTACTTTATCGCTCTCAGTGTTTCATTCAGCGACTGAGTGGAGGGGTGGCAAAAGATGTCCAGGCAGTCCGCTCAGATTGGCAAGGAGGCAGTCAGCATGTATAAACATGGTACTAGAAAAGGTAAATGTGGCAGAAAATCTCAATTTATTATTGACTACCTTCACTCGAACCCCAGTTACATCACAGCAAGCTATTCTGAGAAAATGGTGACTGATGAGGGCAGCTTTGCTTCTACCATGATTCCTGATCGCCGTACTGCATGTTTCCTTGAGCGTGGGCTGTGGATTCAAATTACCAAGTAAGTTGTTTCATTTTGCAACTTGTGTTGAATAGAGAATTGAATCATCTCATGAGGTGAAAACTCCAGCACCTCATAACAGATACTGCTGAACATAGGAAATCACTTCACATAAGACAAAACTTTGAAATCAACTCAAAAGAGTTCCACCAGGAGCCAAGAGATTTGATGTCCAAGGTAGGAGACAAGGTGCCTGCCCAAACAGCTGCAAAGTTGGCAGTAGAGACTGAGTGCCTCTATCGCTCTTCTGATTTCTCTGTCGCAGAAAGGCGGAAACTGGATATTTTTGAACTTGACATCGAGGAAACCCGGTGGAGGGAGGGTCAGGCATTTGACACTTTGCACCAGCTTCAAAATGTGGTAAAGGCCGGCAATGCACTCTATAAACGTAAAGGCAAGCATTATAGGCAGCAAAAGCAAAATTCGCAATCTGGTGATATGATTCATGACACTTTGAAACACCAGAATCACCACACACATGGATTGGTATGATGTGACCTGAGCTGCAATAATTGCACTGACTGGGTCTTCAACATTTCCGCTGTTCACAGAGGACGACCTCATGAAGTCTGTTCAACAAAAGCGAAATGTTGGTGACTCAAAGCAAACAGATGGTCTTTTGTGGAGCGCAAGTGTTCTGCATACAAATGGCTCCGATGACCAGGGCCAGGACGTTGTCATGGGTTCAATCTCTGTTGAGATGGATTGCTGCCCGAGAGCCTGGGGTATTACATGGAAGAGCAGTGGGAAGCCAACTTGTTTCCCTCGCAACCTCATGGATGTCCAACAGCTTGCTCTGGTGCATCTGTTGCTTGACCCAATCCCTCTGTTCAGTGCACGACTTTCGCATTTGGGTTCTGAGATCACTGAAAGTGTCCCAGAAGTTAATGATCCACAGTGGGAAATCCTTCACAGTATCGCAGGCAAGGTATCGATATTTTACGGATGTAAAACCATCTAGCCACGCCTCTTTTGCACCAACAACCAGTCCACAAATAACAGCCAAAGGCGGCATTTCAAGGGTCTGCAACCAAAGGACGGCGGATGAATCGATTATATTCGGGGATTCTTGCCGAAGAAGCCAGATCTTTCAGCAGCCGGTTCTACCAACACAGTGAGTGGTGGCAGACTGAATTGGAGGAGTGCCGTCAGGGAGATGCTGGCAGCTGGGAAGATTCTTGATGCAATCGCTGCAGGGATAGTTGTCTGTAGCTTACCACGCCACTGCACCTCCCGTGGCCTCTGTCGCCTGAACCCTTAGAGGCAAAATTGTTCTAAATGACATTTAGATGACATTTCCATGGTCAGATCATTCCAGTGACCCATCACAAAATGAGCTGCATTTTTTGGAAGGTTTGATTTGAAAATTACAACAATTGCTCGCATAAGGCTATTGTTGTTTCATACTATTGTTTGAGCCTTATACACTGGATTTCAGCAGTGCCAGTGCCTCGAAACCTGCCCCAAAGCGGCAGATGTTTGTTTGAAGTCCATAATAATGTGATGCCAGAGACAATAGAAGCATAACTCATCTGACTTGGACAGTGGTACTGGCTATGAAGAGCAAGTCTTTTCCCCACCTATCAGTTGCCGTGCATTCCGCTCAATTCGCCTGTGGAAACTGTCATAAAAACTCATTAATTCTCCATATCATAATCTGTGCTATCTGTATGGTATCCGGGCGCCGGAGAGACAGAGGATCGTCAGGGTAGGACAAGCCGTAAGACAACAAACCGAATATCATCCCTCGCCGAATAAACCGATTATAAATTAGGTACTGAGGTTCAACCATGGCACCGGCTGAGAATAGCAAGTTTTTGGAGAGACAGAGAATCGTCAGGGTAAGACAAGCCGTAAGACAACAAAACCGAATATCATCCCTCCCCAAATAAACTGATTCTGAATTAGGTACTGAGCTTCAACCGTGGCACCGGCTGAGAGAATCGCAAGTTTTAGAGGAAAGCAGCGATGTTTGAAGTCCATAATAATGTGATGTCGGGGACAATAAAACCATAACTCGTCCAAGTCTTTTTTCACATCTATCAGTTTCCGATCATTCCGCTCAATTTGCCGCGGAAACTGTCGTAAAAACTATAATTAATTGTTCATTTCATAGTCTGCGCTATCTGTATAGTATCTGGGCGCTGGAGAGACAGAGGCTCAACCGAAGTTCACCTTACCCGATTTTTCAATGGAATAACAGGCTCCATAGTTCACATGTACACCTCAACACCCTAACTCGAATGACTACTCGCACTCTCACTCCCATCCGTGCACGAAGCCTTGCATTGTGCGAGTCTCTGGAGCGTCAGCTTCTTGCCCAGACTGATGAGTTCGCCGCTCCTCTGCCACCAGATCCACCTGGTTCGCATCCGCAAGCAGCTGTGCTGTTTTCGGGGAGATGACTTTGACCGTATTGGTCGCTGGGTTCCTGCACCTCCTCTACACCTTCGGTGCGCCAACAAATTACAGAGACCGCGAGTTATCGTTCAATATATCTGCTTTACAGCCATTTACTGCAACAGCAAATGACGCTCGATGGCAATTTCCACACCAGGTATTTTGCAAAGAACTGCGACCCAAACGATGTCTCTCTCTGCGATGGCAAAGCCCATTTTCCACCCAACAAGGAATATCGCGCATATCTCAAGAGCGTTTCGCTGTCCAAGGAGGTATTTTGTTTTCCTTGTACTTCCTCAGTTCCTCATTGTGCCGCTTCTTCCAGAAATCGACCTGCACGTATCTAAAAGCCGTAAACCGACAAGACAAAACAAAACTCAAGAATATGACGTCACCGGAACGATAAATGCTCAATGTAGCCACGTCTTTGTCGTTGCGACTGTTGACATGCATCATTCAGAACGGTATGTTGCTTCTCCAAGTTTGCACCTATCATCTCATCGCTGGTATTCAGGTTTGCGAGTGCCGATGCTGCTCTGGCTCGAATGTTGCGAAAAATTGAGCCTAGAAAGGATGCAGATATCAAAGTCCAACTCGCATTCAAAGCCATCGACAGGGTGTTGACATACGATATTGTATGTGAATAATTTGTGAAGATTAAGGAACACTTTCGAAACTCGCCAGATCTCGAGGATGTCGCGGACATCATTGACTGCATCCGGTGGGGCATTCCAGCGTTCCATCTCACTGGCCATGGGTCCGACTGCACGTATTGATTTGGCGCGGCATATATGGATTGTGTTGGCTGGCCATTTTCACGGTGAGACCGCCGAGGCGTACTGGCCATCTGCAAACAAAATCGGGGGTCATGCACAGCAGGCAAACAATGGCCATCACCAGGATATGCTCATTGACAATGCCAACGACTGGAACTGGAAAAAAATTGTGAACATGCGTGAGTCTCCTGCGTTATTATGGAGCCGATTCTAACATCGGAAGAGATCTCAGACTCCGATCCGCCAAAGGCAAAACACAGTTATCCGGCTCCTGAAGGTATTTCTTTTCACCTGAGTTCTGGCACAAACTAAGTTCGGTCCTTTGATCAGGTGGCGTACAGATGATGAAACGGGCTAAAAGTTAGTTGGGTGGCTTCATTACGAATGCATAATAAGTAGTCGTTCATTTACATAAGCAATTGTGATGAGGATTTTGCGACCTCTTGAAAAGTCAGTCACCATCTATCGCGCTAACCTTTTGATCGGAAGTTTTGAAGTCTTTTCAACTTCTCATTAGATTCAAAATCTAATGAAAATTGTGACTAAGCATCTGCTTAGGTCATTGTTTTCCCCTGGCGTGGGTTTGATCCTCACTATCATCACCATTTTGAACCTGGATATCACTTCTAGCCATTTCCTCATTCAAATCCCATGAGCAAAAATTTGAAATAAATAAAGAAAGCCCACTGTACATTATGACACATTGTACTGTATTTTTGTATGGATCTCAGGTTCAACTTGTTCTCATTCTGTGTGGTTATGTGGCCTTCACAAATTCTCACGGTAGTTCCCATGGTATCGCACTTAGTAACTGCAAAATTGATTTCCCTTGCTCCCACTACACTACTTTATTTCAATGCACTTCTGTCTTGAGATGCTTTTCTGGATATAAAACAGCTTGGGTACCTTTCAGCACTCTGGATTTTAATTTATTTGTCTCAGTGATCTCATGGAACTTCTAGTGATCGGCACAGGTGGGATCACTGGTGATGGGTCGCAGGTGCGGGTATGGGTACGGATGCCAGTTGGTTTACCCACACCAACTGACACGACCCACGCCAAAGCCGTAGACATCTTTGGGCCAGATTTCACTGTATTATCTGGAAATGCCTACTGGGCTGAACTAGGTAGTGGGCCACTTGCATATTAGAAGGTGTTGTGCTGTAGAGTCCGAAGATTTGGTGATTATGGGATGGAATATAACTTATGAAGACACTATGTCAAATTTGGAGGCCAAGTGACGCGGTGATCAAATACTGTGGGAGGTTTTTCATTGAGACGCCGGTGTGTGGGCGCCATTTCTTATCCCCAAACTGTCCTCCGGCTTGTCTTCTGCTTATTTCTCTGCCAATTCTTTGCCGATTCCAAAGACTAGGGGCTCATTTTCATCCCCTGGCTCGAGCGAATCACTGAAAATTATACAACACGCCAAAATGCCTTTCCTTCATATCTTGGACTCATCAAGAACATATCCCGAGCCACACAATAGGGCCACCTCTATAGCAATCCAGTGGCCTTTGCTATAGACCTGGAACTTAGCAGTTGTATTTGAGACAGATTCTTGAATATCCTCCTGCATTGGTTTGACCTTTCATTCTGCGAATTGACGTTCACAGGCGGCCATTACCCCAAACCATTCAAATTCATTGGCACATATAGATGGATTTTTTCCGAGGGATTATAGGTATGTTGGGGGCATCCTTTGTGATTAGTTGTGTTCTAACACTTCCTATTGAGCCATTTGGACTTTAATTTGGGGCATCGTTGCACTCTGTGCTCTATGATATCAGCCATTTGGTCCAAACTGCAATCTCACCCATTCTAATATCATGAAAGACAGATAGTTATGGTCCCCATACACTAGTTTGGGCTTACAGGATGATTTAGGTTGATCCATTAAACAATTCAGGGGGCACTGGGGTGGACAGTATGGATGTGCACAAACAATTGGGCTGGGTGGCCCACTAGGCCGTTTTTTGCCATTTTTAGGTTACTGCAAAGAAACAACTCGGTAGGTCATGAAACCGTCACGTAAATTCGCTTGAAATATCTCGGCTCACTCATAGGATGCATAACCTGGATTTAAAGCCCATATACAGGTATCCACCTCAGTTTATGTGTAGAATGAAGGTCAAAGAAAGCTAAGGTGGTGTAGTACCTAGTCTCAGTTAATATAATTGAACATTATCGGAGTTTGAGGACAAGGGGACGGTGAAAGAGAAGATTGTTGTCAAGCTTGAATTCAATGGAGCAGCGTTTCACAGTGATACTAGTTACCTCACTCTGGTCTGCTCATTGAATAGAATGTGTGATATCACTGTGCAGGTTTGGCGGGTTGTGGGTACCCGTTAGGCTCGTGACCAGTCTGCCTACAAATGGCAAAAAAAATGTGGCGAGCACTTTGCCATAGGCAGGCTGGTACAACTCGGGATTCGCCAAAGGGCTGGGCGCGGAGTTTGAAATTTTGAGTGGTGCCGATCATCGGCATCACGCTGCGATCAATTCTCTACTAAATTTGAGGCCCCGGAACTCGCCTAAAACAAACTCAACCAAAATTCTGAAGAGATAGAATTTGAGAAGAGGGGAATTGGAGTTATCCCTCCCTTGAAAATTCCTCCAACAGATGTAAAATGAGCTCAGAACAAAGGAAAAGGAAAGTGATTGAACTCCGTGCCAAGGCCCTTTGTTTCTCCCGAGTTGTAGCAGCCTGCCTACGGCAACGTGCTCGCCACATTGTTGCAACTCGTAGGCAGGCTGGTAACGAGCCTAGGTACCCATAAGCACAGACCAATCGACAGGTACCCATATTCGAGGCCCGAGCTACCAAAGAAATGAGCGCTTTAAAGCGAGGCCACGGGACTAGTGTTACCGGGGAGCGGTTCAGAACCGCTCCCGAACCCGAACTAAACCTGAACTGCACCTGAATTTAGGTTCAAAGGGCTCGAAAAATTCGGTTAACCAATCCCAGGTGCGGTTCAAGGTTACGAATGCTTATGTAATAAGTAGTCGTCCATTTAAGAAATCAGGATGAGGATTTTGTGACCTCTTGAAAACTCAGTCACCATCTATTGCTCTAACCTTTTGATCGGAATCGTCGGAATTTTTGAAGGCTTTTTAACTTTTCATTAGATTTGAAAGCTAATGAAAATTGTGACTAAGCATCTGCTTTGGTCATTGTTTTCCCCTGGCGTGGGTTCGATCCTCGCTATAATCACCATTTTAAACCTTGATATCACTTCTAACCATTTCCTCATTCAAATCCCATGAGTGAAATTTTGAAAATAAATAAATAAAACCTGTCATACACCTCATTGTACTGTATTTTGTAGGATCTCGGCTTCAACTTGTTCTCATTCTGTGTAGTTATGTGATGGCAGGTGGCTGTCCAGGTAACCTTCATAAGTTCCCACAGTAGTTCCCACGGTATCACACTTAGTAAATCCAAAATTGATTCCCTTGCTCCTGCTACACTATTTTATTTCAACGCACTTCCATCTTGAGATGCTTTTCTGCAGGTAAAACAGCTTGAGTATCCTTCAGTGCGCTGGATTTTACTTTATGTGCATCAGTGATGTGCCGAACCGGCGGCAATTTTGATGGCTGACTGAAATCAGGCAGAGTTTGTTTCAGATCACAGAAGAACAACTGTAAACACATACGACGTGACCCACAACTCCCTCTGCCACATGATAAAACCCATAAGTAGAATCATTGGTTTCTCAGTAAAATGATGAATCAGACATCCGTGAGGATATTTCAAGTTTGTATTTTAGGCTTGTTGTCGTGGACATTTTAATACAGAGACCGGCTGGGCGGCACCGGCATGTCAGCTGTCTCAATGTTAGGCAATGCTTTGAGTATGGTGCAAAGTTGGTGCAGGGAGGCCATCCCATACTCAATCCCATTATAGCAAAAAAGAAATTGCAAAAGAAATTCATCTCAGGCGGGATGCCTTGAAAAATCAAGGGCTCAAGGTTTTCATTGAAGGGAGATGAATATATGAACAGCCACAGCACGGTGATCCCTTTCAAGTGTGGTATCATCAGGAAGCAGATAGATGTTGGCCATATTGATTGAACGTGCGAAGATTCACTAGGTATAGGATTGGGAGTTGGGAAGAAACTCCGACAGGAGTTGCCGAGAGTGGCCGAAGCGGCCGG
Organism: Mycena venus; assembly: GCA_014462655.1. Lineage (NCBI taxonomy): Eukaryota > Fungi > Basidiomycota > Agaricomycetes > Agaricales > Mycenaceae > Glaucomycena > Glaucomycena venus. Next base: position 2,757,710 of record JACAZI010000020.1, read on the forward strand.
TCTTGATGGCGGCCTTTTGCTGCCGGTCTTTCCAACTCCCAATAATTCGGAACAAGCTATCTCCCTGAAACTCAGCTAAGCTGTGGTCTGCTTCAGAGTATCCACCCCCATCAGAAACAGGGGCTAAATCTCGAGTTTCGGTTGTCAATTTGAGGGGTTTTTGGTGAAAAAACATCATTGAGCTTTGAACCAACAATTTGATACTGGGTTTTTTCATTCAAATTGACAGGGGGGTGACGCGTGACCCGTTTTTCAAGTTCGACATTGGCGTGACACCCCCCGAATTTTCGACATTTCCACCGAATTTTCGCTTTTTTGCATCTTTCAGGCAGTTTCAGCTGAGCCGTGACCAGCGGCAGGGTCGACAAGGGCCGCCGGGACGTGTGACTGCAACCAAAGTTCGACATCGACATAGGGTGCGTGACCCATGACTATCGATTTGAACGAAAAACCCCAGTAGCCTAAGCTGTTTGCCGAATATCTTGAACTAATGAATTGGTTAGGATGTGCTTCTGTCTTACACTTCACAAAGAAGACTTTATTCCAAGCTCTAAATCCATGTGCTGGATTTGGCTGTGAACCTCAATCATAACGATTGACATGTGGCGATACAGGTAACCTTCCTCTTTTTCCCACGCTCCGCCTTATCCGAGGACAACTCGTGCTTTTTACAAGTCAAATCTTGGAAAATGGGGGACTAATAGCAACAAGGTGATCTTCCTTACCCTACCACACAAAAGTATCATCTTAGTACCTAATGATTTGGACGCAATAGGAAATTATTGAAATAGCCAAACTCCTTAGTAAGCCTCCTTGAGCTTATTGGCTCAGTGTTTGCACCGGTTGCCTCATCAAGCTCATCCCATTCTGTCTAAGCTGGGAGGGCATTTTAGTTTGAGATTGATTCTGTGAATGCATCTAGCAGCCACATAAGCATGAGTTTCTGCCAGGCAAAGCCATGGCCCTCTACCCCAAGTTTGAAGATTTTGGATTTTGGGAAACCTGTTTGAACCTCACCTTTTTTACATCCAGTTCAAGGGACGCATTGCGCGAGAGCACTGAAGTGCTAGAAGCATTTGCGATGCAGTTCGACTTGGTAGGAGGAGTCGAGGAGGGCGGGGAACCCCTTCAAAATTTTGATAACTATTTGGAACATGATTTTGAATTAGTCTCTTCACAAAGTTCTGAATACGGAGTCGACTCCTTACCTGATGATGGCTCTCTCGGCAATACAGCACGGCCCATCGGTGATCTGTATGCGTTCTATGCAGCGTTGATGTTACAATCAGCTCAACCTTACCCTGGAGACTTTCAAGCACGCACCTCAGAAGAGTGCTTCAAGGAGAAACGATTCTTCATGTACCTGATTTCAGATACTGAATATATCATAATAGATCACAAGCATGACAATGGTAATGAACTCACCCTCGAGGCGGAACTACTCCGCAATCCGGAATTTATGCCTGCCCTTTGGTACGCACAAACACGCGCACAAGAGTTAGGCCTTAATCCGGATGACATGCTGAAGGAGGAACGTTACCTTGAAGAGATTGGCGACGTCCAAGCTGGTTCTGTTCAGGTCCTCCTTGAACAAAATGTCTGGGATGAAATGAATTGTTCCGCACCATCGGATAGATTTGAAGTCTGTGCAGATGACAATAACCTCGCTATATTGGACCGTGTCATTGCTGCATGCTTCACACTGCCGAGGCAACTCTTGCTAGATTCGGCTTTTGACCTAATTGCGTGGTATGAACATTCTATGCTTGACATGGAATATGAATACAACCTATTGGAAATGCCTGAATCGAACCTGGCGGTGTTGAGTGATGACAATGACTCCATGCCTCCTCTGGAGAAGGTTAGCGATACTGAGTCAGAATGCGGCTCAGTAGATATTGTTCCAAGCCTTCGAACGGTTAGCAACTCAGATTCTGAGTGTAATTCTACATCCTCAAGCCTCCCGAGCCTTCATACAGTCAGTAACTCTTCGGACAGCGAGTCTGATGAGGAGTTGACAGACCTGGTGCTGCCTGGCTATGAGAACGAGACGTTCGAAGATCGCCTCAAACTTTGGGCGCGCGCATCAGAAGCGCATGCCCTAAGGGCAGACAATAAGTTTACGAGACGGTCACGGCGTTTAGGTGACGTACTCGGAAACACAGTCAGGGCACTGTTGGAATTCTTCCAACATACCCCGGGGATGAGCAAATCCCGTGGGCTGATGAACGGCGCGATCGGGTCCGTTTCCGTGTCCTGCGTGCCACAAATGAGTGTTTTGTCATTGAAGACTCATTTGGGGACGAGGTCCAAACCTTACCGCTGGATTGTCTCCAAGAGCCGCGATTCCATATGCTCGACTCGTATGCACATATGCGTGCCATTGCCTCGGGTATTAATTACGAGACGGCTTTACCAATCCACAAGTTCCCTATTGAGCAGTTATTAGCCGACGCCATACAACAATACTTCAAGGACATTGCCCTTTACATACCAATGTTTGAAGGTGTCTGGGTCGGTAGGATTCTCTGTGAACCGGATGACCTAGAAGGGCCAGATGAGTATCTCATCACTATTCCGTTGGGTGAACATGACTTGCACAAGCAAATTTCCGAGGAAACTTTGCTGAATCCATATCTAGATCTGGCCGGTTGGGTCTTAAAATGCCAGCTAAAGTGCATCATCCGCGAGAATAATTGCCGGAATGGTTGGAATTACACTCACCGTGACAATTATTTTGGAAACCTGTTTGATTAACCAATCCAAGAGCCGGAGGGCGAATTTATTCGATTCTGTGGAGGAGCCCAGGTTCCCGCAAATAGTATGAAGGGAATAGCTCGTACCGCATCGATGCCCCGTGTACCGGATCGTATAGTTGCCCGACCACTAGTTATTGTGGTTCGAGTTAATGGCGAGCCGGTGCGAGCTCTCGTGGACTCTGGTTCTCTCGGCGACCTGGTTTCCACGTCATTAGCAGATCAGTTGCGTCTCAGACGCATGGAGATAGAAGAACCCATCACCTTGCAATTAGCCGTCCAGGGATCGCGTTCTCAGATCAACCACTCAACCAAGGTCAAGTTCAGCTATCAAGATATAGCCGAAGAACGCACCTTTTTCATTGCAAACCTCAGCGGTTACGACATGATACTGGGTACTGCTTGGCTGTTTCAGCATAAGGTAAGCATTGGGCTGAATCCTGCTCGCGTTTGCATCGGAAGTGCTTATAGCGTACCTTTAGAAGGAGTTGCTACCGCTAAGGTGTTCTCTGGTGCTATTGGCCTAGAAAAACCTTCGCTTCAAGCTGCGCGTGAAGAACTCTTGAAGTATGCTGAGCCTATCTGCAAGACGGCTGCAGAGACTGGATTACCTCCATTGCAGGCTATTAATCATACTATACCGTTGATAGACGAGAATAAGATCCTTCCCTGGAGACCTTCGCGCTGTCCTGCGGCACTGAGAGAGCAGTGGGATTTAAAACGCTGGACTTACCTAAAAGCTGGCCGATGGAAAGTTTCCAACTCATCAAATACCGCTCCAATGCTTCTGATACCAAAGGTCAAAACTAACCCGCCGGGTTTGCGCGTGGTGGTAGATCTGCGTGCCCGCAATGCAAACACCAAGAAAATGACGTCCCCTTTACCGGACATGGAGGGGATCCTGCAACGTGTCTCATGGTGTAAATTTCGGTCTTTAATCGATGGACAAGATGCGTATGAACAAATACGCGTGATACCGGAACATGTCCCGCGAACGGCTGTAAGCACCCCAGATGGCAATATGGTCAGTCTAATATTGCAACAGGGAGACTGTAACGCACCTGCTACCTATCAGACCCTTATGAATTACCTGTTTGGAGATTATATTGGTCGCTTCATGGATGTTTATCTTGACGATATAATAATCTATTCAAATACGCTTGAAGAGCATATCGAACATGTCAAGAAAGTGATAGACATTCTGGCACGAGAAAAACTCTACCTGAGTGCCAACAGGTTGCAGCTGTTGAAGAGCGAACTGAGTGTTCTGGGTCGCGTTGTTGATGATAAAGGCATTCGGATGGACCCCCATAAAGTGGATACCGTGTTAAATTGGCCAATGCCAACAAACCGTGATCTACTTCGTGGTTTCCTCGGATCAGTCACCTATCTGGCGCCAGACGTGCCTGGTGTACACGTACCAATGGGAATCCTTCACAATTTGACAAGTGACTCGGTGCCCTACAGATGGGGATTCACACAGCAGCGAGCCTTTGAGGATATCAAGCATCTGATCGGTGAGGGTAAAGATCACCAACGTGTGCCTCTGGATTATAGACCAGATGCACCTCAAATCTGGCTCGTGACAGACGGTTGCAGCACGGGAGTATCCGGTGTTGTATGTCAAGGTGAAGATTGGAAAGATGCAAAGGTTGCAGCCTTCTTCTCGGCGAAGCTGAATTCGGCTCAGCAGAATTACCCAGTACATGAAATTGAAATGCTCGCCGGGGTAGAGTCTATGCTGCGCCATCGCGACATTCTGCAGGGATGCCGTTTTATCTGGGTAACAGATCATAAAGGCTTAATTCACCTTGTCAACCAAAAGAATCTGTCAGGCCGACAGGCTCGTTGGGTTGAGAAGATCTCAAGCTTTGATTTTGAGATCAAGTACATACCTGGGACCGAAAATATCTTGGCAGATGCCTTGTCGCAAATCTACTCTAATGAAGCGCCTGGAACCGTTCGCACGCGCTCAGAGTATACCTATCACGATGTGATTGACAACAATGATCTGGAGATTGACTCCATTTCCATGCCTGTGTTTGCCGGGCTTGAGGCAATGGCACTATCCAGTGACAGGGTGACACGGTCAATGTCGCGCGCAGCGAAATTAGCGGCTGACACGGAGTCAATACCGTTTGGGTCCGAATCCCGTCCGTCCCCAAAGGAGGGCAGGAGTACAACAAAAAAATCCAAATTCTGGATCAAAAACCAAGACGGTAAGATTCGCCGAGTTGCCCAAGCCGCGAGCTCGTGGTGGAAGGAAGAAGCAAGACGCCGGTGACAGCACACGGTGATCAGATGTCAATCACGTCGATCATAGCGACTCTGATGCTTCCACGGAACCAAATCCCACCTCTGCCAACGAGGCCATACATGCCGACTCACACGATGCTCCAAGCTTTGTACTGGAGCAAGAGATTGAACAGCTGGATGAGTCTCTTCTCAATGTTGTCAACTCTGGCTGGCAAGGTCTTGATCTGGCGAAGCTCATCACGGACAACTACGGCGATGATCCATTTTTCAAGCAGATCTTGGAAACTCCAAAGGCTTTCCAGAACTTTGAGGTCGAAAAGGGTCTTATCTACCTGAAGAACTCGGATCATCGTGTTCTCTGTGTGCCAAAGCTAACCTACCGCAGTAGAAACATTCGCGAGATAGTCATCTCGGAAGCTCACTCGATCCTGGCCCACCTTGGTCTCCGGAAAACCTTGGACTACCTGCGCGACCACTTCTGGTGGAAAGAGATGGTTGAAGACACTTGTAGTTTCTGTGAGTCATGCTCTACTTGCAAACGCAGCAAGCCGAGCAATCAAAAGCCTTACGGCTTTCTTCACTCACTGAATCCGCCTCTGGAACCTTGGGATTCTGTCGGCGTCGACTTTGTCGGCCCTCTGCCTGAATCAAAGAACAGAGATGGTGTTTTCAATTCCCTGGTTGTCGTAATTGACCTGCTCATCGGAATGGTGCATCTGATCCCAGCTCGCATCAATTATACTGCTCGACAAATAGCTGAGTTGATGTTTGAACATATCTACAAATTACATGGGCTACCTAAGTCTATCGTGAGCGACCGTGATTCTCTGTTCACAAGTGTATTCTGGAAGCGCCTCCATGAGCTAATTGGAATCAAACTCAAGATGTCGAGCGCGTATCACCCCCGAGTCAGATGGGGGGTACGGAGCGCGCGCGAACCACGGTAACTCAGATGTTACGCCAGTGCATTGGCCCGAAGCAGAAGGACTGGGTGTCGAAGCTCCCAGCAATTGAATTTGCAATGAATTCTGCTCGTTCTGAGATGACTGGGTATTCTCCTTTCTTTCTGAACACTGGCCGCATGCCCCACTCGCTCCTCTGGAATTCCGATCGTACCCACGAATACCCGGGTGTCGCAAATTTTGCACTGCAACGCCGTCTCGTGATCATGGCTGCCCATGACAGTATGATTGCCGCCCGAGTCAAACAGACTCGATCCGCCAATCGCAAGCGTCAGGCCGCACCCTTTGAGGAAGGAGACTTGGTCTACCTATCCTCCAAGAACATCAAGTTCGAGAAAGGCCTTGCACGCAAACTTATTCCGAAGTTCATTGGACCTTATTCCATTACTCGGGATTTTGGAAATGGCTCGTTTCAATTGGACTTACCCGCCAATATGAAGCAGAGGGGAGTACTGTACACGATGTGTTTCACTCCTCCTTACTCAGGATCCATGTTCCGAATGACGATCAGCGATTCCCTGGACGTCTTGAGTGCCAACTGGGAATTTCTCTGGATGACGAAACAAATGAGTGGGCAGTGGACAAGATTATCAACCACTACGGCCGTCGCTCTACTGCGCTGTTCGAAATCTTCTGGAAGTCGGGAGATAAAAGTTGGATGCCTTATGATCAAGCGAAGAAGCTCCAGGCCATGTCTGAGTACCTGGAAGCGGTGGGTGTCTCGGATGTAAAAGAACTGCCTCACGGATCTGGGAAGCCTCCTGTTCAGGATGGTGAAATGTTTGTCGGCTCCCTAATGTCTCACTTCTGGGCATATAAAGAGGGTGAATCGCTGGCTGAATTCTCAACATCTTCCCCACCGCCATCCACTTCCTCGCCAACCACATCCACCACCACCACTACTTCCTCGCCAACCATGACCACCGATTCCGACATCTTCAGCGCCACTGCCCCCGCATCGCTGGACTCGACGCCGCTCTCTGACCGCTTCAGGGCGTTCAATAAAGTTCACTCTGCTCTAACTCGGATGAGCAAGCGCTACTTCCATCTCGAACTTCCGGGCCTCGATTCCGTCATCCTTGACGCCCGCACTATTCGCCTGTTTGCCGACTACAACATCGCCTTGTGTACTGGCGAGACCGTCCCTGACCTCGCTCCTGCCTTCTATCTTCTCTTTGCGAAGATGATGAATGAGCACGACAACTCGGGGTACGGGTGGGCCTATTTGGAGGATGGGCTCATTGTCTGGGACAACAAAATGACCCTGGCCGACCCCGACTCGTTCTGCGTGGGCGATCACGAAACCACCGACCGTCTCCTGGGCAGGGACGAGGTCGCAGTCTCCCAGCGTTACTACGACAACGCTGAGCGCCTCGCTTCCCAGGAGCTCCACCGCCAGACCAAGTACTGGAAGGAGCGCCAGGGGAAACGGGCTCAGCAGGACACTGTCCCGGATGTGCACTCAGTGGAGGCGAAGGCGGTGTTTGCTAAGAAACGTAAGGCGCTCGAGGACGCCGCCGCCACCGCTGCAAAGAAGCAGAAGAAGCAGAGGAGTGGTGAGGGAAAGAAGGCGGCTGATGGGAACTCGATGGACCGTTACATCCGCCCTCCAGGCCGACGAGTAGCAAACGCCGCCTTCGCCTCCACTGAGTGCACATCCGGGACAGTGTCCTGGTGAGCCCGTTTCCCCTGGCGCTCCTTCCAGTACTTGGTCTGGCGGTGGAGCTCCTGGGAAGCGAGGCGCTCAGCGTTGTCGTAGTAACGCTGGGAGACTGCGACCTCGTCCCTGCCCAGGAGATGGTCGGTGGTTTGATCGCCCACGCAGAACGAATCGGGGTCAGCCCGGGTCATTTTGTCGTCCCAGACAATGAGCCCATCCTCCAAATAGGCCCACCCGTACCCCGAGTCGTTGTGCGCATTCATTGTCTTCGCAAAGAGAAGATAGAAGGCAGGAGCGAGGTCAGGGATGGTCTCGCCAGTACACAAGGCGATGTTGTAGTCGGCAAACAGGTGAATAGTGCGGGCGTCAAGGATGACGGAATCGAGGCCCGGAAGTTCGAGATGGAAGTAACGCTTGCTCATCCGAGTTAGAGCAGAATGAACTTTATTGAACGCCCTGAAGTGGTCAGAGAGCGGCGTCGAGTCCAGCGATGCGGGGGCAGTGGCGCTGAAGATGTCGGAGTCGGTGGTCATGGTTGGCGAGGAAGTAGTGATGGTGGTGAATGTGGTTGGCGAGGAAGTGGATGGCGGTGGGGAAGATGTTGAGAACTCAGCCAGCGATTCACCCTCTTTATATGCCCAGAAGTGAGACATTAGGGAGCCGACAAACATTTCACCATCCTGAACAGGAGGCTTCCCAGATCCGTGAGGCAGTTCTTTTACATCCGAGACACCCACCGCTTCCAGGTACTCAGACATGGCCTGGAGCTTCTTCGCTTGATCATAAGGCATCCAACTTTTATCTCCCGACTTCCAGAAGATTTCGAACAGCGCAGTAGAGCGACGGCCGTAGTGGTTGATAATCTTGTCCACTGCCCACTCATTTGTTTCGTCATCCAGAGAAATTCCCAGTTGGCACTCAAGACGTCCAGGGAATCGCTGATCGTCATTCGGAACATGGATCCTGAGTAAGGAGGAGTGAAACACATCGTGTACAGTACTCCCCTCTGCTTCATATTGGCGGGTAAGTCCAATTGAAACGAGCCATTTCCAAAATCCCGAGTAATGGAATAAGGTCCAATGAACTTCGGAATAAGTTTGCGTGCAAGGCCTTTCTCGAACTTGATGTTCTTGGAGGATAGGTAGACCAAGTCTCCTTCCTCAAAGGGTGCGGCCTGACGCTTGCGATTGGCGGATCGAGTCTGTTTGACTCGGGCGGCAATCATACTGTCATGGGCAGCCATGATCACGAGACGGCGTTGCAGTGCAAAATTTGCGACACCCGGGTATTCGTGGGTACGATCGGAATTCCAGAGGAGCGAGTGGGGCATGCGGCCAGTGTTCAGAAAGAAAGGAGAATACCCAGTCATCTCAGAACGAGCAGAATTCATTGCAAATTCAATTGCTGGGAGCTTCGACACCCAGTCCTTCTGCTTCGGGCCAATGCACTGGCGTAACATCTGAGTTACCGTGCGGTTCGCGCGCTCCGTACCCCCATCTGACTCGGGGTGATACGCGCTCGACATCTTGAGTTTGATTCCAATTAGCTCATGGAGGCGCTTCCAGAATACACTTGTGAACAGAGAATCACGGTCGCTCACGATAGACTTAGGTAGCCCATGTAATTTGTAGATATGTTCAAACATCAACTCAGCTATTTGTCGAGCAGTATAATTGATGCGAGCTGGGATCAGATGCACCATTCCGATGAGCAGGTCAATTACGACAACCAGGGAATTGAAAACACCATCTCTGTTCTTTGATTCAGGCAGAGGGCCGACAAAGTCGACGCCGACAGAATCCCAAGGTTCCAGAGGCGGATTCAGTGAGTGAAGAAAGCCATAAGGCTTTTGATTGCTCGGCTTGCTGCGTTTGCAAGTAGAGCATGACTCACAGAAACTGCGAGTGTCTTCAACCATCTCTTTCCACCAGAAGTGGTCGCGCAGGTAGTCCAAGGTTTTCCGGAGACCAAGGTGGGCCAGGATCGAGTGAGCTGCCGAGATGACTATCTCGCGAATGGGCTGTCTCGACACCGAGGTGTCGGATAATCCCGCCGCCGAAGCGGGGGTGGGTCTCGTCGCCGGAATGGCGATGGATCTCATCGACGAATCAATGGTGGGGGCGTCCATCTCCCCGGGCCCAATGGACCCAAACGAAAGGTGGACAGGGCTATGAAGGGGACTGTAAAGAGGGGGAGGTCCAGGGTACATACCTGCACGTGTGGCGGCACGAGTGTGTCGCGGATTGCTGGGATTATTGTCCATAGCAAGTATTCTTTTGGATTTGCGGGGGTGTCGACAGCAAGATGGTAGTCGTGGTTGATCAGACCAAGAAGTAACCAGACAAGCAGCGACGGGTGTATCGAGCACTTAAAAAGATGTGACGGAGAGCTGGCGGCTAGAAGTCGTCGGCTAGTTCCGGCACACGGTTGGTTCGGTTCGAATAAGGCGGTAAGTTGGTTCGGACCAGAGGTAAGTGGCATAACAGTAAGATTCACCAAAGAAGTAGCTACGACAAGTATAGGCTTTTATAGTAGAATAGTCAGGGGTCATGTAATAGGTACAGTAATGGAATAGAGTATGAGAGGAGAAATGTAAGGAGACTAAGACAACGGATAGTCGGATAAATGTATAGATAATAGAGTCGAGTAAGGAGTACGAGAGGAACAAGGGAAAAAGAATTAGGCGCGGGGTGCACCGTTACATCAGGAACACCAGCTTAAATACTTTGAAAAAGTCAGTAACGACAAGAGCATGCAATAAGAGACGCACATACTTGGTCCTCAACAAGTGCTCGGACTTCCTCGGCGTGATGGATGCTGCAGTTGTCGAGAACGAGGATAGGGGTTTGTGAGAGGTATCTATGATATATTAGTGCGAGGGTAATACCAATGAAGCAGCACTTACAACATGCTCCTCAAGAAACTTGACAAAGCGTGTTGTATTGACGGAACCTTCAACAATATCATGCGCCACGATGCCATCCAGCGTGATGACCGGAAGGATGGAGTAGCGCTTCCCCCATATGAAGGCCCGCCATTGAATACACTTCCGACCTCTCAAGGACCAACCCTTTGATCTTCCAATTGTGCGGTCATCCTTTGCTGCTCCATCGATAAACATCAACATGTTGGGATCAGGCACAAGATCGGCCATGCGGTTCATGTATGCGGACCATTCTAGGTCATTGCGCTCCTGTGCACGTACGGAAACACATTTCCGTGTCAATTCCAGCCGGCACATAGTGCGTAGAAGCGTTGTGATAGACACGGCAACATTCCGCTGCACCAGGAGTTTTTCCTGGATCTCGTCCATGTAGATTGTATGGCATTGCTCTATGAGGGCAAGGATGAACTCAATATCCATGGCATCGATGAGGTGTGGGCACCCAGAACGGTTGGCCGCTGGATTGTATGAAGTCCCATGTGTAGTGTAGTAGTCGAGGGTTTTATACACAAGAGTCTTCTTTACTCCAAGTATGTCGCATATTTTCTGCACGGAGAAGTTCTTGTCAAAGAAAAGCACAGGGATCTGGTCCTTCAGGTCATGAGAGATGGTGTGCATAGGCATGCTGAACAAATGGTTCCAGGGTCCGTTACAAACAAGGCCAAGCAAGCCAAGAAAGATTTTGCGTTTTCCACATCAATCAGAATAGTGCTATAATATAAACTAAAGATGAACATAAGGATTGTGTCCCAAAGTGATTGTAAATGAAATGAAATGTCAAAGTCATGTCAAGGGAAATTAAAAGGAGACGTATTGTAAACCAAAGCCATGTGTTGTGTCCAACACATTAAATATGCATGTCTGCCATGTGGTCGATCATGGGAAACACTCAGAATACCTTCATTGCATGAAAACACATGAGGCTTCTTGGAATATCAATGATCTTACAGGAGATCCTGAAAATAATGACAATGATCATTTTTTTTTTCTTTTGCTCTTCCCAAAAAGGAAATTCCCCCTCTCCAAACGCATAGACCAAATTGGACAAAAGAGGGTGGGGAAAGGGATTTTCCTTTTTTGGAAAGCGCAAAAAAAATCTGACAATTGTCATTATTTTTTAGGAACCCCTGTAAGTTGGGCAATTCCTGCAATCATGCAATCTAATCTGTCTGGCACTTATCTGCATTATCTTGTCACATGTTCAGCACCTAGAGAATATGGAACAATTACAGATCAAATCGTGACATTACCCCCCCCCTTAGGGGTTGACGTCCTTGGCGGCCGATAAGTTATTGTCTTCGATTTCCTGAAATTGATCTTGGTCTGGGATGTCCACAGATTGTACTGTGTCATCAATAATTTCTTGGAAAATCCTTTTTTCTGGAATATATAGTTTCTTTGTCAAGTATTGTTGGGACTCCTCCTGCAGTTTATAGTGATGGATTAAATAATCCCAGTGTCCTGCTGCGAATATTGGTAACACCTGAATAACAATATTGTTCTTTTTCTGATATTCCTTCAGCATTTTCTTCACATCGGTTAAATGGTGGGTCGGTTCCCATGTGCATTCCGAACAAGGATAGTTTTTCCATTTGATTAAATATTGATATCCTGGTCCCGCTCTGCGATGTTTTAGCATTTCTTCCACCTCGTATTCTTCATATCCTGATATGATTTCAGGTGGCGGCCTTTTCTCTGTCCACTGTTCCGGTGATTCAACATATGGCATGAGAATATTCCCATTATATACTGGGTGAGATTTATTTGTGTCTGGTAATCTCAGTTTCCACAATGCTTCTCCGACCTTTTCCAGCACCTCATATGGTCCCAGTCTTGTATCTGCAAATTTCTTTGTTGGCCGAGTTGTTTTCATGTCTTTACCTTCAACATAAGCTTTGTCGCCGACTTTGTCACTTTGTCGAGATTCTTTTTCATCTTTTTTTGCAAAGTCTTCCACAGCTTCATTATGTGTCTCGACTTTATTTTCTATCACTTTCCAAGGGTGATATCCTGTGTTTGTATAAAGGGTGACCTGCTTGTTGATGAACTTGCTTTGTCATTGTTTGTGAACTCGGTCAATGCAAGCCATTCTCCCCAGTCCAACTGGTGATAATTTACATAAACCTGAAGATATTTTTCAATCTCCTGATTCATTCATTTGGTCTGGCTATCTGTGATTAGATGATGGGCCATGCTTGGGTTCATTTTTATGCTGAGTAGCCAATTGAGTTCTTTCATGAATCCCAAGATATATCCCTTATCTTGATCCGATATAATTTTATGAGGTACTCCATGGTATAGAATAATACGATCCTGAGTCAATCAGGCTACTCCTTCACTTGACAAGTCCATGCCAGTTCCTTCACAGTGGAGCACTTTGGTAAACGTGTCAACCCATACTTGGATGGCATTGAATCCATTGCTCTCTGGGAGCAGACTGATAAGATCCATAGATATGATCTGCCAAGGTCCCTCGGCGATCTTGTGCGAGTTAAGCTTTCCCTACTTATACCTGTGTACCGTGGTGATGAACATGGATCGGCGCTGGCCACGGAATCATGTCAAAACCTTGATCGCCGCATGTGGCGATGCGACAACAGAACAATCCAAACTGCTACCTCCGACGAGACCACTGCAAATGCAGCCCGCACGCATCCCTGATGCGTAGTCCCCGCCTTCCCTGCAAGCCGCCTTCCCTGTACTCCTAGTTTCCCCTGGAAACTCCCCTGGTTTATTCCTTTCCTAGACTTCCTCTTGTACTTGTCCCTGTCTTGTCTCTTACCGTCCGTCTCCCTGTTTTACTTTGCACAGTTTGGTTTAATTTTACTATCTCTAACCCCTTTTCATCATCTACAATGTAACTACAAACCTACTATAAAATCTTAGATAGTTCACCTTCAAAAACAATGAAGTTTTCCCCTCGCAGTTCAGCTTAAATCGTCCGCCTATCGCCCTCGCCTTCGCCCTCATGTTCCTCGTCGCCCTCATTGTCCTTCGTCGTCTTAGTACTCGCTTTGAGCAGCCGTCGCCGTCGCTGCACTCGACCTTCCACACTTCGGTATTTTTCTTATTACTTGTTACTTTGCGAGTCAGTGCTGAACGAAGCTGAAACTCCTCGCACCTCAGGTTCTACGGCCCTCAGAGCGGCTCTCCATCCCCATCTCCCCTCCATTTTATATTTATTTTAGCTCTGCTCTCAGCCGCGCCGTAGGCGTATCATATTTGGAGCCCACCGCGAGGGGTTCCTTTTAGCCATTGATTCAGGCTCGACTCGTAGCCTTCGCTCCAACCCCCTTCGTGATCTACGCCTCGAGCTACTCAGCATTCATCAGAATCCCGACGACCTCCTTGATTCCGACGACTTCTTCACCGTCGTCCCCAACCACCTTGCACACCATAACAATTTATCGCCTCTCAATTCGGCTTCCCCCACGCTAGCCAACTTCTTCCTTTCACCTCCAGTCACTCGCCCAACCACTCCCAGTTTATTTGCGATGGCTACTCCCATTCCCATGCCTGCGCGTTGTGGAAGTGCGACTTGCCGTGCTCGTCGCCTTCCGGTTTCGGCCCGATCAGACCTGTCAACTAAAGGCGGTAACGCCGCTTTGATGCTTCTTTCTCTTCTCCTTCACCATCGCTTTCTTGCTTTCTGCACTACTGGTCTATGATTTACTCTATTTCATCTGTTCTAGTTCATTCTCCCCTCCAAGCATTCTCAGGCTTTGTCTACTGCCTTGGAGCTCTTTCGTCGGTGATCGGAGCCGAATTCGCACGCTAACGCCTCAAGAACGCGTCTGGGTTCATTTGGGGGTAGCGGGGATCTTTCTTGGTTGCTCATACGTATTCGAAGCCACGGTATTCTTTCGCTTATCACTCTTATCATATTACCTGCTCGGACTTTTCTCTTTTTCAGTAGCAATCCCGATTCGACGGCTATTTCTGACGCAAGTCAGCACTCGGTATGGGCTTGGGATTGACCTCGACCAGGCCTGGGCAACCTCGTCGACGCTGTTGGGGGGCAGCGTGTCTCCCTATTCGTCTTTGCCCATTTTCCCGGTGCTTCCTTGTCGAGGACTTGGTCTAGCATTCGCAGCCTTGAGCACGAAATATTCGCGCTTCATACCCGTGCACAAGCCCGTCGTGCTGTAGCCCCCGGTGAACCAGTGGAAACCCCTGAACAGCCGATTCGAGCCGCTTCTCCACCTGTTAATAATGCGCCAGATCCAGCTCCTATACCTGCAGTACCTCCGGTAATTTTGCGCCCACAGAATCGTCCTTCTGCCCCACCTGCACCACAGCCTGAGCATCCATTTTCCAAGGCTCGAGACGCCGCATATGCACCACCCCGTGATCGCAATGTTGGTGCACTTCCAAATTCGGCTGCTGGCAAGAAACCCGATCCGGCATATCGTTCGACTGCCCCCATTTATGACGAGAAAATTGCCCACACTGTTTTTGACCGCTCAATGAACACCCCCATCACTCTCACGCAACGGGAGCTTTTATCTTTATCTCCTGATGTCCGTGCACAAGTCCGTGAAGCCACTACGAGCCGACGAGTTGTTTTGAACCCAAAGGACAAACCAGCCAATCATTCTTCTGCACCTCCTGTTGATCAATTCGTTCTCGACCCCCTGCCCCATGAATCGACTATCTTACACGATTCCCTCGATGAACAACGGGCTAATGATGCCCGTAACTCGGCGTTTCTCGATTCTATGCCCGCCGCTTTTGCGCATTCTGCTCAGCCCGACCTCCCGCCCAATGCCTTGGTTATCCCGGATGTCTATGAGTCGTTTTACCAATCAGGAGATATTCCTGACGACCTGGTCGTCTCCATGGAATCCACTGCGATTCGCTCCATTCTCCCCATAGTCGACAACAAGCAGCAGATTGAAAGCATCATTGATGGTGGCTCCCAGATTATTGCGATGTCTGAAGCCATTTGTCACGAGCTCGGTCTCGCCTATGACCCCCGTATTGTTCTAAAAATGCAGTCTGCTAATGGCTCCATTTCCCCCTCACTCGGCCTCGCACGCAATGTCCCTTTCCGCCTAGGGGATATCACGCTGTACTTACAAGTTCATGTTGTGCGCAACCCTGCTTACGACATCCTTCTCGGTCGTCCCTTCGACGTTTTGACCCAGAGCGTCATTCGCAACCTCCCTGATGAGAACCAGACTATTACCATTTGCGACCCTAATACCGGCAAAGTGGCAACTGTACCTACTGTGCCTCGCGGCCCACCCCGCACTCGCACTCAGGGTTTTCAACCCTCGAGGAATTGATCTTGGATCAAGGAGAGGTAGCCCTTGTCATTGTACCAGATCCCAGCAACCCCAACTCATTTATCATTGATTCCTCTGCCGACCTCACTTCTGATTACTCACTGTCCCAACTTCAACATATTTATTTGTCGGCTTGTACCGACCTCGGTTCCAACACCAATACCGTCACATACGCACATACAGTCGCTCAACCGGCATTTGTTGCGTCCCACACACGCGATTCAACTCGCGCCAATACCATATTTTCCAATAATATTGCTGTTTCTTCTGCCTCTGCAGCTCCCTGTTCCGATTCGTCTCCACCAGTCGCCACATTTGCCAAGAAAAAGTATAAACCGGTCGCTCAGAAAGTCCGCCCTGTGCTTGGCACTTTACCGGAAAAATTCCGTATTGTACGCCATATCCATGGTGACTCACTCGCCCACCTTCCTGCCCTCAGCCCCAATCCCCCGCCGTTCACTCCCACTGGCCGTTACACTGCCGATTGCCGTGATATTATTGACCAGTTGCACCCGGGCGATTTCCTTTGGCCTGAGGAACGCAATCTGATGCATCACTTTATGAGCGTGCACCAGGACGGATTTTCATGGAATGATTCCGAGCGAGGCAAATTCCGTACCGATTTCTTTCCCCCAGTTGACATTCCAGTTGTTCCGCAAACGCCGTGGGTACAACGCAACATCCCCGTTCCACCTGGCATCTATGACGAAGTCTGTAAAGTCATCCGCACTAAAATCGCCGCCGGCGTCTACGAACCATCAAATCCCTCATACCGTTCCCGTTGGTTCTGTGTTGTAAAGAAGGACGGCACCAGTCTGCGTCTTGTCCACAGTCTAGAACCCCTCAACGCCGTCACCATCCAGCACTCGGGTGTCCCACCATTTACAGATCAAGTTGCCGAACATTTCGCTGGTCGCGCTTGTGGCGGCATGCTGGATCTATATGTTGGATATGATGAGCGACTTCTTGCGGAGTCATCACGAGACTATACTACCTTCCAAACGCCTTACGGTGCCTTGCGACTCGTCACGCTCCGTATGGGTTGGACAAATTCAGTTCCGATCTTCCATGACGACGTTACCTTCATCTTGCAACCCGAGATCCCAGACGCCACTATTCCGTACATCGACGATGTTCCCGTTCGCGGCCCTGCCTCCCGATACCAGCGTTCAGACGGCGCATATGAAACGATCCCCGAGAACACCGGAATCCGCCGTTTTGTCTGGGAGCACTTCACCACGCTGTATAGAGTCGTGCAGCGAATGAAGTATTGCGGCGGCACATTTTCTGGCTTGAAGGCGGTCCTTTGTGCTCCCTCCATCACCGTCGTTGGTCACGTTTGCACCTTTGAAGGACGAGTCCCCGATGAGAAACGAGTTGCCAAGATCGTTAATTGGGGCCCCTGCCGTGACTTATCCGAATTGCGCGCATTCCTCGGCACTATTGGCGTTGTGCGAATGTTCATTCGGAATTTCGCTCACCGTGCCCATGCCCTTGTTATGCTCACTCGCAAGGGAGTAGTTTTTAGTTTTGGGCCTGAACAGATTAGCGCACAGGAAGACCTGAAACAGGCCTTGCTTACCTCCCCTGCCCTCCGTCCCATTGACTATAAATCCTTCGCCCCTGTTATTCTCTCAGTCGACACATCATACCTCGCGGTTGGATTTCTCCTCTCTCAGTGCGACCCAGAGAATCTGGCACGCCGTTTTTATGCTCGTTTTGGCTCTATCACCCTAACTGAACGAGCGCGAGGCACGCTTTTCACAACCCAAGCTCGAACTATATGGTTTATTCAGAGCTTTACGGGCATGGAAACCTTACCTCATTGGCTTGCGCAACATTGTTGTTGAAGTTGATGCACGGTACATCAAAGGCATGCTTTCCAATCCGGACCTCGCGCCTAGTGCAAGTATCAATCGTTGGATTCTGGCAATTCTCACCTTCCATTTTACTCGTTCACGTTCCCGGTGCCTCGCATCGTCCCGACGGCCTCTCTCGACGCCCACCACAGCCTGGAGATGAACCTGAACCAGACGATGACCTTGATGACTGGATAGATCAAGTGCACGGATTCATGCACATGGTCAACAACTCACCGCATGTCTGCCGCCCTCAGCATGTCATCGCAACCCTAGCCGCTGAGATAGCTCCAGATAATGCAGAAGCTCCCCCTTCCCTATCCTGTGACCTCTTCCCTCGCTCCGACGCCGCAAAAGTCGCCGAATACCGAGTAGAACTTGTCCGCGTTTGGCATAACAACTTGGAACGCCCACGTGAGATGTCTGACTCGGAATATCAGTCCTTCGTCCGTTACTGCATGGATTTTTACCTCGCAGACGGTGTGTTATGGCGAAAAGACCCTCAACATTGCCACAAACTCGTTGTCATCCCTAGTCGCCGACTCTTCATCATGCGCTCGGCCCACGACGATGTCGGACACAAAGGCATCTATGCGACTCGAGCACTAATCTTGGAACGGTTCTGGTGGCCTCATATGGCCGGCGATATCACTTGGTTCATTCGCACCTGCTTTGTGTGTCAGCAAAGGCAGCTTCTCCAAATCCTCATCCCACCTACTGTTGCAGTCCCTGCTCCGATCTT
Organism: Mycena venus; assembly: GCA_014462655.1. Taxonomy (NCBI): domain Eukaryota; kingdom Fungi; phylum Basidiomycota; class Agaricomycetes; order Agaricales; family Mycenaceae; genus Glaucomycena; species Glaucomycena venus. Next base: position 2,776,177 of record JACAZI010000020.1, read on the forward strand.
TGCGAAAATGTACATGGACACGATGCACTTACCTCCAAGTGGCGGCTTCAAATATATTGTGCAGGGCCGGTGCTCACTCATCCATTACCCCCGAGTTTCGCATGCTCCGCCAAGAGAATGCGAAAAACATCGCCGATTGGATTTTTCAGGACATTTTGTGTCGCTGGGGCACTCTCCGAGAAAGTGTTACCGATAATGGCACTCCATTTGTGAAGGCGCTAGGTCATTTAGAAAAGCAGTACGGCATCCGACACATTCGCATCTCTGGATACAACTCACGGGCTAATCTCGCGGAACGACCCCATTTCGACGTGCGGCAATCCTTGTTTAAGGCAGTTGATGGAGTACAGTCCAAATGGCATACTGCCGCTTATTCAGTCTTCTGGGCTGATCGGGTAACAGTCCGCAGACGTATGGGATGCTGACCGTACTTTGCTGCGACTGGAACTCATCCTCTCCTTCCCCTCGACATTTCTGAAGCGACTTACCTTCTTCCACCACCCGAATCCATTCTATCTTCCACCGACTTGATCGCCCGCCGTGCCATTGCCCTTCAGAAACGTCGTGAACACCTGGAACAGCTTCACTCCGATGTTTTCGCTGCCCGCATTCGTGCCGCTATTCGATTTGAGCGCGACCATGCCAGCACCATTCGCGACTTCGATTTCCAACGTGGAGACTTGGAATACGGCCATAGAAAAATCATTAAACCGAAAATTCCGCCTCAGATACTTGGGTCCACTTATTGATGTTTCGCGAAACCGCGGCGGTGCATACATCCTTTGCGAACTTGACGGCTCGGTCTTGCATCGGCCAATTGCGGCCTTCCGTGTTATCCCATACTTTGCGCGCCAACAAATCCCAATTCCCGCGATTGAAGACCTCATAGATATATCGATAGATCGCCTGCGCGAGTTGGAGCATAAAACTGTATTAGGTTTGCTTAAACAATAGGCATTCCAATGCAAAACAGGGTTTGAAATTTGTTCTGTTTAAACAGAGACTGGACAGTGCTGTTGTGGTCAAAAATAGGTTTGAACACAGTTTAATCAAAACATTGATCAAGTTCAAGACAAACCAGTTTAAACTCTGGAAAAGCTAGAAATTGCGAAGTGCGAGAATCGAACTCAAAACCTCCAGGTGTTGAGGAGGAGAGTCTCGAGCATTAACCACTTCTCTACGGAAGACATTGTAAAGTCCTCATTTTGACGATCAAAAGCAGTACGGAAACTGGAACTAACTTACTCATTTCAGAACTTGAGATAATACACACTCTGACCCAACATAATCTTTAGCTACAGCTGGTAAACATTGCATGGCACATACTGTGCAAAAAAGTCTTCAAATGTTTACATGTCAAAGCTATGTGCAACCTGACTAATTGAGCATGAAATTTGAATGATGTATCTAGACTTTTGGACTTTTTTTAGACAACATACCTAATTCCAATCTTCAGGTCAGTGTAAGTTGAACAAGGAGCCTCACATCTGTGGCAGGTGGGCATTCCAGCACAAGCCTGAGAGATAGCCGAGCTGTTTACCAAAAGTTAACTGATATGGAGTTGGTGGAAATATGCTGGAACATACAGGAAGATATAGGATTCTAGTATAATACGGTACCCACAGTAGAGCTCCTCATGAGCTTGTGATCAATGGCCTAAGAGCTTGGAGTGATGCCTCATTTGGTTCATGAAATAAAACAAACTACATCCTCTTGACTCAATTGTAGCTTTTGATTCTTCCTGAATAATATTACAAATGAAGTTGACTTCATAGAATATTAGTGGAGGTGGAAGATGTACAAGTAACATTGTGTGGCTTGCAAAATGTATGAATGATTGGGCAAAGAAGATATATGTTGCTGCTTCTGGGTAACTCAAATTGGGTCCAGTTGCTGTTGTTGTTATGACCATCAAAATGATCATTTTACTATGTCTTCCATAGAGAAGTGGTTAATGCTCGAGACTCTCCTCTTCAACATCTGGAGGTTCTGAGTTCGATTCTCGCACTTCGCAATTTCTAGCTTTTCCAGAGTTTAAACTGGTTTAAACAGAAACTGGTTTGTCTTGAACTTGATCAATGTTTTGACTAAACTGTGTTCAAACCTATTTTTGACCACAACAGCGCTGCCCAGTCTCTGTTTAAACAAAACAAATTTCAAACCCTGTTTTGCATTGGAATGCCCATTGTTTAAGCAAACCTAATATAGTTACTGTTGGAGCAGTCTATGCTTGAGGATCCCGAAACAGACGAAGATCTTGTGGAGCCTGTTCCAGAAGAGTAGTGCCGAGTTGTTACTCACTAACCCGCCATCTGAATCCATTCGTGTCCCCCAGAGTTCCTATTTCAGTTGGGAGGACCCCACTGTGGCGCACCTTGCTTGTCTTTGCGCATTTCTACCGTCCTCATTCCATCTACCCATCTCTGCCGTCTCTGCCGCTTTCCAGTTGTTAAAATCGCCATCGCGTCCGACTTCGCTTCATCGACAACATTTCCAGTGACCGAGGACAGTCACCATTTCAGTTGGGAGGAGATGATGAACATGGATCGGCGCTGGCCACGGAATCATGTCAAAACCTTGATTGCTGCATGTGGCGATGCGACAACAGAACAATCCAAACTGCTACCTCTGACGAGACCACCGCAAATGCAGCCCGCACGCATCCCTGATGCGTAGTCCCCGCCTTCCCTGTACTCCTAGTTTCCCCTGGAAACTCCCCTGGTTTATTCCTTTCCTAGACTTCCTCTTGTACTTGTCCCTGTCTTGTCTCTTACCGTCCGTCTCCCTGTTTCACTTTGCACAGTTTGGTTTAATTTTACTATCTCTAACCCCTTTTCATCATCTACAACGTAACTACAAACTTACTATAAAATCTTAGATAGTTCACCTTCAAAAACAATGAAGTTTTCCCCTCGCAGTTCAGCTTAAATCATCCGCCTATCGCCCTCGCCTTCGCCCTCGTGTCCCTCGTCGCCCTCATTGTCCTTCGTTGTCTTAGTACTCGCTTTGAGCAGTCGTCACCGTCGCTGCACTCGACCTCCCACACTTCAGTATTTTTCTTATTACTTGTTACTTTGCGAGTCAGTGCTGAACGTGGCTGAAACTCCTCGCACCTCAGGTTCTACGGCCCTCAGAGCGGCTCTCCATCCCCATCTCCCCTCCATTTTATATTTATTTTAGCTCTGCTCTCAGCCGCGCCGTAGGCGTATCAGTGGTTCTCTGACATGGCTTGCATGCCTTTATATACTTGGGCTTTGGGGCCAATGCTGCGCATGGCAGAACGAGTTCTGTGCTGGCTAAGGTCTACATTTACGTCACTTCAAGACTCCTTGCATTGCAGCTTACTGGTACGTCAACTTAAGGGTACATCAAGTTGAAGTCTTAGTCGTCGCCATCAGCCCGGCACCAATCGGCAAGCTCCGTGATCATCTCGGAGATCAGATGCACGCGTTCACTACGGCGCGATCTCCGTTCTTGCCTTCGTTCCACGACCACCTCCACGCCGTAACGCTTTTCTCACTTCAGGCTCAGGCCAGTGAACCAGATGTCTCAGCGACGGCATTGACCATTTTGACGGCTAATATGTCCAAAAGCGCTCTTTTGCTGCTTACTACTCTGTTTCTACGGTACCTACCACCCACCCACCCCATACCAAGATCAGCCTCATCCATTCTCTTAGCAAAACGTAAATTCTCTCAATATTCTCGGGACCGGCTCAAGCACATGTCTTCTACACAAGATTGAATAAATATTACATGCACTCGGCGCGCTTTGCGGAATTACGACAGTACTCGTGCATATACCAGAGCCACTGCTTCCTTTTCGCCACATCGATGAAGGGATTCACCATCGCCGAATGAGCCGAATGCCCCCTCCAAGACACAGTACCTACCAGTTGCTATTCCATCGTGAAACCAGACGAACCCGTTCTTGTCAACAACACGTGAAGTAAAGTGATTTTGTCCTCCATAGATAATTCCCCGCAACTTGTAACTCACCATAACGCTATGACAGTCAATTGACAGGAGATGAGTAAGCCGCAGGCCTTTGTGTCCGACATCCAGGAACAGAATGGGAGGTGCCGCAATTACCTGGGATACCATCACCAATTTGTGCCGCCTTCTGGTCCGCAAGCACATCGGACAATTTCGCGTGCCCTTGGTCAAGTGAGTTGTAAGCCATTGTGACACCGGCACTGAATTTTGGGGTGTATGAGCCGGCAGCGATGCGAAGGTGAAGGCTTCGAAATGTTGCTGCTGATGGGGATCTACGTAGCTGCACTTCGGGCAGGACTGCGTTCCAACGGCATAATTTCTTTCACTGCACAACATTTTTGCTATCAGGTCAATGGATGTCATACAAGGCCCATACGGGAAATCCGCAGGTTTTAATCTATGAAGAGCGGCTCTAACCATGTCTCGTGACTGTTCCATTGATGTCTCCCCGGCATGAGCTGAAATCAGACTGAGATTCAAAACTTGTAACAGATCCGACATATTCGAGAACCAGGTCCCCCAAACCAACGGATTTTCTATCCATATATTCGCCAAAATGGTGAGTGTAGCATCATAGCCGCAACTATAGTTGACGTTGTCCCATATCAGTCCAGTCGGCCGAGTTGTAGGCACATTCTGATGTCCAGGACTCGGAGATTGCTCGGTGTTGGGTTGTGGGTGCGTGAATTTCGGTTTCTTACGAAGCAAACCTGTCAATTGATTTATCTCCACTACTGCGTTTTTCCTCTTCTTATTATACGGCAAAGACGGCTTCCATTCATCATACTGTGTTGCCCCGGGTATCCTCGGGCCCATCGTTGAATTCCACCTCATGGATGGGTGAAAATGCGCCGGGTCTCGATGGTCGGATTTCCACGCATAATAAGACCGAATCAAACGTCGCCTGTAGAGTCCTGTGACCGATGGAGGTAGAGTGCCTTCAAATCTCAGGTGAGTGATTTCATCTAATATTTCCAGCTCTCGAAATTCCTGCCTCAAATAGCCTGACATTCCCGAGGTGATTTTCTTACGATCAAATTTTTGCACTATCACCGTGCCTTCAGCAGTGAATCCCCGGGATAGGGCGACGTAGTATGCCCTATGGTCTTTGCAATTCGATAACTCAACAGGATTTTTATGCCGGGATTTGCCTTGTGAGTTATAGTCAGTCATTCCAAAGTTCGGCAGTACAATGACTTGATCTCTTAGAATTGACAAAAGAGTGTCATCCTCAAGAAGTGCAGTTATGTGCGTCACTGTTCTTGGTAAGGGAACAACATTTAGTGGTAGGCCATCAATCTGGATGTCCCGTGGTGGCTTAACAAACCGGATGAACAGAGTCTCTAAAATCTCTTTGCCATGAGGTCCTTCACAGGAGTCCCAACCAACGACAACTGCCTCCTGGCCTTTCGTTATGCACAGTTCTGTTGCTTCATTTGATCTGATCATTACTGGCATTCCGACACACAGAGAAAGCTTTCCTGGAATGAACTTCGTTGTTGCGGATGGAGGTGCATTCCACAACTGTTCCCGCAAACGAGCTGTTAACCGGTGTTTTTCAGACTGGACTGACCCCTTCCATTTTTGACGATCCACCGCTCGAGAACTAATGCGATCCACAGAGTAAAAGTGGGTCAATGTCTGGCCTGTATCCTGTGCAAAGCGCTCAGCCCCAAGCTTATTCATTATGTCCTTTTGTGCATTTCGTGCAGTGATAACTGAAACATGTCTCATGTCGGCAGCATATAGCTTGGGATTTTCTGGCCTGAAGCCGGCGATCCTAGATTCGAGGAATTCCACATCTGCTGGAGTGCAGGCGCCATAACGCATGTTCTCCAATGCTGTCCTCAGCTGGTTATCTGCTGTGGTATCTGCGGTTTGTCTCATGTTTTGTCTCAGTATCACGACGGTCGTGAACTGATGCCATAGTATCTTTCCCAAGACTGCATCTTGGCTTCGCTGGTCCATCGCATCCTTGATTTGCAAGGTAACCGCTCCACTGTATAGTGAAGGGCCAGACATGGGAGGTAATTGCGCAAAGTCACCGGTGACTACCATACTGAGGGACCCAAAAGAGTCGTCGTGAATATTTCGGGCCTTGGCTGCTTGTGTTGCCAACATCTGGAAGTCATTGCACGAAACCATCGAAATCTCATCCAAAAAAACATAATCGACACCTTGGAGGCGTTCGTTGACCAAGGCCAGAGCTGTGCCTTCATTTCTAATCCCGTCAATGTCATCCCGATTCTTACTTTTTGACTCTCTAGGAATTTTAAATACTGAATGATAAGTCGATCCATTGAGCCCTGCGGCCGTTGAGCCCGTTGGACCTAACATTATATATCTATAGGCCTCATTGCGCTTTTCAAAAAACGCTGCAACCGCACGCAACACCTCAGACTTTCCGGTGCCTCCCATGCCACCCATGTACATGCGCAATGGCAGCTTTTGTGGCACGGATGCGTGATCTGATATGATGGTAAAAGCTCTTGCTTGTTCAACGTTGAGTTTGAAATCCTGGATGATTGTCTTGATGATATCAGCCTCTTCCTTCGCGTCCAGAGAAGATATTGGATTGAAGTAATTGGGCGGCAAAATGGTCAGATTGTCTCTAACCTTTTTTCTGTTCTTCTTGATTTCTTCAATGGGCGGCATGCTTGCCATTTTGTTGGTGATAAGCTGCATTCGCTGATGCTTTACAACGTTCACCCAATCCATTCTACCCTTTTGCGGTGTCATTAATTGGTCAGTCTCGGCGTGGCATGGTCCTGGTTTGCAGGGTTCCAACCATCCACTTGCTGCAAGAATTCCCTCAATCTCTTTTGCCAGTGTTTGCATCCGGCGAGTTCGAGGACCACTAGGCTTGTCATTCTCATCTCCATTTTCTTCAATTTCGTCGTCGTCTGACCCATAGTCCACTTCATTTAGGTCGTTTGCAAACTTGTCTTTGTAGGGAAGAAAGCCCTCGGGGAACAGATCCTTCCCTGACGCCTTTGCCTCGGACATTTCTTTCTTCATCATGGCAAAATGATCATCGCGAGCATCATTACATTCATAACGTATGTTGAAATTTTTCAAGAGCTGCCGTTGCCTCGGAGTGAATTCATGCTCTTCGAATGTTTGATCCCAGGTGGAGCCAGTATCTTTCAAGTCTGCTGGCGACCTCCAAGGTTTAAACAATGTCAACATTGACATGCAATAATATGAGTGATCACCTCGGTCTGAACGAGGCAAGGAGCCACCTATAAAATTCAGCATCATGGTGTTGAGTTTCTCGAATCGGCAGGTAACGGCATGAGTCAAGAACAGGTCGTGACCGGGCAGGAATGCATGCCAGGTAGGAAATTTTGCCCTTTCTTTTCTGTCGTGTTTTTCAAGGATCACATCGTCATCATCGTCAGTCTCCCAGTCAGAAAGATCGTCCTCAAGTGAACCAGATTCAGTTTGATCCACTAGGTCATTGGCATCGTAATCAAAATCATCTTCCAAACGATCTTCACCATCAACATCTTCGGTATCCTCTGCCAGTTTTTTCATTGCCTCCCGGTGATAATCTACCTTCAGATACTTCGCCATCTTAATCTCTTCCTCAAATTCAAATTGTTGACGCTGGTTCCTTTTTTTCTTCTCTGCACATTGGATCCACTCATATAGAGATACATTGGCGTAAATCATGGGGCGATATCGATAATCATCCACTCCGGATGTGGCAACGAATTTATCACCGAACTTCCCAATGGGTACCTTTTCATCCTCGGCATGTACTTGGTCATCTTGCTGTGTTTGCATTGGAACCCAATAGTTTCGGATAAACTGAACGTAAGTCCTCCATGCAAACGGCACGAATTTATGACTCGCATAGTGGTCAGGATTGCCTAGAAGGTACATTGAAGCCATGGGACTCCCGATTTCCATCTTAGAACTCATGGAGTTCACCATTTTTCTGATCATATGTCGGGCATAGTCTTTGTCGGTTTCGCTCCCACGTAACATTTCGGAGTCCCTCTCAAATACAGAATACACCGATGCAAACATCTGGTAAGATTTTAGACTGAGCTTAGAAATATAATCTGAAACATAAGAAACAACGGCCTTGACTGCGGTCCCCGACAACAAACTAGTCACATCCGTATTGCATCTCGACAAGAAGGTGAGAATAGGGTTAACCGTATTCATCATGGGTTCAACATGACGGATATTTACGTGTCCATCTGCAGTTACCTCCGAGTTTTCAAACACATCTCTTGGGAATCGGGCTCGGCATACTCCCAACTTTGACAAGCAACCTTTTCTCTCTCGGCGAATCTTGTAATCCGGCTTCTTAGTAACCTTCTTTTTCTTTCGCCATTTGAGCTTCTCTTCTTGTGCTTTCTGATCTTCGAGGGACAGAAAATGCTTGTGCACATTGGATCGTACTAACAGATCATCGACCTCGAGTTTGAACTGCGACCACCACTTGGATATGTTGAGGCATCGTGGACACAGACCTTTGCATTTAGAATCTTTGCATGGTGTTGGAGGAGCTCTGGCTAAAGTTCTGGTAGGTACAGAATACCCAGGCAAAATGTCCAACTCATCGTCACTGTCTGCATCCGCGGGCAACTCTGGTACTTTCCTTTTCAAGATTACCTGGTCCTTCGAACCGTGGAAAAATTCGGACCTATGGCAGCTTTCGAGGTAGCGTATCAGTCGTTTTCTGAACCGTGAACTTGGGCTCATAATTCTCTCCCTGATTTCCTGAGGAGACAACGCATTGGCAACCCATATTAAAGTGTGCAAGTGGAGAGTCAATCTTCCTTGTTGTTCTACAACTCCATAATATGCATTGGTATGTCCGAATATACCACCGTCCTCTTGCTCCCATCCAAGAACGTCATTAAGAAAGGCCGTTACCATGAAATGGAAAAATCGGGCTGCAGCCACTGGATTCTTCGACATGATTCGGTTGCGTTCATCTGATGTACGATTTTCAGGTCGATAAATTGTGTCCTCTTGGGCATAGTACAAGACAAGTGGGTGGTGTAAATCGGACCAGGAGCAAGTTACAAACCAGGTAGGCGCATTGAAGAACGCAGTGGTGGACCAAATTTCATTGCGCTGATACTTTTTCGATGTCACTGAACCCTGCACTCGGCCGGCCACTGCGTCCAAGTCTTTGATTAAATCAAAGCAGAGTTTTTCAGCACTTGTCTCCGGTTTTATATGCTCCCCAGCGGCCAGTCTATCGGCGATTTTCCCTGCTACATTTGGATCCACAGCTGCCAGCCTTCGAGCGATTGGTCCGAATATAGCTCTCTTTGCTAGCAATCTACTCCCAGTTGAAGACGCCTTCAATTGTTCATGATTGAATGCAATCATGGGGAAATATGTATCAAGTTGGAACCGTTTATCGTGGTAAAGTAAGAGATGTTTTTTTCTGAAAACATCGCCCTGCTTATGCGCATGGGATGGATGGCCTATACCACCTTTACCGTATGGAAACAACCATGGGAACATACCTGGATAAGCGTGAACATTATCATATAAACTGACCGGTAGCTCAGAGCGACCAATCCCCAACATGTGGCCTTTGCGTGTCAAATGCTGCAGTGCGACCGCTTTGATTGTGGTCATTGAAGCCGTCGCGTATTCAGTTCCAGTCAACCCGTGGACAGCAAATGTACATGCTCCGGCCGAAGTTCCATGTTCCTGTGGCATCTCACTCACAGCGGTTGTTCCCGCAGGGACAGAATTATGAATCTCCTGCTCTGTATGCTTATAATCTACCACAACTGGTATATCTTTCTCTGCGTATGAAGCTAAATTCTCTTGCGAGATTTCCAGATCGGCGTAACCTTCATGGTTTAATTTTAGCCATTCCAGGGCCGCTACAATTTTTTGCTTCCTTACCAGCATCGGCGTGCGGTCAAAATCCTCCTGGGTTGGAGCCGAAGATCCAGTAAACACAAAGGCAAGTACTTCATTCATTTCTCTTCGAGACGGTGGAAGTTTGTTCAATATTTTGAGTGTTGGCTGAGAAAACATGATCGCATTGGCGCTCATTCGCACTCTACCAGAGTTGACCCTGACCACACAACGGTTATGGCGCACACGAGCAATCATTATCCCTTCAGCATAGGTCAGGTTTTTCAACTGCTCGGGGACCTCTCCAATCCAGTTATGCCGAGCGAGCGCTGCTTTAGGTACAACATTATTGTCTAAACATGTTTCGCATTCCACGCAGATATGTTTGCAGTTCTCGGCAAGTATTGGTCCTTCCAACTCCAAAATAGGTTCATTGAGACTGAACCTTTCTTGCCTGGTAACTCCCGGCCGTACAAGAATTTTCAGGCTACCTTGATAAGAACTCGAGGGGGTGAGCAGATTTCGAGACACTAAACACCCGCATACGGCACAGCCAGCTTCCACGAAGGCACTAGGCCGTAGGGATTTACAATGCTTTCGTATTATATTCATTGACTGCTCGGGCGTAAGAGGTTTCGGAGGAAAAACAGCGTCCGACAATCGCCCAGAGTGTTTCTTGCGCAACATTCGAAGAAGTCTTACTCGCTTTGCACGTTCAGCTTGTTCGTGGCGAATCTTTGCGTCTGAAGAGATGGGGTTGCGATTTTTCCGGGGCGTTGGTTCTACAAATTTGACGACGCTCGAATTTTTCAAATTAGAATTGGCCGCGGGATCGATGGTGCTCACGCTCGCAAAAATGCAGACAACTTCCTCGCATTTTGAACATTCATGGTCCTTCAATGCTGTCCGACACGCCTCTGCACTTAGTCTGGTATGCAACCAAAGCTCATGCAACTTTGACAGATGCAAAATCTCGGTTTTTGTCAAACTGTGAACTAAGTCTCTTACCGGGATTTTACTTATGATACAATTTTTGTGGCGGGCCAGGACCTGAGCAGCATCCACCGATTTACACTGGAATTCAAAGTTGTATGCCCTATTCTCCCAGTCGACCAAATTGTTGCTATTCACTATGTACGGAGCCAAGATACGACCCTGTATAACCTTTCGGGTGCCTCCACCCATGCGCTTATTGTCTAGGTGTACTGAACCAATGGTGAATGGGGTAAGAAAATCACCAACATCTTTTGGCAAACGGCAAACATGATAAGTGGACGGCACTGAACAGATTAATGTCTGTAATAAGCAGCGGAAACAAAGGACACACAGCAACACAGCAACCAGCGATGTACAGAGCAGTTTGACACGGTCCAACACATTTAATGAATGGAAGTAACCATCTGTGCCGCCAGGCACTGATCCGCTGCGACCGTGTCGAGGATAGGAATCGCGATTCCTGCAAGGAGTAAACTTGAAAAAATCAATGGCAAGCAGCGAAGAATCCCCCTTGAAGCCGCACAGAAAGGCTGTTTCGGAGACGCACAAGTTTCTGTCGATAAAGGTGGACGGGTAAGATTCATAGTGGTCATATTCAAGGGCAGCCGGCTCGGCACCATGTCTCAAACCGTACTCAAGGTTCACCTCAGAGGTGTTATCGCACAAGCTCTTGTCAATCCGAGCAGCCGAATAGGCTTCATTAAAACCACATTGACGGGCGGCCACATTGGCATTATGATAACCACATTTATGGTCGGTGCCATTGTTCACGCCAGTGCAGTCGAGGTTTCCCTTGACTATGACTACCTCATCAGCATTACACACGCCGCGATTACGGGCCGCTGCATCGGCATCAGGGTACACGCTCCAATCAAGGGCTGGCCATGTAGGCTTAGGGTACACGCTCCAATCACGGGCTGGCCATGTAGGCTTAGGGTACAAGCTCCAATTACGGGCTGGCCATGTAGGCTTAGGGTACAAGCTCCATTTAAGGGCTGGCCATAGAGGCTGGGAGTACAAGCCCGTGTCAGGGGGCTAGCCGTAACGGCTGATTTATGTCGCAACCAACACAGGGAAAAGCTTCCAGGCGAAGGCGGACCGGGATTTCGGTGTATTCAAACCGAAGTAAATCATGGTCTACACCATCGGGATTAATATGTGTCTCGAACACGTGAAAAGGGCACACATACCTCTACATATGTTTGTATCGTCACCTGTACGTTGGAAGTTGTCAGCAATCAATAAAGGATCACAATGAAGTTTCTTACCGACTAAACAAGTAGGGCCGTACGATCGAGTGTACCCTGAAGAATCTAGGCGACCGGGTGGAGAGAAGGTTAGACCGCATGGACGGAGGAGATTCGAGCCATTCATTATCATGTTATCAATAGCAAGAACAGAAAAAAAGACAACATAGTGAGAGACAAAAGGCTGGGGGGTCCGAAGGCAGGATTGCAAGCAAGGCAGGGAACGAGTCGTCGGCTACCGCAGATCCAGCCAGCGAGGATTTTTGATGGAGAGAATTCGGCAGGTTCCGAGCAGGAGAGGCTCGAAGAACAGGCAAAATAGTAGACACTGCAGCACAGACATAAACGAGCAAGACGAGGGTATGCATCGAGAGGAGTTGGAGGTAGGGGCAAGAGATGAAGAGTGCGCGCGACAACATGAGTCAGTCAATCGGCACCGCAGTCATCGGAATTTACGGAGCTCCGGTCGAAGCTCGACCATGATGATCAAAATTCCATCAGAGAGCCTCGTGCCTAACGATCGGCGATGGAGCGCCAAGGCCAGAAATGCCAACTGTAAGAACAGTCTTCGAGCAGATATTTGGGGGAGAGTAGAATTGAATAAGTGTGTTGCCTCATGGTTCATCGGGAAACTTGAAGCTGAGATCGTGTGAAGAAGAGTCGAAAGTCGGAAAGCCGTGGTGATCAATTTTACTCCGGAGGTAATCACAGCCAAGCCCAAGCCAAGACGAAAACCTGGAATATAAAAGGAAAGTGGATGAGGAAATACCTAGATTGTCAGCGTCCGAAAACGGCGAGACTTTACTTACGGAGACATAAATTCTCAGGAAAATTGCCATTGAAGGCAGTCATTTACCCACATGCGATAGACGTCACAGAGCAAAAAACATTCAGGTTGGCGGTAAATGCTAGCTTAAAGAACGAGTCTAAAAATAAATTTTTAGAACTCGTAATTCTGACACCTGGTTGCCTAGTCTAGGCCACCAATAATTATGTTCGACCATTTCTTGTATTTGGTTCTCACCCAGATGTCCTACAAGAGGACTGTTGTGATGAAGCCCAATGATCTTGTCTCGAAGTTCCTTGTTATATGGAACATAAATAAGACTGTCATGATAAATCAGGTCTTCTTTCTTCTCCCATCCAGGGAGGCCTTTTTGTAGTGCCAGCTTTATGCTTTTGTCTACTTTTTTCTCAGCCTTGATCTGTGTCATGATCTTGGCTTCCGGTCATTTCATAGTGATCTCCTGAGATCTGAAATATTCTGGCTTGAGAAGAACAATGTTTTCATTGTCAATCTTCCCTTGGTCATGATCTGCCCTGTGGGATAATACTCGGCATTACAAAAAGTAACCGGCCATTTTGATTCATGTGCGAAATAACCAGTTTCTTCCAGTTTCAGTGCGCAGTACATGTAGTATACCTTGTATATTAAGCAGATGCCTTGTATCACGATGCACATGTTTGCCCATCTGATTCACCTCAATTTGGTCTTTCTTTCCCAACCACGTTCCCGGCCCTCGCTCCATTCGTGACCTCGATTGCCTTCTAGCTCCGGCTCACTCCGCGATGCTCCATTCCGAGCACGCACGGCGACTACTTTCACGCGCCCAACACCCACACAAAAGAAGTGCGCTCTGGCTAACCTTTCCTTGCCCTTCGATTCTGTACTTCGCTCTACCATTGAACTTTGACAAACCCACTAGAATATAGCAGCCTTTGCCGCACCATTCATCCACCCTTCAACGAATACTTCGTATATCCCTCATATTGCATTGTACCTGTTTACCCGCTTCCTTATTCTCTCTGTTTTTCTCACCCAGTCCAAGACTCGCGCATGTTAGCAGTATAATTTCCTTTTGCTCTCCGGGTCCACCCGACAGATCAAAGATTGTTATTTTCGACCTCCCCGATCAGCCGTTCAACATCCGCTCAAAAGGCAAGGGTCTGCTTCGCTTCTTTCTTTGTGACACCCCGCCATCTCCCTCGTTCGCATTCCGTCCGTTCCTCTGTCCCCATCACCAAAATGTGGGAAACTTTCTATGCCCTTTTGTGGTTCACCCGGCATGATGCGCCTGCCAAGGCTATGCAAAAGTTACCCCAGCCTTTTATGGCGCATCCCCGCCTTTTATTGCCTTTGCAAGGCATTCACCTGCATGTTACTTGTTTGGCAGGCTAGGATGCCATTACAAGGATATATACAGAGCCTATCAGGCTGCTATTGGTACAAGAAAAAGTAATTTTAAACATTGTCTGTTAACCATAATCACCTCCGGCTCGATTCTTCATTTGCAGCCATTGGCGTATCTGCCTGAGATCGGGCTCATCCTAGTTGTCGCCTCATGACCTGTGCAAAAACATACTCGGTAGGTACCTAGGTAGGTAGGTAGAATTACATGGTACGATCCCGCCAAAGATGAGCGCAGTGCTGCGGGGAGACCTCTTGCTGAATGCCGACGGAGAAAGACTCGGAGCCGAAAGGTCGCACGAATCATCAATCAATCAAACAAGTCACAACGTTCGTTTTGATCACGCCGCTCTTAAGTGACTCCTTGCCTTCTCCCACCGTCTCTCTCCCCGCTCTCGTCCACGCAAGTCCCGTTCGGCTTTCCAATGCTCTGCGAGCACTTCAAATCCCTCAATGCCGTTGCTTTTGCTATCACGCCGATCCTTTCAGTCTCCCTTCGTAATTCCCTCCCACCACATACAAGTCCCATCCGCCTCAACGACGTTTGCCGCGAGCATTTTCAAGCCACCTCAGCACTTCCCCACCTGCTTCCATGCTTTGATCTCCCACGGTGGACCCTGGGTCTCTATCTCAATCTCTGTCGGCGTTGTATGGCGCTAATCCAGGACCGGAAGCTGAACGCAATTCTCCTCAACATTCCTATTTCAAGATCTTCAATGCAGCAAGTATTTCTATCTGATATTTCAAGTTTACTGTGCCGTGCTTGTCTCTATTCCTTATGTCTGTCCCACAAGACCTCAATCAAGCCCGTGCCCTGCAACTACGTATCCGAATCAAGACGTGTTCTTTCCTCGCAAGTCGTCGACATTTGGTCTGTATTGTATTGGCTCTCTTCTGTCTACGACGCATTCTTCATCTCACACTCTATACCATCGTTTGTCTTGTTTTGAATAATATTATTTTACTGGACATTTTGGTGTGATTTGAATGGATTTGAATGCGTGCCAACGACCTTCCACAACCTAAACACATGGCCCTTTGAACGCAGCATTGTGAAAGTTCGAAAGGTTTTCAAGCTTTTTATGGCCTATGCAAAGAAAATAGATTCTTTATATACCTGTTTGAATTTTTCAAAATGCTTGCAAGCCTTTTATGCTTTGCGTGCCTTGCATGGCTTTTGCATTGCTGTGCATTGTTATTTACTTTTTGGTGATGCCATCCCTTCATTCTTCCTCTGGAACTCAACAGTTCTGATACGCCTCAAAGCGAGTCCTGTCTGATGTAGTTAGGCCGCATCCTCCGTCTGCATCCTGCCATCCAGCTCTCGCTCCGCTTCAATACGGTGCTTAACGGCTGTCCGATCAAGCCCTCCACAACCCAGCAAGTCCGAACATCAAGACTTGAACGCAACTTCGCTCAGGATTACAGCGCATCTTCCTAAAACTGTAACATCTCGCCCACCAACAGCGTCGCTTTCTGCTCGTCCAATTTTAAGCCCATGCGCTCAACGGCTATCTGACAAAGCTCCCGGATTCCGCAAGACACTTGGAAGATGCACGGATATTAAGACCCCCAGTGCTCCGTACGGGTCGCACCTTTGAACAATGTACACACTGGACGACCCAATCACGTTGGTTGTCACGTTCCTGCCATCCGACCCTGCTTTAGACTTTTATACTGACCTGTCAGTGTCGTTCACATGTCTGTTCTCAGATCCTGGTGGCGTTCCCGGCGAGTCACCTCAATTTTGCACGCTTCAAATTTACGTTCTTACCTATATACCTTCTAGCTGTCTGCCAGTCTTCTATCTTCCCCTCTGCAAGTACAATCGGTCTCGCACCTCATGTATGTATGTCTCTGATCATCAGCAACTTCCATTCGTTGAATTTGGTTTTACTCTCACCTCGACGTTTCTGCTGACATCGCTGATATCGCACCATAATCTATTCGTGCGTTGGCGGCGCGTAGATCCCGACGCGAAGTCCCTATTCAATTTTTCGCGCTCCCGAGGGCAGCCCAATACGTTTTTGGTATGTGTACCATCCCAGGCCGTTGTTCATTTCCATCCCCTCTACCCAGCCGCACATTGACCTGGGGGTCGCAAACCTTCAAATTCAATTTTTCGCGCTCCCATGGGGCGGTCCCTCGGCGCCCTCGCGTCCACCTCCGCTGTAAGATCACTTTGTACTCATCCACCTAGCCGTGCTCATCATCTAGACGTCACAGCTTGTTGATCAGATTGGTTGTCCCAGTCGCTAGACAATGCACCGTGATGAGTTTCTCCTCAATGTTGCATTTTCTTACCCTGCTGACCCGGTCCCCCTAGGCCTGATATGCTGCCATCGCCCTGAATTTCTGATTCAACTCTCCACTGGTCAGCAAGCCCCGCATTGGCGCCGCCGGACGCGTCTGATGGGTCCAACCTTTCCGTTTAATTTTGTCGCGTTCCGCGAGCCAATTGACGCGTTCCTGGTAGTGAGCTCTTCGCCCTGTTACAGACCGATTTTGATACTGACATTTGTCAATCTCCACCCAGATCCGAGCGCGTACTTTACGCATCTAAGGGCCTCCAGCTTTTATTGAAGTTTTGCATTGCGAGGAATAGAATCCGTCTTCAGTCTGTTACCTCATATTTCTCTACTCTACCCCATTGATGCTAACCTTTTTTTCACACCCTCATCCATGTCGCACGGCATATCTACACCCACCCTGCAATTTACATTCAAGTCTTCAAGGCCCCATGAGCGAGGTAAGCGGAACCTGATTCAATAATTGCTTGCACTCAATGCTAACATACCGCCGGGCTGATAGTATTGTAATCCTTGAGGCGTTTGCCTGCTGCCTGACATGTTTTGTCATAGTTAGAGTTTCGGACGCTTTCCAGTCAGTCTTGCCTCCGTTTCCCCGGCCGCTACATTCACTCATTAATCCTTGCAGTCTACCGTATCGCAGCCCGTCACATAGCAATCCAATTGTGGTCGATGGAAAGGAATGTTTACGAATGACAGTCAAATTTGATTTACCGTGTAGATCTTTCTATGTAGATAGGTACCTTAGTGAATGAATAAATTTTCTTTGGTAAAAGGCTTTCAATGATCATAGATCTGCTGTTTATCGTTCATCATTTGGTATATTTCAATGACGGTTGGCTGCCTTTCAATACGCTGCAGTCTGTACTTCAGCCGGAGCGAAGTGAAGGCATGTCTTGTATATCAATAATGTGTATGTCCACCATTTGCTTCAAGCACCGCATCAACCACCTGCGGCATTCGGTCCACAAAGGCATCAATTTCTGCCGGGGTGATTTGATCCCATGCCGCGTGAATTGCATTGCATAACTGTTCGTATGAAGAGGGTTGGGGTCGAGTTTCTCGGATATGCTTCTTGAGAATCTGCCACACCGGCTCGATAGGCGAAACATCGGGAGAAGTCGGTGGATGGGGGAAAATATGGATGTGGTGGTCCTTGAGCCATTTCTGCGTGATCTCGGCACGATGTGATGGCGCGCCGTCCTGCTGGAACCGGAAATCCGGCCGTTTCTGGGACATTTCGTGGTAGAAATTGAGGAATGGTCCCTCGAGGACCTGTGTGATATATCTCTGGCCCGACATACCCCCACCCTTTCCACCAGGATACTCAAGAACAATCAAGGGACCTTTGACTCCCTTTGCGATGATTCCCCAGACCATTGCACGAATAGGGTTCTGCGGGACAACTGGGACGCAGCATTCATCCAGGAGCTCCTCTCCTGCTCGCCGTGTCACCCAAACCCGCCCCTTCTTGTCGTCAAGGCACACGTACGCCTCATCAGACCAGCCGACATTTCCCCATTGAGTCAAGCACATCTCCTTCATCTCTTCGGCCCAAACTACCCATTTCTCCTTGGTCACCTGTGTACAGTAGGGCACCTTTTTTGCCACACGTCAATGATATCCTTCCTCAGCTAAAATGTTGCGCACGGTGCCTTCACTGACAACAGGGGTACTCTCATTGGCAATGTCCCGGAACGGTTTTTGTCGGTTTCCAACAGCCATTTGCACGATGTCCGCCTTCTGTGGGGTACTGAAGATGCGAGGCCGCCCAGACCATGGAAGATTTTTTGTTGAACCAGTTGCCTGGAACTTTTTCCAGAGATCTTTACCGGTTGATGGCGTGATGCCGTGATCGCGACAGGCACGATGCACATTCCCGTGCACCTGGACAGCGCCAATGAAGCGGTTTTTTCGGGGAGAGTCAAGCTGGCGGCGGGTAGTGTCCTTGGGCATGTCGTGGTGGTTGGTGGTTGAGTTTATTACCCGCGGTTGTGACGCAATGATTGGTGGCCGGTTACTTTTTGTAATGCCAAGTAAATCAGCTTTCTTGTTAAGGGCTCCAGCCCAATGCAAAGTGTTAAATCATACTCTGATAGTTCTACCCCCATCTTGCTTGTCTCCGATTGACTTTCTGTGGACTTTTGTAATATTGCAGGTTCTGATGATCTTTCAAGATCTCAAATGTCTGCCATGCTCCCATCAAGAGAGATCTCCACTCTTCCAACACGAGCATAGTTGCGAGCATTTCTTTGTCATAGATCTCATAGTTTCACTGCATCTCATTCATTCCGCGAGACATAAACGCTACTGGGTGCCATTCTCCCTCCTCTTCCTGTGAGAGCACTGCTCCTGTGGCTCCCTCCAACCCGTCGGCTTCTAGGCGGACCTTGCCGTCATCTGTGGGAAATGCTCTACCGTAGCAGCATTCTGGTTCGAACCATAACATTCCCAATGTTAACATTGGAATGTGAACGGTTCGAACGGTTTTGGTTTGAACCATGGTCATATATCTCAGTCTGATCAATGGAAATGGTTTGAACCAAAAAACCGTTTGAACCAAAAACACTGTTCAAACCAAAAAAAAAAAAAACTGTTTGAACCAAAACAACCGTTTGAACCAAAAAAAAAAGCACTTTGAACCAAAAAAACTGTTTGAACCAAAAAAAACCATTTGAACCAAACCAAAAAAAAACCGTTTGAACCAAAAAAAAAGAAAGTTGAAGGTCAGAAAACCTGTTTGAACAAAAAAAAAAACCCCTGTTTGAACCAAAAAAAAAGTTGAAGTTCCAGAAAATCATTCAAAAAAGTTACAGCTATTGGCAGTACCAAAGACGTGGATCGAAAATTTCTGTTTTAGGATGTTTTCAAAGAATTGTCCATAACTCAACCAGTTCTGCTCTGATTTGGATGAAACCTAGGTAGATCTGTCAGGCTAATTCATCCGCAATTAGGGATAGAAAGAGATTTAAGAAAATATTCTGTATTAGGTAATCTGTGCTTTGGACCATTTTCGAGTCAAATGCTATCTAGCATACTCAGGACATGTCTCAGTGACCTAATATTTGGTGGGGACAACATATATACATAGGAAAACATGTGATAGAGCCAGAATTATGCATAATTCAGCTACAGTCCCTGTAGCTCCATTGGATACATTTAACAGGTTTAGCATTCAGAAAGATGGTAAGAATTGCATTTATATCAGGATATTTTATAGTTCTGGCTCTATCACATGTTTTCCTATGTATATATGTTGTCCCTCCCAAAATATTAGGTCACTGGGACATGTCCTGGTATGCTAGATAGCATTTGGCTCGAAAATGGTCCAAAAGCACAGATTACCTAATACAGGATATTTTCGTAAATTTCTTTCTATCACTAATTGCAGGTGAATTAGCCTGACAGATCTACCTAGGTTTCATCCAAATCAGATCAGAACTGGTTGAGTTATGGACAATTCTTTGAAAACATCCCAAAACAGAAATTTTCGATTTCTGACCTTCAACTTTTTTTTTTTTTTGGTTCAAACAGTTTTTTGACTTCCAATTTTTTTTGGGTTCGAACGGTTTTTTTTAGTTTGAACGGTTTCTTTGGTTTGAACGGTTTTTTTTTGGTTTGAACATTTTTTTTGGTTTGAACAGTTTTTTTTTGGTTTGAACAGTTGTTTTGGTCCGAACGATTTTTTTGGTTTGAACAGTTTTTTAGTTCAAACCATTTCCAATGATCAGAGTGAGATATATGACCGTGGTTCGAACCAAAACCGTTCGAACCGTTCACATTCCAATGTTAACATTGGGAATGTTACAGTTCAAACTAGAACACTGCAGTTGCTGAAATGCTAGCACTGCGTCTTCTGCAATCTGATCTTTCAACTTCTGGAATGCAGCCTTTTGTTCTTCTCCCCAGGAGAATCCTTCTTTTCCAGTAAGCCGTGTGAGAGTGGGGGGCACTGATTTGGCCTTGATCAGTGTGGAAGGGTGGCTTGGCCCGCTCATTGCCAAGACCCTTCACATGCATTTCAAGCGAAGTGTACATTTCTTGATGAGACTTTCCATTATTTTGTTTCACCTTCTGCATACCCATTTACTGACTATTCGACCTCTATAACATCTTTTGTGTTCAAATCTGTCATCAATTCACCACATGCTCACAGGAACACATCAGCACGGATTCTACGGCTGAACTGTTTTCCTTAAAATGCCAAGGGCACATTTTTTGGCCATTTTGCGAACTTGACTTTACTTGTCTGCCACAAGTAAAGTAAAGTAAATTTTGTAAGGCCAAGTTAGTTTGTCCAAGTAACTTTGTTAACCATTGCCTGGGCATAATCAGCTACTGTTGCGTCTTAATTCTGCTCCTCCTCTCTGTCTCACCCTAGGATTTGCGATGATAGGCGATGGTTTTGTGTTGTAGGTGATGAGCATCACGGATCCTGGCGTCAATGTGTTGATGGCACGGTAGCTGGGTGGTCCACGACATAAGGGGAGCCTGAGGCATGTTTTGTGATGTGTGCAATGGCGCACCGGAGCGGTACCATTTTAGCCCCGGAAGTGTCCACGCACCCTGGAGTGAAATCTTTCCTGATCCCGGGGCAACGGGAATTTTGGGCCCGTTTCCCCTGGAAAAATCCAAAAATGTGGTTACGTACCATAGCTATAGGTGGGCCAAATTTTAGCTCCGATTGAATTTGTAAAGCGCCCAAAAGAAATGGAAAGGAAGATTTTTTGCGACATTTTCCCGCATGCCAAAACGCCTGCCAAAACCACTGCCACTTCTGGTTCCATCGACGCAAGGTTCGTATCTTTTCCAATTCAAGACCAAAAAATCTAAAAATATTGGAGGCTATAGAAAAGACATACATACCGGAACTTGGTTTTTCAGGTTGGCCAAAATTCCAAAGAGTATTCCATTTGCCCTTAGAACCACTAGGATTTGCCAACATGCATCAATAGAACTTGGTTCCATGAGAATTTGCCATTTTGGGGCAGGTTTCGAGGCACTGGCACTGCTGAAATCCAGTGTATAAGGCTCGAAAGGGGTACAAAACAACAAAAGCCTTATGTGAGCAACTGTCGTGATTTTCAAACCAAAACTTCCAAAAAATGCAGCTTGTTTCGTGATGGACCACCGGAATTACATATACAAAAGCCTATTTTTAAGTCATTTACTTGTGGGTCAGATTACTATGGGATTTATGAGGATTATGTTCTGCCAAATGAAGTCAATCAGATGTGTGAGTGCAGCGGTACACAACGGAACATGAAAAGCTCATTTTTGACTGAGGACAAACATGACCAAAGCTGCTGTTCCGATCAACGGCGGTATTCGTCCTGACCGGGCCAGTGGGACATCTCTTTTTCTTGACCAACTTCTTCCTTACTTTCTTGGACTCCTTCCTTACTTTCTTGAAACACCTCCTGCCTTTCGACCCACGCGACGACCGTACTGCTATCGGCGACTGGACCCACCCAACCATGGACCAGGGATCCGATTTCAAGCCTTTCCGTGGGACCGCTCCGCGCGGGAATCTTCCGTCCTGTCGGGGACCCGTCCCACCCTCGAAAGACAGCATCAACAATGCCGACAACTCTTCCGTTCCCTCCGCTCCCTCGGGGCGAGAACTGCCAGAAACCCTTTCCTCTAGTCAAAACCAGGCCCGACAGCACGACATCAAGCAAGAACCGAAGGACCATGATTTCTTCGTTCGATGGAAACTCAAAAATCCTCTACCCAACCTCGGCTTTCATGCTCGAAAGAACAGGAACCCGCCGGCCTACAGTGAGCAGGTTAACTTGTCGAATCCGCCTTGTGTGTCCCCTCCCTGTTTGAATTGAATCCCTTCTTAATCTGTCGTGACCTGTTGCGCAGATGATGGCCCGCAATATTTTTCCGCTCCGAAAGCTTACTTCCAAAACCCCGAAAGCTACAACAACGCCTCCTTCAGTGTCAATGAGTCTCATCAACCTCTTCTTTCCTCTCCTGTTTCCAGATCTCGCTCTCCTTCATTACACCTTGTCCAAGACTCTGATGTAGAAGATGTTGCCGTTTTTCAATCGATGCCAAAGCGCAAGTCGGAAGCCAAGACGAACAACTCTAAGCTCACTGAGCAGGTCTGTGCACGCAAACCCACGTTTAAAGGCGCATATACTCATCTTTTCGGCCAAATTCTCAGCGTCTCGCGATCGCTGCACTCGAATCCCGTCTTTCCGCGCAGACTGCAGCCAGCGAAGCGGCAGAGTTTACCCTAAAGAGTCGAATCTCGACACTTGAGGCCCGTGAGGCGTCGTGCAGGGCTAAGGCGGTGGATGCCAGATCTCGGATGGAGGAGGCGGAGCGCGAAGCACAAGACGCTACCACGAGACTGAATGACATTCGAGCCGCTGCCAAGACTGGTTTAGATGAAGTGAAGAACAAGCTGAGTACCGTGATTTATCAGCACTTTGGGGTCCTGACGTTTCAACTATCCTAGCTACGCTGCTCTGCAATCCGTTTTCAGGGACCTCAAATCTGATTATGACGTCTCGCAAGATGCTGTCCAGTGTTTGACCTCTGAGCTGAGTGAACTTCGACGAATGGCAGCAGATGCTGTCCACGGTACGTCTTTGCTCACGATGCCGGACTGGATACTCTAACACTCTCCTAGGGATCGAGACCTCGGACAGTGTCACCCGGAGCGCGGAGACAAGGGCCCTAATCGATGAGTTACAACGTGATCGTGATAGCGGTTCGTCATTCCTTTTTTTCGCTGTCTCATTGGCCCTGGAGCATTCTGTAGCGCACCGAGTTATCGACCTTCTCCGGGACAAGCTGCATCTCATTAGCACCCAGGTGCTCGAGGCGAAGGAGCGGATAATCGAACTTGAAACGATTCGGGAGGGGGGAGATTCAACGAATCGGTCAGTCTCTTATTGTTTTCGTGTATCCTTAGCTCATTTCATCGCTCCAGGAACGAAAGTGGAAGAGCTCACCGACAGGCTTCTCCAAAAGGAGGAAGAAGGGGCACGAGCAATGGCTAAGGCGGACGCATTAGCAGTGCGCCTTCGCGAAACTAACGAGAGGTAGGCCGAATTACTCCCAAATCAGCCGGCTAGGCTTACTTTATAAACCTTAGACTGCTGAGCGTCTCCAAGACCCTCAATGAGAGAGAGGTCGAAGTACGGGGTTTAAGAGAGCAGTGCGTTTGGTTCCTCCGACGTGAGGGAAAGTGGTTGCTAACGATATATCATTCAAAGGAAAAACGCTTTGGAATGGGAACTGACTGAGAAGTGTGCCAAAATAGTGGCGTTGGAGACCTTGTCAGCAAATATCGTTGTTCTAGAGGAGCAGTAAGACTATTTCTTTCTCTTCATCTGTGTCCGACATACTGACCATTCATCGGAGGAACGTCGCCTTGGAGTGCCAGGTAACGGAACTGAAGGAAAGGTAAGGGACTTGACTTCCTATCCCCCACCCGCTAACCGATCTCACAAGGAAAATTGCGTTGGAGCTCCAGGCCAAGGCAGATCACTCGAAAATTGCCACACTTCAAACCTTGGAGACTGAACTGGTCGCTTTGAGAGCAGAGTGGGTGGACTGTCCTGACCTATTCCATGCGCTTCGACTGATTTTTTCCTTTGCTGAATTTTCTTTTCTTTTCTGTTTTCTTTTTATCGTTCAGGAAAGTCGCCGTGGAATGCGAAGCGAAAGAAAATCACCGCAAAATAGTGACTCTTGAGAAATTGCACAGAGAGTAAGTCGACATTTTGAGATCCGGATGACCTTGGTAGATGAACTCTCTTCCCAGTACATCGGCGAAACTTGAGCAGTCGAAGAGCCAAGTTCATAAATATGAGATGCAGTTGGTGCAATTGCAAGCTGAACTGACGTCGGTCGAGGCCGCTAAGGAGCACTTCGAATCCTCGTATGTTTTCTCCCTTGAACGATTCTCTGATTCAGGAAAAACTTCTCCGCAGACTCGAGGCCGCCCAACTCTCGGAGACCAAGCTAACTCGAACAAATTCAGAGCTAGCTCAAGAAACCTCGACTCTGACCCAGCAAGTCCGCGCTTTGACGACAGAGGTTCACGCGTCAACTCTACGAGAAGCGATCCTCAAAGAGAAGGAGGCTGCACTGCAACAAAAATCGGACGAGCTCGCCGTCCAGGTCAGCACGCTAAAGGGCGACGCGTCGGCTCAGAAGGAGGAGTATGTGGTTCATCTTAATAACCTTATCTTCCTCAAAACCGACAATCGTGCCCTAGGCTGAGACGAGTCAATAACGAATTCACTGTTCGTGTCTTCTGTCTCGCTTTTTTCTTCAATGAACGCTTACTGGGCTCGTCAGGTTCTCCAAAATCTGTTTGACTCCCAGGCGCTAACTCTGAAGCTTACCAAGGAACAAAGTGGGGATCTCCAGGTGGGAGGGTCCTCTTCACATATGACCACCCCGCTGACTGCGCTGTAGGAGCGCCTGCTGATGTCGGAAAGCTCCTATGCCGTGAGTTAAGATGGACTGGCTGAGAGAGCTAACCCTAACCTGCCTTCAGACGAAGCTCGAGTGCGCCATCGGCAAGCTCAATGTTGAACTCGCTGTACTTCGAGAACAGAAGGCGAGTATTCAAGCGACTCTGCATCAAGTAACAGAGGAGGTGGCGACGCAGCGAGCTGGACTCCTCGGGGCCTCGGCCGACTACGAGAATAAGCTCACCAAGCAGGAAGAAATGTATACGAAACTCGCTCGCGCAGAGGAACGGAGAGCAATTGCCGCTGAAAGGGAGACTGCAGAGGCTAAACAGCAGGTTGAGGATCTCCTTCGGCGGATCCAGAGTGGGAGGGCGGAGCTGGAGGACTTGAAGAGGAAGGCCCAGGAGGCTGCATCGTCGGAGAGTATGGGCGCGGAAGGCGAGGTTGACATTCTGCGCGCACGGCTTGAGGACCTGCAAGGAGAGAACTCGAGGCTTCAGGATCGGGCGAAGAGTTTAAATCAGCGGTATAAGGACGGAGATCTGGTGCGTCTGCGATATTTGCTGCCCTCGGCGTCGACTGATTTGCTCTTCAGAGCGACTCGGAGAGGAGCTTTGTCAGGTTTTTGATCCGGATGGCTCAATCGACTCATGAGCAAGACACAGTGGCTAAAGATACCGAGCTTCTGAGAGTGCGTCGGATTCTTTTTTTCTCTCTCTTTTTTTCACTGGTCTTCTAATCATGGTTACACACAGCGCGAGAACATGATCAGCTCATTGCAAACAAAGATCGACACCCTCGAGAAAGAGGTACATTCTGTCTTTCTTGTCGCTCTGTATGCTAACTTTTGTAGGCTGCTGCACAATCGAGGACAGCTGCCGCATCCACATCCAATCCCATTCAACCGTCGCTGCCTATTGTCTTGGTCCCCGACACACCTCCAGTGAGAAAAAGGACCAACGCTCAAAAGCCGGCGGGGCGGAAATCTTCGCTGACTGCTCATCGTCCGGAAAAGACGTTCGCCGCCATCGACAACTCGCTCACCGACTCGGAAGACGACATGCCGATATCCAAGATGCTTGGCAAACGCTCGAGGACGCCGACCTCCTTGACTGTCGGGAAGCCGAGCCCCCCGACCCGACGTTTGGTGAGAGCCTGTCATCATCTCTGGGCATTTCACTCAGACGACCTTTAGAGATCTGCAACGTCTCGAAAGGGGATCTCCACGGTTCCCGAGGAAAATGCGCAGCCAGCCCGGAAGAAACGAAAACGTATGTAGTCGTTCAGCGATAAAGTCTATTCGCAGTCGTGTCTGTCCAGTCGCTATGTAGATTGAACCTTTGTCAATTGTTTTTCGCTTGAATTGAATTGTTTTCACGGAGTAGGCACCGGGAGGCGGCATCGACATTTTTTTGGTAAAATTCCAAAGGCGCCTTCATCACTCTTACGCCAGGCAGACACCAATGCCTGCAAACGCCTGCCCCTCACCTCATAGCAGTTTGGAGGGTGGGGAATTGCTTGCCTCAATTTCACACACATCCGGCCAGCCCCGGCAAACATCGCATATCCACACCGTCGACATCCAACCACTCCCTTTCAACACGGCATCCCACACCGTCTACATGGAACATACCGACCATTTCCGATCCACCGGACAGTTTGAGGGCAAGCCGCCCCAAGGCCATGCCTAACACTTACCAGTATCACTTGACCTGGTCGCCTTCTTTCTGCCATCCTCTACTCTATCCATCAGCTCTCCTGTACCTCGCTGGCCTCTTGCTCGGACTCGCGCTACCACCGACTCCTGTTGTCTCATTCCGGCTCCCTCGTCCCTGCTGGATCGCCACCCACCATCTCTCGCGTCACCTAGATGAATGTACGAGCCTCAGGAGCGAGCTTGATGCGGATGAAACAGAATCTTTGAGCATGTGCACATTCTCGCTTCACTACGGACGCCACTTGCTGTCCCGTTCATGAGTGACTTATCGACGGCCGATTCCGACGTAGTCAAACCCTACGGATCGGATTCAAGTGGGAGTGTTGACTAGTGGCTCGCATATTGCCATGAGACAGTGAATGAGGCGCGCAAGACTGGGTGCAATCTCGTGCACGAAAATCCATGAATGCAAGACCTGGAATGTTGTATGTGTCAGCCCAGAGTATCTACGCGACAGAGCGTGGCGAGAAATCACCGCATACGATGTCTATCGCGCGAAAATCCTCTATGGCTGTACTGACGAGGCGCATTTAATCAACGAATGGGGCGCCGACCTCCGTCCTCAATTCAGACATATTGGTCCGTTCTTCCGCGGCAGTCTCCCATCTTCCACCTCCATCCTCGCTCTCTCCGCTACTCTTCAGCCTGGTTCTGCCACGAAATCCATCTGCAGAGGTCTCGGAATGTTTGGCGACAATTTTTCCTCATCTGCAGCTCGAATGAACGCCACAACAGTCACCGTGGACCAGCTCTGGCAGAAGAATGGGCGTGTTGGACGGAATCCTGAGACGTCTGCTCGTGGAGTCATGCTCTTGCTGCGGCCCAGAAACAGCTTGCGGGTGTGTGCATATTTTATTTTCTCATTTACAACGTGAATTTATCTTTGTAGCACCTTCCAACGCAGATTCTTCCGCACAAAAACGCACCAAGGCAGCGAAATCTAAACGGCAGCAAAAGTCGAAACCTCTCGCGCACCCAAAGGCCCCTGATTCTGGCGGAGAAGGTGTGCTATAACGCTGTAACCAATCGAATCTACGAGAACTCGCCGCTCGACATCTCCACTCTTGACTGCATCGCTGCGGGGAGACGTCTTCCTTGCTCGTTATGCGCCACCTGCAACAAAACCTCCGTCGTTTTCTCTGCTCCAGCCCTTCCTCCAGGCGTGGAGCTACCTCTCTTCGTCCATCCACCAGCTGCCGATCCCAGTGCCACATTAGACAAGAACCTGCGGTTAAAGAAGAAAGAGCGTGAGCACGCAGAATCTGTGCTGCAAGACTTCGGCGAAACGGTCCGCCGTGCGGAACGTAAACTAGGCGCTCACCAGCACCGACCCAAATCTTCTTTCTTTCTGACCTCTATCATTTGTTCAGTTCTTGACATGCTTCTCACCCTGGATTCTCTGGAAAAGCTGTAAGCTGTTCTCACGTCATAGGTCTTTGCGACAGGATATCGCGTCCGTCTTTATGCTATCATTCACACCCTTCGCACGACTATCACATCACTGAGGGAAACGGAGCGGCTGGAAAGGAATGCCAAAAAGCGCGCCACTTGACAGCGGAAGACGAAGAAAATTTCTGAATCGGAGGATGAGGTAGAGGAGGAGGATGAGAGTGAGAGGAGTGATTAGCACGAGGAGCCGAGTTCCGAAGAAGATGCGCCCGAACATCCATGCTCCTCCCCCATCCCCCCCCCTTCCTAAGCGTGCGAGACATGTGCTGGAAGAGGTAACCAACGAGAAGCGGCGCGGCCGGCCGCTCCCCCAGCAAAGAAGGTGCTGAGGGCTCCATTACAAAGCGCCGCCGGCAGGTGGCACAGTCATATTCAAATCCGTATAGAACTTCACGCCGCCGAGCGGTACAAAACTAACAAAATAGAATTGCCCAATAAATTACTGTCATGTATGGTACTGGGTCTGTAGTTGTATTTTACTTGTTCTGTGAAAATTGTTGAATATTTCTGTAGAGATGCAGTCACTGTAATAGAGTTTAATTATTTTAATCGTCCTCCGGGTCCTCGCCTTCACTTTCTGTTTCAGGCTCGTCACTCTCCGGCTCTTCATCTGATCCCTCAACCTCTAACTCTGGCCCACACATTTTCTCTACCAATGCCTCAAATTCCACTGGCTCGTACCAATCATCCATTAAGCAGCCTGTCTCGGGGTCAACGATGACCGTCAAGTCCGAACCACTGAGGAGAGGTTCGTTGCTATGATCGACACTATCCCACTCAACGCAGTCAGCGGCCAAACGGGATGCTGCGGAGGCGGAATTCCAGATGGATGACGGGCTGCTGCGGTCCGAAGCGGTTGGGAAGTGGCGCGAAGACGGAGCGAGAAAGTAAGATCCACCGTCGGGTACAGGAGATGATGGGTTGGAATGGGATCGTATGGGAGAAGAGACACGGTCTGATTCGTCAGAATCAGATGAAGGGATTGGGGAGTTCGATTTTGCGAGTTCAGAGTTCAGAAGAATGAGAGACAGGGATGTTACCTCGAAGAACCTCCATTTCCTGGAGAAGTTCCGCATATTGAGCACTCTACTGCAGATAATCCGCCAATTCGCTTTTCTCCAATCGCTGGTAGCCACGGTCAAATTGATTCACCGCCGCGTGTCCCATGCTGCGACCAGAGTGGAAAGAATGAAGTTGTTCTTCAGGATACAACTGTATTAAGACCTTTGTTTCACTGGGGTGAGGTGTGGGATTTGCTCCGGCGCTTAAGCTCAAATGCCGACTCGATGTTCTTTTTGACCTGGAGAAAATGAAGTACGTTGGGGGAGATTGTTTTGCGATAGAACTTCTCGTCGAAATCTCCACCACACTGTCCTCAAATCTGCGTCAGCCACCGGTTGTTCCACTCCTGTGTTAAGTCACCCTCGACGAATCTCCCAATTTCTGCGCAAAGATCAAGAAGCCAGTTGTTGAGTAGCGGCTCCTTTAATTCTGGCGAGCATTCAAACTCGAGGAGCGCGTCCAGATCAAGCATATGCCTCATGTAGTTTTGGTTTGAGAAACCCGCGAATGTGAATATAAATATCTAGACGCGCCAACATCAGTTTTATTAGGAACGATAAAATATAGATTTATACCTTCAAAATTTCGAAAACTCGGCCAACGTCACCCTCTGGGATATTATAGTTCAACTCAATCCACCACCCAAATTCCGTGAGAAAAAGAATAGCGTTGCTGAGAACATGATCGCCATCAAATCCCGGCCGTTCCTTGTGCACTTTAGGACCATCTTCCACGTCGTGAGGTTTTGCAGTGGGGTTGGTCGGCTCGGGCGTGGTGGGAATATCGGGATTTTCACGCGGGTTTTCTGCAGGCTCGTCATCGTCTGGAATCTCGTCCAGACCGGGCATCTCGGGGTCGATGTCGTTCGCAGCCGAAGACGCTTCGGATCCAGTCGATGGAGTCCATGCGGAGCCCATGGGAAATTTTGAGCGAGGGAGTGCGCCATCCTGTTCAGCCTTGTCCAAGGATTGCTCGTAGGCTGGTTGGCTTGCATAGTGCTCCCAGAGGATGCTTGCTTGCTCGAGAAGATCATCAATGGTGGGCAAACAATCCTTTTCGGCAAGTTCATCGAAATGACTCAATAGATCTGAGTCGGATCCCAGCACAAGACTATTATTTGAGTGTCAGTTTCATATCACCATTTAATTAATGATACAATTACATGCAGCCAACAGTCCAACACACGCGCTTCCCAGATCATTGTCATGCATCGACTGGTTGGATAAAATTCGCACTTTTTGAGGTCACTGGGGCGCTTCATGCTGGCAGCATTGGAACTGCGGGAGAGGGACGATGGGTCTGGGGATGCGGCTGGTCCCAGAAAAAACGTGAGCCCGGAAGTATACCAAATCCACGTAAGTTTCAGACATTCCATATACTTCGTATACTTTCGGGTACTCCCGGGATACCACGAGTATACCTTGATTTTGCTTACCTGATATATAATTTTACAGTGCGCTATACTCTGTGGGCTTTGCATGAAAGCGTGGTAAATTGCGGCACCCATGGTGTTTGATCCGGGATCAGTATGGCATCTCGCACCGCACAAAGCAGCCACTACCGTCGCGGGAGAGCACCTCGGAGGATGGCCACCTCTCACTTGTATTCTTGATCCCCTGTTTCTATGTCTGATGCATCTAGGAGGTGGAGGTTTTCAGGCTATGTTCTTGATTCAACGGTTGCAACCATTCAGGAGGGCTGGAAACTTGAAAGACCATAATGTGCGTGAGCACAAAGGAGGCAATGAGGTGGTCCCAAAAATGTATTTCGTGACTTTCCCTTACAATTTTTAACAGCCAATTCAGCGCTTGACTGTGTGGTTCAGTCTTCTCTTCATGCTGCTGAATTCATTGCCGTTGAGTTGCCGCTGATGCGAATCAAAAGGCTCAATAAAAATTTTCAAGTCATGTCTACGGAGTATACATTGTCTACAAAGTCTACAAAGTATATGAAGGCTACAATTCTTCCTCTGAGTATACAGAATATACCCAAGTATACCAAAGTCTACCAAATCTACAGTATACTTTGGTACACTTCCGGATTCACTTGTGCTCTCGCTGGTCCGTAACGGTTCGACGCTGCTGAATTCAGCTGTGTAGTTTTGGTGTGCCATGTCTCGGGTGTGCTGATTGCGTTACGGTAGGATGTGTAGACATCTTTCATCGTGACCTGCATCATCTTCTGGCGTTGAGTGTTCCATGGCCTCCTCCATCTGCACGATTCCATAACAGAAGGTCGTCGCATTTCTCGGGCTCGATTCCCATCTGCTCGTCAGCGTCGCGAAAGCCTGCCCGGTAGCCCTTCTCTGCATTTGCTGTTCAGCGTTAGTACTGAGTGGTTGGAGGTGTTTCTTTCGCGGCTCGAGGCGATGGTTCGCAAGGACTGTACGGAAGCGAGTCGAGACTTAGGATGAAAGGGGAATAAGACGAGGGGAATAGTTGACGAGGACACAAACAAAATGAAGGTCGGTGATGTTATCCATGTGCTCCCAATCGATGCTGTCGTACAGACTCTCCACCGTCATCGTCTGCCGCTCTTGTTTAAGAACACGCGCGAACTGCAGTGCACGCCATTCCATGCTTCAGCTCATTTTCCTTGCCTAAATCATGCTCGCAAACTCGTTCATACCGTTGAACGTTATCGGAAATGTTCGTCCACTCAGTCTCGCTCCGCGCCGTAGCATCCCGGACCGCCTCTTTGAGCGCATTGAGGCTCGCTTCGGTCAGCGTGGTGAGCGCATTGCGAGCGGTGCTATCGCTGACACTGTATCCAAAGCAGCAGAGCACACGCTTCACGTCGATGTGAGCCTGGCATGCAAAAAGCCAGATCCGAAGCGACAGTCCGAGGTCGCCACTAGCGTAACGATTCCGATTGGCAATAAAGGAACTAATTGCGCCCACTTGAATCTGCAATTAAAAGGATTCCAAGTCAAGAGAAGTACCGAAAAATGAAGCAGTTACGATGGAATGAGGCTGAGTCTTTTTCACGATGACTCCGCCGTTCTTGCGCCACGCCTAGAAGCACTCTGTGAGATACCAAAGGAATGGATCTTCCTGGTAGAGTTCAGTGAGCTCTTTGATCGAGAACTTTATGTCCTCCCAATCCACGAGGTCAGAGTTTGCTGACCGGCCATTAGTTGTTGCTCGAAGATGACGGCAGCTTCGGGAAGCGGAGCGTTTCTTGTGCGCCAGCTTGCCGACTCGATGGTAAATGTGATCGCCGACAACCTGCGTTGCCCAGGCAGCCAAGCACGGACGAGCATAAAGGATATCTTTGAGTAGGTGGATGCAGCCGCGAGAGCTGGTAGGAACGCGAGAAGACACATCAGCGCTGCTTCAAATGCCTGTGGGAAAATTTTCAAACTCCGATGATTTATAATAATGCGGCCAGAGACCACTACTACGTACTGTCCACTCCAGTGCATCTCTAACTCACCTATTTCGCTCACGTGCTCGTCTCCACCCACTCTCCCGCCTTTGCCTTCGCTTACATCGTCGTCCTTGCTCCTACCCATCGCTGAACCACGTTTTACGTCTTCGCCAACTCTTTTATCGCTCTCTGGCCGTTTGCTTGTGTCACGGCACCAGGCTTGAATTGGAACACTTGCCTTTGTTTTTATCTTCTGTCCACCTCCCTCTGCACTAATACTCTTTTGGTGTTAGCTCGTGCATAGCCGGTGGATAACCACATCAACGGAGGGGATGTACAGAGCGGACTTTCATGATGCCGGCATTAGCGCGTGGGCTGCGCGTTCCCGGGACGTGCCCGTCGACCTGAGGACATGGCATTGCCGACCAGGACATGTCAGGCGAAGAATATGGCCGATTGGCTTATCGTGTCCGAGATCAAGACTGATAAGGGGCTTTGCGAGGACTGCTTAGCGGGCAAGCAGATTCGCCGCCCATTTGACGGCGTGCATGAGCGCGAGTTGGAGCTGGGGGAGCGGGTGGACATGGATCTGTGGGGGGCCGTCGCAGCTGACCGGGCTGGGGAACAAACATTAACTCTTCCATATCGTGGAGGGTCACTCTGCAGGACCTTGGGTGTATTTTCTAACGCATATAAGCGCGGACTAGACGCTCGAGAGTTTCATGAAGTTTTGTGCAGAGTTCGAGACCCAGACCGGGAAGCGTGTCAAGTGTGACAGGCCCGACAGGGTCAACAGAGGTGGAGAGTGGATTAACAATAAGTGGGATGCCTATCTCAAGGAGAAAGGTATTGTTATCAAGACCACGACTCCCCACTCTTCCTCTCAGAGTGGCCCCGGTGAGCGCGGCATTCGCACGCCTGTCGAGCTAGCTCGTAGCCTCCTCGCCGATTCTGGGTTCCCTAAGTCAATGTGTCCATTGACTTTCAAAGCATCCGCTTAGCTGCAGTGGTTCCACCCCAAGACACGCAGGCGGCGTTACCCCCTACGAATCGTACAAGGGCAAGAAACCGGATGTCACCCATCTCCGGGTCTTTGGTTCCATTGCCTACGCGAAAGTGATCCCCGCGCCTCCCAAGCTGGATCCCCGGTCAGTCAAAGCGGTGATGGTCAGCTATAATGGTACTGCCGGCTATCTGCTTTGGGAATCTACTTCCCACAAACTCTTCTCTGCTCGCGACGTCGTGCCCTAGCAGGGGGAGTTGGGTATGACAGTGCTGGGGATGCTGAGACTCACGCGCACCCTCCTGTTCCGATTTCTGAAAGCAATACTGATACCTCCTCGTTGCAGACAAACCCAATAGAGACGTTGTGCAAAAGCCACATGCAGCTTTCAAAGCCGCACACAAGAATATCCTTTTTTGCTCTGGAGCATCACTGGGACTCTCAAATAACCTCTTTTGACCACCAGAGCAAAAAAAAAAAAAACTGCATGCGGTGAGTTTGCGCACTAAAAAAGCTGCATGTGGCTTTGCGCAATGTTATGGGCAATATATATGGCACATATATTGTGCAAAAAGTGGTTTCATGCAACTTGTGCCCAAATCACTATTTTTTCACTACAACTTCAGTCAAAATTGAAAAATTCTAACAGCTTTTGTTGCCTGCATGCAGGTCCCTTCAACTTCCTACTGCATTTCTGCAACTTGTAACTTGCATGCAACTTTGGTGCTTGCAACTACAAATTGTTACAACTATTGTACTTGCAACATATTCCACTCAACTACCTTTTGTTAACTTCAAGTTGAATACTTTAAAGTCAGCCAGCAGTCACGGATCCAGATACTTTGATCCCTAACAGTGATATTTCATTCCCAAATTGATGCCAGAGAAATTTAGTCAGTTTATGCAACAGTTTGTTCAATAAACCGACTCTTGTTGACTTGCATAGCATATTGAACATTTCAAAGGTGATATCACCGTATTCTAAGACCCACTCATGAGTCTGAGCCATTGTATGCAATACTTCAACAATCACCACATCAGGGGATTTTTCAACAAGCTTATAACAATTTAACTCTCTAAAGAATGGCATGGATACTATTTGACATTCCTCTTATGTACCATAGGACACTGGTGAGCTCAAAGAGCATTGCCACGATGATATCATGACGGCCAGACTGATGGGAATCATGAGATCACCAAAATCCATATTTAGGCATTTCTTTATCCCCAAACTTGCATGTAAAAAGGGTTGGACTGCCCTCCAAGATGTAGAAAACACTTCAAAATGTGACATCCTATGTTTTGCAAGCAAAAATCGAAGTTGTAAGCAGATACCCAAAGTTGCGGGTGTGGTGACAAAGTTGTAGTTGCTTGCAGGAAAAGCAGGTGGAAAAAGATGTAAAAAACCGAGTAGTTTTTGCACAATATATCGCCCATAGATAAGTACTTTGACATGGTAGATCCGTTCCCAAATTGGGGCACAACAATATTCTAGGTTCTGCAAGACGTAACCCTCGAATTTTCCAAGAAGGGTGTTCCGACCATTTGTAAGGTTCTTCCTCTCTGCAGACTAATGGAAACCAAGCTTGCCGAATTGGCCGACAAATATGAGTTCGAAGAGTTCAATTTCGCCAGAACACTTTGGGCCGGATCCGAGAAGGTGACATCAGACTTTTGACAGATTTGTTGTGGCGTTGTACAACGCCAAAAAACGCGTGAAAACGCCCGAAAACACGGCTATCCACAATGCGGACAATTTTCACTGAAATTTTCACAATGTCAAATTGACCTCTGTGAGAACATCAGAACGGCCGGTGAAATCACGGGTCTTGAACCTCCCAAGGCCTTTTTGTGTCCAGCAAAGCTGCTAGCTTCCGTGTGGACCACAGTGCATGTCTACATCCCCCCAAAAACACGAATTAAAACCGGGAAATTTGGTGAGCGCAATGTGAGCAACGCGGAAACGCCAAAAAACACGTGAAATGGCACAATCAAAATGTCAAAAGACTGATGGAAGCAGTACGTTGGCAAAGATCTGATTAGTGACTATCCACTCCTCAGCGCGGGTTCGCTCTTTGCTTTTCTTTAGCTCTGATCCTTTCTGATACGTTTTCAGTGCTTCATCCAGCCGTTCATTGGGCGTTCTTTGAGACGTCGGATTGGGATCTCGAAGTCCCGAAACGAGCTCGTTCTTTGTTTATGGCGTTGGTCAAGAAGTATTCTAACAGTGCCACCACGACATCTGCGAGCAGCTCGAAGCCTGCGAAGGAAATTTTCGCAATGGCCGTCAAGGGATATGCTGAGACACAGAAAAGGCGTCGTTTGTAGGGAAAGATGAAGTTGACATGTATTTTAGTGGGATTTCGCCGGTCGAGGATGGCTTCGGCGAGCCACTTGGGTGGTGGAAGGTAAATCATTGCTCTCACATTCGAATTTTTTATTGATGCCATGTCTCAGCAAAACCAAGGCACCCTTCCATCGATTACGCGCGTTGCAAGAGACATGCTTGCAATCCCGGCGGTCAGTATAGCTGTCGAGCGGCTTTTTTCGAGCATGGAAACACACCTTGACCGATGATCGAACGTCTGTGACCTCGAGAACTCATCTATGTGCATTCTAACGAAGGAACGGCTGAAATCTGGGCTGTGTGATGGGCTCGACTGGACGCACCGGCTCAACATCAACGAATTTTCTTAATATATTCTGATACGTATTAATACATACGCAGATAATTTACTACGAAGGCGATACTGCGGGGGAAAGCATGATATGACAAGGATATAATATAATATAGCAAAAGTTGTGATAATGTCGTATTTTGCACAGCACTAGTTACTAGTGTTAGAGTGCCAAAGAACACCGGGGTTGCAGTTAAGCATGTGGCATGTATATAGTTCAAACTCCCTTCTTTGCTTCAGATCCACATTTTCGCTCTGAGAAAGCACATGCAGCACATTCCAGCAAAATACGGTGAGGCACACTGGTTTCCACCGGAATTCGTTGGCTTTTTTTTGCCGCACTAAAAGGCCATCGATTAGCGTTGGAATCCGGTGGAAATCAGCGTGTAACAATAGTAATCAGAGGAGGCAGCTCCTAGTGAAATCCGTTGGAATTCACTGGCTTCAAGTCACACCAGTCATTGAGATGCCGTGAGCACTGACGTGTAGTGCTGGGAAAGTTCGGTTCGGTTCAGGTTCAGGGCACTTCGCTCTGAACGCTGCACTCGAACCTCGTCAATTTTCAGGTTCAGCATTCGATTCGGTTCGAACGCGACCTCACCGCCCGAACGCCGAAGCTGAACGCCGCGTTCGGTTCAAGCAAATGGGGGAAGTCAAAGTTGCATTTTGGAGGTGATTCAGAAGTCGATTCGGATGTCGATTCAGAAGTCGATTCTGAAGGTCTGAATCGACTCAGAATCGAGCAAAACCCAGAATCGAGCCGAATCGCCGTTTTTACTCCGGAGTAGCAACAACATCAGAATCGGATTTGAATCGCTTCGTGATTCGAGCGCGCGGGAATCGACTGCGAATCGACCGCCATCAAAGCGGCTTGCCCAAAGTCGAATCGGGTGTGGTCAAAGTTAGGTCGATTCACAGATGATTCAAAAACAGGAATCCACAGATCAATCGACCGCTGAATCTCGTTCTGAATCGACTGTGGAATTTAACTTTGACTTCCCCTAATAATGTTGAACCTTGAACCTGAACTCGGCGTTTAGTTCGGTCCTGTTCAGGTTCAAACCGGTTCCTGAACCGGACCTTCCCAGCAATACTGACGTGACGTCGGCCCCGCAATGACGGCGCCGCCACACGATCGCACACAAACGCGTCGCGTGGATCGGACGGCGGCGGAGGTGAATACTGTGGTGGCTGCAGAGTCCGGGACTCGTCTGGAATGGCGAAAGTGGAGGCGGCTTGCCCGCCACGACCGCGGGCGGATCAGGAGGGTGAGCGCCACTCAGTGGAACCAGCTGCGCGATTTGGGAGGACGGTAGAGGTGGATGCCAAAAGACGAACATGTTATTTGTTCAAATTGTCCATCCCGGTCCATGTGGCGGCCACTCCACTCATTATGCATAAACGGCATATCGGATTTTGGAGACATGTTTCGTAATACGTCGGTGTATGGGTGTTCTATATACGTGATGTTTGGAGAGGAACGCAGCGAATGTCTATACGTCTTGTATTCAGATGGATAATACGGGGGGAGGAAGAGGACGGGAGGGAGTGATACAGTAAAAAAAAATCAAGAAATGAGTCGAAGACGGAGATAGATGATATGTAGCGTCCCGGGGAGTTGCGTTAAACTATGCGGGCGCAGGAACCCGCGCGTGCGAAGCCGGCCCACCGTGTTGACGATCTTCTCACGCTGCGCCGCCGTTCGCCACACCTGCCGTTGGTGGTTGAAGCGTCGCTGATACCACGCGGCGAGCCCCTCCGATCATCGTCGATGGCGGGGACACAAGATTGGCGGACACGGAGCGCAAGGGGATAGATTTAGCGTGTACAGCCGGGGCAGGAGGTATAGGGGGTGTCACTCCCCGACGTACGTGGCCTCATTCCAGGCGCTCGCGGGACCATCGACACTGGCGCGCGTGGAGCCATCGATCCTAGCGCGCGCGGAGCCGGTATCGAAGTAGAGTTGTCCAGAGCGGATCGGTTGTTAACACTCGATTTCTGCACGAGAGCGGCCATCTTGACGCCGTTTACACTTCCACAATTCGTACCCGCATCCGACAGCACGGACGCCGGGGTCGAGCCGAGACTTGGAGTATTGAAGACTGCCGAGTGGTGTCGCGATTTCACGATCATCGATGTTGATCTCTGACTCAGTGGCACCCCGGACGTACTTCGTGAGCCCCTGCCGCGTTTCAGCTGCATTGACGAGAAATTAGCGTAAGGAAGATGAAAGCGTGCAAAAAGAAAAAAGAAAAAGAAAAAACCACTGACTAGCTCCAGCTCTTGCTGCTTCGAATCCAGTGCAATGTTGAGACCCTGTAAATCCCCCTTGTCCTGCGCACGCTGCTCAGTGAGCTGCACAATCTTGATCTCCTTGTCCGCGCTCTCCTGCTTTAGATCCTGAATCTGGCGCTGAAGACGTTCAATCTCGTCCTTGAGCTCCCTGGCTGCACGAGTCTGCTTCTGCGCCTCCGCGGTCTGGGCAGCGGTCATGGCTTCCAACGCGCTCACGTTCTCACGTTTCATCCGGCTCATTTGCTCGCGCAGTGACTCCGCCGCCGCCTCGCGCTCCAGGATACGTTGCGAGTACTCTGCCATCTCCGCGTCCCGGCGCCGAATATTTTCTTCCAGGCGAGTAACATTGTCGAGTGCATACTGGCGCTCCTGGTCCAGTTCAACGATGCGGTCCTCTCGCGTCTGGAGCGTCTGTCGTAGAGCCTGCATATGGCCGTCCTGGTCGCTGTTCAAGCCCCGCAACTATCCGCAGAATTAGCGATCTGTCTGCGCGAATTTGGAACAAAGCGGAAACGCACCTCCTCACGCTCCTTTTCGAGCGCCTCCTTCACATCCCAAAGATCGTGAACATGTTGCGAGTAATTCGCTGCCTCCTCATCGCGGAGCTGGATTTCTTCTTGAAGGCGCACAACATTGTCCTGTGCATACTGACGATCCCGCTCGAGTTCAACGACACGGTCTTGCCGCGCCTGCAGGGTCTGTTGGAGACTTTGGACATGGTTGTCCTGATCACGATTCTGTGCGAGCAATCATCGACAGGATGAGTAGTCTGTCTGCATGAATTTGAAAGGAAAGGAAAAGCACACCTCCTGGCGCTTCTTCTCGAGCGCCTCCTCCGCCTCCCAAAGCCCTTGTAAAACGTTCTCTAGCTCTATCCGGCTGGTTTTGAATTCGACATTTTCCGCCTTCATCACTATCAATTCATCCTCGAGCTGGGCGATCTTGGCGTGCAGGGTGTCGCGCTCCTCGTCAGCAGTGCGTTTAGCGGCCTCGACAGCCTCCATCTTCTCGGCAGCGTTTTTGGAGTGATCGTACCGAGCATCGAGCTCAGATTTCAGCTTGGCAAGCTCGTCGTCTTGCTCCTTGAGTCGCTGCTTGTGATGGTGTAGCTCCGCGCCAAGGCCTGCATTTTCGAGCTTTGCGTTTTCGACGACGGTCAAGAGATGCGCCTTCTCCTCCTCCCACCCAGACTCAGCCTTCCCGTCTCCCTCCCGGTCTTCGCCATTACACCGATCCCTCGCCATCGTCGTGTTCTTGAGCTCATTCTTCAGCGCCTTCCCATCGATGAGCCCGATACTGAGATTGCCCATTATCTCCTTCTCCCGTGCTTTCGCCTCCTGGATCCCCGCCTCGAGCTCCCGCACACTTTCCTCTCGGCTCCACAGCGTCTCATTGAGCCTCATCACATCGTCGCTCTTCTGCCTCAGCTGTAACTCGAGCGTCGCAACTTCATTCCTGAACCTCTCTTCCCTACGCTTGGAGCTCTCCTTGTCGCGTTCGAGACCCGCAATCTGGCGGTGCAAGATCTTCAGCGCCTGTGAGCTCGCCTCGTCCAGGATACTGCGCTCCATGCTCTCCTGACGAGAGCCCTCCACCTCTTCCTCGAGATAACGGCACGTCCGCTCGAGGTCCACCACCTTCTTCTTCCACTCCTTCAGCACGCTCCGTTTTCTCGCCTCCTCGCCCTCGACCTCCCTCAGCTTCTTCCCCAGCACCTCCACCAGCTCGTCACGAGCCCGTAAGTCAGTCTTGAACTTGTCGCATAGCCCCGTCTGCACCGCGAGCTGGGTTTTGAGCCCGCAGATCAGGCTTTCCTCCTTCGATGCCTTCTGTGCATGGTCCGCCGCGTGCGTGGCGCTGCCTCCCTGCGGCGGCGTCGCGGGGATTTTGGTCTGCGGCGTGTGATACGTACTGGCGTTCGCACGGAATGGATTCGGCTCCGGCTCCTCGACGCTGTGCACGACGTGATTTAAAGACGACTCCCGATTGATGTCCGGCTTGAGGAAAAGCGGCGTCGGCGATGGGGATCGCGGCATGGGCATTAACGCGCGCCTTGGTACGTTGATCTGGTGGAGTGACGGGCATGAACGGGACAACATAGCGCTGGAGGGACGCAAGGAACAGTCGTTTTCCAGCTTGGACGAGGTGGAGTACCATTTGAAGTCGTCGTGCGGCATCGAAGAGAATGAATTAGGCCCGATGCTGAATGAGGTACTGGGGTCATGTCGAGCGAAAGGTTTGCAATGCGACTTTTCTCGCGCAGTGAATATCGATCCGTCCACGCCGGTGGGGGCGAGATTTTCCTTGGGGAGGTCGACTTTCTTGTCATTTTTCTTGTCAAGGTACGTCACGGAAGTAATCGCATTGGCGTTTCCTTCACTCTCCCTTTCGGCTGCATTCAGGGACATTTCGCTCTCCCGTCCTAGCCCCGGCGGTGTCGAGATGGGTAGTTCGAGGTCCTGGGAATATTGAAACAAGTCGGTAAAGCCGGGTGCAGGAAGAGGTGGAAGCTGTAACAAGAGCTGAGAACCGTTGCTATCCGATTTGCGTACTTGGGAAACTGAGGTATCCTCCAGAGAGCTCATTGGCGAGAAGATGTCAGAGACAGTCGTTTCCGGCTTCGTGGACAAGCGTTTCATAGGTGTCGACGTGATTCTATCCGTAAAGGCCAAGCGTTTGAGACGTTCCAACTTCGACAAGAACATTTCTCTGGCTGGCGCTGGTGTACTGTTGGGTACGGGGTGGGTTACGACGGATTGGTCCTCATTGCCCACGGATTCATCGGGGGTCTGAACTCTGGACGCGTGGCGAACATTCTGGCCTGTGCCGGGGGTATGATCGTGGTGAGGAACGAAATGAACTGAGCCCGACTTGGCTTGGAAAGGAGTTGCAGGGTCCGTCGTTCGATCATGGGCGGAGGCACGCGGCTCGTCTATACGCGGAGGTGAGCGGATATGTTCCGTCGTCGTTGGCGAGTGTGGGCCGACGAGAGATGAATGCTTCGTCGTTCGATCATGGCCGGAGGCACGCGGCTCGCCTATACGCGGAGGTGAGCGGATATTTTCCGTCGTCGTTGGCGAGTGTGGGCCGACGAGAGATGAACGCTTGGAGACATTGAAGGAAGACTGATGCTGTGGCCGGTGTTGAGATACTCGCGGGGTCGGCATGTTATGCGATGAAGTAGGACCTCGCTCAGCGTCTGCCAACGATTGAACAACTAAGACTTGTGAAGCCACTTCCGCGTTGGAGATATACCACCAAAACATAAAACAAGAAACGCACCATGTTTCTGCGTACCAAAGCTCGATGCGACTCTTGTCATGAGAGAAGGCGCTCTCTTGAGCTCGTCGTTGTCTTTGGCGTGGCGTTTTAACACAGTCGGGC
This sequence comes from Mycena venus, assembly GCA_014462655.1. Classification (NCBI taxonomy): domain Eukaryota; kingdom Fungi; phylum Basidiomycota; class Agaricomycetes; order Agaricales; family Mycenaceae; genus Glaucomycena; species Glaucomycena venus. The sequence continues at coordinate 2,818,157 of JACAZI010000020.1, forward strand.
GCGTTGAGAAGGATCTTGGAGGACCAATGCTCGCTGGGACACGATGAACGACAGCGGGGATTGGGTATTGTTCGGGGTCGTCGGCCAGCACCTCGCCATGGGAGCTCGTGCCTCGTCCATCGTGTACTTGCTTAAGCTTGAAGGTCTGGGTCAGCTTAACCCACATTTCGCGAGAAAAAGGGAAAGACGCTGGAGCAAAGAGTGGAATGTCGAGACGAACGTTTCGGATCACAACTCAAACAAACAACTCAATCGAGAGGAGCACCGCCCCAGCAGACTTGCATTTGTTTGTTCCTCATTCAACTTCGATCCACCATGTTCCGCTATGTACCTGATTCCCTACGCACTCCATCGATCTGTTTAGAAAGAGTAAAATGTTTCTATTACTTTTATTACTTATGACTTGTGAGGTCTGGCCATTACCACCCAGTCGAGTGCTATCTGAATTTCGCGAGTTATCTATGAAGCAGCTAAATTTGAAGGACAGCCTTGGGATCCTCAATATCTTCGAACAAAATTAACTCACCGTTAAAGGTCTGAGAATTAGCACCCTGGGGGGAAATTCGAGCTTACAATTCAGGGATATCAGTGGTTTTTAATTTCGCTCAGCCTCTGATTGTTCAATAGTTGTGTAGCTCATCCGAGCAAAGCACAACTAGAGGCATGATAGAGCAACCAAGCTATCTGGATGTAAAACGACATGCACATACGTACGGCACACATGGCTTAAGCATTGAGGCCGGGGGAGGCGAGTTCCAAGAGCGGGAGACCGGCTCAGGTTAGTTCAGAGCGAAGCTACATGATGACTAACCACCTCTTCCTGTGGAAAAAATGAATGATTGACCGGCGCCGTGCGAGTCGGTGCAGGATTGTTGAGGCACGATTCCAGCGATGAGGGAGATCGATCACCCACTGACTGTCTGGAAAATTTGAGGGTCAGTTTTGTTACAAAATGATACAAGAGAAGTACTTGACTATTGGAAGGAGAGCACTGGCCATCGATGCGGGTGCAACACACGTCCGAGTATGATGGTTTGAGAGTGTGGGATGGCAACGTGTCAGTGACATGGGGAGCTCGTAGCAACCGCGTTGAGCTCCGCTGCGCATGATGTTGATATAAGAACGAACTCAGTGAGAAACAGTTATCTCAATGAATAATCCGTTTGGATTTCGATTTGTTAAGCACTTGATCTTACCGGCATGAGCGCTCGGTAAAGCCTGCATAAATATGTTTACCACGATGATTGTAGGGCTTGAAGCCGTCCCCGTATTTTGACGTGTAGATGGGCCGTAAATACGGTTACGGACCCGTACCGTCACCGAGTTTGAGGCACGGTCACAGTTCGGAGCAACCCGTATACGCAGGTCCCGTAACCGCGCGTTTACGTGTAAACAGCTTTCTGAGAGGAGTGACATTCCAGCGAGCGACGTGCCCGCTAATCGTTCTCTTATAAACTGTGATTTTGTTTATCATTGCTTAATACCCGCTGGACATGGGCCGACCCTGACGGGCTTTCTCGGCGACTACTCCCAGCCTGCCTTCGACCTATCTGAACTGCTGATTTTCCCTCGTCTCTCCCTGTTGTCACCCTGAAAAATCAAGTCCGTCTTGCGCTCCTCCTACTCTGTGCCCAAAGTGAACCCCGGTCAGCCCGGGATCTGGAGCACTCATTCGTGTAGTCCGACCATTCGAAATGATTTAGGGGCTATCCTTCATGAAGGCTTGCATGAAGGGCAGAGCAATTTATTATTGCAGCGGTTTCTTGCTCCCCATAAATGACTATCGGACTGTTCACGTACCTTTTTGCATAATTCTCCGAGGTATTTCCCCTGGTTTGTAGAGCACTTGAATATTGCCAAAGTTTTCTCTGCCGGTACATGCGTCTTGGGCTCCTGAAAATGATCCTTTTACGGCTGTCGTGGCTGTAGGGGCAATTTCACAATGCTACTTAAGCTAGATAGCCTTGCCAGAACTTTCCCCGGCACTCCGAGCGCCCACCATGCCTGAGCCGCCTGTGAAATACGAGGAACGGCCCCGTGTGTCCTTCAATCCAACAGGGACCTTTAATACTGAAGCGCCATAATACCTAGAACGTGGTCCTTTATTCGAATCTCGTCCCGAAGCTGTGGCTTCCAACGGGGTGAAATAGTTAATCTGAAGTGTTCAAGGTTTGTTACATCCCGGCTACCTTTCGTGCGCCATTAAATGCCTTATTTTCATAGGAGACTACGTCAGAATTTCTTCTTTCGATCGATGCGTGGACTTCCAGCAACGGCTTCGCCTCCCTTGCCATCGCGATTCATTACATTAGGAATAATGGTAAACTAGGTGTGTTGTTGGCTCGTGACACTTGCCAGTGGGATCTAATTCATCCGTCAGAACAATGTCTCATTGATTTCTGGGAGCTCATTGGTGAGAATTCCGGTGAGAACATGGCCGCCCCCGTCTGGGAAACCATCGAGAATTCGGACCCATCGGCCGTGTACGTTCTTCACCTTCTTTCCCACATATATGTTCAGCTTGTCTCAGTTAACGGCTTTTGTAATGGACAGCACAACAAATAACAACACAATGGTTGAGGGGTTTTCACGTCGCTGCCGAGCCTTGGACATCCCATTTTCCAGCCACGCTGCTCGCGTACGGTATGCGATGTATGCCCCACACGATTCACTTAGCAGCTTTCAAGGTACACATCCACCAATATCTAGTGTTCCAGAATCGTTAATAATCTTGTTCATATCTTACAAAAATCTATTTCTTTCACTCTCGGTTATACCCAGAATTTGACCGTAAATACGCGTAAACGTACGGTACGTACGTACGGGACCCGTCCTTTTCCACCTTTTTAAATCCAGCTCGACGGACAAGTTTGACCGTGGCGTACCAAATCTACGGCGTAATTCATACGCCCGTGAGCGTATTACGCACGGGTTCATGCCTCACGGCGCGTCAACATATTGTCTTCAAGGGAATGTCACGCCTGTTACTGCCTTAAGCGCTCATCTAGCGCCCGCCAGCAACTGCCGTAGTGACCCAAGACGGGCATGAACAGAGTATTTGATTTCTCATGGGCCCAGCTCAGCTTCACACAGCCTGCCATTCAGGGGCGGTGTTATATATAGTTTCACCGATTTAATGAAATTTTATCTGGATTTACGTAATAAAAATACAAAAGTGTTCAAAGCTCAAATATTTCGAGATAGTGAAGATGTTCCCTATACGATCTTGAAAAAATTTCCGGTGAACCAGTGGGTTTGTCTTCCCATCTGAATTGTTATTCCCCGCACACCTAAATATCCAGTTAATGCGATGTCACTTTGAAATCTTCAATTATGTAAGTCCACCACGTCCCAACGGCCATTTTCTACTCAACTTTGGCTTCAAAAGAACCCTCCTGAAAGTCGTTTATGCTGAGTACGGTCTTGCACTATGAACCAGAGAATTTACCCAGAACTAGAACGTTACGGTCCACTCTCTTGAGTCAAAATCTGGCTGACTAGAGTCACCATGTCATTCACAATGCCACTTCGCGACCAGGTGTCAGAAGCGTGTTAGGTGCGAGAGACGCATGTGGTAAGTGCGAGAGATTTCTGGTTTTGATGCATTACAAAGGAACTAGCTGTGGTATTTTAGTTTCAAATTTAGCACAAGTACAATCCTTACCTTGTCAGGCATTTTCCCGGCCGGTTGTGAACTCCTCCCCGCAGAAGCCTGAAACACAGGCCGTGACAGCACGGAAAGAAGCCCTGCGGGGCAACCCATGTTCTAATAGTCGGATTTTGTGACTTGAACTATGATTTAACATGATATGGTCTATTTCTGTGAAGACAAGGAATATTCCAGGGACATTTACCATTTTCCGTCAATTCCTCGATCTTAAACGCCTGGGTGTTTAGCGTCGGATGCACCATCTGATAGTTATCGTCACAGCTGCCAATACTTGATCAGGGAATTCTGTGTGTAGCCAAGCTGACATTTTTCCACATGCTTTCACGTAAGAATATGAGTTAACATTGATAGTATTGATTAGAGCAAACATAAACCCAACAAAATTCAATCCTAGAGTAACTAGGGACATTGGTCTGCTGAGAGTCCTTATCTATGTGTATTATAACAGAAGAATAGCTAATATATGAACTTTTTAGGGTCTCGACCCCAGAACAATTCAGAACATGAACCTCACGGAATATTATTAATATATTATTCATATATTCCAATATGTATTATGTAATACATATGCAGAGAATACAGTACAAATATGATACAGAGGCTGAAGGCATGATATGCAATCACTTAATTTTTTGGCTGTGGAATGCACTGTTTGGTCTTGTTAGGGCATATTGGAGGTCACAAGCTCAATTCTTGCAGGTCGCCCTTTTTAGAAACAAGCTCTGAGGTGTTAATTTTATTGCAGTCTATCTCTTTAATGATATGAAAAGAAGTTTATTAATAGAGAGAAGCTAGTTTTATGCAACTTTACAGTCGATCTGGAAAGTAATGAGAATGATCAAACTTTTTTTTGCGCTGATCCCAGAAAGGAAATTCGCGTCTACCTCTCTCTTTCTCTCGCTTTCACCACTGCGAGGCTTCCAAATCCCTTCAAATGCATTCACGGATGCTGCAGAACGCTGGAAGAGCTGTTTGCAATGCTTCTTTCAGCTCCGAATCCATGTGTTGCATGGCAAAGTCACCAGCCATATCACTTCATCCTCCCCTCTTCCCGTTCCCTCTGTGGTCGCGTGAATGGGTCCCAGGCCCAAGGCCAACCATTATGGCTTCTGCAGATGATTTTAAGGTGCTATTCCACTGAAGACTTCCAGTTCTTGGGCCCGCAGGGTCAGTGCGCCACCTTCGATTCACTTGCGGTTTGGGGAAGGGTGCTTGAACGAAAACACATGTAATGGGGAACCACTGGCAGGCAATGTGCATGCTCTTTATTCTCTTCTGAGTTGCCTTTCAGAAACCTAACTTCACTCTGCCTTCCATCATGTCCCTGTCCATTGTCTGCGTGTGTAATCCCCCCTCCTCGGCTGAGTCGTAGCTTTGCACTGATTCACACTACAAGCATCTGTTGCTTGTGAATCTTCTCAAGGGTCCCAAATCCACTCCTCTATTCTCTCTCTGAAGTTACGAAGACCCATGCATAGTTCAACATATTACCTGTGGCCGTCAGCGCGGCTGCTGCTGCATAGTCCCTCAGTGTAGCTATGGACGGCGCCGCTGTGCTCGCTTTCAGGCGCGGCTCTTGCTCTTGGGTTCGAGTCCGCCGTCACTGCGTAGTGGGAAGGACTAGGCAATGTTTCCGTGAAGAGGAGCAGCGTACCATTCTTGCATTGTTTTTTCTGAGCACAATCAATATTTCATCTAAATAACCACAGTAAACATTGTAGTAATGGTCTGTTCTCCTTCAATAGAGCTTAGAATGAGATGATAGGCCTTCATTGTGGTGAAAGTGGGCGAAAGAGAGCAGTAGACACGAATTTCCTTTTTGGGATCAGCGCAAAAAAAAGTTTGATCATTCTCATTACTTTCCGGATCGACTGTAACATAAGAAACTATGACTTGGGATTGGGCCTCTTCGAGGCGGGTGCTGAACCTTTGGGTTCAATTTGAAGAGTAAATTCTACGATCCAAAACAATTGGTGGATAGGCACCAAAGGCGCTTAAATAAAGTCGCTTTAGATAACTGCGGCCAAAAAATGAAAGTGTGATTCTACACATTCTGAAAGCAAAATATCCGTAAAACATGAGGGTTGGAAAGTTTCCTCACAAAAAAACTATAAATTAAGCGATTCATCTCTACTTTTGATCTGTGCGTTGCTTTCATCCAGCCCAACCTCACCAGGTCCTTGATGTGCAGGTGCACAATTGTCGCGACATTGTCGGGACAGAGTGTGCTAGCACTCTCGGCCACTGGAAGGTAGCCAGGCAGGACATGGAGCCGTACATTAGCGCCGGCGTAGAAAGTTCAAACGGGACAGGACCCGTACGTACCGTCCGTTACGGCGTATTTTACAGTGATGGTAAGTGTGACCAAACTGAGCTGAAACACACCTCTTTTTTGAATATAGGTTGGAGAAACCGTGAGGGACTTTCAGTGTTTACACAGCCGAAATCTAGCAAGAGACGCAAAAACAGCCCTAATTTGGTCCGATGGGTGGTGCTCACACAGCGGGCCGGCGACATCATTGTTGAAAACACATCGGCAAGGGGTTTTCCAGTCGTGAATGTGCAGAATTGCTGTGTCTGGACATAAAGGCGATCCGGCATTGTCCCGGCACCTTCAACATGTTAATTTCGCTCCGGACTTGGCATACTCATATTTTACGTGTAAACGGCCGTACCGTCACCGTAACATTCAGGTAAGAACTAAACTCACCGACGGTACAAGGACATAACCATTTTTACGGTCCGTATTTCCATAAATACGGGACGGTTTTATGCCCTGCACGGCTATTCCGGCTTCCGCTGGATGTCTACGATCTGCAAAACCATTGAAATTGGATAGGAATTGATTGCCGAAAAAAAAATCTTTCAAGCTTGCTGCTGGAGTTCGAAAATTATGAAAGGTAGGTGGAACCGAGCCCCTTACCCCTCAGTGTGTAGCCCGTGAACTCATCAAACAAAAAAATGAACGGCATCAAAAATGAAACTATTGGATTCAACGATCCTGCAGATCGTTGAATTCCGATGAATTTTGGGATAGCCGTGTCGTGTACTGGCAAGATCATGATGTGGTGATTGCTCCCAGTGATTAATATTCTCTGCGCCTGGATACTGGCCCGAACACAAAGCAAAAATGACTAACACCCAAAACTGAACTCAGAGCATATCTTTGGTTCCAGGCGATGAAATGGGTCACACAAGAGGATTCAGGCAGGTAAGAAGTTGAAAAACATACCATTACATTTTGATTTATTTCTGGATTTTTTTCCCATTTTATTTCAATTTTATTTCGCCATGACCAATGTTGAGTGACTAATTTTGTTTGTACATGTAGCAAAAGAGAGCGAAACCCAAGTTCTCCAGGGTAGCCAAACCTAAAGGTTCAGCAATAAATTTTTTGACACTGATTTTTTTTTTTTAAAAAAAAAGTCTATGTTTGACTTGTCTTGAATCTGCAATGCCCTTGCATATCTGTCTTGTGTCTGTGGTAAATTTCTATTCCACCATGCAAATCTGTGTTGCATCTCTGGCCAAATCTTTCTACTTATTCCACCATATCATCATGTACCTCTGCTCATGCAACAAACCCCAACACAGTCAGAGTTCCCCAGTGTTGTCAGAGTCAGTCAAAAAGGGTCACAAAACAACAGAAAGTTTTGACAGGTCAACGGTCTGACCCGTCAGATGTCCCGTCAGACCACCGTCAAAGACAATCGGCTTTGCCTTCTGAACACTCTGGAAGTAGGACCAAAGTCTCCGAGACAATGACAGTCATTAATGACGCAATGCTCAAGAAAAAGCAAAAGGACGCGCCAAAGGTCAGGAAGGTCAGTGATCGACCCCTCGACTTTTGACTTCCGACCGGATATTTCTGACTGACCCCGTCAGACGGGGTCAGTGACAACACTGGCTCAGTTCCCAAGCCCAATGCGAGCTGGTCAATGTGTTGCCTGAGTGAGAATTGGGTGCCAGTTCAATTGTAAATTATATGTAGTTGGAAATACATTTATTATTTGGGGTCCTGACTGTGAATAGGGGAATTCATGCTAGGGAATTAATTTCCTGTTGGAGACCAAAATACTCAAGTGATAGTTACTTGAAGTTACTCAAAGTAATTTTGATTAACTTTATCTGCATAACAAACCACTGGCTTCAGTGCCTTGAGATTAGGAGCCTGTAAACGACCACACGCTGTCTCAAGTCGGATGGTATCCATTAACTCACGACAGAGTCATTCCATTGGCCCATGCTGTTAACATGTTTCAGTATCCCTGGAGAAGGGCACCAAGCAATTGATATACGGGGATGACCGATGGCTCGTTGTGAATCAACTGCCTGTGGGAAACTGGGGTGGAGAATTAGCTCTCCCCCTGTCATCAGTCTTAAGACAAGTCTGTCTCAGAGTGTTGGTCAGTAAGCTCTTTCAGTGACTCAGATGGGCCATTGTTGGAGTCATTTGTTCGCCACATGTGATATGCTTTAAAGTGCATCCATGGGATTAGTTGTGCTAATTTTGGTCAGGTCATTGATTAACATTGCAGCGCCGAAACACATGTCCTAAACTTGTGGCTGTTAACGGTCAGAGGATTGAACCGCCTCTGGTCACTAATTCATTACTAATTAGATTAATTAGATATGTTTTTTCTTCCTATGGACCAATGCCTTATATTGCGCCAGATCAATGAACATCACGGCATTGCATCTAATCTTTGTGCCAATTTTGGGCTGTCATCTGACACCATCCCTTAGAGTTTATGATTCAACTATGAGTTATGTGGGAAGGATTTGGGTAAGCGCATTTCCCCTCCTTTTGTTACTGATAAAAATGAGGGAGTTGTATCTAGACAATCTCAGTCTAATATGGGCCGAATTCATGGCCTACCACAAGTAATAATCATAATAACAATAAAAGAAGATTTTGTGACACTGCCCTGAACTCTTCTCTCACTGTGCAAAACAGGGGAAAGGGAAAATCGGGGCAAGGCAGCCTGAAGGCAAGACAGGCCTAGGCCATCTTTACAACAGCAGAATTGATCTCAACGGATTGAACGCTCTCAACTTGGCGGTAAATGATCTCATGTGATGGCAAGTTACTTTGGCTGATCGCCTGTAAAGTACTGTAAAGTTAGCCTCACCAAGTCAAAGGGGCAAGCAAAGTTAAAGTTAGGTTTCACAAGTTACTTTATTCAGTCTCCACTACTTCAACCAAATATTCACTAGGTATCACCTGTCACCTAAGGTGTTCATTTTGCAAGATGTTCATTTCTCAGCATCCATGAGAAATTTCCCATATATATGGCAGTCCGGCAAATGCCGGACTACATTCTTTGGCTTTTTTTCGCCTATTTGAGCCACAAAATTGGAAAATCACGGTCACCTAGGACAGAAATGTTCAATTTACAACCCTCAGCCCTCGGTCAACCGTCACCTGAACATTTGGTCGAAATACTACTGTACAGTGTGAATGTCCTCCATTTGAATGTATGTGTCCCGTATCTCATGGTACAGTCAAGATAACTGACTTTACCAATGGGCTGCAAGGCTCTAACCCGTGCGAATAATTGTGTTTTTAGTTGACTTCGTCGACCAGAACATCAATCACAGGCCCATCCGGACAGATTGTGAGTTGCTCCATGGCGTTGCAGACTGAATTGATGGCCTCGGAAGATGCGTCACCGTTTTACCCCTCGGGCCCTCCGGAGTGGCGCAACTCCCGTCCTTCATTGAGGTCCACTTGTGTTTAACTTGTGTACACCTTCTGCAAATTGTGTCTCGGGAACGCTGAGCTACTTGGACCCGTAACTCTATTCCACCGAGTTTCCACGCGTACGCTACAATTCGTCCGGTCATTGTTCGCTATTACAAGTTCAAGGCATTAAATAAGAGCGGCTTCAAGAGCCTAAATCAAAACTAAAAGAGCGACCGAGTCCACAACGCCTTCCACAGCACCGTCGGCGCCAGAAGGGCTCTGTCTGCCGCGACCATATTGCGAACACGCCATAATACCGACGCAACCTCTTCATCCTGAAGTATTTGTCAGTTGAATTAGAAAGGCTTTGCTGTGTATGGATTAAATTTTACCTGCGTGGCGGCGGAAATCAGTTTGAGCTCGAACCAGCGGGCTAAGCGTCCATTATCTCTGGTTTCGCCGGCCATTGGCTCGCAGGAAAGCGATCCGTAGTCTGGTAATGGTTGAGACAGAGACCCAACGACGATGCGGCGTACGTACCGTGCAGCCGTGTAGCGTCCCTACAAACAAGAATAATCAGCGTGCAAGGGAGCGATAATCGAAACTGACTCACCACAAGCCTTTAGTACGAGCAGCGTTCTCCTTGAAGTACCGTACCGAAAAGTCTCCGGGAATGATCGGGACGGGGGAGTCGATAGAGTGAAGAAGAGAGTTGAGTGTGATGGCGTTCAGCATGGCCTTGGAGACGCCTTGTCTGCCACCGAGGCTCAGATCGTGAAGAGTAAACAATGTTGAAATTTTTACCCGTGGACAGGATTCAGCTGGATATGCGCATCACCAACCGCAATGAAGTTGGAGGGCAGAGCCCCTGTAGGAACAGAGTGGTATTTGACGCATGATTGTTCGGCTGATTACGGTCTGAATGAGTTTTTTAAGGCAATAATGGCTCCATACATACGTATTTTGATGATATCGAAGGAAGGCTCATTACAGTTTTCACAGAGGATTTCGACAGTCTCGACAAACCAAGAAGCGAGGGGTGCGTGTCCACGAATCGTCGATATAAATGGGAGTATTTCAGGCACGCTGCGCGGAAGGTTATCCTCACTGGATGTTAGCATAACTTGCACTGTTGGAAGTTGGATGAGAAGTCTAGATTGAGAGGGGCCGGTGCGCATACTTGTATTGTTATCGGTTTTCACGAGAGCAGTCACAGATAGGCCATAAGTGAAATGCTGGGTGTGGATATATTGGCATACTGAGTTGAGAGCGAAGTCGGGGATAGGGAGCCTGGACTCGAGCTCGGGGGAAACTTAGAAACCTAAGGTTGCGTAGCGTATATTGGGTTTGTAAGTGCAGCGCAGGTTGTCCGGGAGGGAAAATCCGGCAGTTTCGAGCCATTTCATCCCTGCTTGGATCCTTCCGGTGCAGTCTACAGATCGATTCAGTCTGCGAGTCCCAAGTGAGGAAGAAATACTCACCCACGACTAGACCGATATTGTCGACAACAACTTGCGTCCCATCGAGCTTGCGGACAATGACGGACTGGATAGATGATTGATTATCTGAGGCCCTGACACCACGCACAGTACCAGGCCAAACGGTGATATTCGCGGCTCTTGGGTGCTGCATGAGCAGTGCATACAGCGCCTTCTGTGTTGCGGATCGACTCATCCGAGGCGCCAGAGTATCTGGAAGACGGCCACCAGGATAGTCCCCGTAAGGAGCCGGAACTGCGATTCCGGAGTAGTGGAGCTGGATGTCAGCGTGAGAGTGACGTTTTCGGCTTGCAAAACTGGCTTGCGCCCGCGCCAACAGGCTTGTTCGGGCTTGGGCTTGGATTTGGGTGTAGATCAAAGCCCAAGCCCGGCAGATCGGCTTGCAAGCCCGTTTGTCGGCTTGGCAAGCCCGTTTGCTCGCTTAGCCGAGAAACGGGCTTGCGCTTATTTCTCGCCCCCCCTCGGACTAATTCCTCAATCTGAGTAGATACACCATGTGCAGTAAGTACATACTTTTAGGACTTGCAATTTTTAATGATATTTTGGTCACTGATGTGATGATACGCCGTCGCCGCCGAGGACGACACAGGGCAACATTGTGAATTCACTGCAAAACCACGGGCTTGTCACACTCAGTGTAGTTTTATCGTCTTTATGCATCGCTTGGAGCCAAAAGGTTTCTCACAACTTGAATTCCCGCTCCACCGGAACCAATTTTTTCGTTGTTGAACGCAAGCCCGTTTGTCTGATGGCATCAGACAAACGGGCTTGGGCTTGATCTTGGCCGCAAATGTAATACATCTGGGAATGAGCTTGAGAAGCATAAATTGCTAATCAAAATCAATGCTTCGGTTGATTCAAATAGGTCTGATATATAATTCCGATGTATAGGTTTGAAAATCCGGTTGAGTTCGACCGATAAGTTGAACGCAAGCCCGTTTGTCTGACGGCATCAGACAAACGGGCTTGTGTTGGGCTTGTCGATAATTTAGTCATTTTTTGGAGGGATCCTGGTAGGTTTCAATTTGATTAATGCCTGTGACGTTTTTTGTGATCTTTTGGTATCAATTTTGTAAGAAAGTGCCACCTTTGGCGTGCAAAACAAGCTTAACGGGGATCCAATAGAGTGAGTAAGACATTCAGTTTAAGGCTTGGAACTGACCTTATTGTTGCATAGTGGGCGGTTTCCTCACTGGCGGGACACCGCTCCACGCACTGACCTGACTTGTCTTGCAGTTCATAACTCCAGTTCCATGGTTTTATAAATGGAGAATGAGCCCGATAGCTCAGAGGGATACACCCAAATCCGAAACCATGCTATATCGTCGGCTTTTACAAGTAATGTTTCTTCTTACACTCAGATTTATCCACGAGTTATGAATGGTATCTACATCCTCTTAATGTTCCCAGATGGCTTTGTACATCAATGATAATGACAGAAAGAAAAATAGCAGTACTTACTTTGCCTAATGTTGAAAAGAAGCGAACGGGCTTGGGCTTGATACGGCTTGAGCAAACGGGCTTGCGCCCCGCAACGGACTTGTGTAGGTTTGGGCTTGGACTTGGGCAGAATGGCTTTGGAGAGTGGTTTTGGTTTGAGTCTGATGACAAGGTCAAGCAAATAATTATGGATGGACTTGCCTCAACCAAGAAGAAAGGCGCCGCTTTCTCTCCCGCGAAATTCTGTTCTCCCAAGCCCTGATCTCGATTGGCAGCCGGCTCACAAAATTGTATAAATGTAGGTGCAGATACAAGCTTTGCAAGTGTCAATTCGACGATGTCATACACTATGTTCTGTATCAGGTTCAATACTAACATTGCAAATCTTGGTCTCATTTCGAGTGCTACCTGGGGACCAATTGGAACGACCCGGACAACAATATTCTTTGTAGAAGATGCCGTGACGCAAAATCCAATATACATGAAATGCAATGGCCCGAGTGCACCAATGGCAGTGTTTACCTCAGCGCACCTCACGACTGGGTGCGAGATTTTCCCGTGGCGATACTTGCCCCAATTTATTTCAATCGGAAATTCCTTCATGAATTTATGGCCCTCACGGCGGTGCGGGTACACTCTATTTTGGTGTGGAATCCGTTCATTACTTGCGGCAGAACTTGCCACAAGTGTCTCAGGGAATCTGACTGAGCAGCGACTGTATTTGTGTTTACACGTCGCAAGTCATGTCAACGGGGATTTTGTTGATCTGTACATTAAGGGATAGTTTTGATCGATGGTGGTGGCAGCCGGATCCAGCGGGGAGGCCTAGAGCACTAGGTGTCAATGAACTACATATACTGAGAGGTTGGTGTAAGTGAGCTCAAGTCAAGCCAAGCCACAAGTCAAGCCGTCCAAGCCCGCACAGCCAAATTTAAACTCCGCTAAGCGGGGCAAGCCGTTTTGGCAAGCCCGTCGGGTAAGTCTGATGTCAGCGTATACCTCGTATATTAAGCAGATGCCTCGTATCACGATGCACATGTTTGCCCATCTGATTCACCTCAATTTGGTTTTTCTTTCCCAACCACGTTCCCAGTCCATGCTCCATTTGTGACCTTCATTGCCTTCTAGCTCCGGCTCGCTCGTGTTGCTCCGCACGCACGGCGACTGCTTTCGCGCCCTCAAAACACCCACACAAAAAAGTGCGAATTGGCTAACCTTCCCTTGCCTTTCCTCCCTGTACCATCTGCAACCCTTATATCTCGTGTATTAAGCAGATGTCTCGAATCAATTTGGACATATTTGTGTCCCCCTGATTTGTGGTTTTGGTCCCGTCTACTTGGCTACTAGCCCCAAATCCGTTGTCTCGGTCGCCTCAAGGTTTCCTTCCCACATTTAATTTTGGACATCACGAACTAACTTCAACTTTACCTTTTCCGTACTTCTGTGTCGCTCCACTCGAGCGCTCAAGGCCCGCTCAAAAGGCGGGTCTGTCTAACGTTGCTTAGCTTCGCTTCCTCCCACCATCATCCCGCCATCCATAGGTGCTCAACGGCCGTCCTTCATCGAATGAACCTCTCCCAAGATATAGCAAGGTTCTAGCGCTCATCAAGATCTCACGCTATTAAACAGCCGTTCTCACCGTCTTCAATCCGATTCTGAACGGCTGTCCTTAATAAGTCAAACGGTGAGCAAGATCTGACGAGCACCAAGACCGAGGACTGCCTAGGCAACGCATTCCAACGCTGTCTGAAGCTCGCTGTGCCTCTCCTTTCACTTCATTCGATGCTTAACGACCGTGATTGCATGCTCAGCCCCACCGCAAGCTTCAACGAACGTCGAGACCCGGTATCAGACCCGAAGCATCGCAATTTCCCAATACTCAACCGCAACTCCGCTTTGACCTCTTCCTTGACCAATCACGGAACGCCCGGGTTGTTTCTCGAGCCTCTCGCGTAGTCTCTTTCACTGACTTCCCACTCGTAACCTCGTTCTGAAGTCTGTTGGTTACCGCGCCCTGATTGCCGTTACCAAGGCTTATTATATAATCCATCCCTTTTTGGAAATACTTCCGGGACACCTCGACGCGTTCAACGCGTTTCTTGCCACCTCTGACCTTAAAATAGTATGGTACTGAGTTTATATTTCTCTCAATATTCTTAACATAGAGTCAGCGGCAAACAGTGAGCCCATAGAATAGGCAAACCAAAATGATGCATTGAAACGCGCCTTTGAGGCACCAACTCCTACGACCGCGCAACTTGCGTCATGTCTCGCCTAAAGAAAACAGGTTGAAGGGTTCCACATGTGTTGTTGATGGGCTGACGCGTCTTTCATGCATAAAAACGCGTCCTTGCAAAATTTGCGTGTTGTTAATGAGTTCCTAAAACGGATAGCTTACATAATAAGGCGTGGTAACGGTAATCAGGCCGCGGTAACTAACAGACTACCTCTCGCGCACACGGCTTCAGAAGGATAACTCATTCGAACATTACAAAATCTTGGACTGGATCTGTGGCACTCTAGTCGCAATGTTACTCAAGTTGAAGTTGTTTAAGACTACGACATGGCCAGGCCCCTAAAGTCAACATTTCACGTCCCATCTCCGGGCCCGTGGGCGTCGGAGAGCCGCCTTCCCTTCGCTGCGCTCCTCAGACGGCGTACTTTCTTCTGCATCCCGTTTCTCGTCCGCTCAGAAGGAAATGCCGCCTTCGCTCCTTCCTTTATTACATTCCCCCGTCGCCTTCTATGGTGTTCAACAGCCGTCCTAGCAACCCCGCTTCCACCAACGAACCACCCACAACTTAATCACAACTCGGCTCAAGGTTCAACCACACCTTTCTAGCATCAGTATTGCTCAGCCTTTAGCACCAGCATATGCCGTTCCAAATGCACTTTTATTATTCCCCACCTTTTTTCGCATTTTCACCAACTTTTATGGTAAATTTTGCAACTTTCCCCACAACTTTGCTCACTTTTGAAGCTCGAAATAAGATGGGGATCTCTCATATTTTTCCCCTACTTTTATTACCAGACTTGAAATTTCACCAACTTTTGTTTCGAACTTCACCAACTTTTTCGGTTCGAAAATTTCCCCACAACTTTTGGGGTCAAATTTTTTTTATTGCTCAGAAGGGAGCCTAAGCTTTTAAAAATAGCATATCTCGATACTCCATACGCCTGACTACATTGGCTCCGATGCAACAAGCAGAATACGCTGCGCTGCTCAGCCGCTAAGCGTGAAATGTCAATCAACTGTCAAGTGTCAACCAATCCAATAAGCGAAGAAGACACCGATCACCTTGGCATCGATCTGAAATCGGGAGTCCGACGCACAGGACGCGTCTCGATAGCACGGGGATCGCTGAATTCACATTTTCTGTGAAAGGAAATTGAGTTTGTCCAGTGTCAAAGTGCCGATGCTGACCCCGTGACGGCCATTCCGTCGCCCGTCCCGTCTCGCAGGACTTTTTCAAATCTGCATGATGGGACGGAAACAGGGCAGTTCACCCGCACCCGTTGTACGCCCGTTGAAATAATGGCCACGCCCGTCACGGGCATGGCACACATCCCTAGCGTCTCCCAATACACCACGAAAATGGCCCCTCCATCAGAGAAATAGAACCTAGGGTGCCGCACAGGCACCAAGTCGTCGCTCATTCGAAACAATGAAAGGAAAGGAAGCGTTTTGTGTTACGTTTGTGTTACGTCCAGCGGATCGAAGTTGCCAAACGATCACGTGCAATCTGTACCAAATTAATGCCTCGTTGTCTGTGCGTGCTCTCCCCTTGTCGTCTCCCCTCTTGCAGATGGCTCATCCAGCAGAATTTCCTCCCTTGCCCCACACACCAGAAGAGTTTACCTGGCCTCTCGATGTTTTGAAGGCCCACGATATTATTTCCGTTGGTTACGAGCGTGCTGCCGCATTGCTCCGACAGGAGGAAGGCGATCCTTTACGTCTTCGCATTCACGCGGAGGATATTATCGGCAAGCTTGTACCGATTCTTGAAGCTCTGGAGCCCGAAGTCGGAGATCAAGAGTGGCTTGAAGCATGTGCTCATGCATTGGGCGCCCTAACCGTCACCCTTCATCGGGCTGCAGCGGTGGCAGACGGAGTGTACAGCGCACATAATTGATCCGAAAAGATTTCTCACAAATCACCTAGGGAGACAACAAAGCTGAAGCACATTGCACCAATCTATTTAGAACGGACCGGGCAGAAGCCTGGCAGACCGCGTAAAGTTGTAGACCCTGTTTGGCTTGCCGATTCCGTCTCCCCGCATCGTAAACTTACCCTTCAGGCTATCGCGGATGGCCTCGGCATGCATCGGAACACACTTCAGAATTATCTAAAACTCTATGGTGTATATCATCGCTACTTGCAGATCAGCGACGCGGACCTCGACATCTTGACAAAGAAATTCAAACAAGGAAAACCCGATTCCGGCCTTCGATATCTTATCTCGTTCCTTCGTACCCACGGTGTCAAGGTTCAGAAAGAACGCGTTCGCCAATCACTGCGTCGTGTGGATCGACTTGGGCAGGTTTTACGAAGACACATGATCACACGACGCCAATACTTCTCACCCCGTCCGAATTCAGTATGGCATATGGATGGGCACCATAAGCTCATCAAGTGGGGGATAGTTATTCATGGCTTTGTCGACGGCTTCGATCGCATGGTCAGACAACATTCCAATTTCTATTTTGCTGCTGATTGGTGATTTCAGGTCGTAGGTTTGCGCGCAAGCACAAATAACAGAGCCAGCACTGTTCTTGATTTGTTTCTGGCTGCAATTCGGGTTTATGGCGCGCCATCACGTTGTCGGGGAGACCGAGGAGGAGAAAATATCGAAGTATCTGTCTGGATGATCAAGTATCGAGGCCTGAACCGCGGGTCGTTTCTTTGGGGAACGTATGTGGCAAATAATCAATTACCAAACGTGCTGTTAAGCAATTGCTCTCAAGTTCTACACGAAATACCCGAGTTGAACGACTTTGGGTTGAGGTCGGCTCTCAATTTGCTCGCAGATGGCGGGGGTTCTTTTTAAGACTCGAAAGACTTCACAGACTTGATCGCGACAACCCGCACCATTTATGGTTACTGCATTACTTATTTCTGGACCAGATTAACGAGGCTTGTGAGGAATTCCAAACACAGTGGAATCACCATCCGATTTCTGGACGTGCCGGCAATGACCAGACCCCTGCTGTATGTAACTTTTATTCTCTCTCTTTCTTGTAACTCCAAACAATCCTTCCCCAGGATATGCGCCTCATTGGGGAGTTGAAATATGGGAAATATGCAGATACATTCGATGATGATGTGCATCCCGAAGTACTGGAAACTTACGGCAACTCCAGTAAGTGCTTTTCGTTATATACAGGGCTGGTTTTCATGCAGACATAGTTGACCTTGATGAGGCAATTGCAAACGATCAAGCTCACAATGTTAGACACGAAGCAGTTGGCGTGGCGGAAACTAAATTTCCATTTCGGAGCGAACGGGTGCGGGACATCTTCGTGGCGGCACTGGCGGATGTTCAGGCAGCTGGAATAATCCCTGAAAATTTTGGGGTGGCCGAGGCGGAGTGGGAAGTGCCATTCTATGGCGAGAGTGAGAATGTGAAGATTGGACGAAAGCAAGTCGAGATCACCCTTCCATTCCCGATCTGGTGGCCGCGGGCAGTGGCTTGGGTGCAAGCATTGGACCTCATGGTTAGGATCCAGGAGGCAGAGCGTAATTAAAATGTTTTTTGTGTTTGTCCAATGTCGATTTACTACCCAATGTCCTGGCGTCAAAAAGAAAACCCGCTGTAAGTCAACAGAATACCGAGGCGTATAATCTTTAGAGTCTCAAGTCCGTCAGTGATGGAGGAATTCTTGAAAGATAACCAGGCGAGCTCCAGAAGGAAAAGGAGACAAACAGTGGCTATAGCAAGTCAGTCCCAAATGTTTGAATGGCGATAGCTTCGGTTCATTTAGAATATTGCATCATCGGGCATGTTATTGTCATACGATGGATACGCAACATAAAATGATAGTGTAGCCTATGCAACGTTGCCTTCAGCAAAGTTGAGCAGGCCAGAGTCGCCCTGGTCAGAAACCGGCACGATCTTATCAAAAACCGGTTAGTGTTATCAGACCGAAGACGCGGCGCACCTGGCACGGAAAAGTTTGCTAGCAGCGGTACTAAGAGCAAATTTGGTGCCGGAGAAGTGATGTATGATCATTTCCGAGAGCAAGGCTTAATACTCTAGCTTGAACTTGCGCAGGGCAGGCAGTTACCCGCAACGAGCACCAGTCTTACGGGAAAGGGATGGGAGCAAACTCCTGTCCTTCAAACCAGTGGTGGTATAGATGACAATTTTGAAACTAAACTGGGCTTGTGGGATGACCTATTTCATTGCGGAAGAAGCTGCCACATGTGTTCTGTAGATGTAGCCAGCAGTTCTGAGTTATTTTTGAGTTGTACATTGCAATACGGGTACGTTGGGAGTCAGAGGCCCGGGCAAGAAAAATGACAAAGAAACTGTTGACATTGATGCGCGTGCGCAAATTTGAGTAGGATCCGATTTGCGTAGTAGGAACTAAGGCAACGGGATCCCGGGAATGGGCGCCAGTGAGAAATTCGAATGATTTTTCGGAGCACCGCTGGGCAGCCGTATGAATTAAATTATTGTGACATGTTCCAGAATCTCCAATGGCCGCAGTTTTTGTGGTGCACAGAATTTGCGGAGTACAGTACGTCGTCCCACCGATAGAGAACCAGGGATAGCTTGCCGTTAGTGTTTTGAGATGTTGTGACCAAAGGACTTGACGATCATTTTCCTTTAAATTTGTTTCTGGCCGGCCCACCGTCCCAAATGCCCTGTACAGGGAAGAGCGGGAAAGGCTGCTCCGCTTCATGCTCCAAGTTCCACCCAAAGAGATTGGACGACAACAAATGCAAGGAATGCGGGCATCGCAAGAAAGCCCACAAGCCTGGCTCCGCCGTCAGCGACATCCTGGCAAAGTACGACTTGGAGCGCATCACCTCGAAGGCCACCGATTTGCAAGCTCGAAAGGAGACAAATTCGGGGTTTCGACTCAAGGTAATTTGGTGATCTCTGCCGCCGCTGTGGTCGTCAATTCTGATGAGTGGCACAGAAGGAAAAATCGGAGAAAGACAAGGAGGGAAAGAGCGCCACAACTAATAGGATAGTCAAGTTGGGGAGCGTGAGCATAATCACGGCGGGATTGGACGTACGTGGCGATTCAATCTGTTGTGGGCCTGGACTAATTAGTTTATAGAGTCATGGCGTGCTTCGAAAAACGCGGTGTCCTACCCCAAGTGTATTCGAGTCTCTCCTTTCTTCAGGCTTGGCCGTTTTGAAGACACGTGAAGGAGGCGTCCTCACATTCAAGAAAGACTGGGACCAGGCACGCATTGATAAGTGGTTCCGCACATTGTTCCCATATGTCTTCGAGTTCCTGGATGCTCGCTATCCTGAAGACGCTGCACCAGGTTACCACTGGGTGTTGACGAACAAGGATGGCAGAGCGCTTTTTGTCATGCGCCGTCCAATCGATGGTGATCTGTTGGACCAGGTGAAAGGGTCGTCCTCCAAGAAGTTGACAGAGCATGCCATTCGAATCGGTGGGTCCTTCTCTTCGCGTACAAGGGCCTTCTAAGAGAACGTACATAGCGACAAAGCACAAGATCCCTGCCTCGGTGTATGCGACGGGCTTCGAAGACGCCATCGAGAGCATGATGGGCGGTACCACGTTTGCTTCGGAGTCCGAGTCTGAAGACGAGGCGCCGCGACAACGGTCTCGGAAGAAAAAAATCAAGCCTGTGGCTGCGGAGGACTCTGAGGAGGACTGGGCCGAAGATTTCGAGTCAGACGATGGGGAGGGCGATGACTTGCAGTTACAAGATCAGCTTGGCGATGCCGCCGGCTCGGATGAAGATTTCCCCGAGCACCCATTCGGGGAAGTGAAAGTGAAGCTGGAGAAGAACGACGGCAAGTCATGTCGCTTACAATGATTCGCGCGCTGATTCTTCCTTCCTCCCGCGGTATATTAGACATCATCACCATCAACGACTCCGACGACGGTGCGGAGTCTGATAAGCAAGTCGCTCCCCGGGGGGGCCTCGAAGTGGGAAGACTCGAATAGCAGACAGTCGTTGTCCAAACGTTCGCTGTCTCCTGGTGCGGACGAAGCTGGGACAAAGCATAAACGAACACGCCGGGAGTCCCGCAGCCCAGGTTAGGGATCAGATTTACTTGTTCGGTTCCCGCATCAATTTGATATTCCCACAGTCGCGACCTTTAGCGACGAGGAAACCGAGTCGTTTGACAGAAGTCCAAGCCCTCCCCTGGATCTCCAGCCGGCATCATCGTTCCAGTACTCATTCGATCCGAGCTTGCACCTAAGCAGCGGCGTTGGCGCGGCTACGATTACCACGGCACCCATCCCCGCTTCAGTCGTTCCGGTTACCACCACCACAGCTACCGCCTCCACCGCCAGCAGCAGTTCCTCGACTAGCTCAGGATCCTTGAAGTATATCCCCTTCTCCGCCAACGTCAGAAGATACTCGCCTCCCCCACCGAAGGAGGGACTGTATGTCCCTAAGGCAAAGTATAACCCCTGGGATTGGTGATTTGTTGCGACTCTTGGTATAATTTTTTTACGCCTCTTCCATTGCCGTGCTACAGCCTTAGCTGAACAACCTTCCCTTGATACACACTCATTCAATACTCGAGCTCAGTCATACCCTACTACAACCTTAGCTGAACAACCTGCAATTCTGAAAGTTTACTACTCGACGTTCGACAATTGATCAGCGAGAAGTTATAATGTTTTACCGCATCAATTAACATACAGATTTAATCATGGAGAGTAGAATAAAAGAAACTAAACTGCCTTTTTCGAACGTAGACGTCGTGAAGAAGGAGACTTCGGCGGCACCTTCCGCGTGGACTTCAGCTTCGGTTCCGCCTTTTCCCTCGCCGCTTTTTTCGCTACATCACCTTTCGCGCGCTTCATCGGTGGTTCGCCCTCGATCTCCTTGTCACTCTTCCGCTTTACAGCTACTGGAATCGGTGCAGTGGGTGCGGATCTGCAGGGCTCGTCGCGGCGAAAGGTTGGTGGCCTGAAGTCTTCATCCCAAATCGAGTGCTCTGACTTGAACTTCAACATGCGATCTGCCGAGGCGGCCGACGAAGGTCCCCCATTTACTGACGCAAACATGGCCTCAAGGGCTCTGTCGCCGTCATAGGGACAGGGGACAACTCGGTCGTCCAAGATGTCGGCCAACAAGTCACCATTCAGATTCAGTGGCTCATTGAGTTCTTGCTGAACCGCCAAGAATTGAAGAAGTGCGGAGCCCACCCCAAGTGCCCGCTTGCTCTTCTCGGCGTCGCGGAGACTAGAAAGCTTGACATGACTCATGAGCTTCTCCAGTGCAGGCTCTAGGAGAGCTTCAAGTTCGGGGGTTGGAACCAAATTGAAGCTGCGCATCCATCGGTCCGCATCCCGACTTGGATTTAACTTCTTTTTCCCACCCTTCACCAGAATTGGTTTGAAGTACGCATTGAAGTTCTCAACCACCGGATGGCTGTCATCGAACTTTTCCAAGATTTTTGCGATCGCGGGGATGGCTGCGTCAAAAATGGCCGCCAGCACAGGATTATCGTGGTGTTTGAAGCTAGGGTCCATGTAACGGGGCATGCGGATTTTCCCTGCCTGCATTTACTTATGAGTGCAACGCGCTTAATCAATTAAAAAATCCCTGACCTGCTTTTCAGTAAGCTGTACCTCGTCCATCTCCTGGCAGAATTTCCGTGCCCGAAAAAATGTCCGCTGCATCATGAGCGGCAGGTCCGAGGTCGCCGAGTTGTAAGTCGAACCATCGGTACACTCCAGCCATAGAAACTCATACTCATCCTTTTGCCCTGCACGGCTGTCGTGGCGTTGAATGAACATGGCTGGGTACCAGAGCACGCCGGCGGCCTTCCAGTTTGGGACGCGAGGTGATGGAACCAAGACGATTTGATTCGGGCAGAAGCTAGCGGATACGATTAGCTTGGGCGTGAGGATGGTTAACAAAGTTACTTGGAAAAATTAACTTGGCCTTACAAAACTAACTTTACTTTACTTGTGGCAGACAAGTAAAGTAAAGTTTGCAAAAGTTACTTGTAAGTAACTTAAGTAACTTGGAGTGATGCCATCTGATGGCCCAAGTTACTTTGTCTGATGGCACAAGTTACTTTGTCTGATCGCATTGATCTAACTTGGCCGGGCAAGTTACTTTCAAGTAACTTGAAGTTACTTGAAGTTATCTGAAGTAACTTTATCTGCATTGAGTTAAAAAAAAAAGGTTTATCTTTCTGATCTGAGCTGAATGAACCTACTATGTTGTCACCCAAGCCGACAGGCTACACGGTTCCGGTTTCGGGACCTGCCGCTCCACTCTCTGTAACAGTTTCCGAGCCGCTGCTCTCTACGGTGTCAGAGACGCCTCTGTTCCCAGCTGTCCTTCAGACCGACGCAGCTCTTGCGCCGGATCCTGCGCCGGCATACAGCAGGGATTGAGGGAATAGCGGTGACTTGTCATGGTCCAACAATTTTCAATTCATGACAGATCCACAAGCCCCCACTTTTCGAACGACAATCCCTGTGACAGTTACTTCCCTTTCAACCCGCAGTGTTCTTCTCATTGAGCGGCATTTCTGATGCAGACGGTGTTGCGTCCACATCTACGTTGTTGGAATCCGGTGCAGGGAACATGTGCAGAATTGATTTCTTTGACCCTCCCGTCCGACCTTGGGTATTAAAATAAGGGACTAGATTGCGATTGCGGCGGCGTGGAATCAGGCGATACAGCCAACAGATAATTGCCCAGAGTCTTGAAAAGTTCGTAGCCACAAGACAGAGGATTAGAACAAGGTAAGTAACGTCGATCATGGCGGTAAGAGACAAGATGATTAGTCACCCAGCAAAGCCGGCCAAACACAAGGTCACTGCCAGAAGCAGCAAATTCTCAACTCGGTTCAAAATCTTCGCAAATTGTCTGCAATCCGGCACTCGCGGTCAAGATGGTATTTATCTCTTAGCCACATGAGATACCTAGACTGGACATGTTGACATGAGAAATCGACAAAACAAACACCCTAACGTGATGACGCGAAGGGATTCCAAGTAGTAGGGAAAATGCATCTACTTGAAATCCCTTTGCGACATCGAGAGTCCTCGGGACCCAATCTTGGCCACGGGTTACTATACCCAAGACTGGAACCGAGAAGCGGGAAACTTCCTTTTGCGAAAGAAAAGGTGGTGCTTGCGGATTTGCTTGGAGAGCTTGGGAACAGTCTTGGATTCTTTCCTTTTGTGTAGTGATTCACTCACACAATGATGCCGTGCCGCAATCCAAAAGAACTTTTCAGCACGGCATCATCGATGTATATTGAGTAGACCCCTGTATCTTATCTTGAAACCACTCACAATTTTATCAATCTAGAAATTTAGTACAGTTACTCGGGTGCTAAATAGCCGTACCCGGGTACTTGCAGCACCTGAGAGTGCCAAATAGAGTTGTCCCAAAAATCAGAGAAGTTTGTGGTGATGGACGGGTCAACTTTGGACATGCGTGATTATCATCGAACGAAGTTTCTAATTTTTGAACGTCCTTCCAATGTCTGTCATTTTTCGCGACAGATTTTACCCTCTGTGCATTTTTCCCGGTTCCAGAAGGCTCAATGTGGAAACCAGCTCCCAGTGCGGTTAAATTCAACATCCATGTGCGCTAAAAAGCCAACTTGAGCGGAAGACTATTTTGTAGATAACTTGGTCAATGTACAAAATGAAGGGCTCTCGGACTTACCATGCGGTGCGGGGTATATATGAGAGTCGCTTCACCCTTCATCCCAAAATTCGTCGGTGGATGCGTCAGTCAACGTCAATCCAACCCTGACGTTTGGTGGCTGTGTATTGACGCAGACTGGCGCGCGCGTGTTGACGCACGACCGGCGCATTCCTTCTTTCAGAGTTATGACTTGCTATCCGGTATGCTGGGCTGACACAGCTTTGTTGATAATTTTTTCCTGATTTTTGAACCAACTTTTTTCGTGCTCATTGTCGTCGACGACGCCAAAGAACTTTGATCGCTGTGTTCCAAATGCGGTTATCCGGGATCACAGCGATGGCAACCGAGCTCACTGGTGACAGCGATAAAAGCGGAATTCTGTCATAGGAATGGTTGAAAAAGAACCAGTGCCGAGCACACCCGGGAAGTTGAATCAGTGAACTCTCACGGGCCACAAGATGTTGAGCAAATGCGCATAACGACTAGAGTGGTGTTGAAACGTCGCAAGAAAGTCAATCAGACAATAGTATCCTTTGGCAATGAGGAACAGAGGGAGACGGCACAAGAGTTGAACAGATGCGAAGAACACCGGCGTGGAGCGACGAACGACTGGCGCAGAGAGGCGCATGAGGGGCGCAGACCAATCTTGCAACTGACGTTGGACTGACGCAGAATTGTCACATTGACGCTGTGTCACGGCGCTCGACTGCCGCGCACTGACGCTAACTGAGACGAGGATTGACGCTGCAAGCTCCAGGGTTGACGCTGTAAGGCGCAAAATTGACGTAGACGATTGACGCAGACTGACGCAGACTGACGCTGTGACGCTTGTGACGCAGTTCCATTGACGCTGATTGACGCTGTACAACCCCTTGTTCGATGCTTTTAACGTCCTCGACGGCACCTATTCGCAGAGATTGTGATTCTAAACGACGTACCGATTACCACTGTAGTTGCCTGTGGAAGATGGGGGTTAAGGAGAGCAATGAAGGGGAGATCAACACCTGACGCCAAATTGAACTGACGCTGACTGACGCTGCATGCGTCAAACGTCAGTGCAGCGCCGAAATCCCTTTGCCCGAATATGTAGTCGCTACGCTTGAATGAATTAGAATTTGATTTCAACCTCACCGTACAGTGCCGGTAGACATCAATCAGCAGTCGATTCAGACTTGATGTGTGCCATGTTAAGCCTGGATACTGTCAGATGTCTGTAGCTGCACATACGCCGGAGCGAAGCGAAGGCACATCTTGTACTAGTCTAACCATGTTCCGTCATTCAATTGAAGAGCCGATTTGAAGCGCTCACCGTCCACCCACAGCCCTTAGTTCGGTATCGAAATTGGGCCACAGACGTCTGGCGCTGTCAGTGAACAGGCTAAGTAAGGCTGGAAGTACCTGATGAGTTTCCGGGAACAAATATTAATTCAGTGTCTCACCATGAGTAGCATTGTACTGCATGACCCGGGTCTTGGGTTTTTCGAGATCGAGGAGTTCAGGGTCTACGAGGTAGGTAGGTAGGTAGGTAGGTAGCATTACACGGCACGGTCCTGCTCAGGAACGCCGGTTTCCAGGAAGTATCTCGGTGTACACGCACTAAGTATTTACACCTTCGTCCCTGGGCTCTCCCGAGTCCCAATAGCCGAGCTCACGGTCGGGCGAAATCTTGGAGTCCTTCCCGCCGCGGTAGAACTAAAGAACACGAAAAAGCAAAAAAAGGTTAGCACATCAACTGGGATTAGCCTCTCGTTCAAGCAACTAGATGAAGCACAAACAACGTAGAATACCTGCGTGACTTTAAACACACCGCGGGACTTCATAGGCTGACAGCTGACCGAGAATAACACAGGAGAATAAACACTCTCGAGGTGTTCAAGTCTTTGCAGAGCCAAACATACGTGAAGTAAGTAGCAGTTGATTTCGTCTTTGCAAGGATCACGGCGCCATGCAGCGAATAGCACTTGCCAAACAAGTCACCTCACAGCCGTTGCAGCATTTAACGGCAGCCTCAATAGTTTGTGGTATCTATAAGCCAAGCATGTCGATTAGCATCTGAGGGTTCAGTTGAACTCCTTCAAGTGACGTGGGTATATCGGATGCCATTGGCTAAGGAAATTATACCAGAAGACTATTGAAGAGTTGGTGATGACTTGTGGAGATATCCCAGTCTTTGTGAAAAGGAACATGGCACACGGTGGCAAATGAGGCTTGTGAACAGCTGAAGTTAACCCCGAATTTTGATTAGTTGTTGTCTCTTTTTAGCCAGATGTCCGCTGATGCCGACGACAGCTTGACTGGAGCGACAAGGAACGCAGTTTCGGTCTCGGTGATTAATCTGCCTGTCATGCTTACAATTGCCATATCATGCATCCATGTCTAGGGTGTGCGTGCTTGGACGGCATAGCAGTGCAAGAATAAAATTGCAATATATCAAAGTTGCTTCGAGTCGAATTTGGAATCAGTCGCGTCCATGTTCCCTTTCAGAGCAAATTGGGGACACAGAAGGTCACAGCCCGAGATGAGAGCACCAAGTCCAACCGTCGTCAGGACACCGGCTTGTAATCCATTGTGGTCGGAAGGCGCGAAAAGCCGCCGCCTACGAACGAATGGGGAAGTGGCAGTGCTGTTAACTAAGCAAGACGAAAGAAGGACGGCGCCTGAGAGCGGCGGACGATAGTGACGGCGAGCAGCGAGGTTTGGTGGATTGAATGTAGTGTAGATTAGAAGGAACCTATGTATGCAATAGGGTGTGCAGTGGAATGGGATGAAAGGGCCCAAAATGAGCTGGATGCTCGAGTAACAAAGTGGATGTCGTTTATAACAAATATTTCGTCGTACATAGCATCTGTCTAGATGGGAAGGGTACGGCTAGGCTGCTCTGAGGACTGCTGCGGCACATTTGGCAGACAGAGTGGCTGAGAGGGCTAACGGCGAGCAGAATGACGTGATCGAAATGATCAGCAAGAACTCGAGCGACAACGGTTCCTGCGATACTTTGGCAGTCGATGGAAGGAGTGGGAGAGATCGACTACAGGTCCTACATACCTGCCTCCACATACAACTGTGGTGCCTAGCAGTTTCTGCTTCCTCGGCTGGCCCAGAGCATCGAGCTCTTCGATCCATTCGGGCGGAGATTTGCAGACTTTCTGCCAGATGATACTTGAACTGAGCAACACGCATGCCGTAGAAGCTAGGTAGATGGAAGAGTGAGGAATGCCCATGGTGTGGGGAAGCGAGTGAAGTGGCTTTATGCATATCCCATCCTTAGTTATATTTGGAAATGCCGTTTGGCCCCCGAAAATCTTCATCAGGAATACACCATCTCGCTACTTGACTACGCAGCACTGTGATAGCAATCCTTAGCACTTTGAGAGAGTCGTAGTTAGATATTTTTTCTCAGCTGCTGTAACTCTGACACACGATTATATGCGTTGAGCGCGGCGGCGTTGCCCATGGATCCGATGGATTCCACCGACCCGGCTTGAGTTGAGATCAGCTCTATGTGACGTGGACCTTACATCGTTAGTCGGAAGAATACAGAGGCCCACCGCTGGCAATTGTGCCTGCGGTGCCGCAGCTTTAATGATTGGAGAGGACACTCTTGTTGGCAGTAGTTTCTGACTTTCAGTCCTACCGCTACGTGAGGCGAATGCACGAAGGACGTGGCAGAGGCCCGGGGCGGTCATGAGGAGCTAGAAGTCCGCGGGGCAGTGGGCCATCAGGGAATTTACGGACGCCGCTGGATATCGGCTAACTGAAGAGGACATACGAAAGACGTTCCACGTGTACAGAGTCTATACCGGAAGAATGGGACTGATGCAATGGGACTCGGCTAAGAGTGGGAGGGATCACTGGCTCATTCGGACCTGCTCTAACCGAAATAGTGCAGTGTTAATTCACAAAATGGTAGTATATGTTCAGGCGGAAGTTGCCTTATCATTTACTCTTCAAAGTCGTCAACAGAACCCTCCAGAGCCCCCGTGTCAGGTTCCTCGTCGCTGTATTCGGCTGCAAGGAGCTCCATGTACAAGCCTTCCTCCGACACCACCCGAGAGCGAAGAGCTGGCTTTCCAAGTCGGCGCGAGATTATACCGCCGAAGAGATTTGCGAGGGTGATGGGAAGCCAGGGATGGGTGCGACGAGGATGCACACACTGTGATCATAGCAGGTAAGTCTTCATCTTCCTTGTCCTCGCCGGTAAATCCTGTATTCCTATTGAGCCTAAAGGTTCAGCTCCTACCTCAAAGAGGCTGAATCCCATTTCATAATATAAACTCATCAGGGAAGAAACACCTAGCTACGACACTCTCAAAGTGCTATGGACTGCTACCATGTAGTCAAGTAGCGAGGTGGTTTGATTCCTGATGGTGACGGTGCTGGGTTCTTCTATATCCTCGGCAGTCATGTCCTTCAGCTCCTAATGTTCAATTCAATTCTCGGGAACTTGGGGATGCGAGGCGGCCGAGCAGCCGCTTACTTGTACGAGCAAATAAAGTTCCATAGAAGCGGAAGTTCTCTTACCAACGTTCCACCAGACCGTCCAATAATCTGTCCAAGAATTGCGTTCTCGCCCTCTTTTGCCATGTGGTTGTACTAGCTCATCCGAACACTGTACTGTCACAATGTCCACATCCCCAATGTCGGTCCACTTGGCCCTGTACTTGAAAAATGCAACAAATACGTTGCCGATGCGTTTCGGGTTGGGCTATAAAGTGCATGCGGTCTGTCGTCCTCTGTCTTTGTTTTGCCCTTCTCAGTTCTGTCCCCCTCCTGAAGCGAAAGCTACTTATCTTACTTCCCTTTGATGCACTTAATCATGGCCCTCCGGTGTGTGGTCTGTCAACCTCTCTTCACATTTGTTCCCCCCTTCTGTCTCCCTCCTCACCTACTCATATTTCCTTCGATGCAGTCCTACTCACACTCACTTCATCATGGCGCTCGGGTGCGTCTGTTTCTCTATATTTCGATTTTTTTTTTCAGTCCCTTCATTGACTAGACAGCTCTTACAATAGATGCACGGGCGAGCTTTTTTTTTTTCAGGAGTCGTTCAACGTCGAAGAGCACTCTGTGCCATTAGTGTAGTAATTTTGGCTGTCTGCCAATATATTTTTTACCATGCACTTCCCCCGCTTGACTTGATGGCCCATAAGACGAAAATGATCATCATTCGATGTTTTCTAAGCGTAAACGGCAGTGCTTTCCATCAGTAACCATCAATCTATTGGTTGTGGCAAGGTCGGAAATTCGTCTACACGCTGGTTTCGGCTTTTGCCTGATCCTAATTTTACTTCTAAGTTATTTGTACTGTAAACACGCACTTACGGTGCCAGCGACCAACCAAGCTACGTCTTACCCTTATTCGTGCGAGGGAAGTGCGGGCTAGCGCCCAATCTCGTGTTATCAACGTCCCCATCCGTCTACTTCCGAACTACGCGGCACCCACTTCGGCGTGCTAACCATCTCGAAACGTCACCTTCACGCTTACCCATGCACACGCCTATTTTTACAGCCTACCGATCTTTTCTTCCCACTCGAATTATTCAGCCTACCCATAAATCGATTTACCAGAAATCAATCCATTCCCCTACTCTAAAACTGACGGGCCACCGAACCTATTCAAGGTGTCTCTGTGTCTATCGGTCTATGTCTCTAGCCGGTCTATGACGGTCTCCCATAGCAACCGTGTGGCTACTGCTGTCTCTCACTGACAAGGGGCAGTCTATGAGTCTATGACTCTATGTGGTCTCCGGTGTCTCCCATAGACCACCGGAGACATGGGGGGATTTTCCAGATGTGCGCTTCTAGGATCGCCATGGGGACCTTGGTATTTTCTTCCTCGGATTTAGTCAACCTCGTTGCCGATGACGTGAACATGACCTTGAGGAAGAGTTCACGGTCCGTCATCCGCTGCTCTACTTATATACTGTTGCAGGAACTCTTCCCTTGCCAGACATGCCATCCCTTGAGAGCCCCAGCGCCGTTCTTTGCATTTTGATACTTGCGGCATCGCTGTATGCGCTGGTGTCGCGCACTAGCCGCGGATTACCGCTGCCTCCTGGCCCTCCCCAACTGCCTCTCTTTGGCAATGTGTTCGATGTACCGTCTACCTCTCAGTGGAGAACTTACGCGCAATGGAGCAAAAAATACAGTGAGTGCTGCTCTAATTGCACATTTGTGTGATTGAATGCACCAGATTCCGATATCATATACCTCAATCTGGCGGGGACGTCGGTCATTGTCCTTTCATCCTTGGAGGCCACGGACGACCTTCTAGAGAAACGATCCTCTATCTACTCGGACAGGCAAGTGTATGGAAATTCATCGGTCACAAATAATGATCCTCTTTCAGACCCGATCTCACGATGGCGAGAGAGCTCGTGGGGTGGTATTTCAACATCGGTGCTGTCCATTGACGAGATGTATCCACAGAAACTAACTGAAAATCTGTAGCTCTGATGAAATATGGTATGGTAGCATTTATTGCTGTCGAGCCAGCTGAATGAATTGATTAATCCGTAGGCGATGAATGGTACGCCTTCAAATGTGGGCGACATTACAGGGTTAATCCATTTGAATATCCTTAGGCGCACCCATCGTCGGCTGTTTAACCAGGCATTCAATATCAAGACTTCCCACAATTATGAGCCTCACGAGGTCGTTGGCACTCATATGCTTCTTAAGCGACTGCTAAATACGCCGGAAAATTTTGTGCCTCATTTCAGACAGTGCGTGTGCTTGCAGTGCGGTATTTCAGACTCATGATTAGGAGTCAAGAATGGCGGGCGAGATCATCATGTCGGTGGCATATGGAATCGACGTGCTTCCATCCGATGACCCGTACATTACTCTGGCACACAAGGCGGTATACACATTCTCAATCGCAACTGTACCCGGGTTGTACCTTGTCGTAAGTTCAACGCACCTGTAAATATACACATACTCGGCTCATATTGTCAGGACACTTTTCCCATTTTAAAACACATTCCCAGATGGTTACCTGGCGCAGGCTTTAAACGCCAGGCTGAGGAATGGCTGAAGCTATCTAGTGGAATGCGGGAGATACCCTTCGCCGAAACCAAACGGCAGGTCGTGCGTCACTTGAAATTCCGTCTACCGAGCCACCCTAAACAAAGGAAACAGGAAGCGGGGACAGCCCGGGCATCCTTTGCGGCGGACAGCTTGCAGGCGCTCAAAGATTCGGAAAACGAGCTTTATTATCAGGAGCGCCACGTAAAATCAGCAGCAGGAACAATGTTCATCGGCGGGGCGGACACGACCGTCTCGGCTCTCAGCACCTTCGTCCTTGCCATGCTCGCTAATCCCGAAGCACAGAAGAAAGCCCAAGAAGAAATTGACTCTATCACCGGTGGAAAATATCTCCCTACCTTCAATGATGAAGCTTCCATGCCTTACGTCTCCGCGCTCGTCAAGGAGGTCATGCGCTGGGAAAATGTCACGCCAGCGGGTAAGTCTTACGTTCAAACATCATTCACATTCTCACTCCTTCCAGCGGTACCTCATCTCCTCATGAGTGATGACGAATATCGTGGCTACAGGCTTCCTGCGGGCTCGATTGTGATCGGAAATGCGTGGTAAGTTGGCGATTTTTCCAAGTCAAATATTGTTGATTTTCTTGTTAACCTTAGGGCGATTCTGCACGACGAGGCATAAACTGATTTTCCCTTTCTTTACCTCCAGTTCAATTTTTCACAGGTGATGTATCCGGACCCATTCGCTTTCAAACCAGAACGTTTCCTGCTTAACGGCAAGCTGAATCCAGCGGTAAAAGCACCGGACGTGGCTTTTGGGTTCGGAAGGAGGTATGCACGTATATACGAACTTCCCTTACCTGACGCACACGTGCTTTCCCAGACTCTGCCCGGGAAGACACATGGCTCTCTCGTCAATCTGGATCACCGTCGCGTCTATTCTGGCAACCTTCAATATCACGAAAGCGGTAGATGAGGAGGGGAACACTATCGAACCATCCCATGATTATATTTCGGGGGTCATATGGTGAGCGTTCACGTTTTTTACACGACATGTCGCATACGCATGTTCTTAATGGTTCGCCTGATCTTTTCAGCGCACCAACTCCTTTTCCATGTTCCATCACCCCGCGATCCCAAGACGCAGTTGCGCTTATTGAGGCAGTGGCCAGCGAGGACCTCCATCTTTAGACACAATTGGTTCCCCATACATCCACAATGCAATGTGCCTTCTGAAACACATCTGACATACTAGAGGCCTTGTGCAAAACCACCGGGCGCCACCCGGTGGTTCATTCCGCGACCGTGATTGTTACACGAGTATAAGTATACGAAAATAAGGCTCCAACCGATTTGTTCGCGTGTGTGGCCCAGCACAAACTAAACAGAAACAGAAACAAATGTTTAAAAAACTGTTTAAAACATTTATATACAGTATTTTTTCCAGTAAGTTTTTTTTTTTTTTTTTTGACGGGTCAGGCGGGAGGCATCCACCTACAAAATCTGCTTTACCTAGTCAAAAAAGCGAGTTAAGGCTTGCCAAACCCTTCCTATCCTATTAGCCGAGCACGACCACACCCAAATGCGGAAAATGTCCTGAGAAAATTGCCAGAAGGGGTATTTTTGGTCCAATTCTACCTTGCACAGCAGGGGCCGAAGGATTTTTCGTGCCAAAACATTGGCTGCAAACACGTCTTACTTTTTGACCATATTTTTACGGTCCTTCGGAACATGGAATAAACACGATAGCTTTTCCAGCCAGTTTTAGCAACAAAATGTTCTCAAAAATATTACCTCCGTACCTCCGAAACCCCACCAATTTTTCGTGGTCTTTTCATTGGGGGAAAATACGAGTCTATACCACCCTCGTCACTTCGTCACTTCGGCTAATTTTGCAAAAGTTAGTCACCCCATGTAAATTAGGCACATTTGAGGTATTCTTCGTCATTTGAGACTGCCGGCAGTGAATTTTCGTCAGTTCAGATTCCCCGCTGCGAAAGTTCGTCAATTCAACATGTTTGTCCACACGAAGCACGTGGCCATTGCCGTCATCAGCTTTTTTTTATTCTCTGACCACCACGTTCCCTCGAATTACCGCTACACCGCGTCCGCGACGTTAATATACTCAACAATATGTGGGTTGAAAATCAGGCGCTTGAGGCACAGATGTGGATGCAGCAAGGTGCAGACGGCAAGTGAGTCACGGTGTGCTGCGAATCCACTGGTAGACGTGTTGTCCTAAAAACACCGCCAGTTTTCTGGATATTGGCGATGAAAACTTCGAACCTACCGCCGAATGGGCCCCCACGACGCCGCATGACTCTGCCCCCGCATTCTCGTTTGATGGTTTCCCATCTACATTCAATCACCAGTGGGCTGACCAGCTCCCTGAGACATCGAGTATCACTCCCGGCACAGCTTCATTCGATAGTACTCTTCTTTATAATCTTCAAGAAGATAGCTTGGCCATCCTCAAGCATGGGCTTCTCGGTACAGGTAGTTTCGTCATCAGTCTGTAATTTTGGACTGTGACAAATATATTTCCCAGCTTCCGTTCTGGGATGGGTTCGATCTAGGTGCTGACGCGACGACGGGGGTACCGAACGCTTGCGATGACTGGGAGAAATTTTGTGCCACGGTCACTAGCATGAACGGCGGGTGCCCTTCGTCTCAAATGCCGGACAACCCCGCCTCCTGCGCCACTCCATATTCGTTGCCGCTCGATTTCAATGTTGCAGAGTTGTTGGCGCCCTCTACTATTCCTTCTAATGCGATGGAGAGCTCACCTGACCCGTCACTCCTTCAGTTCCCAGACAACTCGGAAAATTGTGAGCCTTCCGTTGATTTGAGCATGTATGAGGTGTCGGAAAGCAAGGTTGCGACGGCCATGGGCTGGGAGTAGACGAAATCAGATACAGTCTGGCTGGAGAACGATGTGTCTTCCGAAATAACACATTTTCCGGAAGGATTCTGTGTGTCCTCTTGTACGAAAATCTTCCACCTTGACCGTGTAACGGGCTTGCCGTCGCAAATTCTGATCATTGTCAAACCGACGGGTTTCCTCACTAATCTCACGGATATTCCAAAGCTCGGCAACGAGACGGTTGAGGCAATATTGAAAAATCAAGTAGGGCCTTTCAGCCGCAATAAGCGCGGTGCGCGGGCTGCGGAGAAGACAAGGCGCGCGCACGGCGATGACGAGGAAGTTCAAGATGCGAAACAAAATCTTGTTGAGGTGCAGGCACGATTGGAGCTAGCACAAGCCGAGCAGAAGGTGTTTTTTTTCACGTACGCAAAACTTATAGTCGCTAATCAAACTCCAGTCAAACTTCTCTGGGCGCGTGCGCGTTTCGCGACCTCGGAAACGCAAGAGGTGTTCCAACTCGGAACAACCTGAAGGTTCGTTCCAAAAAATAATCTGCTCACTCGCTGCTGAATATGCGTTCCTCAGAGCCCACCTACCCATCTGTTACTGCCGCATTTGTGGAGCACGACACATCAAGTATAGATCTTGCTTTCGAGTCTTGCTCCATGCTCACAAGTTCAGCATCTGTCGCTGCCGCCGGGCCCTCAACGGTCTCTGAGTCCCAGACAGAGAAACCAGCTCATCTGCCCCGGAAACGACTCAAGCTTGGCCTGCTCAAAGGATGGTATATCCAACGTGATGGGGTGGCAATGAGCGCTGTCGACTACGCTCAAAATCACTGGGACGAATTCAGAAAGGAGTATCCGGAGTACGTCAAGGCAGTCCTGCTTGCCGACTCGGACGAATAAATTGCAGTTGAATTTCTTGATCTTTTTAAACTTACTTACTGCACACCTAGCTATTTTATTCATTAGCCTATCCCTTACCACCTACTCGCAATGATACCACCTCGACAGAATCACGGTCACGGTGTGACAGACATGTTGAACTGACGAAGATTCGCAGCGACGAATTGAACTGATGAGGGTTCACAGTCGGGACGTCCAGGTGACGAAAATTTGCGGCCGGGAGTCCCAACTGACGAAAAATATCTCAAATTTGCCAAATTTACACGGGGTGACTAACTTTCTCAAAATTAGCCGACGTGACGAAGTGACAAAGGTGGCGCGGACTCGGAAAATACTTCAATCCGGAACCAAAAATGAGCAATTGCTTTGTTCTTTCGCTGTTTCGGCCTCAAAATGAAGTATGTTTTCCTTCCTGAAATAGGCTATTTTTGGATGGATGTTTAGCACCCAAAAATGTGAGATGTTTTGCGTGGGTTTAAAGACAAAACATTGCTCCAAGTGGGAAGGTTTTTGGGTCAGTGTTTCCTCTGGCGGGAAAATATTCTTGAAAAGGAAGACATGTTTGGACGTCTTATTTTACTCACAAAAATCTGTTGGCCACAGCTGTGCTTGGTTTGGTGCAAATCAAGGTGTGATTTACACCATTTTAGAGAGATTGTCGTTGGTTTCAGTACTAGTCATTTGCCTTTCCACCTATAAATGCACCTCAAAAATTGCCTTCCAACAAACAATTCAACACTAAATTCAACTGTTTAACTGTGTGTTTACTGTGTGCAAATTGTTTCCCAAGATCCCCAGGCTAGACAGAAACAAAAACAGTTTTAACTGTGTAAAACATTTAGAGATACAAACTGTTGGAGCCCTATACGAAAAGAGCGGAAATGCAACTCAACCAGTCACACTCTTAGCAGGTGAGTCGCACTCTGGATGCGATCAACAGTGTGAGTCACTTGCGTTCAGTGCGACTCGCTTCGAGCACACCAGGGGTCGATGGATTTTTCATGCCGAAACATCGATCGTAAACACATCTTACTTTTTGACTATATTTTTGCGGTCCTTCGGACCATGGAATAAACACGATAGCCTTTCCAGCCATTTTAGCGACAAAATGTGTTCGAAAAATATCACTTCTTTGCCTCCGAAACACCGCCAAATGTTGGCGGTCTTTTCATCTGGGGAAAAGGCCTCGATTTGGGGCCCAAAAATGAGCGGTTCCTTTGTTCTTTCGCTGTTTCGGCCTCGAAATGAAGTATGTTTTCCTTCCTGAAATAGGCTATTATTGAATGGATTTTCAGTGCCCAAAAATGTGAGATGTTTGGTGTGGGTTTGAAGACAAAACATTACTCCAAGTGAGAAAATTTTGAGTCAGTGTTTCTTCTGGTGGGAAAAATATTCCTCAAAAGGAAGACATGTTTGGATGTTATGTTTTGCTCCCAAAAATCTCTCGGCCATAGCTGTGGGGCAAATCAATGTGTGACGATCTTAGGCCGTAGCCGTCTATCACTCCCAAGATCACTCGCATATGATCATGCTTTCCCATCTCTCACAACGTGAAAGTCGAAGTTCAGAGACTCGGACCCAGTACAAGAGACCCCGAGGGGTCTCTGGGAGCTGGGCTAAACCGGATTGGACTTTTTAATTTGTCAGGAGAGTCCTGGGCCGTAAACTGAGCCAGCTGATGAAAAATAAAGCAAAGAGGTGTGATAATTATGTACAAACATCCCGATCGGGGTTCCTATTAACTGCCAGCACAGCCACACCGTGGGTACGGCACAATTTATTGTTTGTCTCACCACCTAGGCTGATAGGAAGGTAATGGAGATTAAATATGAAATCGTACCGTAATCGTCCCGTATGCCGTTCCAAATGCACTTTTATTAGCTGAGGGAGAGACAATTACGCTCGATAAGGTGCGCGAGCGCACACGTCGACGAGTGAAGGTGTTCGTAAGCGGAGATTACGGGGTTGAGGGGTTGAAGGCAGTAGCCAGGGATCGCGCTCGATAAGGTGCGCGAGCGCACACGTCGACGAGCGAAGGTGTTCGTATGCGGCATGCTGAGCGCCTGGATGCTCAGGCCGACATTGAAGAAGTCCAGGGCGCCGCATATTCACGCGAGCCAGCCAACCCAGAGGAAAGCCCACTATAGCCAGGTGAGCTGTTCGAAGACTCGGAGCGAAGGGTATGATACTCCGGCCAGGAGGCGGCGGCGGCGGTGGGAAGCGAAGGGGCATGTAAAATATCGTATTGAGGGCTTGCTAAGGCTGCTGGAGTTAGCAAAATGTTGCCATTTGGCATACACTAGTGAGTGGCGTCGGTGGCACAAGCTGTAATGTCACAAACCACGTGCGCAAGAATTCGCGAAAACAAACGCAAACGCCTCTCTTCCCCTCCGTCTTGCAACTCAAACGTTTAACTAGAATACTCCATTATCCTTGCAGTTTCCCCTCCTCGCATTCCTTCAGTCCCGTCACTTTGGGTCTGAATCCTACTAGTACGCCACTAAGTATCGATACTCCGCCGTCAACAGTAGCGACAAGAGGTACGCACCTTCCCCTGGGCCTCTCCCTCCAGGCATACTTAAAAAGAGCGTACTAACACCGGCCAACCCAGCAGCTCCACGCAACAGCATCACCAAGACGTTTCACCCCGCGTAGAACGTGCCGACGGTTGCGATGCTGCTTTCACGTGTGGTGCTTTGTCCTGCGGTAATGGTGGCATCTATGAGGGCGGTTGCGGATTATGTAGCGGGAGGGTGAAGAATGCCACTTCCTGTCTGTCACTTCCTTCTTTCTTCATTTTCGGCTACCTTTTCTTTTTTCTTTACTTTCTGCGCCCCTTTCTTTTTCCCTCCTCATGCTAACAGTTGTCTCGCAACCTAGACCAATCGCCCCCGATTCTCAGCGCTCGCGCTCTACCTCTCTGCGCCAGCATTAAGTCTCGTTGCAGTCAGCTCATGCACCAACTTCTCGTTCAGGCGGCATCTGTGCTCAGCGGCGTTCTCTTTTGTGGTACGTATAGGAAGGAAATGTTCACGAGCGAAAGGGCGAGATGTACGAGGTATGTGGTTTCTGTTTTAATATTAATTTTATTCTATTCTAGCACGGTGCGAGCATTGATGGTTAATACACAGTCCTGTGTCTTTGGCAGAACAGGAATGAGACACAGGTGCGGGTATAGCAGCTTGAAAGTGTGCCGCCAGCAGCAATGTCATGAGGTATGCACCCACCCCTCGCCTCCCTCTCCTTGTCATAACAAGCACATGTTGATAGATACTCATTTCACCTCCATGTGAATGTTCGCGCTAGCATCGACGTCTATATCCTCTGTCAATCTCACGATCGGAATTTACTGAGTTTAAGTCGATTTAAATTTTAGTCTCCGCATGATCCGTGATTTCATCGTTCCTCAGAAGATTTAAATCCAAAAGAAATTAAATTCGATTTAAATCGTGATCTGTAAACAGTACGAGGGTCGTGATTCGCTTCTTAGACTGTCTGGATTTCAATTCAATTTAAATTACGGACACTAGTGTACTGTACCAGACTGTCTATGAGGCTCACCACTCTCCATTTAAATTGCTCAAAAATGGCGTTCAAAATCCCTCCAAAATTTAAATCTAATTTGGAACAAAATTATTTCAAAATTTAAATATTATTGCTTATAGTAGTGATCCAACAGATTGAAATCAAGCAGAACTGCATTGAATACTCCTTCGTTATCGATTGGAAGATTGTGCAGCCCAGCAGGTGTGAAATCCAAGTTCAAGTTCGCCGAGCCAAGATTGCTAAAGGTGATGCCGCCTCTGCTTCATTCTGGTCAAGCTCATGATGCCATAGTTCCCTCATCCCCTCCTCATCGGCCACGTATTTTTCAAGACCGTCAAAGAGAGTTGGGTGGAGAAAATGCATTCCTTGACTCCATTGCAACTTAAGTTGATTTTGCGACACTGGGTATGCTCAGTGGGGTCGGAGATGAAGCCAAAAAAACATTGGCATCGCCCATAGATATCCCGGGGAATCTTCCCATGATTCCTGGTTCTAGAGGTAAACAAGTCTATCTTGAGTTGTAAGATAGTGGAACTTACCTCGGCTCTTA
This sequence comes from Mycena venus, assembly GCA_014462655.1. Classification (NCBI taxonomy): domain Eukaryota; kingdom Fungi; phylum Basidiomycota; class Agaricomycetes; order Agaricales; family Mycenaceae; genus Glaucomycena; species Glaucomycena venus. The sequence goes on from JACAZI010000020.1 coordinate 2,857,159, forward strand.
TGAACTTATCTGCCAGCATAACCTTTCCCATGGCTTGTCGTCAAGAGGTGTTCCGAGGCGGAAGGCCAAAAAAAATAGCCGTTTGAATGTGGGGAACATCAAAGGTTGACGGAACATGCGTTATATGAACAATCCCACTGACATTGAGCTGTCGGGCGATGGAAATCGGTTCCAGAGCCTCCGTGTTTGTTTGCGGCTTGTAGGGTGCTTCAAAACCAATGCCACGTAGCCGCGTGGATGGAATGGGCACAGTGAGAGGGAAAACAAAGCTGGAAATAAAAGGAAGACGTTGTTGCAGGGTTTGAGAGCCGGTCGGTAGACTCCCCGAATAGGGTCGGTAGTCCGTCTAGCGGTCGAAGGAGTGATAGGAATAAAATGCGGGAACAGATCCCGGGCCGTAGAGTGCGAAATGGCGAGTAAATAGAGTATGTGAGCACGAAAATTCCATGAAAAGAAGCTAGAGTCGTAAGGTGTGATTAAGGGGGTTCTGGTGGCTAGACAGCCCACTGGTGACGTTGGGAGACTGGGGGGCAAGGACCTCCTATGGTACCTCTGGGCAAGAGCCCTGCACTGGTCACGATGGTGACGATTTTTGGCAAGAAGAAGATGATCCGGCATTAGCGTCGTTTAAAGTTACCATTTTTGCCTCATTTTTGTCTCATTTTTGGTCTCATTTTTGGTCTCATTTTTGTTTTCATTTTCCAAAGAGGAAGACAAAAATGAAGCTCAAAAATGAGCATTTTCATGAAAAATGAAGCTGAGACCCCATTTTGCATGAAAAATGGTCATTTTCGTTCTCATTTTTGCGTTTTGGCTGAGGTTTGGAATAGGAAAATGGTCATTTTTGCTTTTTGCTGGGCTAGGGCGTTCAAAGTTGCTCATTTTCGGTTCATTTTCGACTTCATTTTTGTTCTCCTTTTCGGCCGATTTTGGTAATTTTGGCTGTGAAGTGGCAAAAATGAGAGCAAAAATGAGCTCAAAAATGAAACTGAAAATGGTCAACTTTGAACGACACTATTATTTACGTTACAAACAAATGATGTGGTGTAAAGCAGGGGTGTGATAAGGTAGAATTAAAATGAGGATGTGGAAGGATTTCTATATCCCGGCCGTCCGACCCTGCCACAACATAGATTGGGCACTCACTAGTACAGCAGATTTATTTGCCCCTGGATCGTAGCGCCAGTCCTACGTGCTCCACTAGGCGCAAATTCGCATTTTTGGCTGTTTTTGGCATAGTGAGAGAAGGCAAAAAGTCAAATTGTGTACATAGAACAAGGTCGTGAAGCGGATTACATACAGTAGGCGAGTATTCAGTGTACACGAATGGAATAAGATGAGTCGGAAGTACACACTATAGGCCGTGGTACGATCAGATAATAACAAATGTGCGATGCACGATGCAATACCACCCAAAAAGGGAGTCGCCGATGGACGACTGTCCTCGCCCCGGCCGTGGCGAAAGTGACTACAAGCGGCGTGCTCCCGGGAGGCGACGTGTGCGGCGTCCCCAGGTGCACCCAACTCGTCTTGGTGCCTCATCCGCGGCCGGCTGCGGAGACAAGTAACGGAGTGACAGACTTCGGCAAGGGATAAATAACAGGAGCCAAGTGAGCATCGCAAAGATGTAATCCAGCCCGGCGAGACTGCGATCCAGATTGCGGGGGGTAGCGGTCCATGTTGTAATAGGAATTTGTCTACGTTCTCGGTTTAGTGTTGCGACAATGTTTCGAGGCGTTTTTAAAAAAACAAAAAAAAACTCGGTACCGCGCTGCCCTACTATGATATCCGTGGCCGTGGGACAGCTGAACTGTATGCGGCACTGGTAGTTCGTCAGATAGAAATCTCCGTTGCCAGACGGCCGCTTGGATACTCCGAACCTATCATGCGTCTCTGACAGGACAAGGATCAGACCGCTGATCCCCGCTGCAAGTCTCACTTATGGTACTGGTAATAGTCAAGAACGTTGAACGCTGGGCACAACAGCACTGATCCACACTTGCGCCCAAGGGTGAGTTAACCAAGTAGGACTCGTACCCCGCAATTGCAAGAAGGCGACATGAAATTCAGAAGCTTGATAAAATCACCACGTCTTGTTCCCCAGTGCCAACTGTTTTAGATCGCTGTCGCAGACTCAGTAAGCGCGGAGATAGTCAAGAAGATACAACCGCGTAACCGAGACAGTAAATAAGCGTAATGCGTCACCCCAATTGTGTAACTGATTCACGGCAGCGCTACGCGTCCGTATGTGTGCATGTGCACTCATGGACTATTCCGTTTTGGCCGCGAAGCAGTCATCTACTATTATGCATGTGGGCTATGTATCTCCCGCATATCCGTCGATTTCTATCCTCCAGAGCTTGGCCAGAGCCCATAAAATTTATTTTAGATTAACTGTAGGTGTCAAGCAGGTGTTACGAGATAGTCATTGAATTACCTAGACCCATGCCACACGGCGTCATTCACCTAGCATGAACTTTTCACCAAGGGTTGGGACGATAACTTTAGTCCAACCTGAAGTAACACGGTGGGCGACGAGACAACCCCTCATAATCGTTCAGCTCAGTGGTCGAGGTTTGGAACCTGTTGTCAATTCATGTGTGGTTCGAACAGCTGGGAACTTCCTCCTAAGGGGTCAAACCGGATCAACTGCCCCGGGTAGCGTTGCTGCAACGGGCCACGTAACACCCAACCTTTGTTCAAACCACGATTGAGCAAATGAATGACCTACATTTGACAGCAAGCATAGTAACGGCCATTTGGCGAGTAAGTTGTCAGCGTTTCAGTTTCTGACAGTTTTTGACCCTCAAATTCCAATTGTAGGGAAGCCTCCAGTTCAAAACACCTCCACTGCGAGTGCTCCAGAACCCAGTTGTTTATTTCAGTCTAGCTTTCGAAACTAAGAGTCAAGAAAGAAGATACAAGGGATAGCCTTAGCACAACGTCTGACGAGGACAACTGTGAGGCGCGCTTATAACTTGTGTGCGTGATACCATCGAAAACGACGTGTCTGCCGGGGTGAATCTAACCAATGCCGCATTGTTACGTCCGCAGAAAGATGTTTCGGGCGGGATCGACGGACATCTGCGGACGCGTGAATAAGTGCTTTGGAATCTCCGATCTGCGTCAGGTCTCTGATATCTCCCCGGCGTCAATATCATCGGCCCAAGTGCTTCTTGTTTCAGAAATCCTGTTGAGCATAAAAGCCTGAGAATATGTCACCATTCGTCCGGCCTTCTCGTACGCCAACTATGGTTTTCGCTTCTTTGCTCTCCCTGTGTCTAGTTTCATGCGCTGGGGCCGTGATGATTGGCCCCACCGCCGACCTTGTACGCGTCCCTCCCCCTTCGTCTTACTCTTTTTAATCGAACGCTAGCACATCGTGAATGCCAACGTATCACCTGATGGCTTCTCTCGCTCGTTCGTCATTTCACTGAACCCATTCTTTGTTTGAGCAAACCTGATTGCCACCAGGGCTGTTCTTGCCGTGAGTCGCTTGTATCAGTACTTTTCCTAAGTTGGCTTGACTGTTTCCCCAGAACGGACTTCTTCCCGGACCTACTCTTCGCGCAAACAAGGGCGACGTGTTCAATCTCAACGTTATTGACGGCCTCACCGACAACACGATGTTGCGGAGCACTAGTATCGTGAGCATTTCCTCTCGTTCTGCAGCTACGCCCATATCAATCCAATGAACCCAGCATTGGCACGGCTTCTTCCAGAAAAATAATAGCTGGGCAGACGGGTGTGCAGCGTTTCCCAAGTTGAAATGCCATCTCTCACCGGAGTTTCCGTAGCCCCTCGTTTGTGAATCAATGCCCCATTGCCGCCAACCACAGTTTTCTCTACACCTTCCCAACTGCCCAGCAAGCCGGGACCTTCTGGTACCACAGTCATCTTTGTTAGTTCGATTTTCACCGACCGCTATGAAAGAACTGACATTATTATAGCGACTCAATACTGCGATGGACTTCGCGGAGCAATTGTACGTTTTCCGATTCTTACGTGTCCTTGCTATCTAACATTTTCGTCCCTGGAATTAGGTTGGTTCGTGTTCCGACTTGGATATCTAAGCTCCTTATTCAACTTCGCCCGGGAAATGTAGTTTATGACCCCCAAGATCCCAACCTTGGCCTGTATGGTATGTCAACAATCAGCCTGTCCTCTCGATTTTGGATTGAATTTCTTTAGATGTGGATGATGGTGCGTGCCAAGCCGCCTTGAAAATGTCTAATCTGACCCGAGGGAAAAAAAGATACGACAATTATCACGCTTGTTGACTGGTAGTAGTTCAAGTGCCCCATTTCATCATTGCGCATCTGACCAGACCGCCAGGTATCACGCCCCTGCTCAAGTGAGCATCTTCACCAGAAAGTGACCGGGTACTGACCATTTCACCTTAGACTCTTCCCGCCCCTCCGGTGAGCAGAGAAACGAGGGATGATTTATCTCGAAAACTATTGACCGCCTCTGCCAGACTCTGATATCAACCCTCATCAATGGCCTCGGTCAGTGGAAAAATGCTTAAATTCTGAAACCGGACTAAGATTCCGCACAGGTCGTTTCGATGGCGGAGTGAGTTGAACTCGCTGACGCATCTTCTTCTCCTCAATTAGTTTTTTCCAGCCAGCGTCTCCTCTAGCGGTGATCAGTGTTACGTTCGGCAAACGATACAGGTGATGGCCTAGCACGCATTTTTAGTCTGATCACCAAATGCATTTTCAATAGATTCCGCATGGTCTCTATGTCATGCGATCCCAACTTTATCTTCAGCATCGATAATCACACAATGACAATCATCGAGGTGGACAGTGTCAACCATCAACCTCTCATCGTCGATTCGATCCAGATCTGTGCGTTCATTAACATGTCTCCTCCCCTCTTTTCTTAAAGAACGGCAATTACAGTTGCTGGTCAGCGTTACTCGTTCGTTCTCAATGCAAACCAGACAGTTGACAACTACTGGATCCGCACCGTTGCCAATGGTGGTACCCCCGGATTCGCCAATGGCATTAACTCCGCCATTCTGCGCTATATCGGAGCGCCGGTCCAGGATCCTGCCACACCTCTCACCGCTTCTGTCAAGCCCCTTAACGAGGCAAGCCTTCGTCCTGCGGCCGGGCAGCCACCCGTTCCCGGGAAACCGGTTGTAGGGTACGCACCTTGACTTGACCGCGACGTAACTCTGGCTTATCTTTTGCAGAGGCGCCGATGTCACCCTTAATCTGGCAATTACCCTGAACTTCACCACGGGGAAATTCGCCATCAATAACGCGGTATCACGATCCACCCTCGCATTAATATTTAAACATTGCTCACATGCAGTTCTACAGTCATTCATCCCTCCAACGGCCCCTGTTCTCTTGCAAATTCTGAGCGGAGCCCAGTCTGCAACAGACCTCCTCCCGACTGGCAGCGTCTTCGTTCTCCCTCCCAACAAAGTGATCGAGGTAAAAGTTCATCCTCTTCAGCGTACCTCCTCTTGTTTACCGGAGCTTTCAGATTTCTATCCCCGGTGGCACGATTGGTGCTCCCCATCCGTTCCATTTGCACGGCGTAAGCCTATTCGTACCGAAGCAGAAACCTATAAACTCGCGTTCATTTCCGTAGCACAACTTCCACGTCATCCGGAGCGCAGGATCCACTGCATACAACTTCGTCAACCCGGTTTGAAACTCGTCTTTCCGTTGTTATCTCTGAATCTTACCGTGCATTATTCTTTCCAGCCTATCCGGGATGTCGTTTCCACTGGACCTTTAACCTCGTATGCTGTTCCCTACTGAAATTCCCCTCTTTGTTGAATGTGCCTCAGGGATAACGTCACTATCCGCTTCGTCACTGACAACGCTGGCCCGTCAGTTGCTCGTCTTCTATCCTTTACTTAAGCTGATACGTCTTGCCAGATGGTTCCTCCACTGGTAAATTCTCTTTTGTCCGCGGCCACGCTTTAACTGACCTGTTTTCAGTCACATTGATTTCCATCTAGAAGCGTTCGTCCCAGTCGAATTTTGTAATCCAGATGTCTAATCCTACCCCGCAGCGGCCTCGCAATCGTTTTCGCTGAAGACACTGCCACTATCACCAAGTCGACGCACCCCGGTAGGTTCTCTATTTCACTTCCTTTCTCCCCCTGCTTACATGTTGTACAGCTGCTTGGGACCAGCTGTGCCCGATCTACGACGCGCTGACCCCGGACCAGCTTTAAACTTCAAGTAGAATTACGTATCCCACCTCACAGGTAAAATTCCCTTAGCGCACGAGTTTCCCTCGTATATTTATTTTTCATTGGGCATTGGTTAAATGTTGATTTGATGATATTGAAGTTTGTTGAACGCAAAACGCCACTACGCCTTGCAACCAGAAATATTGTCTACTTAAGAAGACAGGGGGGTACGAAAGCCTAAGGGTTACTCAGGGATAGGCAATATTCAGGGTGCTGATCGGGGGCATCGGCTGACATTCGGCCGTTCAACTTTACATTCAACCAAGTTCAGCGGTTTCTTGGGTACGGTTGGGTTAGTTCCCTTTTACAAGTTTCATGGGCTAATCCCCTGGCTCTGATGGATGATGATGGCCTAGGCCAAGATCAGAGGTAGGGTTTCATGATAAGCGGCATGAATGTACTCGGGGTCACCAAAAGTAACCGGAAATTTCATTTTTGGAGCCGAAATTCGCAGTTTTTAATGAGCTAGAATACAGATAAATGCAGTCCTGTCCCTGGTGAAGTCCATACATTCAATTGAACCAAGAAACTCGGTCGGGTAAGTCCATACATACAAAAATTATCACTATTCCCACAAAAAATAGATACTGCGACTTGCATTGATGGTCATGAGGGCCTGAAAGTCTTCAGGCAATTTTTACTATGTCCCAATTATTACTTGTAAGCAAATAAATTCTGGAGAGCCTGCCAGTGGCCACAAACTTTCGAAAGGTGCTAAACTTCGGTCCGCAATTGAGATCAAGGGCCAAAAATATATTTGCCTAATGCCTCTATGGGCAAGATATATTAATTATTATTAACCGTTCTTTAAGATTTTGCTCATTCGGCTGTGCTCTATCCCCAAGTACCATTTCTCCTTTTGTTTCTCCTCTGCTCTTGCTCTTCAATTAACCCCTTCCATCAATGACACTCTCCGCTGTTCAACACTGCCTTTTCATTTGCCATCAAACAGCTGATCCATGCGCAGCTTTTTCTTGACGGATCGCAGTCGCTGTTGCCCACGGCGCAGCATGATTCTAATCATGCGGCCGAGAGGCCACGTACCCAGTTTCTTCACATATAAAAACGGAGTAAATGGTGAACCGCCGCCCACTCGCCTCGCCTTTGAATTATTCAACTTTTGGTCTGATTTCTGGACCCTTTCTGCTGGGATACACCGCTACTTGGGTTCAAGTCGAAACTGTTACATCAATGCTGGTTGTCAACATACTGGGTCGCAAGTAACCGTCGTCAAACTAGGGGATTCTTCCATGTTTTGTTTCTCCAGCCCCGCACAAAATCTTTCATTGGGCTTATCACGAGCAACAATTTTCAAGTTTCCTCAAGCCGTTGACCACAAGATTTTACCCTTCCGCCCTTCTGGATTCTTCATCCACTGTGCTCGCTCATGTTTTCTGTTTCCCGCCCCAGCACCTCGTTTCTCATCTTGCTTGCAGTCCTGGTAGGCCAATCCTGGCCCACATTCTCTCGAATCAATCCCCCAAACACTCGATACCTGTATTTATCCATTCCAATTGAATAAAGGTTCCGCTTCCTATTTCTTAAAATCTATGGCTACAGGAACTCGAATTAGTACTATTGTAATATACGGTAAGAGAAATTGTGACTTTGTCCCTCCCACGCTTTCGAATACTGGAGCGAAGCGGAGGTTCGTCTTGTCTCAATTCACGTAACCGGGATACATATACACTTGTGATTGATCTTCTAATGTATTTCAACCTTCCCAGAAAAGCCATTTCTCGCTGAAAAACTCCACATTTTCAATTCCGGCCACTTTTGGTGACCCCGAGTAAATACGACAGCCACCACCTGTACTTGCATCAGTAGCAGCACATAGTTCACTCAATACTTTTTCGTTACATCAATGTTTTCACCGAAACAATATTGATAGCACTTGCTTCTTCAGTAGTCTCTGGTAGACAGACCCTACAACAGGAAGCTCGTGCCTCGCATACTTTTCCAGGTAGTTCTCAATCGTTGGTTCAGACTGATGTAATGTTACCGGAGTTTGGTTAGGTTCGGTTCTTTCACAAAAAATCCGAACCTCGGACCTGGTCTATGGAGATGGCCGAAGTCTACAGAGCTCTACGTGGGAACTTCGGCTCTCCCGGCTTCTACCAAGACATCGTAGCTCTATCATATGGCGGTCTAAATGTACATTTATTCGGCCACAAGATATGTCGGCTATTTCGGACTTTCCCCACTAAAGATGCGTGATTTGATGCCTTGTCCGCAAAACAGATAACGATAATCAGGATGCTTAAAGGGCCTGATCGGTGTCACTGCCTTTCGAGGCATACCCCGCCAAATCACAAGCATATGCTTGGCGCCGTAAGGCATATGCCTTGTGATTTGGCGGGGTCTGCCTTAGAAAGCAGTGACACCGATCGGGGCCTAACTTGCGGGGAAATCAACGCGTTCCGCAAGATATATATAGACGTCGCCCGCAAGATACAGACGCGTCGCCCGCAAGATAAAGTCGTCCGCAAAAGTTTTGTTGCAAAATTTCCGCAATAAACTGGGTAAGTTCATAGTGCCCATTAACCATTAAATTGACTGAAAGTAGTCGGAGAAAGGCGCATCGGCGTGAGGCTGAGGCCAGCGTATCAATCAGAAATTACGGAGACCTTTATAATTGAGTGTCAGTGAGCATATGTGATGTAGGTACCGCTTTGCTCGGGGGCTAGCTTGTTCTGAATGAAATCACTTTATTTGAGGAAACTGTAGGTGTGATGATCCCACTGATTGCAGATATACTACTAGTACATACATATATGGTAAAGTGGTGACTTTATGCCGTTAAATTTGATACTCTCCTCATTAGGCTCTGGAGCTTGGACACTCTGAATAGACCACTAGTTCAAGAATGAATCTTGAGCAAAAAAAACCCTGGCAGGCACTCCGAGTTATATTACCATTTTATTTCTCCAGTACGACTCAAGCACCGTTGATTTGAATAATGGTGGGAACCCCGTGCTGAGTGTGTTCCCGCCGAATGATATGTGCCTCGGAGGCACTATGTAATTCTGTCTGTGGCCAGGGGTCAACATTCCCGAGATGGCCGATGGGGACTGAATGTCAGGAAATAATAGTTCACGCCTCAGACCCAATCTCTCGTGGGAACGGGGTAGTTTTGCCTTCTAGCATCGGATATAGCCTTTCAATATAAGATATTTTGTTCGAAGAATTGGCCCAGGAGCCTGATCGTGGCAATTGAACATCTCCGACACGGCCGACCATTTCTGGTGGAGGCTCGAGAGTAGATCAAGGACTGATTTTGGCTCATTCCTATTTTCAATTCTGTGGTAGCCCTCGAGCTAAGCAGTACCTATATCATATACACTTACCAACATTCATTGTCACAATCTCCATACTTTCTTATTGATACACTCCTCTCAACCTTACGCCGTTGCGGCTTTCTCTGCTTACTTCCAGTCAATTTAATAATGGTTAATGGGCACTTTCATTCAGAACAAGCTAGCCCCCCGAGCAAAGCGGTACCTACATCACACATGCTCACTGACACTCAATTATCAAGGTCTCCGTAATTTCTGATTGATACTCTGGCCTCAGCCTCACGCCGATGCGCCTTTCTCCGACTACTTTCAGTCAATTTAATGGTTAATGGGCACTATGAACTTACCCAGTTTATTGCGGAAATTTTGCAACAAAACTTTTGCGGATGACTTTATCTTGCGGGCGACGCGTCGGTATCTTGCGGGTGACGTCTATATATATCTTGCAGAACGCGTTGATTTCCCCGCAAGTTAAAGCATCCTGATTATCGTTATCTGTTTTGCGGACAAGGCATCAAATCACGCATCTTTAGCGGGGAAAGTCCGAAATAGCCGACATATCTTGCGGCCGAATAAATGTACACTTAGACCGCCATACTATCAAGCTGATGGCATATCTATCATACAAAAACGCGTTTCCAGATGTATGATACATGATGAAACGAAGTATGGAATGGCTTGTTCTTGGAATATTAATACAGAAATGTTACCGCCGTAGTAAAGCAGGTTCATGGCTTTCGCTGCCGAGACCGCAGAGAGGTTGCGCATGTGCATGTCTCTGTCTTCTATCTCTGGACTCGGATGGTGGTTCACTCGTGATGGATCGACCAAAAGAAACGTCGGCGCCGATCGTTCATGGTGCGTCTTCTAGCTCTGGACGGTGATTCACTAGTTCAAAACTGGTGGTTCAAATTGTGGGACCGTGCCACTATAATTTATCCTCCTCCTCCTCGTGATGGATCGACCAAAGAAACGTCGGCACCGATCGTTCACGGCGCTTTTCTCGAGATATTGTCGAGCTTAGCCATCAAGATGACAGCCGATCAGTACTGATAGAACCAAGCTAGGCTTGGACTTACGAGTACAGCTTAGTACGAAGTGCCTCGGAGTTTGAAATATTTGATGGCATGTCCCCTGGGCCTCTCAGGGCATCTATTCTCGCTGCTTTTGTTGAAGGCGCATATTTGGATTAATGAGAGACCCCCTAATTTTTTCGGTAGAATCTACCCTAAGAAATGTACGGCCTTTGAGCATTTATTTTCTGAGACTTTCAGGCAATGTTTGATGGAGCTGATGGCTCGGCGTTTCCATGGCGTTTCAATTTCAAACTCCAAGGCACTTCGTACTCGGCTGTACTCGTAAGTTCCAGCCTCTTTTGTGTCCGTGATCTGAACTACTGTCTTCAGATTTCACGTCCAGTACACAAGAGAGGCTGAAACGAGCCTAGAACCAAGCATGGAATCGCTTGTTCTTGGAAGATCATAAAAATCTTTAGTCTCTCTAGACAGTTAAGTACTGTGATATCACCAGCTCGTTCCTCGCTCATCACAAAAAATCTTACCGGCATGGCAAAGTTGAGCTATGGGTCAGGGCTTGTCGCTGACGAGACTGCAGAAAGGTTGTGCATGTGCGTGCTCCTCATCTCTGAATGGTTGTTTACTCATGATGCATTCACCAAAAGAAACTTCGGCGCCCATCGTTCATGGTGCTTTTTTCTCGAGATAGCTAACAGCCACGATTAGGTGCGAATGCTTCGGCTATTATTATCCTGTCTAACCTTCCATTCACCCCATCTTTTTGGGGCCTTTTTTCTTTCTTTTTATTTTTGCTATGCAATGGAGGTCAAGTCTGATACATACTCACAAGAAAATGGACCAGGTTCGGAGTCAGTGACTCCCTCCGGCCGCCGAACTAGGTGTGGCTGCCTCGCAGTTCGCTGTCTCGTTATGCTTATGTTTGGTGCAGCCGGATTGTGTGGCCAGTGTACATCATCGCTGGGTAACTCGTATTGCTCTCACTGGCATTGGGATTTCTTGCGGCGGTTCGAGGTCGAGGCCAGACTCCACTGGGGCTAGGACTTGCAGAGTTCTTCCAGGAAAACCCGCAGTCAAAGACCTACTTCGCCACATTCCTGGCTACTGCGCTCTCTACTTTCTCATCCTTGTACTGACGTTCATTTGCCCGTTTCCCCCTTATTTAACTGGATCATCCTTCATCTAGTCTTTTCTCGCAAGCAGTGCGGCATGCCATCGTCATATCTCTGACTCGTCCCGTGCCGATATCCGCACTCGGATTCGGTATCCTTATATCGAGAAGATCCCTCGTTATTGTCAATCGAGAATATAAATGGGGCTTTATCAGTGCTGTTCTCTTCTTCGCTACTCTCGCGCGAACCGCTGGGTAAGTACAGTTTTCTGGGCCGGTAAGCTCGCGTTGATTTGAATACGGAAGCTAGACGTCACTTTTAACGCCGATAAATATTAGCGTCTTGGTTCCTTTGAAGGGAACCGAGATTGATGCCTCAAGCCCTTCCTTTCAAGCGCAATTCCCTCAGTTGTGGAGCAATACTATAGAAAACACTAGTATGTCTGACCGCTCTTTTTCTAAATGGTTTACTCCAACTTCCTTCGCAGTCGACTCGGGACTACAGTCCACCATAACTGCAAGCGGTGCGGCCAGCGCCACCAACCAACCCTGTTATCCTGTCATCCTCGATTTTGGGGATGGGACCACATATTTCTACCCGTACGCAGCTTTCAACTCACGACGCGACGAAAGCTGATAGTATACTGACCGAAGGTGGAATATTCCCTGTCCAGCTTCAGAACGTCACCGATGCTTCCAACGTTAATTACACGACGCAACTCATCACGTCCAATACCGCGCCACTTTCGTCGATCCCGCCGCCAACTACGCGATGAACGAGGAGGGACTGACTGCGCGAGTTTCCTGCCAATCCGCAGTCCTCAGTGAGACTTCGAAGTCGCCGCTGTAACGGAATGCGAGGCCTGCGCTGGGGGACTCAGGCTTCCTCGTTTGGAACTTGGTAATGCATTGTCCTGGAAACTATTCTTCCGGCGGTAAGCGTTATAGGACATCTTCTTTGCATGCCAACTCAACATGCTATTCAGCTACAATAACGATTCCTGGTTTTAACAACACGTTATTCCTTTTGGGTTGTGCAAGTGACAACGATTTTGGTCAAACAACTTATAGTGAGGTCTTCCTATCGCAAATTCGTCGTTTGCTTACCTTATCCCACCGTCGTAGCTGCGATCATCGATGGGCAAGGGCTTCACTGCGTTCAAGCCGGTCCTAGAATGGCTGAATTCTAGGCACGCTGAGGCGATGGCTAGCCGCGCCTATCTCCGTGGAGGCGTCTAGACTTGCCTAGACTCGGCTAATCCTGGTTGCCTAGACACACCGGAGTTGAGGCCCGCTTAGGTCCGCGACGGCCACCTAGAATCCCCAAGTCTAGGAGGATCGGCACGCCTCGACACATCTTTTGCTAGGTGGCTTCTGTGCTGGTGATTAACTCACCAGAGGTTTTGTGAACCTCTGCTGGGTGCATTTCACTCCCAAATGGCCCTGGAGCCTGATTCTTTTATGCTTTTCCATTACTGTAGCGTTTCGACCAAAGGTTCACTATTTTTAGGATTTTCACTCACCGAGATGACCGAAAATTTTACTTTTGAATTATAGCGATTTTTAAACACATCAAAAAAATCTGGGTGTCACCGTCACCTGAACCTTTGGTCGAAACGCTACAGTACGTGTTGAATTTGAGTGCCGTGGAAATCGATGGCCGCCTAGCACCGCCTCGCCACACCATGGCTAGCCGCCTAGCAACCGCTCGCCAGGCTTGTCGGCTACGCCCTGCCGAGGCGTTTCGGCATATGGGCTGTCTAGACAGCCCTTGAACGCAGTGCTTTACGAGGGCACATACATATGCACGATAACTCCTCAAATTCAGAATATGATTGCCAACTACATTGACCCGTTTATCTCCACGAAGTTTGACGACTCTTCGCCCGCGATGGCTGCTGGATCAATCGGATTCGTGGGGTTCTACGCGGTGTACACGGCATTCCTCTACGGGAAAAGCACCGGCCACAACAGTATCGGAGATTCTCTACTGACGATTTTCAAGGATCAGGAGAACGCAACCTTTCTAGAAATTCTGGTAGGTCATTTGCTTTCGTTGCTGAAGTGAATATTCAGGCTGGGATTGTTGAATTTTCTGGAACGGTGCGAACACCTGGCTGGCTGTGATATTTTCTTACCTCAAATTACATTAACTTAGGCAATTAAAACGAGACTCTCCGTAGCCAACAGTCCCTTCCGTGGGACTCCTCCACAGGCTATGACGAGAGTCATCACCGGGACCGCAACGCTGAACACTTTAGGGTAGCAACATAAAGGCGTGACCAGCGGCCTGGTCCTTATCCCGGCCATTTTCGTCGCGCTAGTGGCCATCGGCATCGCGCTCGTGTCGCAGTACTACAACCGTGGGATTCCAATAAACCATGCAGATTTCGACCCGAACAACCCTTGGCGATTGATGGCAGCGACCTCTGCGGGGGGATGACTCGGGTATTCAGTGGTCTGGATGAGAAGCATGTCGAGGAGAGGCTGGAGAAGAAGGTCATATTTAGTCAGGTGGGCGGGCGAGACGGCTTCGTGTATGTATAAGTTCAAAGAGGAGTTGTCTGCCGGAACAAGCCTTGTTTCACGTACAAAGTGTTCGACGTTTGGTCCCGTTCGACTATTTTGGTTCTCAACATAACCCCACGTGCGGGAATCGCGTGAGCCCGAAGCCGACTCAGCGAAAGTTGCCAGCTTTGTGGGAATACAGGTCGAACAATTGCACCAAGAACTCGACATCGGCGGGCATACTGAGGGAATCTATGGAGTGGATGTCACCCATCGCCACAGGGGTAGCGAATGGGCCAGTGACTCTGGCATCGACAAGGAGAATGAGCTTCCACGAGCTCGAGCAATTTTGCAGCAGCCCCCAGAACGTGTAGATGACCATCCGCGGAGTGAACGTCGCAGACTCGCAGTCGTGCTGTGCTGTTGACGATGTCAATTTCCAAGGTCTGTAGCTTTGGCCAGGCGGCTGCCATCCGCGCCAAATCGAACTCGCACCAGCTGGTCAGATCGCGTACTGCATGCAAAAAGCAATCTCAATGGAAAAAAATACAGTCAGGGTCGGCAGGCATCCAACAAAGTCAAGTGGGATAGGAGACACGAAGGAGCGGACCGCAAGCTTTTGAAGAACAGTAGGGGTCGACATACAAGAAAGAGGCTCGGCTTGTCCTTCCGCTGAGCATGATGAATTCCGAGTACCCTTTATAAACAGTATAGAATTCCGCGCTAGAGATCGGCCCTACTTCTGCAAAAGGGACGGGCGTGAGGTGGCACAAAGATTCGGCTTGCTTGCTGATTGAATTTCAAGCCTCGGCGCGTCAGCACAGGTAACAGTGCATATACACGAAGCACCCAGTCTAATGTGAGCTCTGCAGCTTAGACGGCCGGAGGACAGGAAGGATGAAAAAGCAAAATGCATTGAAGGCGAAATCTAAATGACGGATACTCAACGCGCTACACGTACCAAACTAGTAAATTGGCGGATCTGGCGTAAATTTGGCGGGTGCAGCCGAGCAGACGCAGCACGGGGAGGAAAATTAGCCAAGAAATCGTTATGGGCAACGGGCAAGAAAGTGAGGTCATGGAAGAAAGAGGGAAACGCACCTGGAATCTCCCATTTTCTCCGCTATGCGTATAGAGCATCTGTGTCCAATCCTAGACCAGACCGGCCGAAGCGCTATCATTAAGGGGATGATACAGTAGTTGAAAGAGATAGAGAGCATACTAGAAGGTTTCGCTCGCGCCTCAATTTTGATCTTGTTCCTTCTTCCTCTCGCAGGCTCCATGGCCACTCAACTGATCGTGCCGGCCTTCAGTACATCGAAGAGTAAATCGAAGAAATCAATTGAAGTTTCCTTCAAATGGACAACGTACGCGCGCTAGGTCAGGTACGGTAGACGTCCTCCCGAGTCGCAAGTCCTGGCCGCCCAGAATCCGCCGATTTCGACGGGAGCCGTGTTCCATGCTGAAGTAAGGGAGTGACTAGTACCCAGCGCGGGATGCGTGCAAGTGCCCTCGCACCCCCCGCCAGGCAGCCCAAGCCCGGCCTAACATCCATCAGGTCTGCAGCGCGCGGCTTGCCTTCATCCTGTACGTCGCAGGCCGGGCCGACTTACGATGGACGCAAGGTTCGGTGGAACAGGAGGAGAGGAGCGGGGAAGCTGGATGGAATGTAATTCGAACAGAGTAGATTGGATCAGTATCGACAATGGTTAAGAAAGCAGAAACTCAAAAGCGCAAAGCGTAGGGGTGCGTACCGATCACCCACGCACAGTGCTGAACAGGCGTTAGTGTGTAACCTCTGTCCCGCACACGATTGCACTTCACAGGCGCGGGGTCTTGACGCTGCGAGCGATGGGGCCGTACAAGTGCACGTCGTTCGCATCCTGCACGCGGTCCTGCTGCCGATGCCGCACGTCCAGTCGAACATCAGGTGCGCAGCGCAGGTCCCACCTTGAATCGGGCAGGGACGTGGCAGGCCAGGACGACTTGTGCGTATACCGCGGTAGGCAGAGGCGGGGCTCTGAGAAACTCGGAGGACGCGGGGGCTGAATGAGATGGAGTGAAAAGAGGTAAAAGAGGGTTAAGAATGCGGAAAGCGCAGAGGTGGGCACCTCGGTTGGGAGCGAAATCCCAACACGCCCTGCGGGGAGCGCAATGCAACTCCGATTGATGAGGACGTATCTGAGTGTCTGTCGACCAGTCCTCCTCCATATTCGTCAATCCACCATCACCGCTGCGTTCCGTACGTATAACGCCTGCTCAGCGAGCTGGGAGTGGAATAGATGCGCATGTCAGTGAGCGCATGAAAACGATGAAGGCTGTACACACCTGCGAGGGAGGAAGATGGTGCAAGCACGGGGTTGTCAGCGGCCGGTGAGAGCTTTGCGATGGCTGCTGCGCGCCCTCAAGAGGAGTTGAGTATTGGGTCGATAAGTGCGGCGTAAGGCTAGCGGTTACACCGGGTGGACGGCGCGCTGAAAGAAAGGATTAGTGGGCAGTGCCAGCCGGAAAAGATAGCGTACGCACCTTGTTGTTCGATAGCATTTGCGGCGTGTGTGCTGCGAAAAGGGGCCGGTAGAGTATAAGGAAGAGTTGGAGATGCGCGTATGAGACAACCGGGAATCGCCGGTGATGTGACACAGGTTGTGACTTCGTGACATGCTTCTCTCACTCTGATCCTCTCTGATCACATCGTTGCGGGCGTCCATTCAACTGTAACCGTTCTTTAATGTGGTCATTCTTGGCTCTTGGTACTCCACGCTCATCCGAACTCATCCAAGGTATCATTGCCGTGGATCTGACGAATTTTTCAACAAATATTTTGGGCAGTTCTGTTTGCCGCCGCGTCCAGCATTTTTTCTCGGCCGCATCCCCAAGTTCACTGGTTAAAAGCTCTTGGAAAGTATGCCCGGATTTTGAAAAACTATGGCTGCGTTCTTGATTCTCGGCTTTTTCCCCCTGCAATAATAATTGATTGAACCATTTTGACGACATTTTCCATCTCCCTGACTTCCGGACTTTTTCTGTCCACGTATCGTATCTTGCCCGCACGTGGGAACCAAGGTCTTCTGATGGCCGTCAGTGGCCGCCGCACCACATCGACGGCCAGCAGCGAACGCGGGCATATTGCACGGTTGGTAGAGATTGATCGGTGCAGAGATCGGTGCAAGCTGTTGAAACTGAAAGGCGTACGCGGATCGATGGGTGGGTACTCAATGACGCAGGCGACAACTAGTTGACAGTTTGGTCCTCCCCTCAATGTCTCTCGCTGTACTTGGTACACACTGCGTTCAGCAGCCCGTGTGTGGACATGTACCGATCTGTGCAGATCCGCTGCAGATCTCGGCAGACACCGACGACCCACCTCCACACCGGATCGACACCGATCGACATGTCTAACACACACTACCTACACAGTCACTGAACGCAGTGAGAATTAGCAGGTAAATCTTGCCTCCCTAGTTAATTTTGGCCCGCAGGTGCCTTCTCATTGGCACCTGGGCCAGCTCTGTAAGCCCCGAATTTTTCTGTGCCGGGGAAATATCCATCGGATTGAGATACGCGACTCGCGAGGAGCCGAGGCGGGGATCTCGCGTTTCGTGGGCGAGCAGCATCATTCGTGTGAGTCGTTTTGGAATTGCAGATGGTTGAAACTTACAGAATGGAGGAAGCTTAGTTATTGACCACATCCAAATCAGGGGTGAAACTATTATCGCGAAGTGAGGCGGAGGGAGGACATCGCCTCGAGACAAGCAAGGAGCTCAAAATAACGTTCTATTCTTGGGGGCGGACTATTTTTGACAACGGAGCGGGTTGCCAGGAACCGGCGACAGTTTATTGAACGACTGCTTGTCCCGCGAGACAACGGAACAGCGCCGTGTCACCATCTCGGGAGCAAGGAGCCCAAACTAATGTTCTATTCTTGGGGGCGGACTATTTTTGACAACGGAATGGGTTGCGAGGAATCGGTGAAAGTGTACTGTATGGTGCCTGTCGGGCCTGTCCCGTCACTATGAATACTGGTAGGCATCCAGAAATAATCCGCAGTGCCACAATATATTCCAATAATGTCTACGCGGTTAGAGTTGGACATGGTCGGTGTGGAGCCGGGTACAGAATGTTTTGGACCCGCGCCGATTCTGTGGACATGAGGTTTTGACTCGATTACTTGTGCGGCTACGGATACCGGTCACCCTGTGGGTAAGCAAATGTTTCCAATCATACGGTCAAACGGATGAACACTGTCGGCCCCAATCGTTGCACAAAACTCAAGGATTACACAGCATCTATTAGATTAAGACGAAGATTATTAATTCAGTCAGAATTTGTCTAGCTACTGCAATCTAGGAACGAAATAAAGAGTGTGTATATGATAAATAAGCAGAAAACACCACGGCAAGGAGGAGGGGTACAGTGATCTTTCATACGCCAGTTGGACCGGAGGGAGGGGCGAATTGAGTACACCCAGGATTCGCAGATGCACCGCCAAATAGGATGCCCGTCATCAAGTCCACGTTCTGCTTGAATATCCCTGTTGTGTTCTGGAGGACACTAGGAGTGTTTGCCGCTTGATCGAAGTAACCAGCACACGGCTACAACAGTATTCATCAATAATTATTAACTTGCGGTTTCAAAATGTGCGCACCAAGCTACTGTTGAATGGGGCAGGCGGAGCGGGGTCAGCTATATAGACGCCCTTCGCATTGTTTCTCCCTGGGAGGGTCGGAATTGCAGCCGCTATTTGAGACGAAATCTTTGCATTGGTAGCGCCTGTGATAGGGCTGGCTGCGCGGAACCAGTTCGGCGGGAAGGTTTCATTGCGGAAAAACGAGTTAAGGATCGGCAAGGTTGTCTGGTTTGTGGTGCCTAGAAAGTATTACGGTCATGCTCTCCAGTTAAGAAGGAATATTGTCTACCGTTGGCAAACACACTGATGAAGATTCATGGTCAGTTTAACCCAAGTACGGAAGCAGATGTTGAGACGACGAACGTCATTAAAAAGGCTGCTTGACCGTATGCAGCAAACATCCGTCTGGCAGGGAATGAAAACTGGATTTAAAATTAGCTTTAGCCGTGATCAAAGTGGCCAGACGAGCTAACCTGACGGTCCGCCGTTTGATCCGCGTTGAAGAGTGCCTTTTCCATTTCAACAAGCGTTTTAACATTGAGTACAGTATTATTCCCGTCCGGACCGTTGTCACCAAACTTTGAAAGCTGTACTAAATCCTGAATGGGAAAGGGATGAGAACAGCGGAATGTCGAGTAGGAAAAAAAATTGTACCAAATCATACACTTTCTCTTGGAAATTGCGGTTATCGCCAATAGCTGCATCGGCCCGGGAGATGGAGGCATCCCCTGTGGAAAAACAGTTAGATCAGCCGAAAATGCAGCATTGATATCGATTTTACCCTCAAATCGACCATGCTTGGCTATGCCCCCGGTAACTGGACCATCTATGTTTCCTGGGAGCGGTGGCACAAGTGGAGACACTCCACCGATGGAAATTTTGTTGACAAATGTATTGCCTCTGGTAACCTGGTGTTTTGTGAGTCCACTTTTCCTACAGATATTTAACACGACGGGAGCGCACGAAATTGAGGGCAGCTAAACCGGCAGCAAAGTGTAATTCCATATTAAAAGCCTGCGAGATCATGTCATCGATAGTTCGAGGAAATACGGCAAGTTCAAACCTCCATCATCCCGTTCGTCACTTCTTCGAAAGTTGTAATGCCGCTTTCAGAATTTTGGTCAGCCTCATCAAAGAAAGCAACGCCGATTGACCCTACTTTCTCGAAATATAGCCGTGGTTCGCAAGCGTATTCATAGCAGCTGTTAATCGTGAGATTCAAGGTTCTTGAATGATCAACAAGTCACGAACGACAAGCTAGTGAAGTCGAGTAATCAGCGTAGATCACTGAGTACTGTGTTCAAGGACTTACGTCCACGTTGGTCGCCCGGACGAGGCGCAATGAACGGATGAGCAGGATCTGGTGCGTCATTGAGCGCAAGTGGTATAACATGGGCGACGAACTTGCCAGGGATCTGCTTCAGACCAGCGGCCGCAAGCTGAGTTGGCAGGACCATCAGGGTGCCCGTTTGACCACGTTGGACCTCTGTAGTCGCGCTGGGACCGGTCGGGCTGGAAGTAGTCGTCGGGCTGGAACTAGTCGGGATTGAACTAGTCGGGATGGGGCGCCCCGGAACGTTCGTCGGGAAGGGACGACCGGGAACATTCACAGGGGGATTTCTCCTGGGAGCATGAAGAACAGCTGGCCTTGCAGCTGGCAGAAGAAGAAGAAGGACAGTAAAGATCTTGGCGCTGCCAAAGAATTTCATTTTTTGAGTTGTGAAGAACATGGACAAGTTCATCGCGCTTTTTGTAGCACACCCTGACCAGTCTGACGTGACAGAAAGAGATTATTTCTGTCGGCCGACTCCTGGATACCAGGTGCATACCAATCGCTTTATCCGAGTCATCATAGCGTGCAAAACGTGTGACTACGTCCCCTTGATTGACCACTATCAGTTTATCCTGAGTCGTATCGGCCAAACGTCAATTTAACCAAGAGGAATTGACACTTGTCCCCGAATTGCCGATCGCTGACCTTGGCTGTTCGTGTTGGGCCCGATAGCTGCCCCAAGGACAGGAAAAGGAATCTTTGGGAAATGCTATGCCGTCGAGGTGTTCACAGTCGAGCGCCTCGAGATGTCCGGGACTGCTCGCGGGCTATCCAGTCCTTCGGACTCTGTAGTGGATGAGTGGAACTGCCATCATTCAACAAGCCTGATCGACAGGTGGCGTTGTTATCTTCGGAGACAGCAAGCTGAACAAGGTCGGGCACAAACTGGAATACAAACAAGCCCAAGTCATAGTTCTGGATCTGAAATGTTCTATAACACTAGATATTTTTTCCCGCCCTTCGTCTTCTGTGTTGAACTCCAAGTGTAGCCAAGTCAGAGTACCTTGCACCTATTTTCTCTGCTTCTATAGATAAACTAATATCTACACCCTTTCCCCGGTTTCCGAAGTGTTTGCATATTCCGGAGAGTTTCTGAAGGTGGGTTGTGGGTTCTGAACCTCTGCCTTTTCGTATTCTGCAGTTTTACCTCCAGATACTTGGGCGTTTTTTCCGACAAACGGAACCCCTTTCAATTTGAGCCATATCTGATGCTTCCTGTTACCTCCCAGGTCTGCGAATGGCCATGGCGGATGATATGTTTCACATGAAAAACGTGTTTCCTTTTTCTAATGCTTTGTAGCTTTTTATTGTGAAATCCCACCCACGCAACTTCTGGGTTGCGATATTTCTGGGTTTGGTGGCCCTGAACCTGACCCTGCCATTGAAAGTGGGCGGGAACAGACGGGAACGGAACTGCGGAGATGATTCGAGATGGAGAAAGACTTGATCCGAGTTCTACTCATCCGCTCAACACTGACCACCCCGACACAGCTCCTATTTAATGGTTTGGAACCGTCGAACTCGACACTTCGGCAGCTCAGCGTCATGAGCTGTCTAGTCAATCCTGCTATTTTAAACACTCGGAGCATTTTGGTTGTGCGGCTGCGTTACAACCTATCAATTCCGAAGTCGCCGCGGACTCGCGGAGGCAATGCGCGACAATGGTAGCCATCTGGGCATACATCTGGGGGAACGATATTGCATCCCCTTTCGCGAGAGCAGTGGCTTTGATGCCATATCAGATGAGAAGCCACGCGGTCCCATCTTTGTCGCCGCCAGATGTGAGCTCGTCGTTGTCAGCGGCGTCCAGCTGTCTTCCGTTGTTTGCCAAACTCCTTGGTGGCGCACTGACCTAACATCTCAATTAGGCATTTTCAACACGTGCGACGGGAATTGCGCGGCGCGACGCTGCCACGCTGGATGCCTTTCTGCACCGACTTGGCCGAGATTTTGGGAAGCAATGTTTGTAATACGTATCTAAAATATAGCCAAATGTAGCGCAATAGGGCCTGGCACCTTAATATAGAATATCGAATTTAGTGATGCTCCTGGCTTGGCTTGAAGCCGTCAAGCCGTGAAGCCAAGCCAAGCCAAATGGCTGGCCTGAGGGGGGCTTGGGCTTTGGCTTCAGGACTGTCAAGCCAAAGCCCTGGGCTTAAACAGTGGCTTGAAAGTACAACGCAAAATTCGAGTTAAGCTAAGCCAGTGTTACCGCCATATATCCTGGTTTCTTCAACCACCACTGGAAGCCGGAGGTCCGGGATCACCGATTATAGAGAGCCTGTGGGTGCCGGCATCTCGGCTTCGGGGATCTCCATGACGCCATATTCGACAAACACCTGAAGCAAGGAGGTGCCAACTTTAAATTTTTGGAACCAGGTCGAATTTGGGGGTAAATGAGGGTGGGGAATCGATATTTGAAGGTTTCAGGTTGATACGAACTGAGGTTCCGGAGATATAGCAAATCTGATGGTGAAGTTGAATATTTTTGCGGATTTTTTTGACATTTTTTCTGAAATAAACGCATCCATTAGAGCACTTCTTGAAAAAATTTGGCCAGACCCCCCCCACCATGGGAAACTTGTCAAGAAAAAATCGGAAAAACCGGAAAAAATCCAAAATCGATTGCCAGCTCCCCATAACCAACCCGGTGTACATTTTTTGAAAGTTGACACCCCCTTGAACTGAAGTTGAACTTGCGTTCTGCAGGTTCTACTAACCACATTTTAATTCTCCGAGATATCACACACTCAGAAACGTAACAGAAGCCCCAGAATCATACACTTGTATAGTTAAAATGGAGTAATGAAAATCTCATTTAAGCCGGGACTCAAGCCTTCGCTCAAGCCAAAGCCAGGCCCTTCCTGACGGCTTGGACTTTGGCTTGAGCAAGGTGAAGCTAAAGCCGACCTAAGTCAAGCCAAACCAGAGCATCACTAATTGAATTAGTTCCGAAGTACGATAGTGGGAAGACATATAATAATTGTGCTTGCACGTACAGTCGGTCCCATCATATACTCGAAATGCTCAAAGCCGCCTTCAACAGTTCGGTTGAACTTGGAAATTGCCCACCTGGCGGAGAGGCATATACGAAGTTCTTGGAGTTTCTGGATGCCAAAGGGGTGCGTTGACACCCTGCAGGCTACCGACATGAGCCAAGGCAGCACTGCCCCCAGGGTCCTGCGCACAGCGCAATTGCGATAAAGCAGATAATCCATCACGACATGTCATGCTCACCGTAATCCAACAGACTACGAGGAGTGGTCATGTCTCCGGTATTAGTCACGCTTATCGGTGAAGAACCAGTCATTGTAACCTGCGCCGAATTTGTTAAATGCCATGACCTTCGCCCCACTTCCCCTCAAAAATGAATCGCCATCTTCCTATGAATTCTAAAATACAATGCACGATTGGTAAATAAGAACGAGACCAAATTCAATCAATGTGCGTTTCGATTGTCTTAGAAATCTCGATCTGCTAGAAGTTTCAATTAGCAGGGAGGCTTAACGATGAGTGACGGAAGAAACCTCGCTCTCGGTGTACTGTTTGAAAACAATCTGAGCGGCATCATGCGTCAAGTCCATGACATCGAAGATAATCAAACTATGCACCTGAGACTTTTCGGCTCTGGCAGGTCGAATACGGACTTCGCTGTTGTTCACGAATTGGATGTTGTCCATCGTAATGTCCGAGTGCTCGTCTCCGAAAGTTCCTTGAGATCTCAAGGACGACCTCGCATTCAACCTGAACAACATGTCGATTTGATTGG
This sequence comes from Mycena venus, assembly GCA_014462655.1. Lineage (NCBI taxonomy): Eukaryota > Fungi > Basidiomycota > Agaricomycetes > Agaricales > Mycenaceae > Glaucomycena > Glaucomycena venus. The sequence goes on from JACAZI010000020.1 coordinate 2,881,060, forward strand.
AAGTTTGGTGGAAGAAGCCACTCACAGAGCAAGCATTGAGTTGGCATAAACTGAAACAGTCGTTAGAGTGCGGATATAAACCCTTCTATAACAACTTACGCGTGTTGATAAAATTCAGGAAACAGAGATAGACAAGATTGTTGGGCATTCCGAGAAACTGAAAAGTGTGTCAGTAGAGAGTGGGCAAATTGCATAATGTGTACCGTTCCGAGGATGATGATGTCAACCACACTTTCGGGACAATATCAGTGGTCACAGTCACCCACGCGACGGACCGACCTCGTGAGCACTCCGGTACTTATAATGTAGGCAATCAACCGGTTGAGTAGTGAATTGGTTCTGTAAAAGTCAATTCCTTCCGCAACGACTAGACAAAGACACTCACTTCTTTATGCTGTTTTGCTTTTCCCTGAGGTTCATCGCCATCGACACTGCTATAATCACGTCCGCACAGATCGCCGTGACCACAGCAGTGGTGAAGTAGGGCTGCCATTGTTAATCCTTGCATAGTGCTGCAAAAATCAACTCACTGTCGCACGATGGAATTCCCTGAAGTCGCGCCAGATGATTCTGCTGCCCGTCAATATTGAAATGGGGAGAGACGCGAAATCTCGTACAGCATGGCCATTGTCACTATGGGCCATTGAGCGAGAGGCTTCTACATCAGAAAGAGGCTTTACCCATTTCAAACCCTTATGTGAGAGCCTAAGTGAGGAGTATGCGAGATATAAAGCCCGACATACCGAAATGGCAAACAGCCAAAACAAGCTTTGGGATAGGCTGGTGAGATTTATGTCCCCTATTGAACAACAAAGCCACCAACCACCAGTCCTGTAAGGAAGATATTTCGGGTGACTGTATTTGAAGGGAGGAAATGAGAACTAGGCAGTTCGGCATGAAATGCGTACTCACAAGCCCAGAGACGATGAATGTAAAAGCTTCGGTGAACCGGCAATGGTCACGACAGATTGACTAATGGACCCAGGAATTTCACTCACCAGTGTACGAGAAAAATAGTTGCACCCTGGCGGCGTGAGTCATGGTATTTTGAATAACAACGAACGTACCAGGATTCCATGAGTGACCTGCATATATATCAGCGAGTGACTTCGAAATCGTGTGCAAGGAACGTACATCATCTGAGCTGCAAACGGAATCGGAATTAGCACTGTAATGCACGATACCGAGAAAAGAAATATTACAGCGATGTGATTTCCAGGGCAGGAAAGTCATCAAAATTGAGGACTAACAACCTGAAAATGAAAGTACAGGCCAGCGCGGCGTGTACCGTTTCAAGAAGCCTGAAACGGATCTCAGTGCAGAGTACAACTTCCGAGAAACATCACATACCACAAGAGAACAACCTTCTCGGCAATTTAAAGTCAACAGGTCCGGGATATACATTCAAGCAAGCATGATACGTACCATATACTTTACTCCGCGACGGTCTTTGTGCCAGAACCGTTCATAGTACAAGAAGGTCTGGAGCGTGGTGATTCCGTAGAGAAAGACAGAGGTGAAGACTCCGATGAGTGCAGCTCCCATGGTTGGGACGAGGACATTGGTCGGCATTGAAGAGGGTGCAGCGGCGGTACTCCGGAGGAAGGGTCCGGGCAGAGTACTGGAGCATTTAAATCCCTCGGTCAGGCGCGGCTTGCCGTTATGTTGAGCATTCGGACCTCGGTGGTTTACCGAGCTCTCAATTGCGGATCCATTTTTAGCTGGCAGCCTGAGAGCAGCGATCACAAACCAACACGAGCGACCACAGGTATGGATTGCATTGAAAAGATGCAATCATGCCGTTGTTGGGTTGAACCTCATGCTACGGAGTTTCAATAGTCTCGTTGTAACTCGTGGTACTCAGCATATTGACAGTTGAGGAAGGGTGCGAAGAGATGGTCCGACCCGTTTAAAAGCCATTAAAGACCTATTCTGCGAGAACCAGGTACGCCGTCTCTGCTGCAAATCATCAACCGGGGGGTTTCTACAGAAATGAGGGATGACAGAATTTACCAGATAGATCATTTTTTTTGCTCTGCTGCCGGACCTGATGTCCGCGGGTTTCAATTGCAACTGGCGTTGTGCACAAGGAAACCGGCCGAAGGCCATCATATAATCGTCGACTTTCTTGGCTTCAATCAGTCCACCGACAGTTCGTGGTTCGGGCTGAGCTACTCAAATGGGCGATGGAAAGGCGCATCTGGGCCCCAAAGGACATGCGATGAATAGTACGTATGAATAAAGACACGGTCGGTCCAAGTCTGCAGGGCCAGAATCAGATGCGATGTCGGTGGGGCTGCGCTAGCGTCAGGTCAGAGCATGAGTTTTGTGTCGGCAGAGGGAAGAAATGGTGGTCAAAACGAAATAATCGACTAGTCAAACACAAGAGACAGCTCGTCCTGGACAAAAAGCGCATTTTTTCTCCCGACAGATCGTATAACTGACATGGACTCGAGTTTAAATGCAAGACTCGCTGGGAGAGATGATGCCCGCGGCCGCCATGAAGTGAATATTCCAGAAGACGAAGCGAGGTCCCTTGTTAGAGAGCCGTGCATCCGTTCTATGTGCAACTGGAGAGCAACTTGGGTAAATTGAGGCTGCCAACACCACGCAAAAGAGAAGGCAAAAAATTTGTCTCAAGTGCTTGAGAGTCCCCAGATCATCCCACAAAGGAAAGCTCTTCTTCGGCAAAAGACGAGAAGAAATAATTTTCCTTCATCTCGTTTCTCGCTTCAGAGCACTTGAGCGAGTTGCAAATTCGCTATCCCCCCAAAAGGTGCCCCAGAGCTTGGTAGTGGAGCACATGATGAAAGCTTGTGCAGAGCTGCAGGTCTTCACCAGCTGCACATCTGGCCCAGGTGCAATTGTTTCAGCTGAGAAGAGCGGGACGTCATGTAATACAGGACGGGGCGGAGGTACCGACCTCGGTGACAAGGCTGATAATGCTGAGGAAGCGCTGGGCGAAAGAGTTATCTAGATGGTCAAAGATTGCGTGGGAGCAATATTCTTGAGGAGAAGATGGGCTGTAGCGGACGGAAAGATGCTGAAGACCGCGCAAATTGACATACTGTGCGTTGTATTTATCGGCCAGATGCAGAATATCAGGAGTAGTGGCGATCCAAACTGGTACAGGAGGCAGCACGAAGAAGTCTCGGTGGGTCTTTTTGTCAGTACCAGTGGAAACCGAGGGTGTAGATTGGCAACGCGCCTGGAGTGTCTGAAAGGTAAGATCTAAGCAGCGTCCGATATATCTACAACGGAAAATACATTGATTGTTTCAGCGTCATTATTGGGCTGTCAACAAGTCGGCGAAGACGGCGGCCCGAAGGGTCGGTAATCTGACTCAGTATTGTGCGCGACACGCAGAAGAGCTTGTTCCGCGCCTTGACCACGACACCACTGTCGTTGAACCACAAATTCTCCACGCGTTCTAGGCCGGCTGCGCCGCTGTTGACTTCCATACTGGCTGGTGTCGCGAAAGCAAGATCGAGGTTGAGGGGACACTTGTGAGTCAGTGACAAGCTCGTGTCCCGGATCAAGTCGGGAATGCGGGTCGGTCGACTAAGGGAAAAGGTCAAATTCCTAAACCTCTCCGAAGAATTCTCAAGATGTTTCAATGCATCAACTGGTCGTGGACCTTGGGCTTATCTTAACCAGCTGAGCTCTAATCATACGCACCCAAGAGCATTCAGTGAGTGACTCATAGTCCCTGCATTTTCGCAAATCAACATGAGATTCTCTCAATATATTCTCGCCGTCCAGTGTGGCGCTACCTTGCTCCCTATCCGTCGATTAACGCACTTGCAAGGTTTCTAGGCACTTCTACAGTGATCTATCATCTTGAATGAATCACGTCAAACATCGCGCGCGTATAAATTTGTCATTCATTGAGGCGGGGTGCGGGTAGTAGCCATCTTCATCACTTAGTTATTCACAAGGCCCTCCGGGCACCCCTGGTACCGATGACAATGAGCTGTGCCTGATATCTGCATCTCTGGAGCCTGCATCATGAAATGTTATCAAGTTGATCTAGACATCTTCAGGATTCCTAGCTTATTCGGTGCACCGCGGCCTCCAGCCACACTCATGGTTTTTAGGGCTTCATTTTTTTGTCAGGAAATCATTGCAAGGCCTCTGGTCAGTCAGTCTCTTTTGTTCACTCAAATTTGTTTTCCTTGAAGAGATGATCATTGCTTGTTCAGTTTTCCGCGGCAGCCCGTGGTTTAATTTATCCACTTTCATGAGGGAATGTCGAGCAGCTGTGATGCTGTTCCTTCAACTTTTGTCTACCTTAAAGAGAGGAAAATTCGCGGGTTTTTGGCATGCAACCACAATCCTTTTTTCATGTTTCAATCTTTTCCTCTTCTCTCTTGGAAGAGGCAGGATGGAGGCCCGGGGCCGGGTTCCCACTCGTGTATCTTCATTCTGTAAATGAGGTGCCATGAGTCATGATCGGGTAAGAGATCAAACCTGCTCTTTTACCAGGGGCGACTATTCGGACAATAGAGGACCAATAAATCCAAACAGCGTGGGACACACTTGGTTATCCATACTTTGTGGGGAAAAACTCTGCATTTTTGTAACATTTCTCCAGCCGCAGAGTCAGATGCCGGATTTGGGACAATCTTGGTAATCCATGATCTGGTAAGCGATAGAGACTCTGGATTTACCACTTTTTCAGCCACAGTAGTTTAGTGATCTCAAAGTCCGGTTCGGGAAATCGGTTCGAACCCGAACCGGACTGAACTGAACGCGAAGTTCAGGTTCAGGTTCAGCAAATGGTTGAACCTGAACCTAAAGTTCGGTTCGGGGTTCGGGACAAGTAGGAGATTGCCGAACGCGTTTGAACGCGTTCGAACTTCCGAACCTGTCAGAAAATTTCCCGACAGGCGTTTGCGCACAAACCATACCAAACTGGTTTAAATTTCATCTCCGTTATCCCTGTGGGCAACAATCTTACCTGCTGTGTGGCTAACCAGGTACCAATCCTGCTGCCCGCCATTATAATTCCGATATTTCGTGATTTACATACACATCTTCATCCTATAAAAGGTGTAGTACAATGTTGCTCTTCCCTCAGTTCGTTTCACTCCTTCAATTCTCTCATCGACTACTTTCGCCGGTGACCAAGGTTGCGGGCCGTCGTCTCCGCTTCTTGGGTAAGCACAAGTGCACGTACGGCAATGCACACGTAAGTAGTGCAGATATTGTACAATCACCAACCAATTCATGTAGTGCAGAGCCCTGGGGGGGAGGTTCAGGATGGAGAAGGTTGGGGGTGTTACTTATACATGTAGTTCATCTTTTATCGTCGAAAAATTGGAGATACGCACAAATGGGGGAAAAAGTTCGGTTCGGGCGTTCGAACACCAGTGAACGCTGAACCGAACCCACTGAACCTGAACCTCAGGTTCAGGTTCAGGTTCAGGGAATTGCTTGAACCGAACCGAAGTTCAGGTTCGGCGTTCGGAAAAATTGTGCCCGAACCTGAACCGAACCGAACTTTGAGATCACTACAGTAGTTGGATTGGGCATTAACCATTTAACCAGTCTGGTTAAATGGTTAATGCCCAATCCAACTCAGTGCACGGAAGATGCCGGATCATGGGATACTCTTGGTAATCCATGATCTGGCGGGCGATCGAACCTCTGGATTTACCACTTTTTTCAGCCACAGAACACGGAAGATGCCAGATTGTCGGACACTCTTGGTAATCCATGATCTGGCAGGCGATCGAACCTCTGCATTTACTGCTTTTTTCAGCCACAGGGAACGGGAATTGCCGGATCGTGGGACACTTTTTGTGATTCATGATCTGGCAGGCGATCGAACTTCCGTATTTACGGAAGGGAGACCTGGAACCTAAAACGGTACCAGGAACTTCGCTTATTTCAAGAAACCTCGTCACTTTGATCGTATTTGGGGAAAGTTCGTTACTTCCGATGATTTTCTGTGAAAGTTCGTCAGGTAAATAAATTTTAATGAAAATTCGTGAGTTCGCGGTTCATTCGGATCATACGATGTTGAACATCACGTGTCATGTCCGACCTTTCCCTTCTGCCACCACCACGACCGTTGCGCAGGCGCAAGGAATCCGCGGGATCGCCGGTGACCTGCGCCAGTATCCTCGAGATTGGGCTTTCGTTATTCTGGTGCGTCTATGCCACTCTATTCCATGCTGTATACCTGACATGGGCACAAAACCCGCACGGTGACGAGCGCAACATCGAGGTCTCCTTCTCCCAAATCGTGTAACAATAGGGGGGCAATTTTATATTCAGCACGGCAAATCCACTCCTTCGGCGAGCGGTTGTTTTGGTGTCCCTTGGGTTGCACGATGCAGGGGACTGGAAAAATGCTGCAGGAGGTGCATAGGGCAAGAAAAAGACGTGTAAACGTCGAGGACGGCGCCAGGCTTTGCAGTGCGCAAAGCAGTTTCATCTGCGCAGCGCCTCACACCATGTTATTGCGGCCAGAGACCCAGGCAGGTCACCAGAATTTGTATCCGCTCTGTCGCGCCAGAAGCGTCCTCCACTCCCCCTTGGACCGCTAGTCTCGGCACTGTTGCCGAGTGCTGAGTATTGCCTAGCTCTGCATTCGCGCCAATCGTATATTCCCATACCTCAGGAGGTATTTCCACACCTAGTTTAGCGCTGTAATTAAATATTCGTTTGTATCTATATAAGAAATCAACGTGGTTTGACTTTGGCCACACAACCTGATTGGCTGTCGGACACTTTGTCTCGGGGCAAACGACTCCAATGACTCACTGTGGCTTCGGATCCACCGAGATGTTGGAAGTCCCACCTCAATGTTGAGATGTTGAAAAGCCACTCGGCTTTCCGGAACTCGCAGCCGAACTCTATGCACGGCATTCACCGCCACTTTGCTTCTTCTTCCCATTCACTCCACAGCTCACCGGCGTGCGCCCCACTGTAATCCATCGACGATACCAACACACTAGCACTTGAATACATTTCTATTTGCACTCTCCCTACATTCTCAGTGAGCTGCGTGAACTCTGAACTAACTTTCATACCAAAGGAACATTTCAGTTGTACGTTCCTCATGCATAAATCAGTAGGAATATTGATCTTTGAGCACGTAACGAAAAAATGCCAACTCCACCAACTCCGCTGGAGCTCCAGACTCAGATTCTGCGCGAAATCCGTGCATCTCAAGACGTTAGCCCTCACCGCCGCCGTGTACCATTGCGCTCTGGGCCATCGCCGACGCCAATACGAGGCTCAAACGCGAAGTCTTTGGGCAAACAGAAGGAGTATCATCATGCAGGCAAAAAACGCGAGCGAGAACTACTGCGCGTGCGTAAATACAAACGAACATCACCGCCAGTCGCCGATGGCCTACCCACTGCGAGACGGCTCACCCAGCGACGTCGGCGACAAAGGGAACTTGATGAAGCGGAGAATCGTATGGATTTGGATCCCCATGCATAACTTTCTTCGGTTTTTGGGTCTGTGCAACCTTCCGCTAAACTCTGGGACAGCTTCATCTCAGCGACCTAATGGCAGTGGACCAGCCGAGTCCTGTATCCTTCACGTGCGTCAGTGTTCGCTTTCGATGCCTCATAGGCTAATCTAATCTCATGCACAGGCCCTGCCAAATAGCCTTCCATGCAGCACAATGCTGATATGCAGGATCGAGCGCAGTGTAAGTCCTCTAAATGTATAGTTTATGTTAGCCTGCGTGTACATTACCGACCCTAAAGATTTACTCCCAGCAACTCGCCCCCCTCAAGTATCCCCAAGTATTCAGGGACAATGTTTGGGTGCGTGGAATTAATCTGTCCATTGGATGTATATATAAACAAGTTCTTATTATCGGATGATTGACCTTAGTTCGCCCGAGAATTTCGACTTGCAACACCATGCCATTCAACTCTATGTCGCTGGATCCGCCACCACTGTCAACAAAGACGATTCAACTTTTTTTGAGCTCCCCGCCGCGCACTACTTTTCTGCGACAAGGACTCTGGGTAATGTTTTCCCTGTGCAATGTGTTTTCCCCAACACATGAAAGCCTGTCCCAGGGAAGTGGAAATCTGGCCTAATCAAGGGTCTTTTGACCGGAACTGAACGCAATGCTGATTGCACCGTTAAGCATTTCATCATTGATCTCCAGAAGGTTACATTCGTTGGTCAGGCTCCCTCTGTGCCGACAGCGGAGCAAACCCCAACCAAAAATTTTATTCTCTTCTTTCACTCCATACCAGCGACTCTTCCCAGTTAACACCGGCACTTCTGCGCGTCTTCAACTCGTGAGTTCTTTCAGAGCTGGCACCAAGTCGTGCCCTCAAGGAATCGGATGTACATGTGGTAAACACTAATTCAATGACCTGAAACCGAATTCATTCCTGTTCTGAAATGATAGGTATAATTATAACCCGAATATCCGGGTCAGTGACTTTTGAGTGACTTCGTGATTCTCCGTGGCGTAGCACGGGCACACTGCTAGTCCCTATTAAAACATGGTTTTCCATTTATCTTTTGCACTCCGTTCATGATCGGGTCTTGTAGATGAGTAAAAGTCAGGCGGCACGATACCAGGAGATGTTCAAGCAGAAGTTCTACGTACATAGAGTGACAAATTTTCGTTAAAATCTTGTTGAACTCACGAACATTCGTTGAATGCCATCAAACTGACGAACTTACCCGAATTTAAGCGAAGTAACAAAGTGACGAATTTGGCGCAGACTCGCCGTCCACCACGATAAACCTTCACCTTTGCAGTCTCAACCCGTCAGTAATGATTTCACCTTTTATCCCAGATCTGTCACTGGAGGGACGTTGCTGTGTCCACCTGCAAGCTATGGAGCAGCATATACATCGAGGTTGAATCCGCAGCTCCGTGGGCTTTGCTCGAGCTATGGGTTGCACGTGCGAAGGGGCATTCCTTGTCATTGGGGTTATTTTTAGCACCAGAGAGCTGCCACCCCTTCTGGAGTTTATTTGCTCCGTTTCTGAACGGCTTCATCGACTTGAATTACGGCTTTCGTATGATAGCCCGCACCGGCTACCCTCGCTGGATGTCAGCTTGCCTCTTCTGCAGCACTTAACCTCGTCGCATGCGACCCAGAGCTAGATCGAGAGTTCTCCGAGGCGCTCCCACTCTACGTGAACTTCGCCTATTCCGCCACACTGAACTTTCCGCTTCCGTCATTGATCAGGTTGGATATCAATCCCGATGTCCCCATCGCGGACTTCTTTGTTATTTTGGATCGTTTTCCCAGCTTGGAGCATCTAGGTTGTTGGGTGGATGACGCGATCACCTACACCGCGAAGCCGCGATCATTTCAGCGGCTTTTGTCCCTCAGACTGATGGTGCCACCGTGCTTACTATCATTGCCCCACCTTTGCAAAAGCCCCTACCTTTGCAAAATTTTGATCTGGCAACTTCAATTTTGCACCATTTCCACTGCGATAAATTTCTGAGATGTAAATTGGATCTAAGGAGCTTGCCAGATACTTTATAGAAGCCAAGAGCTCCATATGAGCCTAGCAGAAAATCGCGAGTGAGTTTTTTGATGGGTTTGATTGCCCGCCAAATTGGCAGGCAAATATTTTTGCAAAGGTGGGGACATGAATCGGAGCTTTACTACGACCTCAATTCTATCTCAAAAATTAAGCCACTTGGGATTTAACATTTTAACATGCTAATGGTGTACTGGGAAAATGCCGAAGCCCATTCTTGCAAGAGACCGCCCGCACCATGCCCAACAAAGCGCCATCAAAACCGTTTTGCAAAGAGGGGGCAATGATAGTAATTACATCACTCTTCCCAACCTTCGCAGCTTGGATCTTCCGGATTGCATTGATTGGGACGTAGTTCTTGCATTCCTATCGCATTCCCGCTGCTAATACGATCGAGGTACGAGATGGTACCATATTGAAGTCTGGCTCTGAGAGACTATCCCGCTGCCCCCTCGATTATCTGTCTATTGACATCTAGCACTACCGTAATGACGGGGATGAGCTCCCAAGGATCCTCCCGGCCATTTCAACCCTGAAAGTGATATGCTGGCCCCGATCTATTGCCGTGCTACTGGAGTGTCTCAACTCTTCGTCCTTGGTTCCGCGGCTTGAACATCTCAGGGTGGACTCCGTGGGCTCGGTGGATTATGATCTCCTCGTCGAGATGCTGCATTGCAGGCGGAACCCTGAGCATGGGGTCAAATTACGGTCACTACGGCTCAGAGTCACTGTCCGTGATGATCTTCCTGAAGTAACAAAGTGGCCCTTGGGGAAACTCGTTTCTTCGGAGCTAGGCCGCCTGATGGCAGACGGTCTTGATTTGCTCCTCGTATGCAAATCTAGAGCTGAGGAAGACGATGCGTTTGAATATGATTATTGGCCCGCAGAACCGAAAGGCATGTTGGTTTCCTTTCGAAAGCGTACGCCGCTGATTCTCTTGCCTGATGTAGGGGTCGATCTGGAAGACCGTTTTCAAGAAATTTGGGGGTCTGAATAACGTGAGGCAGACATCTGGACGCACATTTGAAATCCCATCGTATACATGTCCTGTCAACTGGTAGAGCTTCACCATGCTGAATTCATGCACTCTGTGAAACCCGAGTATCGACTATGTCTGAATGTCCCAAGGAGTGCACTGTGATAGGAGCTTCCGCGTTCGCGCTGGCTTGATGCACTCTCAGAAGGGGTATCCTGCACATTTGCGAGGGGAAAACCTCTCGAGCTTTCTTCCTATAATCGGCGTACCACTCTTGTTTGCTGACTTTGTCCCTCGACGTTTGAGCCTCCTGACTATAGTTTTTGAATAGAAGTTTTATAGTAGTTGACTGAATCGTCTATTCTTCCCAGCGTCCCACCGTCGTGCTGGGGATTTTGAGTGTACCAGTATGATAAAATCTTGCCGTTTCGGCGAAAACTAGATGAAGGAAAAAATCTCATTCAGTCATGGAAACGGATCATTTCTATATCTAATATATAGTTTACGAGAACATGGACAGGTAACTTGGGAAACAGCGCGTCCGAGATGCCCGATATTCAGCATCCTTCTCTTCGGCGGCCGCAATATCCTGACTCTTTGGTGTCATACCACTCTTTCGCTCTGGATATCCGTGCTCCAAACCTCCTGCAAGGTATTAGCGGGTAGAAAGACCGTATTTTTCGGAAGTCGCATAGTCTCCTCACGACTCTTTATCAAAAGCTCCGAGCGTGTTTCCTATGAGCCGGGCCTGGCAGGAGTAATACCAAAAAGCCCGTGGAACCCAGAATTTTGACTCGAAGAGTTGTGCTCAAAATCAGTTTAGTGGTGAATGTTCGTCTGTGATGCAAACTGTTTGACGGGTTCCTCAAGTTATAAATGACGGTGAGAATTATTGCGTTGTACAAAAGGCGTGGTGGCCAGAATATGGTCGTGAAGCTACCGAGCGTGGTTCATGACCATGAACTTTCACGGCCTTTCGTTGCACTGTCAATGTCAATATCAAGGTAAAACATTCTATTTTCCTCACATGCGCGTCCGCCTCATGGTGCCCAGCCCGGAACTAGAGTAGACGCCAGCAAGTATTCCGCGCTTCTTGTGTTCCTAGATTGAAACTCCTGATGTCATGACCTCCGAAAAATATTCCCTCCGGTACTGGGAGTCAGAGGTAGCGTTTGGCGGGCCTCGTTGGGCTCCATTGGCATACTGCCAATATGGACTTAGTTTCCGCGCACTCGTATCCAGGCAAATTGACCAAAAAAAAGGCAGCCTACCGTAGGGTTCATCACAGCTTTGGCTCAGAACTTTATCGGTTGTTATCTCGTGTAACGATACAGTTATTGAATAGAGAAGTCTTCCGGTCGGACGCCCAGCTTAAGGTGAGCAATCATGCCGTAAATTAGACGTATCCTACGAAATCGCAATCCGAAATTTAATTCGAGGTGATTTCATATAGACGAAGTGAAACCTACCCTCGCGGCGGTGGGCTGAATGAAAGAATTGGGATCACAGAATGTGATCTCCCAGTCTGGAGCCGCAGAAAAGATATGTTACATTTTTCTCTCTAGATTTTGCATGAAATTTCACTTGGCGCCCAATAGGCGCCCGCTACTGGATAATCGGAAGTAAGTAACTCCCAGCACGTCAAGGTGTAAAGCCGAGGTTTTTCGCCGATCGCGGACTTGTTGTTAGACGGATTCATAATATCACTGTACAATCCTTTGCTGAAGATAGGCGTCTAGCCGTTTCATACTCAAAAGAATAAAATTCATGAGCATGCAAGATGGTGTCATCTTCTCGGAGATGTCGTGTTATACTTCCCCAAAGCCGCCGTTAACACGGCGGATAGACGTCGCGCAAAAAACGGATGGCTTTTCTTTTGCTGCATAACTCACTTTTTTCCGAAAGTCAGAGTCACAACCCTCTCTCCTACCGGTACAGTCGCAAGCCACGAAGAGCAATGCTCAGGCTGATCATACCCAAAATAGACCCAAATCGCTCAGTCCAAGCTGTCAGCTAGGTCATCTCGATGCATGCTCCCTGCCACAATTTACCATGAGGAGGTAGTACATGCCGTTGTCGAGAACGAGCCGAATAGTTGGCGAAGCCCCAAATATGTGCAAAGCGCAACTACAACACACCGGATTTTAGTGCCGACACGAGGGATTTCGTATGTGTGACTTGCGTATTCGAGATAGGGACCCAAAAAACTCTCAAATAGCAAAACACCGTCTCTTCCCGGTTTGGGCCACGCCTAATGCAGATCCGCAAATCTGTAGCCCCTATCTTCGATGCGATCAAAACGGCGGCCAAACACAACCGCACGCGTCGAATCTCGTGATCAAGGTTGGTTTGCCGGCACGTGGTCGCCTGTCGCTTGCCCTTGTCTTCGTCCACCACCGTCGACGCCGTCGAGGTCCGCCAGGTCCAGGTAAAGTTCTTGCTCCCTTGTGCTAGGTGCGTTCCGCTCTACCCACCCCCTGCGTGTACGTGTGCTGACGAGCCGCATGACTGCAGAAGAAAACCCACTGAATTAACGCGTCTTTTGGTCCCCTGCTCACGATTCGAAACGACATCGATATCGGCTCAACGACCTCATATACGACTCTACGACTCTATATCTCCACAAAAACCTCAAAAAAAATTCGAATAAATAACAATTAAGAACCAGACGCGCGATGGCGACGGTACCGAGTATCCGGCTCATCGTGCCCACGCCCGATGCATCCGCGTACACCGATCCCAACGCCTCTACGTCGATATCGATCTCCCCTGGGCGCGCCACATCTGGCCTGGGGAAGAAGAAGTCTGCCCTCGGCCTCGGCCGCTTCGCAGGGCAGAGCGCGACGCCGTACAACACTGCGCGCGGCGCGGACTTTAGCGATATCGTGCGCCGCGTAGTGGGGGGGGAAGGGCAAGGGAGCGTAACGGGGCGGGGGTGGGAGGTGCGCGTTGACGCCGGTTCCAGTATCACGGAGGGGAGCGTGCGGTCTACGTTGTCGTCCAGACGCGAGCCGGGGACGGGGACGTGGGGGCGCGACGCGGGTGTCTTGGACGAGAACGACTACGAGGCAGGAGGTGGAGGGGAAGGCATGGTCCTCATTAAGAAGAAGGTCAAGAGCCGCGGGCGCGTGGATGGTGTCTTCGCTCTCTCCGACGTTACTAACGCGCGTCCAACGTCGCCCGCCCTCGCGCCCACCGGGCGCTCGACGACACCAATCGGTATTGACGCTACGAAGGACGGGAAAGAGGCGAAGGAGAAGTGGTGGAACCTCACCGCGCGCGGGCGGAAGGATACGGGCTCCAGCGTCCTCAAAGGATTGGTTAGGCGGGGGAAATGTACGTCGTCTCTCTTTCCTTCCTGCTTCGTCTTGATATCGTGTGCTAACGACTGCCTCCCATCCAGCACCCGGCCCCTCCTCCCTCCCTCCGACGCCCACCGAACTCGCTCCGTCGCAATTTCAAGCTCGGGGACACCTACCGCAGGAGCACCAGATCCACCTCTCTGGCGAACCGGACTGCACGCTCGATATGGTCGACGTGCCGAGTGTCAGAGGACGCGGCGTTTTACAAGGCGAGTACTTGATTTCATGTCATTCTCTCTTTTCGTCTTCTTGCATTTTGCGGCTCTTGTTTCTTGCGGTGGCGCGCGCGGTACTCGTCGTCCGTTGCTGGTGTGCGGACCTGGTCGATGACCGACCGATATTCTTTTCGCGTGATTTCCTTTTTTTGGATGAGGGACGTTTTCACTACCACTAGCGCGGTGGCTTGCGCGGTGGCTTGTCCGTCGACGCTCAGACGCGGGGGCGGGTGGAGCGTGCGATCGTTGATTACCACGGGCGCGCGCGCGGGGGGACGAGGAGCAGTGGATCCTTTCTTGTTATTTTTGCCTCCATTCATTGTCACGCGAGATTTGCGTTGCGACTTGGACTGGGTCTCAAGGACGGGGACGTCGAGCTGGACGTTTTGACGGTGGGCGTCACCGTGTGTTAGCTTGCCCGACGCGTTTTTGTCTCTATCTTGACTTTACTTTTCTTTCTGGGGTGCGCGCTGCGGGTATAATTCGTCTTGTGCTACGCGCCTGGACGAGGTGAGGGCGCGTGATGGGCTCGTCCGTCTTTAGCGCACTAAGACACGAGAGGCCAGGGAGAGAGGGAGGAGGGAGGCTCGGGGTGACGCCTCGTTACTTATTTAATTATCATTGTTTCCGCATTGATTTCTCGCGCGATTCGCGACTTGGTCTTAGGGACTGGGCACGTCGAGCGAGGACTACCGCGGTCGTACTTCTGCGAGCCGGCGGACGGGCTCGTGAAGCCCTTTGCTTTCGACTGGGGGAAGACTGGACATGGCGCATCTTCGTGGTCGTTGCCAGTGGATTCCGCGCTGGGGGCGGACGCTGCTTGCTGCTCTCAATCTCGTCGAGTGGCGCAAGTGTCTTCGCGCGGTGGATGCAGCATTCTGCTTTCACATACTCTTTCTGCATCGATTATCGTCTGATGATCCTCTTTTCGCGCTTCCCTCTTATCTTTTCGTCCCCATCATCCCCTAATTAACCTCCGTTTCTTTCTCTTTCTACAGACCTCCCGCCTTCGCAGCAGCCCTTCCCCGCCCACGGCCAGAAACGCTTCAATTCCCTGGGCGCGTCCAGTGCGCTCGCTCCATCCGCTCCTGCACCAAGAGCGGAGTACCAGCGCAGCGTCAGCGCGGGGAGTGCCGCCCTTCTCTCTCAATCCCAGCGCCCAGGGCTCGCTCAATCTCAGCAACGCGGGCAGCTCGATAGCTCGGCGCCGCACCGCCCCTCGCTCGACAAGTACGCGCACCTCCCTGGCGCGTCGGCGCCGTACGCGACGATGACGCGCGCTGCGACGTATCAGCAGCCCGCGAGCCCACGGAGCGTACCACCCAAGAGCCCGACGCAACAGGGGTTTCAGCCGGCGTTCGTGCAGCAGCAGACGCAGCGGCAGCGGCAGGAGGGAAGCAAGGAGACGCGCGCGCCGCCATTCCAGCGCAGCGCGAGCGCCATGGCGTTCTACTCGCCCTCTGAGCCCGCATCGTCCTCTGCCCAATCCTCTTCGAAGTCGAAGCACCCGCCACCACCCACCGAATTCAAGCGTAGCGTGAGTGCCCTCGGGGGCGCAATCGTCGGGAGCGGGATCCTCCTCGGCGCGCCCGCGTCGACGCTTGGACGGGTGCCGACGCCGACGCCGTTGTCGCGCGCACCTACTCCCGTGCCGGGGCCGCGGTCGGGGACGCCGACGATGGGCGGGTTGCTCGCTCCGCCCGGCGCTGCTGCAGCTGGAGGAGGAAAGGATGGGAAGGACGGCTCGATTGCGATACGGGCGATGAGAAGTGTGCGGAGTATGGCGAGGTTGTGGGACGGGGATGAAGGCGGGAAGGAGAAGGAGAAAGAAAATGACGGGGAGGGCGAGGGGAAGACGAAGAAGACGAAGGTGAAGGTGAAGGTGAAGGCGAAGGTGAAGGACGAGGGGGGGAAGGATAAGGAGAAGGAGGAGAAGAGGAGGGAGAAGGAGGAACGGAAGAGGGAGAAGGAGCTGGAGAAGCGGGAGAGGGAGAAGGAGAAGGAGAGGAAGGAGAGGGGCAAGCGCGCGCCGAAGAGCAGCGGGAGCAGCTTTGAGGTCGGCGCGCTGGGGACGTCGCCTGTCCAGCGCAAGCGAAGTATCCTTGGGCTCGGCATGGGGCTTGGGAAGAGTAGTATCGGCCCAGGCAAGGGCACGGGGATTGGAATGGGCCTCCCGAGCGCGCTGACTATCGGGCGGAGTGCGAGCGGCGGGAAAGCTAGTACCGCGAGCAGCGTCTTCGTCCCGCACGCGCCGCCCAATACGATCTCGAATCCCAGTGGCGCCCCAGTGGATCCGAAGCGCCTGAGCGCCGAGTCTGCGTATGCAGGACATAATGGGAGGAGGGAGAGCACGAACTCGAGCCTGAGGCCGCTCTCGGTGCTGTCGAGCACCGGGAGCTCGGCGGGGTCGAGGGTGAGCAGTGGGAGTAGTGTGAGGTGGGCAGAGGAGGGTCAGTCGTTTTTTTCTTCTTGCTTACACGCTCGATCCTGATCATGTGCCCATAGTGGTGGATCGCGTGCGCGGGAAGGATCGCGGGGAGAGGAAGGAGGAGAAGGAAAGGGAGAAGTTGGCGAAGAAGGAGGCGCGCGAGAGCCGCCGCTCGTCCGAGGGCCGCAGGCGCACGCCCCTTAGCGACGTCTTCCCTGGATTGTCGCGCCGCTCGTCGGCGTCTACCTCTGCCGCCGAGGTGGGGCCCCCGATGCTTACGGTCGAGGAGGCGACGACGGACGGGCATGGACATGGGGATGAGGATGAGGATGTGGAAACGTATGGAGGGGAGTACGATATTGTGTCTGCGACGCCGGCGAAGCGCCCACGCCCGCGGCCGGTGTCGGATGAGATGATGCTGAATGGTGGGAGGGCGGTGAAGAGTCGGCCGAGGGGGATCATTGAGGATACGGCTGCGGATGGTAGGCTTCCATCTCTTCCTCTCGATCGTGCATGAGAGCTGACTTTGTATTGTAGGTGTTCTGACGCTCCTTGACGCCGCGACCAACGACCTCGCGCAGCTGATCACCCACCTCGACCTCGAGGCGACGCCTGGGACGCCCTCGCCCGGCCGCGGCCCTATCGTCCCGAGGGCGGAATGGCAAGAGAGCCCGACGGGCAAGTCGAAGACTCTGCGCGCGAGCGATGGATCTGTGAGCTCGCTCCGTCCGTACGCCGCGCGCGTGGGCACCGCCGCGCCTCAAGCGATGCTTGGGCAGCAGATCGCGCCATGGCCCACCGCCTCCCCGCCGCCTGCGTCGTCCAAGAAACCCAGTGAGGCGACTTTTAAGCGCATGCACCGGTGCGTATTTCTTTCTCCCTTTGTTCTTCCATCCTTGCTGACGGGTCCACAATCCAGTCGCACGATGACTCCCACTCCCGAGCCCGACCCCGCGCCAGTCTTCCACCCGCTGCGTCTCCGCCCGTCGCGCATCCGCCCACCGCTCACTGTTACAACATCCTCTTCTTCGACGTCGCCCCCGCCGTCTTCGGACGATCACCATGCGGTGGACATGCGCGCGCCTTCGTCCCTTACTTTCGGCTCGCGCTCTTCGGATGCCTCTGTTGAGGACCCCGCGACGCTGCGTGGGCTCCCTCCCGTCTTCACGCGCGGCCATGCGCGGAATCGCTCATCTCTCCTCCCCGATGCGGCGTCGCCGAAGAGCAGCCAGGGAAGCACGCTTGGGATGCCCCTGGCACGCGAGACGAAGCGCGTGCTCGGTATGGGCGGGACGATGGGAGGCTCGGATGCGTCGGGGTACGAGGAGCAAGAGTTTGATGCGTCGGACCCTGACTCGGATATTCCGAACGAGCTGCAGGTTATTCTCGCGTCTGGGGGGAGTGTCGCCCGTGGACGACACGCTGTCCTTCCTCCCTCCGCTGCCGCCGAGCGCCCCTCCGCCGCCGTCGCCTGGTCTCCCCCCGCTGGCGCCTCTGCCCGTCATTTCCCCGTCGCCGCCGCAGATCGAGCTGCCCGTTCTCAATATTCAACTCATTGACGACGAGGCACACCACGGGGACATTGATGAGGGGGCCTTGTCATCGGAGGAGGACACCAAGAGGAGCTTCGATTTTACGGGCGAGCTGCAGAAGCTAAACGAGTCCGGCGCGTCTGATCGACGGAGCTTTGTGGAGCAGCTGGAGGCAGCGTTCCAGACGCCGGCGAAACTCGACCTCCGCGGCCTCCTCTGCGTCGACGTTCCTCCTCCCGTCCCTTCCATTCCTGTTACCCTCAAGGCGGACACGTCAGGGTCATCTACGGCGTCGTCCGAGCAAACGTCATCGGGCTTCCAAGTGCCCCAATCGGTCTCGCGCCTTGTGGATATGAAGGAGCCGACAATTGCGATCAGCAGCGACGATGATCATTCCATGGACGTCGACGTGTACTCCGCGTCGCAGATCGTCAATCTCAAGGAGCCTACGCTTCTCCCTGGCTCCGATAGCCTCGCTAGCGACGACAGTCTCGCTCCACCACCACGTCCTTTCGCGTCTAAGCCTTCGCATGGGCAGCTCGATGTGAAATTCAAGTTTGGCGGCGACCTCCCCGCTGAGGAGAAGCAGAAGGAGAAGCCAAAGCCAAAGCCGAGCAAGAAGCCCCTGACGCTGTCTGACATCATCCCGCCGCCGTCGCATGTCCGTTCGCAGTCGCTGTCTTCGCTGATGGAGGAAGACGACTCGGTATGTCCCCGATGTTACATGATATATTCAACTTTTGATACCTTATTTCGATAGGTCATGAAGTCCATCCTCGCACATGCTGCCGACCTTCCTCATCCTCGGGTCGATTCTGACCCCAGTATGCGCCGTATGGCGCTCGAGAACTCCCGTGTATCGATGGTCAGCATGCATTCGCGCACGCGCTCGCGCCCACAGTCGGGTATCAGCTTTACCGGCTTCGACTCATTCGACGAGGTGCGGCGGGGCTTCGAGTTCCACAACAACCGCCCTGCGTTCTACCCGCCGCCCGTGGCGAGTAACAACAGACGCGTGCCGCATGCGAAGCAGGACTCGGTCTTCAGCATCGCTTCTGTCTCGTCCTACGGCCACGTCACGAACCCGGGGTGGGTCATCTCGCTATTTATTATGATGACACTGACCATTTGATGAAATAGTGCGCCCGACCCCTTCGAATACGGACTCGTTATGCCGAGCCTGCGTGAGCGTCCGTCGTCGGAGGATCTTTCGGTGTCAATGTCCATTCATTCACAAGAGGACACCTTCGCCTTCCTCGCGCGCGAACCTCCTCAGCGCCAGCGCGTCGCGAGTGACGCGTCGAGCTTCTACTTCAAAGCGCCTGCCCAGCCTTCTGCGCGTGGCCACCGCCGCCGTGAATCCAATATGAGTGTATCTTCGCAGGGCGGGCCGCCAATCAGTTTCTACAATTACAATCGTAGCTATGGAGACCACCGGCTGAGCGAGAACGACACCAGCACCAGTGCGTATTTCCTTTGGATTCTTCTTTCCTTTTTGTTGACGAGAAATTCAGGCGGCTCTAGCTTGGCCCATCAATATGCTGCGTACGGTGCTACTGGTGGGCGCGCTGCATACGCCAGGCATCGGCAAGACTCATCCATGGACTCGGTGATGTCTGACTTTTCTGTCGCCCGGCTGGGACGCCCGGGTCTCGGCGAGAGGATGTTTGACACAGCGGGTGGCCAGCCTCTCCGCGCGATCTCCGCGTCGCCGCCCGAGAGTCGCAGCGACCTCCGTAACCGCTCTTCGTTCGACTCAATCATCGACGAGGAACGGCGCTCGTCCATGGAGGACTCGCTCTTTGAGAAGACGGGTCATCGTTCTTCCATGTCCTCCGACTCTGTGTTCGGGTACGACGACCACCACATGCCCAATGGTCATTTGCTGCCCCCCACCGCCTTCCGTCCCCTCTCCGTGCTCAGCTTCAATAACAGCACCGGCCACAGCCCTGCCCGGGAGAACGACACGATGATAACGATGCTCGATGGAGGTCATGTTCGTCGACGCTCGATTGGCTCGATCTACGAGGCGTCGCCATGTGTGCGCGTCGAGAAGCGTAAGCACATCGCGTTCCAGGAGGACGAGATGGCCCCGAATAAGGCGCGCATCGTCAATCAGCCAAGCATTGCGTCGACAGCCTCATCCAAGTTCGGAGAGGAGCGTTTCATACGTGCTCGTCAAGGTTTACTTGTTCGCCAGAGTCTCGAGGAGACAGCTTTGGTGGCGCAAGGCGAAGATCTGCCTGCGTGTACGTCGTCCTTCCTCCTTTGTAATATTTCTTTCGCTGACGACAATCCCAAAGTCCGTCCAGCTGCAGTGTTCACTCGCCCGAGCCCCAACCGCTCTCGGTCATCGACGATCACGACTAGCAGCAGCAGCGGGGCCGAGACGCCGCCCCTGTCGCCCGGCTCCGTTTCGGAAGGGTCGCAGAGTAGTATCGACATGTCCCAGGTTAATGTCATCCTCTCCAACTCGACCCATCCAATGTCCTCTACCGCAAGGGATCGTGCGAGGGCCCGCGCTCGCGGCCATGGTCATCGCCGTCGCTATTCTGCTACTCAGACTCGTGCCTCGCGCTCGTCGGTTTACGAGACTATCGCTGAGGAGCGGCCCAGTCCTTCCACCATCGGGTCGAAGATGAGCGAGAGCGGCAGCCCCACCGCTCATCAGGGCATTTGGATTGCCGAGCCCGATGCTGGCTCGGTGGATCTGACCGCGAGCGGCTTTGGTTTCGATGACGAGAGGGGGATCATGGCTCTCCGCCGCTACTATGAATTGCGCAACGAAGCGGAGGATACTGTGACGGAAAGCAGGCGGATCTGGTCTGATACGCCATTCAGCTTGTACGCGCTGCAGGGTACGTCGTTTCCCCTCCTTATTAGCGAGTACTGACCAGTCTTCAAAGCGTTCTCGCCCCCCAAGAACCCCGAAGGCATGCAAGCGCTCCTCCAGCACTCTGTCCAGTCCTTTGGTCACTTACCGCCTGAACTTGGGCCCCGCAGAGTGCGCTCGCGTACTCAGTCCCGCGCTTCTCCTTATCCCTCGCGCCAAGCTCAGACTACCGCGTCCCCCGACCAGCACCGCCTGTCGCCTGCGGAGCTCCACCGTACTTTCGCTACTAACAACGCACTGCAAGCTGTGGAGGTTAATTCCAACGTCGACGTGTACATGTCCCCGGCAGTCCTATCGCCAAAGCGTTCTCAAATCGCTCCGAATGTCCGCCCACGTGTCGCCTCCGCTGCACGCCGTACGGCACTTGGATGGGGGCCACGCAAGACCAGCACGAAAGCACAAAAGGAGAATGATACTAGCATGACTGGCGGCGTTTCCTTTATGATGACGTGTGTCGATTTGCGCTTTTCCGTCGTCCGCTACTAACCCCCGTCTCCCGCAGTCCTGGTGAATCACTCAGACTCAGCCGCCCAAGACCACGCGGGCGGCCCACTCCCGCTCGTGCGGGTGCTCCGACGCCGCGCCAGCCCATCACGGCTATCTAGGCTAGGCTGGCTCGCTCCCCTTCCTCATGCCCTTCATGATCAATGATCCATGACTCCTCAACTTCGCAAATCCACGTTCCTCACGACCTCACTTCCCACACGACTGACGATCTCACGATCAAAAATTTATTTCAAATATTTCTTCGTACCTCTTCGGAGGTGTCTCTTTTTATCTTGGCTCTGATGAATGTCACGTCTGAAAATGCTATTTATTTATCTGGCGCTGCTATTCCCTGCTATCTGTACTACCATCGCTGTACTGTCTGCGGGGCATTGCGGTTCTTTGTACTGCTTTCCGCTCACGCTTTTACTTACGTTTTACGCTGTCCTACGATTTCCGCATACGCATTTACGACCATGTATCTGATTCGTTGACGAATTCACGTTGCATTGTGGCTTTTTTTACTGCAAGACTTGGAGAATTCGAGGAGAATTAGTGACTTTTGAAGGATTTTGGAAGACGATTCGGCTTTCGACCTTTTTGGAGTGCAAACAATCGGCTACTTAACTTGTTCCGAACCTTTACCTCGCTCCCACCTAGATATTGAAATCCTAGATGTCACTTCTCACTCATGAACCCACTTCCTCTCGAACTTGAACAGGAAATCTTCGAAATAACTGCGAGTTGGGATCCAAAATCCATCGCTACTCTTCTCCGAGTTTGTCACCGGGTTCACGCTTGGCAAGTCCGTCTCCAGCTCCCAAGGTCTCACCTTCAGCGAACTTTGCTACTAGCAAAGTTCGCTGGGATCCCCGTGCTTTGGAAAGTCAAAGGTTGACATGGGACAATCCTGGAGCCAAAGGATAAGCTTTCCTCAACGACTTGAATGATTAACTCACCAGAGGTCAGAGCTCCCAGTATCAATCAAGACCCTGAGGCCTACGACAGTTCATGAATAAGTGGTGAAGAAACACTGAGGACTTGCTTACTTTGACCATTCACAGTGATATTGGTCGCATACTAGCAGGAAAACGGATGACCTTAGCCTCCCCCCGTCGCGAACCAATCGTATTTCTATCCGGTCACACGTACCAATGCCGACACCTACACAGATCCCGAGCGCGGATGGCACGTATGCGTCGGCCACACTCAAAGCGAGGGAATTCCGAATATTGGAAGGCTGCAGAGGAAAATTACGAGTCCGTTCTACCTTCTCCCTTTCGACCTGACCTTCCGTCTATCTCGTCTCGCCCTTCGATAAGTTTCGCTTCCCCTCCCTCCCTCTCATTTCTGGATCTGCTTGCTTTATGCCTATCATATCGAGCGAGTACTAAGGCACCGCACCACACAGCTCCGCCATCATATGGCGCATCAGCACGAAGGACCGAGCAAACGGTAGCGTCAGAGCATGGTCGAGGTGTTTGTGGTGTCAAGTCGTGAGTACTCCGGCTCTTTTTTTTGGTCACCTTCCTCATCCCGCGTCGTCCTTTCCATTTCCTGTCTTTCCACGCGATATGCAAGCAGTCCATACACGTGATACCCAAGGACTCTTGCTTACGCTGCTTGCTTCCTCCCTCTTTCCCTCTCTCCTCCCTCTGATGCTTTCGTCCTTGTCTCGTCTCCCGCTCCCCCCCTTCGCAATCCCTTCTCTCCCCAATGTTGATTTCTACTGATCCCGTTGACAGTCCAGTTCACCGCGCCACGCCCATCTACCTACTCTCCCTTTTCTCGTCTCCACACTCTTCCTCCCGTCCCTCCTCTCCTTCCTCCTCCCTCCGTTCCGTGCTTACCTCGTTACTCCCTCCATCGGCCACCTCCTTCCTAGTGTCAAGATCGTTCTCGAATACTCAAGAGGATTGATCCAAAGTTATAAATCCCTCAACCCAGAAATGCGTTCTGACAATGTGTTGAATGTCGCACAGAACGTTAGAGCCGCTGCGTATATTTCGATAGTATGTCCAAATTCCTCTCGTTTCAACCCAAAGTCATTCCAGGGGTTTGTAGTGGCTGCTGAGTCATCGGGTCGGGTTTCCTTTCACTTCTTTGTAGGTCATCTGGGAAAATCCATTCACAGATGTTCTGTAAGCCTACGCAAGATGTCAGACCCTGCGGATACTCCGGTAAAATCTTTGCTTCATACAATCACACACATCGTCTGTGGTATTTTTGAGTAATATGGCCTAGATGACATGTGAGTGGGATTGAGCTTTACTACAACAACTGCGATACGCACTGCAGCAATGACAATCGCAGTCTGCGTCTTCGTCGCACATCGAGATCAATGGCGCAAGTCGAGTAGAGTCGTATACAGCGAATAAGCGAATGGTTCATATACCCTAAATAGACGCATTTTATATCATTGTATCACCAACATGGACCGCAGCACTCTGAAGGCTGCGCAAACGGATCAGAAAGCCCGTCCATGGATGTTTCATCCTACACACAGGCGAATTGAGACGTGCACCGCCTTGGTCTGTCACAGATGAAGTTGATAATCAGCTTTTGCTCCATGGTAGCAACATTTAAGCGTTGAAAAAATTGGTTAATTATAAAGGTTAAACACTTACTGTCGTGCCAGTTCACGGTTTCGGGCCTCCAGAACCAGGTCCCGGCGCACTGCGACAGTCAACATGTTCTTCCACAGCATTTTCGAGAGGATGGGATCCTTTAGGACGTCACGATAAACGGCGATCTGATCCTTTAGAAGACGCGATGACATCGCTTGGATTTTGCTGGTGTCCAACTCGAGCTGGGTTGCCGCCAATCGCGCAGCCTTTGTCCGCGTTTTTGCTGCCGCCTTCTCACGTCGTTTACGCCCATTCTCCGCCTTCTCCCTCTGCAGAGCCAGGAATGTCTGTCGGAATATGGCTCGCCGCCTGCTCCTGCCACCGTCTTTCCGAACCTCCCTCATGACAAACTTCTCCACCGCGTCGTTGCAGCACTTCTTGATGAAAGCCTCGGTGTTGTTATGCTCTAGTCGGGTTCGGTTGGAATAAGAATGCGAGCTGCTGTTTGGGCGATAGCGCATATGTACGGTATTAGATCCAAGCCTGCCTTCTAGTGTTGCCGCGGTCAGGTTCTGAACCGCTGGTGAACCTGAACCGGACCTGAACCGGACCAAAAGTCCGGTTCAGTGGCTGTGAGGTTCATTGAACCGAACCTCGAGTCCAGTTCGAGGTTCAAAAATTTTCAGAATTGTCCGAACCTGCCTGAACGCGTTCGGACCGGTCCGAACCCGTCGCTTAACCGGAGTGTAATTCTCAAGGAAATTATGATTAAACCTCAACAAGGTCAGACAGCTCATCAGAGTCCTAATTATCATGTTCTTCCCCCGTCCATCTGTGCCACCCATCACAAAAGAATCCAATGTGCCCTTGTCCACTGTAGCCGAAGTCTTGCGCGCCGTGCTGATTTGTCGGCAGCTTTTTAGCCAAACAACATCTCATAGTATGTACAAAGACCCGTATCCCACATCAGTACGTTTCAAGTGAAGGCAGTAAGGGTGGATTTGCCTCAAGGAGAAGTGGACCCAAATCCGAGCCTTTGATGGTAAGGAACATATTTTGGCTCGATGTAAATTCAAGTATATACTGCTCCTGGTCTTGTGTGTACTGCGCAATAATATATTATTTTGATTTTTATTCCACTTAGTATGCCAATCAGTAATTGCTGCATTCATATGCACTGTCATTACGGGTTTTTCATGTTCGGCTAGCTCGGTTAAATCGTGTAGTTCGCTTAGAGCCTATTTAGCCGATAATATGGGTTCTACGCAATTCTATATCGAATAGCCATTTCTATCTCTTGCTCCATAGAGGCCGACCTCCTAAGTAGAATATAGGCCTACGCAGCCTACATAGGCCTACACAGAATGTCCGGCCTTCCCAGATGAGCAACCCCGCTATTGGTCTAAAATAGGGGTTAGTTCACACATCTGGCACGATGCATTATTCCTTGACCGCCGATGCCACACGGGTCTTCACCTTGTTGCCCGCATTTCTGATAGGATAATATTCAAATGACCTTTCTAATGGTCTTGGAAACTCTTTTCCCAGTCAATCTCCTGGATGAGAAAAAAAATGGTTCGAACCCGTTCGAACCCCGCTTGAACCTGAACTGAACCCGAGTGAACCCTGAACCTGGGTTCAGTCCAAGGTTCGGAGCTTTGGCTGAACCGAACCTCGGGTTCGGTTCGAGGTCCGGAAAATTTAGGTGCTGAACTGGACCGAACCGGACCGCGGCAACACTACTGCCTTCATTGTGGTTGTTGGTGGAAGGAATAAAGAGTGCAGCTCGTTGCCACGGAATAAGGAGATCAAAAGTGCCACCGGGCGAAACTCGGGTGTAAAGTGAATCCAGCCACTCTCGCAGCCTGAGAATATTGTAGAGATCACCAGGAAGAGATTGGGAAGGTGAGGGCGAAGTTCGTCAATCACAGTGAATAAGAAATCATTGAGAAATGGTTGCCCGTCAATCGTGAGTTTCTCCAAAGGGGTCCACTGCAGCTTGCACTGCGGCACTATCCAAGTCCTTGGAACCAATACTAGTGGTTGCTGCATTTGCTTTGTTAGCAAGGAGGACAGGAGGGGGAAGAGAATGTGTGGAATAGACAGACTGCACGGCATGATAGCCGATTCGGAGGACGTTGAGATCTTTATGGCAACAACACCCGCCAAACGCGTGTGTACACAAATTCGCCTGTTCCTCTGGCGACAGTGATTCGAATTTTTCTTCGCCAAGTTTTCGTTCAAGTGCTTTTTCTGACAGCTGGGACCGAGCTTCGGTTGATCTAATGAGAAAAGTGAGAGCAAGTTTTTGAAAGATAGTGTGTCATACAACGCAGCTACTTCATCCACAGAGATGTTCCCTACCGCGGCAAGATCTTCATCGGTTGTCTCCAGCATCAAGGTGAGAATACGGCTTGTTGTGAGATCTTCATCATCCATCGCCGCACGACCGAGGTCCTCGATAACAATGTCCTTCTTATAGGCAGCAGATAGTTTGAATTCTTTCTTGCTATCGGCAGCGTGGTCTTTTGCTTCTCTAAGTTTCTTGCGCCAATAATCATTTTTTTCCATCACTCGGCGCTCCTGAGTTGCAAGCGGGCTTCGACTGTATACATCTGCAATTCGATTGGCGGCCTCTATAGTTCCCTCAAACTGACGCTGAGCAGTATGGTCGAGCGCAGGTGCAACTTCCACAAATCGAGTGCAGGGCAAAAAAGACGCGTGAAAGTCGAGGATGAGGAGCGAGGAGGATGCTTGAGTCGACGAAGGCGAGAAGTCTGAAAGACGTGGCTGTGCGCATCACTTTCGTGGTAAACGGCCCAGCCGGCATGTAAAGACGATGCGCGACAAATCTAAAACTACTCTAGTCTACTTTGCCTCCCACTGCAGGCTGAGTCGCAAGCTCCTCAGCCTTAGCTCCCAGAAACCTAATGAGGACGTCAGATTGTGGAATGTTCCATGGGAACAACCTTTTTACCTGGGGCATTCAAAATCTCCCGCGCCAGCTGTATTTCTCCATACTTCCCACCTTCATCAATGACGCGGGCTACGGTGCGTGTGCTCATGAATCCACGGTGAATTTCGATTCCAAACGCTCGAGCACAGCTCTGCACAGCAAAAGCAATCTTCTCGGCGGAGCATCCAGCGTATGTCAAATCTCGGGATGGTGCGCGCGCAGCTGCTGTGTATTGGCCATTTTTGGTCGGGCGCCAGGTCTGCAGCTTTTGGTACGCCATCTTGACCTCTTTCAACGCAGATTTGGCTCGAGCCACCTTCTTTTTGAAGTGCATAGACCATTTTTCGGGTGGCTGTCAATGCGGACTGCTTTTGTTTCAAGTTGGATCGGAGAGAAAGTATGTCGAGGTCTCGGGAATGAAGTTCAGTCCTAGTGGTGCCAAGATTGTGCTCTAGCGTGTGAAACAGTCGAGATTTCGCGTCCAGGTCGTTCTCGAGCTCAGATATGCATGCCGCCGTGCTCTCCTGCCGCGTGCTTCGCTCATTCTCCAGCCTCTTTATTCGTTTCTGCCGCTTCGTCAGCTCTCCACTAAGATTGGTCTTGGCCTTCCGCTTTAGGAGCCTGAGACTTGTGTTGTTCAGAGACAGGACTTGATTCCGATCCAGCAGGCTTTTGTTTTCGAGGGAAAGTGATTCGACTGCCGCATCGTGTGCTTGTTGAAGGTGCAATACCTTGGCCTCCAGTACAGACACTCGGGCCTCTAGCTCGGCAATTCTGATGTCCTTCTCGATTACCTGAACCTTGAGCGACCTAGAGGACGGCTTGGGTGTTTCGGGAGTGGCACCAGCAACAGTAGGCAGAGATTCCGGATCTGTATTTTCGTTACCGCCACTACGCAATAATCCCACCTTTCTCAGTTCCGACAATTTGCGCCATTCCAAATTTCTTAACAAATGTCAACAAAATGTGAACAATTCGCAAAAGGGGTTTTTCCTGATGTACTTGAGAAACTGCCACAAGCACCAAAAAAGGGAGCAAAAAGAGCGCAAAAAAGGCGCAAAAAGGGAGCAAAAAGGGTGGATGTGAACAACCCTATTGAGGTTCAAGAGGCCGCTTTCCGCAGAAAACAGCAGCATCGATAGCATCGCAGCAAATGGTGAACACAGGGTAAGCGAGACTGGCGATCCAGGAGCGGTCCTTGAGCAACGATGGAGAAGACCGGAAATTGTGATGGTTTCCACGCTGTCACTCCTGCTTTCGGACCGTCATCTTCCCCAGAATACAGTCGGAAAGTCGGCTGCTTTACAGCTTCTGAACCTCTGTAATCTACTCTGGATACCATGCTCTCCGGGTGTGGGGCTCGCTCTGGGTCTCTGGACTCTTGACTTGAAAGGAGCAAACGTATCTGCAAATCGGTGGCGAAAATCCTTCCTCAGAGCCTTCAAGGCTTCGTTTTTCCGTTCTCCTTTGCTGTACTTTCGTCCTGATAAGCCTTTGTTCCTTTATATTTGGATCCATGTTCGTAAAATGCGCTTTTCCGTTTTCATGAATACTCTGGCGACCGACCACGACATCGGCTCTCCAAACTTATTGACTGGTTTCATCTCACACTCTCCCCGCAACTATTAACTTCCTAGCCATCAGCTTCAATTACCTCGCTGCTGCTGTTGAAAACACACACGCTTATGCATAGATTCTGTTTCCATCTCTTGCTGGTATACTCGGGAAAATATTCGACTCTGGAAAAATCCACTCTGTGCCACGGTCTTTCTTGCCTCTCTGGACCTACAGTACCTGTGAAACGAAGCCCATGGGACGATTCACTATTCATTAGGCCCAAGATAATACGTCATTCAAAAAGACACTACGTGTTCTTGGCTAGCATCTTCTCCAGCACTTCCCTCTTACCCTGGTCCTTCGACGTCGGGCGAGTATTTTGCATTACATTCTCGTCATGCCTGATCACGAAGGCAATCCTCATCCCGTCGAAGGTGGTTTGCACACCCCCCCTTGTCTGTTCTGCTGGGATCCCTTGGACGGCTCGCCATTCCCCGAGAGTCGCTCCTACTGCTCTTTCTGTCCTCCTTGTCTCGCTTATCACTGGGAAGCAAGACGGTGTAAATGAGAATCAAGAGTGTGCTGTTAGCTATCCTCGGGTCTTCCAAACCGCTCGGCGGGCGCCCTCTCAGTGCGGCCAGACGCTCCTTGCACACAGGCGTACGCAAATGCCGATATACATCGACGCATCCTTCGAAATTCAGGGTGGTCGCCCGTATCTCTTCTGCATGCCAAATGAAAACAGGGCGTTCGGTCGCCTTGCTGGCATGGACTAGTTCGACCGACACCAGCGGTCGTGCAAAGTGAAGGCCGTCGTGACCATGGTGGCCTCTCTTATTCGGTCTACCGCAACCCATCTATGGATTGGTACGGGGGACAGAGGCAACTCCAGTTTGACTGAATCGCCCCCGACTCTGCAGACTAGTCGAGTGATAGCACCCCATTCCCTTCATTATGTCGGCTCCCCTTCGTCGCAGGACTACGGCCTTTCATCGCCGCAGTTCATTTGGATAGCTTTATACGCGTGTCGTTCCGCCATCCCATCACGCCACAGGCACGGTCATTTGTGAAATGCGGACCGAACGGAAGTGCACCTCTCGGCGCGCTAAACCTTTGGCCAATTTTGTACCCATCCCGATACTTCAGGTATAGATCTGATGTATCCACATTGCACATACTGAGTATTCAAGTACGCAACACCGATTGTTGTCGGTCTAGATAACGGCTTCAAGCGTTTACCCGCCGGTCGGGACCTTGCTTCAAAATTTCCGCAGGTGGCAAATGAGGTGGGCCGTATTCATGCCCGTCTATCCCATCTGCAATGAAGTCCCCATTTACAGCATTCGAAGGCTCAATAATCTGATCTACGAGATTTAAACTGGGTGAGATCATGATATCAACGACGCGCGCGGTTGTTCAACCCTTCTTAGATTTGCTTACCATGCAGAGAGGTTGTTTCGAACTGCGGTTTTGATTTCTTTGCGCGCGCATGCATACAACATGCGGCCCCGCGGAAGCAATGAAGAATGCGATCCTCATCCGATGTGTCGGGAACGTCAGCCGGTCCGCAACCTAAAATATGGTCTCGATCCTGCTCTTCAGGGACAAACGTGGATAGCCTTTTGATGCTCACAATCTCGGTTACCTCATTCCACGTCGGAATCTCTTCCGTTCTCAACGGGCATTTATAGAAGCTTCGTCGCGGATTGAATGCAGACATGGCCCACATGACTGTTTCGTGCATTATGAATGGACGCCGGAATGTGCGTATAGTTAGAGACTTTCTCATACCAGCCTGACTTCGGCATCGTCTGAACCCTCAGCAAGGATGTTTGACAAAATAGTACCCCGGCCCCACGTTGACCCAACGAGTGCACCGATGGACGATGACAAGGTCGACGAAGTTGATACAATTGCTTCGCTGGTACGGGACGACGCCGACGATTTTCCCGAAGGCGGCCTGAAAGCTTGGATTGTCTTGTGTGGGGTGCGCAGTGCCTTCACTGAAGATGGGCTCATGTTGATTCAATTCTCAGACAGTAATGGGTTTCTTTGCGACTTTCGGCTTCGTGAACTCATGGGGCGTAAGTCAGAATTTCGATTTTTGTCGCGCTACATATGTAAATTTATCGTCGCGTGTGTAGGTCTTTCAAGCGTACTATCAGCAGAAGCTCCTCCATCACTCTACTCCCTCTGAAATGCTAGTATTGTCTATCATTCCTTGATTGTATGACGAATTAAATGTTTCCTTCCTAAGATCATGGATTGGGTCCATACAGGTTCGTCACCCGGATGTCTGTGTAGATGTACTGATTTGAATGTATCCGAAGCATGCGATGATTTTTGTCCCTGCTCTCGCTGTAGGACGACTCTTTGATATCGGTTTCTATCGAATCCCCTTCGCTGGCGGGAGCCTGTTGCTTGTCCTCGCATGTTTCCTGGTCCCTCAATGCAAAGTTTACTGGCACTTCATGCTCTGTCAAGGCTTTGGTGTTGGAGTGCGCTCTGGTCTTTTTCCGTTTGGGATGGCGTTTCACTAATTCCTTTCGCCGAATGCTAGATTGGCTCAGGGCTCATGTTCTCTACGATGTTTGCCATAGTAACACACTGGTTCAAGAAGAGACGCGGATTTGCCCTGGGACTGACCTGTTTTGGGGGCGCAATCGGCGCTACGGTCCAGCCCATCATCCTGCGTCAGCTCATCTCAAAAGTAGGGTATGCAAGATAATTTGCGGGGGCGTACCTCTTTCGCTGAGATCCTCGCAGATTCCCGTGGGCCATGCGGACTTTAGGGTTCATTCTGCTCTTGGTGCTAGTCATCACAAATTTGGTTAGTTTTGGAAAATCAATTTATTCGGTGATTCAGTTTTGACATTGTCGCCTCCCAGTGTATGTCGCGGCGTCTAAGCCCTGTTAAGGCACCTGGGGGTATACTCGGCCTTCGCACATTTCGAAACAGGGCATTTTCAGTCTTTGGTGTCTGCACATTCATAACGTTCCTCGGGCTCTTCACCAGTGTGTTCCCACATAGCTACCAATACCTGTGGTTAACTTCGTCCACAGTGCTGACCTACATAGGCAGTAGCGCTATAGCGTTCGGAATATCCCCCAATTTCGCGTTCTATCTCGTCGCCATTGCAAACTTCAGCTCCGGGGTTGGGCGCGTAACGTCGGGACTGCTTGGTGACCGTTTTGGTGAAGCTTTTAGTCAAATTTTTCGCCAGCTGAGCCTGACAGTATATAGGAGCGATGAATATTATGACCATCATGACTGCCATAGCCGGGGCCGCTACGATTGCCTGGCCATTCTGTCGCACGGTCCCAAAAATCACTGGCATTTCTGTTCTCTATGGGTGAGACTTGGTCGTCCAGAAAATCAAATCCTCTTGACTTATACATTGAATATAGGTTCTGCTCTGGCGCCTGGCTTGCCCTAATTGGGTCTGCGGTCGGGCAGATGGGCGGCATCGAGGATATCGGGCGTCGCCTCGGCGCGATAAACACCATCGCGGGTATCGGAGCTCTCTGTGGGCCTCCCATTAGCGGGTTGTTTGCCAACTCCAGATTGGGGTACGTTGCGGTGGGGTACTTTGCTGGTGAGGATATGGGTTTTAATATCTTTCCTTTCTGACCGACATTCTGGATTCCAAAATACTCTAGGGAGTGCGATGCTGGTTGGCTCTTCCTTGATCTTCATGTCACGCCTGCTCGCAGCCCCGGGGTTCTGGCGCAAGTTCTGAAATTGGAATGGCTGGAATATCACTTCCCAGCGGTAACTTGACTGTCTCCGTGATAACAAAAATAGGATGCTTCGTGCGTTTATACCGGAAGATTATGAAATGTGCAGTTCGATGCTTTGCCCTGTGACTCTAGACCTGAAATCGAAGTGCGGAATGGCGCGCCGTGCTGCCAGAATTCTCACCAAAACGCTCTTAAGGAACTAAGGAACACCAGTAGCAGTCACCCCAGTTATGGCCGCGGCTGCACCACCCCCTTTGCGCATATTCGTCGTCGGCGCGGGGCTAGGCGGGCTTGCCGCCGCGGTTTCTTTACGCAGACAGGGACATCGAGTGGAGGTCCGCGTTACCTCTTTTTAAATGTTATGATTTAAACACTCCGGAAAACCAGATCTTCGAGTCCTCTTTGATGAACAAGGAAATTGGTGCGGCGATTACGGTGCAGGACAATGCTATGCATGTACTTGAATACCTTGACTACGACCCAAAGAACCTCAAGGGTGTTGAGTACTTCGGGGTACGCTTGCCATTCGTTTATTTTCGACCGTGCCTGAGTTGGACCGAAGGTCGTGAGATTTAGCGCGGTCGGTGGCGAAGGTGTGACCCATTTGTCTCGTCTCTTCCGAAACGACCTGGAACGTGTGTGTGTATCCGATAACCACTGATTATGGTTACTAACCTGCGCTTGCAGGCGGGCTGGTTTTGTCACCGGACAGACCTGCACGATGAGCTCAAGAGACTTGCCATGGCAGACGATGGGGCCGGTACCGGTCCGCCGGCGCGTCTGAACCTCGGCCATGAAGTCGTGTTCTGCGACCCAGCTGCAGGGACTCTGACGTTGAAAAACGGTGATGTTCACCAAGCAGACCTCATCATTGGCGCGGACGGAATACATGTGCGGTTCATCGTTGTCTCGCCCGTGTATTTACCTCAGAACTGACCCGCAAATAGTCCGTCATCCGGAACAGTGTGTTGGGATATGTGCAGAAGGCGCTGCCCTCGGGCATATCCACGTTCCGTTGCCTGTTCGATGCCTCGAAACTGAAAGGGCTCTCGGATATGGAGTGGTTCTCGGAAGGAATATCGGGCGCGAGGGTATGATTTCGGTTTCTTCGAGACAATGGACAGCTTATCCAGCTGAAAGGTGGTTCTGGCACCAGAGGAGCGCTTTCGCATGCTGTTCTTATTCCCGTGCCGCCGCGGGGCGCTCATTAATGTCGTCGCCCACCACGTCGACGACAGAGTTCCCGACAAAGATCAGGACAAACGCGGTACAATCTTCAATTATCGTCTCACACTGTCGATGTTAAATAAGCCTCAGATTGGAACGCCACGGTCGCCGTAGACGAAGTGAATGCAGTTCGAAAATATATAAAGGCTACGGGGGATAAACCCTTCATTAGGTTCTGGACGAATTCAAAGGCTTCCATCCCAGATACTTGAAGTTCCTTGAGCTGGCGGACCCTCCCATTCTTCGGTGGCAACTTCGTGCACTTCCCATCCTCCCAACGTGGATCAACAGAAGAACTGCACTCCTCGGGGACGCAGCACACGCAACGCTACCGACTCTTGGGCAAGACGCTGGAATGGCGCTTGAAGACGCAGCTGCAATCGGCTGTCTGATTCCCTTGGGCACCAGACGCGAGGACATACCTGCAAGGCTGGAAGCATACCAGTATCTGCGCAAGTCCCGCGGTGAGTTTGTCAATAGGGAGTCTCTGGAGCAGGCCACACAGCCCTCTAAGAGAGGATTATATGCGAGATGCAAGTATTCATTTCATATAATATCCAGTGGACGACTAATAAAGTATCCGCAGCGAAAGACATGCAAGAGTTTTTAATCGGTTATGATGCCGTTGGAACTGCCCGGAAATATTACGACGATAATTTTGCGCCGAGGCACGGGTAGATCCCTTGTGTAGTAAATAAATGTGACTCCCACAGTGTATACTCCGTGTCCTTGCAAGGCCGTACCGAACATTGTGACTTTGAGCAGGCAGAAAGCGTGGGCCACAAGTGTAATACGCACCTGCTACTTATAACAGTCTACGAACCACTCAGTCATGAAGATTACTTGGGTTTGTGATTCTCGTAAGGTTAGCTCTTCGCGAGCGGTGTGCACACAAGGATCACTCCGCTCTGTCTTGTGGATGTATATCGATTTCAACAGAAGTAGAGATATGGTCTTATACGCTGGGAAGGCGCTTCAATCGTAATTACACCACTGAGTTTCAAAGGGATCAAAGCCGGCGATGCCTCCAGCTAACCTCCAGCACCAAGAGGAGTTTGCCGACCGTTGTGGGTGAACGGGTGCCGCATCGAGCTGGAGGAAAGGATCATTAATCCGCGAATGAGCTGCCGGTTCACATTAATGTGATGCAGCTCCAGTCCTGCGAGATGCGGCGCTGGACCATCGAAACGGGAGTCGGGGAGCTCGTTTTGCATATCGTTGGGAAGCGAACGAGGCGGACCAGATGCCCAACTATCACCTGGATCTTCCCCTGCTGCTTCCGCAAAGACATCGTAACCCTACCCACCGATGCGCAGTTGCCGCTCCTTCAGCCAATCTGCCGCACCGGCCCGACTGCGTCTAGGTAGAGGTTGGAAAACTGAAAGGAAAAACGGTAATGAGGGAACGTACCAAGGGGCGGCACCGGCCAGTCGGACGAGGCGCAGACACGAGAAGAGGTAGGGAAGGGTGCCGGTGCTGGTCGCTGCCACTGAAGCCTATCCCTACTCCAGCTGCCGGCAGAGATGTGTGCGGATACACAGAGACGCGATTCCACAATGTGTGAGGGGGCGGGAGCGGCTGCCTCCATGAAGGGCGAGGGCTGCAGCAACGACCAATGAGGTTAGCGCGCTCTACGGCTCGAGTGACGTGCGACGCATCCGAGCGAGTCACAGCGCCGGTCGCGTCCAGCTAGGAATTGAGTGGGCTACGGATGGTCGAGCGGCTAGAGGAGCCAGACGTTCTCCTTGAGGCGTTGGGGAAGCAGCGCGCCGGCACAATACACCGCCGCGCGCGCGAGATCCTCCCCGTCGTCCAGAAGCATAGATGGATCGCGTTACAGGGCGGAGACGTGCAAGGAGAACGAGAGGGGGACGCAAACTATCCATCCGAAAGGTGCGCCACATGTCACGAGCTGTAACGATGTATGTCAACAGGGACGCTGACTCGGAGCATGAACATAGAACGCACACAGAGCGGGCGAGCAGTAATGCCTCGCCTTCTTGGGGGTGTCGCGTCAAGTCCCAACGCCAAGCGCGTGGTAGAGAGCGACCAAAGTTCCGGAGTAATGCCCCCGCGCCGCGATGCAACGACTGCTCCGGACGGTCTCGCTGTGGTAGCGACATTGAGATTCAAAAGAGGCCGCTTTCCCCAGCAAATAGGAGCAGGGATAGCGTCGCAGCGGAGGGAAACCACTGATTAAGAAAAATCTCGTGCGTCCCGAAAGTGGCGATCCAGGAGCTAGCTGCAATAAGCTGGAGAGAGAAAAAAATCTCGGAGATTTTAGCCGCTCAATAGGGAAGTCGTGATGGCTCCCACGCCGCCACCTGCTTCCGACCATCATCTCCAAAGTACAGACAGTGACTCGACTGTTGGACTCCTTCTGGACCTCTGTAACTTATTCAGGATTCTTCGCTGCGGGTTTGGGTCTCGCGCTGGCTCTAGGCTCCTGACTTGACAGGAACAAACGTATTTCCGAATCGGGGATTCGACGAAAATCCTTCCTCGGAGCCAGATTCTGGAGGGTTGCCCGCTTTTTTTTCTTGACAAAGGAAGACCTAGAGATTCGGTTCCCCTTGCTGGCTTGGGATCGTTGGATGCTAATCTTTTTCGTGTCCACCCTTCATGTTGGAGTACCCTACCAAGATCACCATGTTTTCACGTACAAGCGGCCGTGCAAAGTAAGACCCATCGTAACCATGGTTGAAGGTGGTCTCCCTCCCTGGATTTACCTTGTTATCGTAGTGAGCATAGGCAATTCCAATTTATCTTTGGGTGCGTTGCCTGATTCGCCGCCGACTCTTCATGCCAGTCGATTGATAGCACTTCATTCCCTTCTTCATGTCGGCTCCCCTCGCCACTTGACTACGGCCTTCCTGGCATCGCCATACTTCATTGCATAGGTTTGTATTTGGGCCGTTCCGCCATTCCATCACGACACATACACAGTGAAGCGCAATAGGCAGCACCGACTGTTGTCGGTCCCGATGGCGGCTTCAAGCGTTTGCCCCACCAGTCGGGACCTTGCTTCAAAAGGTTTCATAGCTGGCAAGTGAGGCTTATCAAGTTCGCATTCACAGCGTTCGAAGGCTTAATAATCTGATCTAGGAGATGCAAGCCGGGTGAGATCATGATATCAACGGCGTGTGCGGTTGTTCAACTCTTCTCGGATTGACTTGCCCCGCAGAGAGGTTGTTTCGAACTCCGGTTTCGATCTCATCGCGCGCGTATACAGATAACATTCGGCCCCGCGTCAGCAATGAAGAACCCAATCCTCATCCGATGAATCAGGACAATCAGCCAGTCTGAAACCTACATTATGGACTTGACGATCCTGCTCTTCGAGGGCAAACGTGGACAGTGCTTTGATACTCACAATGAAAAACATAGAGAGAGATACTAAAACGGGTCCTCGAGCCTGCCTAGAGGACGATCCAAACTAAAAAGTACAATGTGGTGATTCGAACTCGATATCTATGCAGCGAGGAGATATACCGGAGCCGCGGCCCGCCAGGCATGGTGTTAGCCACCGGGGACTTGACTATTCGGCGCCCACCCGTGTTAGAGCTCGGTGAGCACCGCATTTAATTGATGACTGTGTTTCCGATTCAACCCGCATCGCGCGGCATCTCAGGGACTCATTTCCGAAGAACGGCGCGGAACCAAGGGTGTCGTTACACGGAAAATGCACAGATTCGGTAAGTATATCTCCAGAGTTACCTCCTGCCCATCTACTTCAACGGGAGACGAAGTGTTTTTTTATCACACCAGATATTTATTGCAGCCGAATCTTCGATCGAGCTCGGCCAGTCAGTCAACACAGATAATAACCCTTATTCGGCTAATCTTTGATTTAGATAATCGCTCAGAACCACACGTGTATCCAGTCTTTTCTGCAACGGTCTTCATCCTTGCATTCGCGCAATACTAAGTCGGTAAACGATCAACGAGCACACAGGAATTCAGAAATTCCCTACACCTGCTTTCACCCAAGGAAGTGAACACCGAGGGGCAGAGACGGCATTTTAACGAGCCGTGGCCGATATAAGAAGACCGGCTAGACATTCTACTTCTTCAGTCATCAACTCGCCGATTACATTCCCCTCTTCCTTCAATATATACTGCTTATGTGCCGTTGGCGTCAGTCAGTGCCTTTCGCTCTCTCTCGTCCATGGCCAGAACCCGAACTGACGCGACGAACAGTGTTCGAAGCCTATACCTGCGCTGTGGCCACGCTGAGAACCAGGTGAGTGTTTCGTTGCCACTATTCAATAGAATTTCGTCTCAACCTTTCTCCGGCAGCCACCGGTTGAGGTATGGCTTGATCCTCTTCGAGAGCAAGAGTTTGGTTGAGTAGAATGGAGAATTACAAAGAGCGCTGTTCTGGTTTGAACCAGATTCTACGCGTATACAAAATATCCAGCTATACAAGTTACAAGTGAAATATTACCCAAGAGGATAAAGTATAGAAGAAACTCCAAGTACGACCCTTTAAGGTTTCTTCGCATGCCCCAGTCCGCTAAGCTGCCATGCAAATATGCCATTCGTGAACGGCATCTTGAAGAACGCCCACAAAAACTTGAGGCGCAGGTACGCCCCCCACCCCTGGCCGCCCTTCTCCACCTCCGTCATGCGGTCGACCATATTAAGAACCTGCAACGCGACAGCCCGCCGACGCGTAGAGTACGCGTCCATAATCTGAACAGCTTTGTGCGCTCCAGCTTTTTCAGCGTCCGCCGCACATTTACGGTGCTCCGCAATAGCCTGTGCGAGTTCAATGCCGTCGCAGATGCCCATGTTCATACCTTGGCCCCCTGCAGGACCGTGCTTATGCGCGGCATCTCCGACGAGGAGGATGTACGCTCCGCCCTCCGCGCGATGCACGTATCGGTCCGCCAACGCCATCCGAGTACGGTACCGCGAGCTTTCCACGACTTTGACGACCTGCGGGACTGGCTGTGTTTTTAGATGCGAGCCGGGGCCGCGCGCGTTCAGGATAGCCTGCAGATACGGCGCGTCGGGGGCATGAGGTGGAGTGTCAGGAACTCCAAGATAAAGGCGAAAGAGATTGTCGTTTTGAACCGATGCGTCGGCAGAGTCTTCGCTGAGGATCGGAGCGGTGAGCACCATACCCCCAGCGCCAACCATGACTTGCGGGCCATCCCTGGGCACGTTGGCTGGGAGCGGCGATGCAAAAACGACGTCCGCGACCACGAACGACAAGTCGTTCTTCCCTGGTTCGGCCGCTTTCTTCGTGTAAGGATCTATGAAGAGGATACCGGCAAACGTCCGCAGGAATGACTTGGAGCCGTCCGCCGCGACGAGGTACCGCGCCGTCAGGGCCTCCCCGGACTCGAATTGCAGCTCGTACTGCACGCCGTCGGCCGCTTCCTTCACGCCAACGACGCGTTTGTTCCAGTAGATGCTGTCCCCCCCGCCCAAAATGTATTCGCGCATGTGGCGCTCCGCTGTATGCTGCGGAATGAGCAGCGTGAACGCGTATTTGGTGTACGCCGCCAACTCCGTCATTCGCAAGCGAAACAGGAGCCGCTCGTACAAGTCGATGACCGTAAAACTCTTGGACTGTATACCGGCAGAGACAAGTTGGTCAACCAACTGGGGATGCACCGTTTTGATGGCCTGTGTTGAGCATGGTCAGCGAGGGCCAAAGAATTCGATACCGACATTGGCTCACCTCTAGTGCGCTCGCTTGCATGGCCACCGCGCGCGAGCTGTTATGTCCTGCCTCCAGAGCGTCGACCATGACGAAAGGAATTTTGCGTGCTGCGAGGCCGAGAGCACACGCGAGCCCGCTCGGGCCAGCACCCACAATGCAGATCTCTGTCGATGAGGGTAACGGACCTGACATGGTATGAGATAGTTGTGAGAAGTAATAGCAAGGGAGAACTTCTTATAATTATCGCTTCCCGGCTGTCATCGATGAAAAAAAGGTCCGATACTACTTGTGGCGGGGACGCGAACATCCCGTCGAACTCCGTTAGTCAATCCTTGAGACGGTGATCAAAGGCAACTTGGCGTAGCCGAATTCCGTTTTGCCGCTTACCGGGAGGCCGCGCACCTGCCATCTCCGCAGCTGCAATGAATCAGCTTGAAACTTTCCCCTTCAAGCCCATCTCACGGACCTGCTCACAAATCTCAAGCCGTATACGCCTTCCGTCACTTGCGGAATACGGACTTTCTTACCCTATACGGCTGACTTGACATTTACAAATCCTGCAGATGCTTATCGCTCTGACAAATACGAGCGAGGTTTTTGACACGAATTGTCCTTCTTCCTTCCAAGAAGTTCTGCCACATCGCCTTCGTTCCCGCTGTTGTCAAGTTCAACGAGTCAAGTTTCGAGCTCAACGCTTCAATCTAATCTTGCAATCAATGTCTCAATAAGACATACTCCGCAGCGTTCTAACAGACAGCGTCCTCATATGTGCGGGAAGATGGGTAGTGTTGTGAATCACATGAGCTGCAATTCGGGAGGAAGGCATCTCGCGGAGTCTGCAGCGTCATTTAACTGCCATGTTTAAGGAAATCAGTCGATCTGAAAGCATTGTCATCCACTCATCGATGAGGTCGCGTGGGTGCCGTAGGAAATCATTCGGAATCTTGTTCGACCATTCAAACAACCACTGCAGAAAATCCGAAGTTTCGGAGGCCCAGATAACGTTCTCGACTCGGGAACCTAAAGTATCAGAAACTGAGTAGGTGCTCCTGAAACCGTTCCCAAAACAAAAGGTTTCTGACAATCAGGAACAAAAGGTTTTGGCCCTCCAGAAACCGTTCACGATACTTGTATTTCGGGAACGGATTCGTAGCCAGCCAGGAAGAGGTGTGATCCCTCGCACCCAGTCCTGCCATCGACGATCACCGTCTCAGTAAGGATTGGCGAACTTAGGATATTCAGAATGCGATTGCAACCATGTATTAGCTATTATTTTTGCCGTGCTCACAGGTTCCCTCCATAATCATGTAA
Source organism: Mycena venus (assembly GCA_014462655.1). NCBI lineage: Eukaryota > Fungi > Basidiomycota > Agaricomycetes > Agaricales > Mycenaceae > Glaucomycena > Glaucomycena venus. The sequence goes on from JACAZI010000020.1 coordinate 2,921,477, forward strand.
ATTTATATATTGTATAATTAAAACATTTTTCATACTACAGCTGAGTTGCCTCTGAGATTTTTCCAAGTTGCAGTTAGGCTTTGGTGCTCCTGAAACCTAAGGTTTCGGGAACAGTTTCGGGCGCCTGAAACCGATGCCGATACTTATTGTTTAGGGAACACCAAATCTGTTCCCAAAAATACAAGTATCGCGAACGGTTTCTGGGGGGCCAAAACCTTTTGTTTGTGGTAGCCATAAATCGTTCTCGAAATCTTTGGTTTCGGGAGCACCGACTCAGTACCTGGTACCTTAATTTTCGGGAATGTTATCAAGGCCCTCGAAACCTCGGATTTTCCGGAGTGAACCTAGACACACAAAATTGAGCAAAAGATATCATCCATAGTCAATGCGTTCAAGGCGGGGCCAAACTTCCGCGCCTAGGCGGCCATAGGTTTCCATTTCGGTCCTGGATGACAAAAATAGGTAAAAGTTAGATTTGTCACCTCTATGTGAGCATAAGAAGTCCATAATATGCTGACAATTCCCGCTACCTTTAGGTAAGGGTTTTAGGGCGCTCTATTTTAAGAAGTCAGTGAAAATCGCATTTTCGTCATCCCTTTTAGCGTAAGCACTGATCCGTCCGCGAAAATTGTTCAGCTTACGCATTTGGGCAGGAGAGCCAATGATTACCGTTCCCAAACTCGTAATCTTGCTTAAGCTTTGTCCCGTTTCCTTCGCTCTGTATTGTTTGTGCATTTCTCTACCCTTACAGTGCTTCCAGTCCGACGCCTTCAGTGAGCTATAACCCTAACCCAATCTTCTATAGCGTCGCAGTGGATGGCGAACACTGATTAAGAGAACTCTCGCGTGCCCCGATGTGGCGGGGTAGAACGCCTGGTGCGTAGGTTCTCGAATCGGGTCAGTAGTCCGGGTAGCGGTAGAGCGAACGAGAGGAATAAAGTGAAGGAAATGGTCCCGGGCCGTAGAGTACGAAAATGGGCGCGAAGCGGAGTACCAGTAGACAGGAAAAATGGAAGATGTTGATCGTAACGTCGAAGAGCGTGAGTTAGGTGGTTCGGGTGGCTAAACAGCCTACTGGTGACTTTTCCTAGTGGAAGGGGCGAGGTGCTCCGATGCGACCTCTGGGCGAGAGCCCTACACTGGTCACGAAGATGGTGGTGCGCAGCAAAAAGGTGATTGATTGGCCTCTCGGCACATATTTACAGTACAAATAAAGGATGTAACGTAAACTAATGGCGTACCAAAGTAAAATCAAAAATAAGATGTGGACGGCTTTCCACATCCCGGCCGTCCGACCCCTCCACACCAAGATTGGCGATCCAGGAGCTAGCTGAAAGTAGCGTGAGCAACGCTGAACTCGGGGGAGAGAGACAGGCAGTAGACAGGCCCAGATCAACAGGAGATAGCCGCTGGTCCGTTCCCACGCTGCCACTCCTGCTTCCGACCGTCACCCTCTCCAAGTCCAGACAGAAACTCTGATGCTGGACCTCTGTAACTTGTTCAAGATATTCTTCGCTACGGGTCCTGGGCTCGCTCTAGGTCTCTAGGCTCTTGATTTGAACGTATCTGCAAGTCGGGGGTGAAAAGCCTTTCTCAGAGCATTGTGTAATTCGGTTTTCCGCTCTCCTTTCCGTACTCTAGTCCTGGAAAACGTTTCCCTATCTTTCACTTGATCTGCATTCATCTCTTCCGATCTTCTTGAGGCGCTTTTCCGCCGGCCTCAGCACTCTGGTCCGCTGTTGAAATATCAAACGTATTGACTTGTTTCGTCTCACTCTCTCCCCTCAACTAATAACTCCCTTCCCGCTCTACAGACCCCCCTCTCGCTGTTGGACCCTTGCCTATCGCATAGACTCTGTTCTGTCCCTCCCACTCGCTTATACTCGACTCATATTTGACTCGACTCGGATGCGAACTAGTTCTCTTTGCCGGTGTCGTTCTTACCTCTCTGGATGTACAACGCCAGCAAAACGAAGGCCATGGGACAATTCATCATTTATTAGGTCCAAGATATTACATACGTCATCCAAAAACACACTGCATGTCCTTGGCTAGCATCTTTCCCCTGAACTTTCTTCTTGTCCTGCGGCGTCGGGCAAGTATTTTGCATCATATTCTCGTCGTGCTTGATAACGAAGACAACAACGAGACAACTCGAAACACTTCCCTCATTTCACCGTCGACGGTGGTTTGCACCTCCCCTTCTCAGTTCCGCTGGGATTTCTTAAACAGCTTGTCATTCCCCGAGTGTCGCTCCTACTGTTCTTTATGTCCTCATTTTCTCGCTTATTGAGGAGTAATATTACTCCAGTCACCATCATCGGGTCTTCCAAATCCCTTGATCGAACATGCGTGCATGCACAAATGCCGATATGCAACTGCGGGTCGGAGGCTTCTGATTTGCCGCCATTTTCAGTGAGTTGATGTGGGATACCGTTACAACTCGATCAACTGCAGATATATTCGCGCACACCATTCATTCTATCCTATTCCGGCCGGATCACACCACTCATATCCGTCCAGGATCCGAATTCTTGTCCGCGACAAATGAAAACGGGGGAGTCGGTTTCTTTTGCCGGCATGGACTAGCTGGCTGCGGATTTGAGTATCCATCCTTCGTGCCGTAGCACCTAACCACCGGCAGGATCACGATGTTCTCAAGTAGGGGCCGTCGGGCAGAGTAAAAGCCGTCGTGACTCTAGTGCGCTCTCACATTCCAATTTCCCTTCAGGCGCGTTCTCTGTCTCACCGCCAGCTCCGCATATCAATCAATAGATAGAACGTCATTCCCTTCATCATGTCGGCTCCCCTTTGTCACAGGACTACGGCCTTTCATCGTCACAGTTCATTTGGATAGGTTCATACGCGTGTCGTTCCGCCATCTCATCACGCCACATGCACGGTCGTCGGTGAAATGCGGACTGCCTTCAAAGGCATACGGAACGGGAGCGCACCTTTTGGAGCGCTGAACCTTTGGCCAATTTCGTACCCATCCCGAGACTTCAGGTATAGATCTGATGGATCTACATTGCACATACTGATGAGTATTCGAGTAGGCAGCACCGATTGTTATCGGTCCAGATGGCGGCTTCAAGCATTCACCTTGCCGGTCGGGACCCATATATTTGCCCAGCCGTTCTGGGCCTCGAATCGACGGCTATGGCATGAACACAGCTACCGGTGGCTGAGTACATGACACAGCCACTGACGACCGTTTTGAAGGTCAGAACGGCTAGGCAGATATGTAGGCGCTGTTCACTAACTCATTGCAAGACTCGATCGCCACCGTCCGGAGTCCAGCGCCATCAACATTTCCGATCGAACCCGGACCCGTACCACAGATTGCGGAGTCGCGGATCTGGTTCAACCACAATGAGGTTAGTCATGGAGACTCTCTTTATTCTTTCTGATGCTTCGGGACTTGCCAGCCCCAAACGGACTCTGGCGGGTTCAGCGACGGGTTTATACTGTGGTATGTTTCCTCCTCCTGTTTCAAACCAGTCCAATTTTTGACGTGCCGTTCCGCAAGATAGTTTTTGGCCCGGGACAAGAATCGTTTACCTTCCGGTTAGTCGCATATTCATCGCATTCAACACTGGCAGCGCCTACGGTTAATAGATCTCGCTCAAATTCACTCGTTGGATACTGAAATGCATTTGTCTTCCCCGTGCTTCTCTCCCGCCGTCATACATACTCACCGTTAGCAGGGCGATTGTGCGATAGCGCATCCCTGAGTGCTGCATGTCATTTCATTACACGTTTTTTTCGAACTTTCCCATACTCATGTCCCCATGTTTAATGTCATCGAAGTCGTTCGCTTATGCCTCCGCTTCGCTCCGGCATGTCTTGTACTAGTATATTTACTTTCACCTCTGATTTTGTCTCACAATATACTTGATCCAATTTCTTAGTTTCTAGAGCTAATTTAATCCTTCGAAAGCTAAGGATTCCCTGTATGTTAGATTACAGGATCCGCGAGCCGGGTGAGTGGCGCCAACGAAAGAAGGCGGCAGACATACACACGAAATTTGTTGTCAATGTAGTTAGATTTTTCATACTATTCTAAGTATAATGGAAATTCCAGCTATCGCACGCGACGCAAAAGGTAAGTAGATTGTTCGAAAAATCAACGGCAGGTTTTTTTATGAGGCGAATGGGTTTACGTCCACGCCTATGGCCCTATGCCACGCTGAACGGCCCAGGCACATCGTACTCGATGAGCAGCGAGTTGACCATGCGGTACGCGTTCTCGAACGCAAACACATCCACGGCGCCGAGTACGCCGAGCCAGCGTGAGGTAGTGTTATCCGCACAGATCTGTGCGGCGACACGAAAGAGCGCCTTGGGCGTGGCCCAGACGTTCCCTGGGTTCGCCGCGACGGTTGGCCCAATCGCGTCCGTCATATCGCCGTTAAGCGCGGACGCGCACGAGTCGCGCAGGTCCTCAATGTCTATAGGCAGTGGACATAAATATGTGGACCATTGCTGGGATCGAGGACTCACATTTCTTCTGCTGCAAGACATCATGCTTGGTACCGAGTTGGGCGACGTGGCCAGCCACGAACACGTCAAAATCGAACGTGAGCAGCACATCATGCGCGGCGATCAGACCAGGGACAAAGTCCGCTACCCCGAGCTCTGTGAAGGGCGCCCAGCCGGGGAAGATGACGTCGACGAGCACCGCGACGCGCTGTGCCGGTGCATACATGAAGAGGTTTCCCGGCGTGTGGTTGGGGCCATGGTACGATAACTCGAGCGTCTGGTTGCCTACGGACACGGTGTAGTCACCCTCGAACGTGACGTTCGGCAGCGGGCGCAGTGGGTCGAGCGGGGACAGCGTCGCGAGCCTGTTGCGCGTCTCTGCGTGGGCGATGATGGTCGGGTGCGAGGCGTTAAAGAGCGACGCGCCGCCGATGTGGTCCGCATGCAGGTGCGAATACACGAGGTGGGTGACGGGGAGGCGCGTCGTGTTGCCAATGGCATATAGCAGCTTATGCCCAATTGTTGGCGGCGCGCTGCAAAGGGGACTCGACGTTAGACATTTCGCAACTGTCAAACTGGTGTGGCAGGACTCACTCAACCACGATGACCCCATGTGTGCTCACCATGAACATGTTGTTGTACGAGCCATCCGTCACCCAATACACGCCACCGCCGAGGTTTCCAACAAAGTAGCCGAGCGTGGGGTCAATCGCGACCGAGTCCACGGCGCTGGGAAGAGGCGCAAATTGGATCTGTGGATCACTGGGGCCGGGTGCGATTTTAAGCTTGACCGAGTCTCGCACCACCACTTCGTGCTCATCATGCACAAGCGGCTGACCACAGGCCAATCCGCCGATGGCGAGGAACAAGACAGAGAACATGCGAATGAGCTGCATTCCGGGTAGTGCAGCAAGTCTTTGGTGGATAACTGTTTAAGTGGAGTCAACCTTAAGTTGGAGGGATTGTTATGGAGTCTACATGGTTGGTACTTTGATGTTTTATATGTGCACTGTGATGAACTGAATTACTATAAAATTATCGCGGCTGAATGGCATTGGTTGCGTAATCCAAGCTGACCAACTTTTGGCGTTGTATTTCGCCGAAGGACTGTGACCCAATGACAAGCGCTGCGCACTACGGCAGAATTTGGCACGCATTGACATCCGCCACTGTAGTAGAGTTTGAAGACAAGTTTCAGGATCCAATAAAAGGAGGGTTGGAACACACTGAAGTCTCAACACAATCCTTTCCACATTCAATTTCTTCGCTAGGCGTGAGTTCCACATGAATATGTTGCTGTGCTCTTTATCGCATTGTTTGGGCTCAGTACAAGTGCGTTCATCCTCATCCCAATTACCTTCCATCTCACTTTCATCAGTTCTGCATATTGGGCAAGCAACGTACCTCCGCATGTGGTGGCTATTGCCCACCGTTTGTCTTTGCGGCGTTGGCGAGGTCATCGGCTGGAGTGCGCGTCTCTGGTCGTCTTTCTCGCCGAGTCTCCACAAACCCTTCATGATTCAGTAGGGTTTTTATTAATCCTGATCTAAAAGGCTCGTCTCATCTGTAAATCAGAATCGTCTGCACCGTTGTCTCGCCGACGCCCCTTGTTGCAGTTAATTTTGTTCTCCTCTCCTGGATTATCTCCCAGCTGGGCCCGTGCTATGCCCATCTGTCACCAAGAACATGTAATTCGTCCTATTACCCATATATATGGGCGATATATTGTGCAAAAACTACTCGGTTTTTTACATCTTTTTCCACCTGTTTTTCCTGCAAGCAACTACAACTTTGTCACCATACCTGCAACTTTGGGTATCTGCTTACAACTTTGATTTTCACTTGCAAAACATAGGATGTCACATTTTGAAGTGTTTTCTACATCTTTGAGGGCAGTCCAACCCTTTTTATATGCAAGTTCAGGGATAAAGAAATGCCTAAACATGGATTTTGGTGATCTCACACTGGTTGAACATTTCAAGTTTTTCAGTGAAAATTCAAGTGAAAAATGTTTTGAATTTTACAGCAATGTTTTAGTGAAAAACCAGGTGAAAAACTTGAAACTTTTTGATAACATTTTTGAACTTAAAAACATTTTCACCACTTTTTCAGAAAATTTTCACAAGGTTCAAAAAATTCACAAAAATGTTTCAAGTTTTTCACCTGGTTTTTCACTGAAAAATTGGTGTAAAATTCCAAACATTTTTCACCAAAATTTTCACTGAAAAACTTGAAATGTTCAACCAGTGTCATGATTCCCATCAGTCTGGCCATCATTATATCATTGCGGCAATGCTCTTTGAGCTCACCAGTGTCCTATGGTGCATAAGAGGAATGTCAAATAGTCTGAAGACATCCATGCCATTCTTTAGAGAGTTAAATTGTTAGAAAACTACTATAAGCTTGTTGAAAAATCCCCTGATGTGGTGATTGTTGAAGTGTTGCATACAATGCCCCAGACTCATGAGTGGGTCTTAGAATACAGTGATATCCCCTTTGAAATGTTCAATATGCTATGTAAGTCAACAATTGTTGGTTTATTGAACAAACTGTTGCACAAACCAACTAAATTTTTCTGGCATCAATTTGGGAATGAAGTATGACTGTTAGGGATCAAAATATCTAAATCTGTGACTGCTGGCTGACTTTAAAGTATTCAACTTGAAGTTAACAAAAGGTAGTTGAGTGGAATATGTTGCAAGTACAATAGTTGTAACAATTTGTAGTTGCAAGCATCAAAGTTGCAGGAATGCAGTAGGAAGTTGCAGGGATCTTCATGCATGCAACAAAAGTTGTTAGAATTTTTCAATTTTGACTGAAGTTGTAGTGAAAAAATAATGATTTGGGTACAAGTTGCATGAAACCACTTTTTTGCACAATATATGTGTATGGGCGATATATTGTGTAAAAACTACTCAAAGTTTTGCATCTTTTTGAGCTTTTTTATCCTGCAGGCAAGTACAACTTTCCAACCATGCCCGCAACTTCAGCCATGTGGTTGCAACTTTAAGTTTTGCTTGCAACCTCAGCTTATCAAGTTCTCCAGGACTATCTTACATGTTCTCAAGGGTTTCCTGCATCCTGGAGTCCAGCCCAACAATTTTTACATGTAAGTCCGGGGATACAAATGGCCAAATACAGAATTTTATTGATGCCATGATTCCCATCAGTCTCGCCATCATAATGTCCTCACTGTGAAGTTCTTCAGGTTACCAGAGCTTCATGATGCATGATAAGAGTGTACTGATAATAATCCTGACATCTATGTTGTTTCTGAGAGGGTTAATTATTTTAGAACCACTTCAGTCTGTGAGAACAATCACTTACTTAATGTGTCAATGGGTTAAAGTTTGGCATGCAACATCTTAGACTATACGGGGGGTCTGGGAATATGGAAATATTACCTTTCAATCTACATATGCAAGGCAAGCCAACAAGAGTTGATTTCCCGTAATGCATTGTCACACAAACGGATAAAACCTTTGTGACATCAATTCGGCAATGAAATATCGATGCCCTGATCAGATCTTCTAGTTCCGTGACTGCCGGACACCTTCAAAATATTGAAGTTGAAGTTGGAAGAAGGTGAAAGAGTACAAAATGTTGCAAGTACAATTGTTGTAACAATATGTAGTTGCAGGCACCAAAATTGCATGCAACTCACAAGTTGGAGGAATGGAGTCGTAAGTTGCAGGTACTCGCATGCAGGCAACAAAAGTTGTTGTAATTTTGCAATTTTGAGGTAAGTTGTAGTGAAACAATGCCGATTTGGACCTAAGTTGTAAGAATATACTTTTTACACAATATATATGCCATATATGTGCTATAGTTAGTTAATATATATATTATGGCACATATATTGTGTAAAAAGTATTTCCATTTAACTTGGGTTCAAACCACCAATTTTTCTCTACAACTTCCCTAAAAAATCAAAGAATCCTAACAACTTTTATTGCCTTCATGTGAGTACCTGCAACTTCTCAATCTGCTCCTGCAACTTGTGAGTTGCACGCAACTTTGGTACATGCAACTACATATTGTTATAACTATTGTACTTGCAACATTTTGTACTCTGCCACCATTTTTCAACCTCAGCTTGAATATTTTGAAAGCGGCCGGCAGTCACGGAAATACAAGTTCTGATCTGAATATTAATATTCCACTGCCGGATTGATGCCAGAAAGGATTTATCTATTTGTACGGTCCATTCAGTAAATCAACTCTGATTGTTCTACATGAATTACTGTGGAGTTCAAACTTGATATTATCCTACTCTGAGATGTGTCCTAGAGTCTCAGGCATTGCATACAAAATTTCAGCCATCAAAACATATCAGGTACTTTCAATGAGATCATAGTGGTACCCAAAGGATTTAACCCTCTCAGGAATAATATGGATGTCTGCGGACTACTTACACTCATTCTGTCCACAATACAGCACTGGCAAACTCAAAGAAACTCACCAGGAGGAAGTCATGATAGTGGGACTGATAGAAATCATTGGATCAACAAAATCTAAATTTGGGCATTTATTCATCTCTGGACTTGCATGCAGAAGTGTTGGGTAGGCCTCCAAGTTGCAGGAAGCTCTTGAGAATAAATACCCCAGGGTTGCAAGCAAAAAATTGAAGTTGCAAGCACATACCTAAAGTTGTGAGCATGGTTGCAAAGTTGTAGTTGCCTGCAGGAAAAAGTGGCGAAAAAAGATGCAAAAAATGAAGTAGTTTTTACACAATATATCACCCATAACTAACCTATCAGTAGATACCATCCTCTTCATCTTCAGTGTAGGGACAACTCTCATCCTTGTGGAACCAAGACTGACATATTCCTATCCAGGATGTCCTTGGGTTCCTCATCCAAGCCGCTGTGGGCTCCATTGCTGCTGGCGCTACCACTCGGTGCTTGAGTGGTAACTAACTTCGACTTTGTTCCTGTTTCCACGCCAATGCTGATTGTCTGAAAGCTGGGGGTATATTCATAGGTGCCCGTGAGAGAAGGGAGTACGAACTGGCCCCATGACTGCATTCAGTCTCACAGATACGAGAAATTACGGGTTTGGATCGGAGATTTTCTGAATCATGGGGGCATGGCGGTATTTCCAATGAAAGATTGGCAGTGCAGAGATGAACACATTCTTGAGCGATCCCAGTGAACGGGTGCCACACCGGGGTTATGAGGATCCAGCTGAATTTCCGCTGTTCAGTGGCAAACGCACTCAGGGTCTCTGACGAGGTTGTTGTGGGAACACGAGAAAAGCGTCGGCGCATTGATGACCATGTGCAGGCAATTTGTGCTTGAATGATTGAAATGAGATGCAGCCATGCGAGTAACGGTTAGGTGATTCAGCAGCACAGTGGCACAGAACCCGTCATACTAGCGCTTGAAACGGAGCTGATGGGGTCGAGGCGTGGAGGCGGCCTGCATCATAGGGAGAGATTGAGGACAAGACAGAATCCGAGGAAGAAAAGGACAGAGGAACGTATGTAAGATGTGTTGAACATGAGTGTTTGAGGAAAAGGATGGCTCAAGAATGCACAAGACCCCAAAAACAGTATCTTGCGTGCCGTTGACAAGAGATAATATGAATAGAAGCACTGTCAGTCCTGTGGTCTAACACAGGACCAAGCGAAAATCCAATGCCAGAATATACATGAGTTAGTTGGAAGTCGCTGGTTGGGTGTTGGCTCAATGGATAAGTGATTTCTTGAAGCTGTGGTGGAATCCCACGCTTGCAAACAATGATCTGTGTGAGGAGCTGGCCCTATCTGAGAAAGAGAAATTGAGAAAAGATGATGATCGTGACGGACAAGATGCGAAACTAACTTTTGATCCGGACTTCCGTCTGACAGATTTCTCACACGGTTTCCAAATCTTCGCTTTTGAGGACCATACAACTCAACTTCCAACCAGACGATACAAATTACCACAACCTAATTCAATCAATCATGATGTGTATCTCCATGCTAAAATTAAACATCCCGGCCAGGACAACGCGGAGATGGAGGTTATGCTACTGGTCCACGTGAAGAACGACCCGCTTGTTGAAATGAAGTACTTGCTACTCCTCTCCTTCCTTGACACAAAAGTGCGGCCATCATTCAACACCACGATCCTCGGAGGCCTGCTGTATCTTCTATGAGAACTTCCTAAAGACTCTCTGCTCACGGTGCATTGCTGCTCAAACTTCTTAGGCAAGACGCTTGTTACCAATCACATAGAGAACGAAAACAACCCACTGGGCCAAAATTACGACCTGGTAAAGTCCGTTATATCCACCTTGCAAGAGAGAACTGGGAGGACCTGGTTTAAGAAGGTCAAAATTAACCCAGCAACACAACTATCTACGCTGACCCCCACTCCAATATCTTTGGAGGTACAACCTGACATCATGTTTACCAACCCTGGAATCCTGCTGCAACAAGGAAGCCAGCGTATGTTCACGAAATTAATCAGATCCTTAAAAGATACACCCACATGGAAATCAGCAACATAAAATCTGGATTGTATCCGCTGCTGTATTGATGAGACGTTTGGATACCAACCAACTGATGGCGCCATTTGGACCTCAATCAGTTCCACCAATATCCACAGACTAACGCGAAATTTCCTATGGAAAAGTATACACAACATCTACCACGTTGGTTCGTTCTGGGATCACATACCTAACTTTGAAGTTTTTGGAAAATGCTCAACATGTCAAGCGATAGAGTCGCTTGAGCACATTATGTTGGAATGTGATGCTCCTGGTCAGTGACAAGTGTGGCGGCTGACAGAAATATTTTGGAATTTCAGATATCCCACCTGGCCAAAACTGAATTGGGGGCTTCTCCTAGGTTGCGTGCTCACCAGGTTCAAATCCCCTCAGGGTAAAACAGTACAGGCCCAGAATCACTTTTTCACAGTGCTCATTTCAACATCAATGAAACTGATCTGGAGCTTGAGAAATGAAAGGATATTCGAGACACATACATCAGCGTCAGAAATGGAAATACATAACCACTGGGTGTCACTCATGAATGCCGCCTTGAAACGAGACAAACTACTCACAAATCAAGCTCATTTCGGTTCCCTTGCAATTAAGAAGCAACTGGTGCTTGACACCTGGAGTGGCACACTCCTTGATGAGGATTCCCTGCTGGATGACTGGACAAAATCAGAGGGGGTTTTAGTGGGTATACGGTCCATTACTTGAAATAATGGAGTAGGTTAACCTAATGGCCAGAGTTCCACACAAAGGCTTGAAACCTGTGCGTAACGGCATTTCCTCCTGGACACTTTCCCGGCTATATCGGTAAATCCCAATTCAACCAGCGGATACGCTTAGAATGCTTTGCAGACTGAGTTGTATTAATTTGAACGCTCCAAGAAAAGAAAAAAAAAAATTCTTGAAGCTGTGGTCGCAGAGATAAAAGACAGCGTAGCCATGGGTATTGCCGGTCATGAGCCCAAAGGTGAGTTGGTGGTTCCGAATATCATCTTCAGCACCACATTCGCCACGTGTTTGTCTTTTCCACAGTATGTAGGAACAATGTAGGAATTTCCCAATTTCCAATGCCAGAGACTCAGAGAGACACTGGCAACAGGGTGTCCTGACGTGGATGAGAGCGAAGGCGGCGTGAAATATGGTCACGATGGTCAATAAAATGATTTCCAGAGAACTTTTGGATGAAACAATGCAACATCGGTTTCCATGCCTATGTGCAGTCCCGACACAAACAACATGCATACGCAGTTGTAGCCTGATGATGACAACATGCAGGTGGGTTCTTGTGCTGACAAAGGCGACGTCCAGGTGGGGTCTGGTGGTGACAAAAGCGACGTGCAGACAGCCTCCTGTGCTGACAAAGAAGATTCGTAGATGGGGTTGAACGGAGACAACTTGAAAGACATTGAGCACAAAGAGTGACTGGGTCCCAATTAGGAATGACATGATGGGCATGGGGCAGGATGCTGCGTGGCACCTGCAGTGTGTATGGGGACACGGGCTGGGGTGCTGAGTGGCATGTGGCGCATCGCTGCATAACACCTGCCAGGTGAGCACCCAGGTGTGAGCACGAATCTGGCGTGGCTCTGAGCCGTCACATGGGCACGACTCTGCTGCAAGTGCATCATGCCATTACTTTGCAGAACCAAGATAACATCTGCAGCAGAGTCGCAGCTGGTGCAAATAAAACCTCCACATGACCTACATAAATCCCAGCTCTGGCCTGATTATTTTTTGTAACTACCTGAAAACCATGTCTAGCTCCCTGAATTTTTCAGCTTTTTCTGACTTTTCACATATAAAAGTGTCTGAAACCATCGGCTCCAGTCTAGTATTTTGCGTTTTCTGCTCTGGGAAGTGATCCCATCAAAAAAGTTTGTATATAAAATGCAATTCCAAACACCATGTCTACCTCCCTCAATTTTTTCGAAAATTTTCTGGCACTTTTTTCCCACCTGTTCATCTCGGATGGCCAAAAAAGCACACCTACTGGTTCGGAAGTTCGGAAGACGCTAGAGCGCAGCCACATCCGGGATTCTGACCCCAGAATCCCAGTCCAAGAAAGATAAAACCTCAACCAATACATTGCTTTTGGGTGAGGCCAAAATTTAAATTGATAATACTTACTTGTTTTTTTGGCATGCTAACAAGGTTCTTGACCTCCGTTTCGGTCGCCCTTAACAGGAACACTGCCTTTTCCCATTGGATGAGAAGCGACGGTGCCAAAAATATTCATAAGTGAGAAATGTGAATGCATGTACAACAAAGTTGCAACTAAAACTATTTAATATATTTTGCAGAGATCAAGATAGCGGTTGAATAAAATCTGATATCCATTCATGATCTCAAAAGCTTGCCAATTGTGATCCCTTCAATATATGTGCAGTGATACGGCTCAAAGCGGTCTAAGGAGAAAAGAATGTGCTGCTAGTATGAACTTTAATCTGAGTCATGGGCCAGTGTTATTAATTCCCCTAGTATCAACATTGATCGATGTGCACCGTCCCAGGCTCCCTGGGCGCAACGGCGCGGCGACTAGGGTCGCAGATGATTTGCCGGACAAGCACTGTGCGAACTAGTCAATCCGAGGCCTTCTGATGGAATCTAAGGTAAGAACCGGCGCACCCTCATTCCCAGCGTTGGCGATCTGTTTAGCAAGTGTAAGTGAGTACATAGTACACAGCATGCAGAAGTCTATCTAAGCTCACCGGAGTGGCTTGAGTGACAGACACAGAGCTGAGGACAGCTGCCACGATGGCAATTGTGAGGAAGTAGAGGCGCATCGTGCAATATTGGATTGCAGGGCACCGAGATTGAACCCGCTTTTATCCCTTTCCACAAGAATGGCAGGGGAAACGTCGGAGGTGTGAGTCCAATTTCAACCTCGCTGTATAAATAAGCGAAATCGTTTCGGGTATTATTTAATTCTCTCGGAAATTCAAAAACCTCGCTGGGTACACGGAACATAAAGTATCCGGGAAGAAACGGTTGAACAATGACAGTCTTCATATTTGAAATTCCTAAGCGGGTATTCAAAGGGAATATGCATTTCATAAACTTTCCCTGCAACCCTTGTTTCCCAAGCAAGAGGAAATACCAATTGCGCAATTGGCAGTCGTTTGCGGTAGGCTGCACTTCGAGACGAACGCGGGTGCTACAGCAGCTACATAATGGTAGTGATAGAATGAATGCTGTCAGCCAGGAGAAACCAGATTTTTGGAAGCGGAGTAGGGAGACCGTTTCCAAACCGTTTCTTCCCGGATACTTTATGTTCCATGTACCCAGCGAGGTTTTTGAATTTCCGAGACAATTAATGATATCCGAAACGATTTCGCTTATTTATTCAGCGAGGTTGAAACGGGAATTTGTGAGTGCGCTTATTCTGTAATGCCACGTACCTACCTACATATCTCCGTTGCTGCTACCTTCTTTTCTGTATCTGTTTCCCTACTCCGCTTCCAACAATCTGGTTTCTCCTGGCTGACAGCATTCATTCTTTCCCTACCATTATGTAGCTGCTGTAGCACCCGCGTTCGTCTCGGAGTGCAGCCTAACGCAAACGACTGCCAATTGCGCAATTAGTATTTCCTCTTGCTTGGGGAACAAGGGTTGCAGGGAAAGTTTATGAAATGCATATTCCCTTTGAATACCCGCTTAGGAATTTCAAATATGAAGGCTGTCATTGTTCAACCGTTTCTTCCCGGATACTTTATGTTCCGTGTACCCAGCGAGGTTTTTGAATTTCCGAGAGGATTAAATAATACCCGAAACAATTTCGCTTATTTATACACCTAGGTTGAAACTGGACTCACACCTCCGACGTTTCCCTGACCATTGCGACCACACTGAAGCGCTAATCCCCGCGCGACCCGCTTCGTTCCCTCCCTTAGGAAGTGGTGTTGCAGAGCCGTATGGCCGACGTGTGGAAATTCATCCACACGTTGGTTTCGGTTCTAAAACAGATTACTTATCCTTTTTACGTACGATTTTGTTTGTACGGTAAACAGGTGCCGTGAGCGCCAGCAAATCCATCTTCCTTGCTTCGAACGCTCATCGTGTGAGCCAGTGCGGTTCAGCGGCCGAACCCCCGTGTCCCATCTCGTTTACCATCGACCTACGTTACCTCGACCGTGCGGTGGCACTCTGCGTGCGAAACCCTTCGGCATTACGGATTCACTCGGAATCTGTCTCGTGGTCATTTTTTACGACTAGCGCTACTCTCTCGTGCTCTCAATTTCGTACTCTACCAGTGGCCTGATTTATCTCATACCTCTTCCCTCCGTCTTACTCTAAAATCCTCCGGCCACCGACCCTCCTCAGAATCCGCATCCCGGGAGCATAACCCTGCAACAGTGGACGGCAGAGCAAGGGGAGCAGGTCAACACCGCTGCAGCCAAGTACACGGAGAAGAAGCACAAGGCGCGGTCGGCATCTATCGCCTTGTCAGACGTCGAGAGCGTTGTCCAGCAGGAGCCCGAGCTGATCATCGAATTCGGCTAGGCAGCCAGATATAGAAATCGTGTTACCATTTCAAGAATATATTCGTTATTTATTGCGCTGTCTAAAGTGTATGTAAGGTCTTTCAAGAAATTTTTCAAGAAGTGCTCTAATGTATGCGTTCATTTCAGAAAAAATCTCAAAAAAATTCGCGAAAATATTCAACTTCACCATCAAATTTGCTATATCTCCTGAACCTCAGCTCGTATCAACCTGAAATCTTCAAATATTGATTCCCCACCGTCTTTTACCCCCAAATTCGACCTGGTTCCAAAATTTTAAAGTTGGCACCCCCTTGGCATCAGCCGGGCCGCTCCTCCTTCTGACCGCCTTCATCCTTTCCATAATGCTCAAATCATGCCGCTTTGCACTCGTGCATCTTCCTTCGATACTGGGAAAACCAACCAATCCCATAAGATTCTAACAAGATGAAATTTAAAGCTATTTTGGCTTCCTTCTTTGAAATTTGACTCGGAGTTAACCGCGAATGTCGGATCCCTCGTCTCTTGGTACTCCCCCGGTCGCTCGATTTTACGTTGTGTTTCCTCATACAACGTTAGTCAGACTGTGACAATGAGAGGCTCAACGCTGATGACCGCCGCACTCTACACTCTGTACTCCCTGCACGAGGAATATTCATTCCATTCGACTTCAACTAGACTTTCTAGACTGGTAATTAGATCCGACTTCGCTGGACAAAGAGAGCCCAATTTAGCGGGATGCGCCCGTGCACGGACCCACGACGGCGGCAAAGCGCACGAGCGGTGGGCGCGGATGCGTGGTAGGGCGGCTGAGCAAAGGTGAGCTGATATATCAGTCCCTTCTCTAGCCCAGGGGAAATGATATATCACGGCCGTCCGCTAATCAGAGGCACCCTGATATATCAAGTCCCCATATACGCCTGGGAGATGAATTCACTGCCACTGATTGATCCGCGATGTCAAAAGAAAGGGATCGGCAGGGTCGTAACGCGTTTGACGCGATCCCTATGTAGTGGCAGCCTCAGGGTGGAGATCTACATAGGTGGTCGCTCAACCAACAGTATTCCAGCAACACACATGTGGAGGTTATGGATTAGTTCTCCAGTAAGAAGCATTACACAGACTTGGGCTTTGGGGCCACTGCATGCGCATGGCTGTACGAGTCCTTGTACCGCTGCGCAGCTATTTCAACGTTTACCGGTATGATCCGTATCTGGAACGATGTGAGACCTATTTCACATTCCGCAGCTGGCCAGGGAACTTTGAACGCTTTATATCTTTATTTCAAATTATTGGGCATCTTTATTTCCATAATCTCCTGCTTCTCTGTGTATCATTTGCTGGACACAATACCCTGTTCATATCTAATCCATTTGTCAAGCCCTCGCCAAAAAGTCTGCCATTGACACAGTCAAATCGAGATCAACGTGTGACGGAAGGACAGCCGATATTTCCGTGGCTAAATCCTTACTCTCCAGCTCCCTGCAAAATTTCACGGTGGATGTGGGTAAATTGTGAGAGAGTAGAGCCAACACAAAATGAGGGCTGGAAGGAGAAGCAAAGTCGAATGGAAGAGATTTGAGGATAGGGAAGCGACAGTGGGCCATAAGAACTGTAAGGTCAGAAGGGCTGCGAAGCTCCAAGTGATGCTCAGCCAGTCGAGAAAGCGTCACAGGGAGGAAAGAATTTGAAGGGGAATGCTCATAGAAGCGGATCTGAAGAGAGAGTCAGATTTAATCGCATGGTGGCAATGCACTGGTCAATGATCAAATTGTGGCCGTCGTCGTGAAAGTGGAGGACCATAGTGGTGAAACATATAAAAAGTGCGATGTTGTCTTAACGAAAGAGGGTGCCATAGACCCCGAATATCTTGATGCACCGAAACTCGTGTTTAGTGGAGGAGACGTAGATTTTGGGAGGACCTGGCTGAGGAAAGAGCAACCTCACCCCATGCCACATGAAAGTGACGGATCAAAGACAGTCAAAGTCGACCGAGTTAAATACATCGAACACAAGCTCCCACAAAAGAAAGGAATATAAGGAGAGGTACAACAATCTGTATTGACAAGCGTGAGCCTTGAAGAAGGTGAGTGTGTTCGAAAAAGACGCTGGGATAAGACTCAGGATCAATTGAAGCTGTCATGCCGGACAAGTTGACAACGGGAGCATCATCGTTCAGCCTGACGAAGAACATGTGGAGGTCCAAATATTGGTCATGGAAACACCGAAAAACCTGACTCAGTCCGGGGGTTCAAGACCAGGTGCCAACAAGTATGACATCCACATGTGAGGACATTTGACAACTACAAAATAAAGCGAGCTGCAGGCCAACATAATGGCCATGCAATGCTGGAACAATACCAAGAAATTGTCCTAACAGTCAGGTGAGCAGGTGAGGGCATTACAACAATAACAGCCAGAGTCTCGGATGTGAGACACAGCAAACCATTGGTGCCAAAAAAAAACCAAAGATAAATGAAAGGTCCGATATACAATTCCGAAGCGCATCTCCCAGGCGGGAAGGGCCTCCACTGAATACACTCCACAAAATTCAGTGCCATGTAGAGGATATTACTAGCAACACTCAGCAGAGGAGTACAAGACCATAAGAAAAGATGACCAGAACTCAAATAAGGATGTTGCGGAAAAGATACAAGATAGGAAATGCGACACGAGACGGAGGCCAAGTATATATGTTAATGCCACACGGGGATATTTCGCAGCTTTCACGATAGCGGCTAACATCAAAGACCGAAAGCAACAAAGTTAATCGCCAACAAGACACCACGATCATCAGAGCGACCGAGACAAGATAGACAATGCAAAGGGAAAAGTTAGAAGAGATCAAATCCCAGAGGAGAGGTACAAGTATGACAGGGCTGGCGCAAGGCTGGCGGGCGAAGCGGACGGCGGAAGATGAATGAATATACCGTATCGGAGAGCATCAAAGAAGCACGGGAAAGCCGCATCTGAAGGAACAGAGAGGAGAGTCGATGGGTAGAACCCGGCTATCATATCTCAGTGATGTTCCCTCTGAGTTTAGCCATGTGTACGCGCTGTGCCAAGCGCGATCTTCCCACGTGATGGATGCCGCAGCGGCTGCTCAGCAACGTCGGAACACCGCCAACGCTCGGCTCTGTGCCGGTTGTCTGCCGTTGACCAATAACGCCGAAGGAGTTGCGTGCGACTCGAAAAGTTGTGCGCATGAATTAAAAGTTGGACATTCCAATAAATGTACAAAGTGAATGCCATAGGCATTGGCGTTGAGGATTTTCAAATAATTATCACTGTGAGGGGACTAAGAGAAGTACTGTGGTAGAACTCGGAGGGCTGAGTTTGATTTTTTATGTAATTTTGAAGGCTGCCGTTGGTTGGCTGGCGCCGAGAACTGGCGGGACAGGGCGGCATTTGGAGGGCATCCATCACGGTCTCCTGCCATAGCCGGCGGCAAACTCGATCGCATATCTTTCTGATGGGATCGAGTTCTACCCGAGTCTCTGGACTCGAAGGAACAACAAGACAGGCAACTCCAAGTGTAAACACTAAAGCAAAGGAGAGACAAGATGAAAAGCGAACACATGAACAAAGTTCACGACATAAGGCGGCTGAAAAGCAGCAATCTACGGAAATTACCGGTACCAGAGAGGCTAACACATTGGAGATATGCTGTAAAAGGAAAGAAAACACCCACGGGAGAAAGACGTCATTTTTTGTTTTTTTGGATCTGTACGCAGAGAAAAAGTGCCGTAAGAACGAGTCTAAAAATAAATTTTTAGGACTCGTAATTAGTATTAATAACTGAAACCCCGAGATACCAAGGCATAGAAAGAGAGGAAATTTGGAAAGAAAGACACATCCAACAGCCTGAATCACGACACACAACCATTGAGCCACGCGTTTACCGCACTCGTGAGGTAGTTCACATCCAGATACTCTGCCCTTCCGTCGCCATTGAGGTCGGCAAATTGAACCTGGACGCCTGAATTGCCGACACCATCCGCGAATTGGCCTTGTGGGAGCCAAACGACTTGCGCGGCCTACGAAATGCGACAAGTATCTGTCTTTTCAGTTGGCAAGAATGAGATGGAAAGAACGAACATTGGGTCCGTCGTTGGGGCCGCCGGCGTTGAGGAAGACGTCAGCAGCGCCGTTTGTGTGTGAGACGGCTAAAAGAGAAAATTGAAATTGAGAAAAAGAAATCGCACGATAGAGATAGAGAGACGCACTGATATAGTCAGCCCGTCCATCACCTATACTCGCATTATATTAGCTATTTTTCGATCATGAATGCCAGCGTACCATCAATATCAGCAAGAATAACATTATCTCTCGTAGCTCCGTTCGCGGGTCCGCTCGCAACCTGGCCTTGTGGAAGCCACTGAACATTGGCAGCCTACGAGATTATTTTAGCTATCTGATCACTATTCGTGTCTAGAAGCGGGAATTGATACGCACACCCTCTCCGCCGGTTGTAGAGCCCAGGTTGAGGTAAGCTGGCGAGAAAATGAGTTTTGTTAGCTGACATCGGAGATGAAACGGACCGATCATGGAGCCATTCGTGTCTAACCACAGGTATTCCGCGCGTCCATCGCCATTCAGATCCGCGAATCGTACGCCTGTATAGAATATCAACTTGGTTCAAGGCTGCAGACCGTTTAAAATAGGCACCTGCTCCGTCCTTTGCAAATAAGAGACATTCAGTAATGGAGCTCGAGCAGCAATATGCAAAATACCTTGCCTATTCCCGCAGCGACCTGGCCTGCTGGGAACCACGCTACATTGGCCGCCTGCAAATTCGAGTTAAGAATCAACGATCTGAGTGGAGTGGAAGATTGTCACAGACATGAGGTCCATCGTCAGGTCCACCAAGATTCAACCATGCATCAACAGAACCGTCGTCATGGACGAACAGATATTCCGCTCTTCCGTCGCCGTTCAAATCTGTGATGCTCCATGAGACCAAGTTCTCGAACATGATGCGAAAATCCAATTACCAGCAAATTGAACCTGGCGACGAAGGGCGCCTACACCGCTTGCAATCTGGCCTGCGGGAAGCCACTGTATCATGGCGCCGTCAGTCCCTGTGGGAGGAAAGTCAACCCGGCGTGTGGCTAATGAAGACACGGGAGAGAACCAGTTCCACTAGAGCCGAGGTTCAAAAATCCCTGGACCGCGCCTTGCTCGTCCAGCCAGAGATACTCTGCTCGCCCATCTCCATTCAGATCTTTCGGTAAAATGGTGTTTGTCAATCGGGACACATATCATATTGAACGCGGGAACGCGAACCTGCAAAGCGCACAGCGGTGCTGGGGTCGTCCAGATCGGAGCATTGACCGCTCGGGGGGACCGAGGCGATATCAGCAGGGACGTTTGGCTCTGTGAATGTACATCCGCAAATATCTTCCTCGGGGCTGCTCAGGGGAATGAGTAACTATC
Organism: Mycena venus; assembly: GCA_014462655.1. Classification (NCBI taxonomy): domain Eukaryota; kingdom Fungi; phylum Basidiomycota; class Agaricomycetes; order Agaricales; family Mycenaceae; genus Glaucomycena; species Glaucomycena venus. The sequence continues at coordinate 2,942,359 of JACAZI010000020.1, forward strand.
ATTTGGATGCGGATAAACTCAGTTATACGCACTCTAGTTCGCAATCGAGCAATCCACCGTTTGGTCCCAGTCCTGCGCCGTTGGCAATTTCTCCTTGAGGGTACCACACTGGGATATCGTCAAGAAGATAATCGAGATACGACGACGAACGCACCCGGTAGGGTTGAACAGAATTGGTTCTGTGGCGGGAGGTCACTTGCATTATCGATCCATCCCCACTCGGCGACTTGCCACAGCGCACTAAACCAACAATTTGCCATGATCTGGTACCCTTCGTCACTGCAGGTTCATTAGCAACGAATGAGAGTGGATAAGTATATGAGCGCACTTTGGATGCAAACCGTCGGCCATATCAGTAGGGCCAATATTCTCCATCGAAACATAATACACCCGTACACCATCTGCGAATCGGCGGAGCACCTGCTGTGTGATGTTGTAGTTGAATGTTTCCACTTCGTTCTCGACCGCAGCGTTGCCGTTCAGCGGAAGGAGGCCAACGAGGACAGCAGCGGTAGGAAGTTGTGCTGTGATCGTGTCAACGAGAGCCATGAGTCTTGTTGGGGCGTCAACGATATCGTCCCCGTTGTTGATATCGTTCGTGCCCGCAAGAAGGAAGATGACATTGGGATTTTGCGAGAGGTCGGGCATGACAAACCCGGCGATCGCGTCGATTTCCGCACCAGAGTGTCCCTGCGAGAAAATTACGGTAAACCTCAGGGAGGAATGACGATTGGAAGCTCACCTCGTTCTGCGGATCTGCCATCGTTCCTGAGTTGACCGAGCCGATATAGTCCACCTCGTTTCCTGTGTCTTGACGAGGTTGGACTGTCCCACCTGCCCATGGCGGAGTGACGATCATATTCTCGAGATCCAGTCGGTATCCATCCCCGGTGCTGCTTTGGAACCCGAAGGTGATGGAGTCACCAGCGGGAAGAGCTCGAATCTTCAGCCCACTCATCTTGCCAATGTCTGCTCCAGCTCTAAAATCTCGTTTCAATGCGAAGCAAATTCACCCGGGGCAGACGGATGACTTACGGACACGCTGTAGAATACGGAACGAAGCCATTACCGAGATTAACAGCACTCGGTTCGAAAGCAGTCGGAGTGGCAAACTGGACGTCGAACGTCTGCACTGTATTGACCCACTGTGCCATACCCGCTTGCGTGGGTCGTGAGATTGTTACTTGTGGAGTCGCCGCGTACGTGAATGCACCGGTATTATGTGTCGAGGATTGACTAGAGCCTAGTGATCAACTTCCATGCAACGTTAGAACACATTCCCATACGCACCCGCCGTAAAACCATCCATATGGGGAGGCGGTTCCGAAGTTCGTAGTTGTGCTAGTCCGCTGGTGCTGCCAAAGACCACTGCGCGAAAAAATGGAGCTATTAACGGAGAATCAGAATTCAAAATACAGGTCAGTCGATGATGACCCTACCAAGCTACGGCGACATTATATTCCTGCACGGAACGTGAAAACCCAAACCGACACAAGGCCCACAAATACGAATAACTTACAGAGAGGGTTTGCATAGTTGCTGGCGTTTGCTCTTCTGGCCAGAGTTGGGTAGGTTGCTCGTCGTGATCCAGATGCGCTAGAATCTGGAAAATACCAGTAACAGCCGGGTTTGCTTCTAGACGCATACGTTCCTATAAAACAACAACATGAAAGTCGATCTCAGTATCATCGGATACCAACGCACCAAAGTATCAAATACGTTCCCGTCTCGTACTTGTTCTCCGCGAATGACAAACGCTACGCCTTGAGTTGCGTTGGAATACGCATCTGATGCATAAACCCAAGTGTCGACAGAGTCCTGGTCCCGGACCTCAAAGTCTGGCATGCCTATACCCGCGACAGTCTCTTCGAGTGTCGTCCCGCCCATGCGCAGTGCTATATCCAGAGCCCGTGGTTCCACACTGTCTATGCGTGGCCTGAAGGTTCAAACAAACGAGGCGTCAGTTCAATTTTTAATTAAGTATTCAGGGAAAGACCCGCCTGAAAGGCGGTAGCAGCCCTGTCCAAAAATAATGCGGCAGATGGGCGGTGGCTGCTACCGCTGCATCAATCTTGGGTTTGAGGACTGGGTCGATTGTACGCGAGTAGACCACGCCCTTTCGAGGACGGTAATTTTCATGATGCTCGTTGTCGTATACATCAACCCCAACTGTGTATGCACCGACTTCGAGCGAGTAGAGTGTCGCAATAAAAGTGACGATCCCAGCCCAGCGAAGTCGCATTGTAGGATGAGGGAAAGGGCACGGGAAAGCCACTGATTGCGGTCAGCTTAAATAGGTTTACGCGGGCATTCTAATGGGACAATGAGACGCGGCACATGAAAATCGTTTCAAGTTGATGAATTGGAATGCAGACTTACGAGCCGAGTACGCTGCTTTGGGCTAGGGTCACAGAACTCCGCAACAACTGAACACCGGATCAAGTCAAATTACACAGAATACGTCGCGGTGAGGGTTGTGGCAGGGTCGGACGGCCGGCTTGTGGAAACTCAACCGCATGCTAGTTTCGTTTCTAAAACCAGTTACGTCTTATTTTTACGTACATCTTTATTTGTATTACAAACAGGTGCCGACGGCGCCAGCGCATCAGAATCTACGTCTTACCCTCTTCTGTGCGAGGCAGTGTGGGCTAGTGCCCAATTCCGGTGTTTTCCACGTCCCCATTCGTTGACTACTGAGGTATTTCATTCAAATCGACAGGGGGTGTGACGCGTAACCCGAAATTCCAATTCGACATTTCGACAGCGGCCGAATTTTCGCATGACACCCCCCAAAATTTCGAAATTCTCATGAAAAATTTCGTCTTTTTGCAGTTTTTAGGCACTTTTGAGGTCTTCGTGACGGCTTGGAGGTTCGACAGAGGCCTTTGTGACGCGTGACAGCGACCAAAATTCGTGCTCGACAGAGGGGTGCGTGATGCGTGACTGTCAATTTGAATGAAATACCTCAGTACCAGACCACGCAGCACGCACTTCGGCGTGCTAAACCCCGCAAATCGTTACTTCCACGCCTTCACACGCAAACGTCAACTTTCACGGCCTATCGATACCCTCTTATCTCACGACTATTTCGACCTACCTATACATTGATTTTCCGGCACATTATTCCAACTCCCCTACCCTAAAATCGACCGGCCACCAACCCCATTCCGAATCCGCATCCCGGGCAGCAAACCCTGCAACAGGGTCCGGTGCGCTCGGAAGCTTATACCTTCACAGTACCTGCAGGCTCAGTAATCATGTGGTTGCCGAGAAATGGTGCTGTAAATGTGTTAATTGAAACGGGCTGGCCCGTTAACCTGAAGCGGTCGGGGCCGCAATTAACTGGCGGGCACCACTTCCCGTATCATAGAGCCTTTGACAAATAGCCAGGCCCGAAAGATGAAGTGCGCTGGTTACAAGCTGGTTACTGAAAAACTGGATTTCATCTGAAAATTCTGAGGAATAAAACTCGAGAGGGCGAGATTTTTCCCCAGTGGTTGAGCGCGATTCGCTGCAAGTTACATCGTTAGATGTCCATGCGAAAATAGACCGTTTCAAGGCTGTGCACCTAGTCAAAGCTGGTACGTTACGCTCTTGCTCAAGTTCTGGTCAAGGCAAAATCAAAAAAGCGGGGCGATCCCGAATTGATCCGCTGCACAGCTTATCCTCTTACCTACCTCAAAAACTTTTAGTGGCGTTTTGTGAATCACTGTATTGGCAAGCCTGAGGGAGTAGGAAATTGACGCATCCAGTCTCTCCCGCTCCGGGATGCAACAATGTGACATAAGAAATGAAGAAATGTACTACTCGAAGGCGAAAGAACGGTAGCGAAGCGTAGAGTAAGTAAGCGTAGGTATCGATTCTACCGTTTTGGAGTCTGGTCTTGGGCTGACCCACGCTGCGGTGCCTGCTGATGAAAGAAACATCTAGTCATTCATCGATATCTGGGATCGCATTCAGACTGTCTCAACGCCATTCGGGCTTGATTCGGGCCATTCCGTCGCACATCACAAACGGATTCATGAAACACGCCGCCTGGGAAAGGACAAAACGGGAGGAATGAATGGACGGGGGGGCCCTGTCCGTCGCTCCGAACAACACCTCCTGTTCTCGGCTCTCTCCACCTCCTCGAGTACGGCCAGCAGAAGCTCCTTGACTTGACTTGCATTGCCAATGACAGACGATACAAGTCGGGGGACCGCTACATCGACCGCTTCCGCATTCTCCACAATCTCTGGGCGGATGCAGAGCTCTGGCAAGAGCGAATAGCTCGATACGTCGGTTTGACCACCGCAGAGCCTGACGAGGCTCGAGCGGTCAGAAATGGGAGGAGGGTGGGGGAGAAGAGTCGGGCGAGTGGTAGCCGAAACCGGGTGAGCATTGGATAAGCCTCGTGAAGCTCGACTTCGTGTCAGTTTGGAAGATGGTCTTTGTGCTCTGGTATCTCTCGACGCGCTAGCATGCTCCCACTCATCGCACGTCTTCTTCCAAGGGTGTGTGGGCCGGACAAGCCGGGACCGGGGCAGCGGGAACCGAGTACTAACAGATTGGCATTCAGCGTGACGCCCGCACAGCTGCCGAAGCAGCTAGAACAAGTGTTGTAGTGGTTTGGACGTCATCGAAGCAACTGGGTATCCTGCTGTAAAAGGTTGGAAGCGGGTCAGACGTTGATGAAGCAACGGGGATTTTGCTGTAGGAGGTCGGCAGCCACGCTCAAACCTGGGAATGAAAAGTGCAGGGGGGAGAAACGGGTGGAACCTCAGCGCTGGCGATCGCGGCGATCTTTGGTTTCCCGCCAGTGTCTGGGGAATTTCCAGGGTTGAAGTTTGGTGGCCGTGTTGGTCCTGCGCACTCGAGAATAACGTCGCTGTCTAATTGAGCATCGGTCTTTGGAAAAGATGCTCGCGGCTCAATTCTATCTGTAGGATCCTTCCTCACGGGTTGAGTTCCCAAAGGGAAATCAAACGGGTTGCTTCGGGGTGAATCTGGAGAGGGTCAATTGACTTTTAAATGCGAGTCGATTGTACTCGTACCATTGAAGAATCCAAGCAGAAGCGTTTGGACAAGTTGCGTGGAAGGAAAAAGAGTGCTGGAAGTTTGGGATTGAGTGGACCCATCGTCGCACGCGAGATTCACAGGGAGTTAAAATCACCCACATCGCGTGGTCCTCGTCGCAAGAATACTGGATTCCGCTGCCATCGGAGAGGTCAAATCGCCAAATAACTGGAACAAGCGGGGATTTTCGGACGCACTGCAGGCCTGAAATCGGGGAGCGTAGGCATCAGAGGTGGGAGCAGCGACAAATGCGAGGCATAATGCACGCACCATGAATTCATGGCACGCTTGAAGTTGTTTGAAGTTAATAGAGAGGTTGTGCCCATGCGGCATACCGGTTTTATTCTTAGTTAAATACCCTTACCTGTATTGTGGATCTGGTCGATACTGTTGTTTTATACCTGACTTTGTGTGTGTTACGAATTGTGTGTAGCATAAGCGTGAGAAATCCGAATTTGATGGCATGATTTCTTCCGAGCATTGCGGAGCCAGGACCGTAAGACTTGGAGCAACAGTTAATGACGTTGAATGACAGCCGTTTGATGATCCTAGCACAGCCACATCAGTGTCAAATTCTCCCACACACCCTCAGAGTACATGAATAATGTATTAAATCTCACTTTTGGGCGAGCTGGGATGGCTTTTCCCCATGCCGCTTTGCACAATGTGCAAAAAGCGGCATGAGCGGCATACCGCTCATGCCGCTTGGGCACAACCTCTCTAATATTCCTGCAACTCCGCTTTCTGAGAGCAGCGTGTCTTTGAGGAGGGTATAAAGCATTGAGATTGAGAGGGCACTCGGGTGCCTCCTGACCAATAAACTCCACTCATCCGCGCTTTTCATTTTGATTCTGCGTCGCGTAGTCGGGCCGGTCAATAACGGAAAAAGGGAAGCGAGCACCCACGGCTCACCACATAAGCGACTGGCGTACTCGCATGAGCGGAAGAAGCGAAGGATATACGTTGAGAAATGCCCCGGCTTTGGTTGATGGTCGAGCACCAGGATACATATCTACTGCTGTGGGTAGATTTCAACGAAGGGATTCGAGTGGATCAACAAGAAACGAATACGGTGGGTTAGATTGGTCGTCATCACAATCGTAACTCTTGAGGGGCCGCAACTTCTTATGTAGTCGGCGACAGAAGACTTCATTTGCATGTGAAGATGCTTACCCGTCGAGCCGCAGATCTGCGAACTCATTTGCGTGTGCACCCAACCTTTACCAAACGGAGAAATGGAGAAAATGTGAAGACAGATGTGGTCGTGTAGCGCCCTGCAGCAGTACAGATATTAGTGTCCATAAAGCAATGAGGAAATCCACGTAGTACAAGACGATGAACCAGCAAGACAAAAAAGAGGCAAGGGAGGTAAATGACGGTTAACAAAATGACGAAAACAGATCCGACGGAAGAAAAAGCGGTGCAGGAATAGAATGGCGATAAAGACGAAGTTAACACAGCAGTCGCGACTTACCCAGCGTGTGGAACTGTTGCACAAATTCCGTGAAGATACAGGCACGACGAAATGCGCAGCAGACATATTGCAGAGTATCTCGTAGAATTGGTGCCTAGTGCAAGATTGCAGTGCGGCAGGTAGACGAAAGAAGGAAAGGCACAAAAAATATTGAATGTATGGGACTTACTGGTATTGAGCCTCGAGCGCTCGGGCTCCGAAGTAGTGTGTAGTCGCAGCAGCCATCATGGAATGACTGGCGTAGATTGTGGGGACGAGTCGAGTGAATCGGAGTTGGCTCCTGAAGGCAAACGTGGTGCATCGTGTTACTGTAATTCCCCGCGGAAACAGCGACAGGTACGTGTCCAGCGAATGAGTTTTATTTCAGCACCGTCATGTTGACTAGCCCGTATGAGTTCCATTTGCTTTGTGGCAGAAAACTGAACGATTGAGGATACGGGTTCTCAAAAAGCCTGGAGCCGGGAACGGTGGGATGATGACGTCCTGCGTGGTAAGTAATCTCTGTGTCGCATCCAATAAGCAGCAAGCTGAGGTGCGAACGGTATCGAGCAAACTGAGATGAATGGCGGGGGCAAGAGGCAACGGATCAGCCGGACCGCGCTGAGCTTGTTGATGCGTGCACAGTCTTGTTTGTCACGAACCTCTTAGCCCCCGTTCATCTCGGTCAAATCTGGCTCCGCCTAAGGCTCCAACCATTTAGTTTTCGTTTGCCCATCCAGGCAAATAAAACGGAAACGGTAAGGAAACAGTTCAAAACAGTTTATACACGGTTTTTCTACAGGGGGGGCCGGTAAAGTACAGGACAAGGTACTATTCTTAGCCTCTCCCGCAATCCAATGATGCCTTTTTCAGTAGACCATCTTTTATCCACACCTTAGTGAACTATCAACAAACCTCTTGGGTGCGACCCGAGCCCGAAGGGCTTTGGGAGCAGAATCTCGGTCTCGGTTGGTGAGCGCAGGGGGCATGGCGGTACAATAAAATTCGTCTGGCTGCTTACTGTCACTTCATACCAAAGAGTCATTGACAATGAGAATATTAGGGTTGGAGATGCTTTCCAAACCCGAGAACACCCGGGCCCAAGGCCTATTTTCGGCCGATTCAATTGTCCGAGCTATGGCACAAATTTAGGACGGCGATCTTCAAGTTCGACATCTCCCTTGCCCCGTATAGAATGCTAAGCCCCTATCGAGAGGTGAAAATTCTCAATTACACACCCAGCTGTCATTTATACCACCATTCCTGGACTATTTTGGACGGCGATCTTCGCCTTTGACATGTTTATTGATGCCACATCGAACACCTGGTCTCTATCAGAGGACAAAACTTTCAATTATACTCCTTTCCATCATTTCTGCTTTCATTCTCTGGACATTTTTTTTTGCAACTGGCAGACAGCATTCACTCAGGTTCAATGGACTTGTCTACAACGTCACTTCTTTACGGCTTGCCCAGACTCTCCGGAACCCCCAGAACATTACCGTTTAAACCGTTTGCAAACGGTTTGTAAACCATTTGAGCTCCCGGGTAAACTAAACGGAAACGAAAACGGTTAAAACCGTTTGTAAACGGTTACAAACGGAAACGGTTGGAGCCTTAGCTCCGCCACACCTCCTTCCCATATCGGTATCACTGGCTGTTGCACGTCCCTCATAGCACTTTACCGATAGGGCGCAGCAGGTCCATGCTTTACGTCCTCAAGCTCTGCATCTGCCCTGCACACTCTCAGGGATTCCGGAATCGATCTCTGTGCACTGGGACGCGATTTGTGCGCTGTCACTGTTCCTGTGCCTCAATCTCGCGCAGCCGCGAGGTGCCGCTTATTTGCAATGTACCTGCGCTCTTGCATGTCGCGTCACTGTTTCGACGCGCGGCGTTGCCCATTCAGCATGAGTATCTTCCCCTCATTGTCTCTCAAGGGGGGTTCACTCCGTTATCCATCAAAATCCACCTCCCTGGTCGGGTCGTGAGAAACTGTCAATCAAACCTGCCGCATCACTGCAGTTCTGTTGGCTCCGTATTTCTGCCTCCTATGGGCTTGCTTCTCTTTCCTAGTGGCACAGTCTGTCTTGCCACGATGCGCAACAAACTTGCGTGGATTGGCGAATACAGTGAGGGTGAAATCGGCCGAACACAGAGCACGATGACACAAGCCGAAAGTGATGCGTTTTGACAGTTCTCACGACCCCACCGAGGGAGTGGATTTTGGTGGATAACGGAGTGAACTCCCCCTGTTGTCTCTACACAATCGATTGCCAGTGCTGACCGAAAACGACACAGGAACTCATCATCCGTTCTGAAACCGACACGATTGCCCAAAAGTCGTCTTAATGCACCTCGGAGTTCCTGCCGCAACGCTTGACGAGGCTGAGATCGCGGAGAACCCAGGTACGTCCTCAAATTTCCGTTTTTCCTTCCATCCCTCTCCTTGACCAATTATATTCATTTTTTGCTTTGATTTGACCACCCTTTTTTCGAGCTTGCCTCTCACTTTTTATGCGTATTCTATTGTATTTCAGCCTTTCTCCCGCACAAATCCGCCGGTCCCACTCGCAAACTGTGCTGGTATTCGCATACACACGCGGCTTTCATTTTCTTCTCTTGTCAATGTTTCAAGAATAAGAATCAAGCCCGGAATACGTCCACTTGGCACTACCGCTGTTCGATCGCTGCTTCGTGCGATTCCAGGACAAGGACGATGACTAGGGGAAGGATGGCGGCGGCTTCTTGTCTCTTTCACAGGCGATCAACGCCTAGAGAAAGTGAATCAGCCGCCTTCAACTAAGTCAAGAAAGCGCACTGAAGCCGGCCGAGGGACATCACCACAGGCTACGTAGTACGAGCTCTGTTCTTCGACGACGCCTCTCACCTACCGTATTCTGAAGGTACTCGATGTATTCTGAGTACACAAGTCCGATCTCGGGCCAGGGCGTCCCTGCCAATAACTTCATCTCCGTTCTACAATCCGTCCTGCATTCTTGGGCTCTCGAGTCCCAACATCCAGCTCCTCCAAAATCTGATCAACTCGTCCGGGCTATGTACGTCGTCCTGTTACGCAGCACCTGCACCAAAAAGAACTGAATCGCCTCTTCATGATCACCGAGAAACTAGTCGCTGCCCCGCGTCTATCTATCCCCCCTTGAACGCAGTTCCCCCATGTACATCCAAATACCGCATCAAATCAAACTCAAAATCGCGCAGGTATATTCCATATGCATCCGAGCTCGTAACCTCCATACTCCGCGACACGCTTCGCCCGAAGAGCTAGCACTGTCTTCCGCCTTCCCGCATAATTCAATCGCTCGTTTCGTTTCTAGCCTGGGAGGAATTCATTTCGGACTCTGCTACTTGTCTCCTTCCTCGCCGCGGGCGACCAATTCCCTCGGTTTATACTTAGTGGATCAAGTCTTGAGATTCACTTCATCATTCTTTCCGACTTTAAATCTCCCGACCTGCCGTGGGTTCGCTACTGTGTTTCCAAGCTCGAGGTTCTGCTTCCGAAAATCCTTCTCGGATTGATTCAATCTATATCAAGCCTGCATGTATTGAATACCCCGACACCTGTACTGTACGTTGATTTTTGGGCAGGCTGCGATCTCAGACTCGGTTCGACACTGACGGAAATGCTCTCGGCGTCCAGCTTTCTCGAGTCTTGCTTTGGGATTCAATTCGAACCGGATGGACGGTGGCTTTCTTTTGTTTTCTGGCCTGGAATGCAGTTCGGCTGCTAGCTTCTTTCTTTCCAGCGACGATCAATTTCTCGGTTTATTATGAGGGTCCAAGTGCACTTTTACAGCTAAGCCGGAAACGATAGACACCTTTTGGTTTTCGCAAAAAGTTCGGCCAAGTTCGGCTAAGCTTGGACCGCACTATATTTAGTAGCGGTGGAGCACGTCCTCAGCATATACTTAGGAGCGTCATCTCTGGACTCCCTGCGCAATGATATTCCTCAAACTAAATTTGGGCTGGCGGTTGCTCGGTCCGAACTTAGCCGAGCTTTTTGCGAAATTTGAAAGGTGTCTATCGTTTCCGGCTTAGCTGTATTTTTTCGCGAAACATATATGACTTCCCCGAAACAAATAGCAATTTTTCACGTGTTCCCGCAAAATACACACACTGGTTGAACATTTCAAGTTTTTCAGTGAAAAAATTAGTGAAAAATGTTTTGAATTTTACATCAATTTTTCAGTGAAAAACCAAGTGAAAAACTTGAAACTTCTTCATGACTTTTTTGAACTTCAAAACAAGTTCAGTACTTTTTCAGAAAAATTTCACAAGATTCAAAAAGGTCACAGAAATGTTTCAAGTTTTTTACCTACTTTTTTTAGTGAAAAATTGTTGTAAAATTCAAAACATTTTTCACCAAAATTTTCAGTGCAAAACTTGAAATGTTCAACCAGTGACAATCACGTTGGCTATGTTTCGGGGAAATCATTGATTTCCCCGAAATAAATAGGATGCCCCCGAAATATATAGGACACCCCCGAAATATTTATTCGTTACCCCGCGAAAATTTTGGCCGTCCCGGCGAAACTTTTTCACAACATTTTCGCAACATTCACAGAAAAGATAAAGACTTTGTTAGATGGCTCAGAACAGCTATTAATTGTTTTTGAAGGTACCTTATGCGAATCTAATTGACTGTGTAACCCGATATCTACTCCGTGAACACTCTGCTGTTGTTGGGAAGTTCCTGAGCTTTGGCACCCGGGTTTGGACCGGATCTTGTGGATGTAAGCTCATCTCACTTTGCACCTTTATCCCGTGTTTCCATTGTCCAGGTAAGTTCCATTGTCGATTGCCTATCCTTGGGGCTTCAGATGATTCTGGCACTGTGATGCGGGTGTCATAGGCCTCGCCTAGCCGGAGAACAGCGCTCAAGACTTGAAGTCCAAGCAGCATGAGGTGGCGCTAAGTGCCCTGACACAACAGCGAGTTTTGATGTCACACCAACAACAGAGAACAAGATATCCCTACTCCTGGTATAGAGCTTCCTTTATTCACCAAGTAGTTTCAAAATGTGAATGTCTTGTGAGCTGCTAATTTGCGGTACTTCAGCGTTGGTTGAGCAACACCCCAGGAGTCTACGAAACGTTACATGAGGGGTCTATTAGACGTATTATCTTGGGTGAGCGTAAATAGTCTAAGAGAGGTCGAGGAGGTGTAGCCTGTGGCTTCTATTTCGTAATGTCCCATTAGTAGAATTGCCTCTTTGGGACTTAGTGCCTACTCTCACCTCTTTGATAGCGCCCCCCGGCGCGAAGCGCTCTGTGTGAGCAAACGAACCAGCACCACAAGGGAAAATGGGTCATCACTTCACCAGTCCCCTCAAGGCTGGTGATACACGCAAGAGGAAGCCTGCACTTGCTCTCGGACACACCATGAAGCTCGGCGGAGGCTTGCGATCGACTTAACACGCGCCTCAACAAGGCCCCTCATCATCCACGCTTGGCTCCCGAGTCCTCTTCACCAGGACCCAGCCCGCCCAGCCCGCCCATTGAGTCTCAACCTGGTGGAGACGTGGAATGGGTAGATGAGGAGGCTCTGCAAGTAGTACTCCCCCCACTCCCCACGACCACGGCAAACAAGGCGGCCAAGCATAGACGGGTTTTTGATTCTTGGGAACAGCCACTACCACTGCTTGAGGATCCCTTCGCTGGCTACTATAGGTCTACACATGTGGAACAACGATCTGGAATACCTCCGCACATTGAATATGAATGTCTCAAGGGATGCAGCAGAAAGGCTCAAGTTGTGAGATGTCTATATCCTTTGTGTATGTTATAAACCTTACACTGATTTGAGTGCTAATCCATGTTTTGTAGACATTGTGCATGTACAGATTGTTACTTGCGAATGCATGTCACAGGGGGCAAACATGGGGGCAGTTGTCATAAGGGCATCCATCAGGCATGCCATGGGCATTTGCTCGGCACTTGTTGCGGCTTCATTGTGCCATTGACATGTCATCGCCATGAGGCTGATTGATCCGAGTTACCGGTCCGCACAGTGTGTCCTGATGATCTGGTTGTTTTCCATTCCAGCTAGTGCTGAATTTGTCTTCAAACAGGGAGTTGAATTAATTCCAAGGCCAGCAAGACTATTGATGATCTGCAGTGAGTCCTTCCTTGAGCTTCACTGGTTGAACAGTTCAAGTTTTTCAGTGAAAATTCTAGTGAAAAATGTTTTGAATTTTACAGCAATTTTTCAGTGAAAAACCAGGTGAAAAACTTAATGTTTGAAGTTCAAAAATGTCATTAAATAGTTTCAAGTTTTTCACCTGGTTTTTCACTGAAAAATTGCTGTAAAATTCAAAACATTTTTCACCAAAATTTTCAGTGAAAAACTTGAAATGTTCAACCAGTGCTTCCCATGATAACCATGCAAAAAACTTGTTACAAAAGTGGGGATTTATAAAAAAAAACTGGCTGAAAGTTTTGTACCGTAGTAATGTCGGAAAAAGCGAAAAAGACGCAGAATTTGGTTGGGTTGTTTAAGGTAAGCTACCAATTCTTTGATTCATGCACCCTGGGTGAAAATAATTGTTCTAGAATTGTTGGATTCCTGCAAGATCACAACTAGGACTATTAATACAAACTTTGAATCAATCCCTAAGCAGGTGATCAATACGGCAACCTCTGTGGAGTTCTCTCGATTGGTATAGAATACTCTGACAACGTCTATAAGGACTGCGTGGTTCAGCCCAATAATTATCCTCTTTAATTTCTATCCTCACCACTTTGCCTGACATTTCCTTTATCTTAGTTGGTAAGTGTCAGCATGGAAAATTGAACTGTAATATTCAACTACAGGTTGAACCTTGGAAATTGACTGGCTACAAATCATAGTATATCAAATTTTGCACGTTCAGCATCTCGGGATTCTGTGGTGCTCAGGACAGGATCTGGGTCAGTAATCATATTTTTTTCTTCATAGGTTTTTTATATTGTGAACCCAGGCACCTGTCTGTTCAATTTGCGCCACTTCCAAAGGATATTGGACCAGAATTGAGCTGAAACGAATTCATTTTGCAATGCAAAACTAATTATAGTAACTTGAAATCATGGTCGGACCGAAATTGATGTGAATGTAACGAGGCTGCAGCGAGTGCTGAGCACATGCCTGTCCGATGCCACAGCAAGTGCCAGTCGGATGCTGTTATGACAAGTGCCTCCATGTTTGCCCCTTGTGTGTCTAAGTGTTTTGCTGGTGCAACATGGTGTGTTCCCAGCTTCACCCAAAAGGCCCCGTATTGGCATTTCCCTCGACGTTCTGGACCTCTATCAGGCGATGTTCGAACAATCTTGTGATGCAATCACTGCACTTGCTGCTGCCCTCTGCATGGTTTATAAACGTCGGGGATTCACAGTGGTTTCTGAATGGGTGAGTCGCATTCTATTCTCAATTTTCTAACATCTACTGAGCTACTGGTCATAGAATCCTCTGGACTGTGTAGCGGATCCTTTCCGTACCAGCCTCACTCATGCTGTTCAGTGGTCTTGCAATCTTCGTGATTGCATAGATAGGAAGTTGCACATGGAATTAAGCATTTCAGAGCAGGCACTTCTGCCAGGGGAGGCGGGGAATCAACTCACAGAACCCTCCGCACCCTCTGCACCCCCCGCAACTTCCACACCATCCTCACCCTCCACACCCTCCGCACCATCCTCACCCTCCGCAGCTCATTCTCTTACGCCAGGTCGTGCAAGCCGTACTTTAAGGGAGTGATGGGCAGCATGCTTTGGCCACACCAAATGAGGGAAGCCTCTTGATCAGTAAGTACATTACGTTTGAGAAGAGGTACTCAATGTTGAACAAATGTGCAGAGGTGGAGATGTGCAGTTGGGAGCAGATGGCTGCTTCAGCTATTGCCACCTCCGCTCAGCTGGTGATGGGCTCATTGGGTATACACCCTCTTTTTTCATTCCCCAACACAAACTCAACACTGTTGCGAGCAAGATCGCTCAAGCCAGGGACAATCCTCGCGTGAACATTCAGCCATCAATTCCACAGGATTTGATTGATGGATGTGAGGCGACTTTCGAGGCTGCCAACGAGAAGGTGCAGAGAGGGGATCCAAAGCGGTATGATGCAAGTGGAATCTTTCTCATGACCTGCCGCCATGGGCAGATTCTATTTTTCTGCAATATCTACACTCCAGGCGAGCAGCAGCGATATATTGTAGCGTTAATTGAGAAGTTGGCGCGCCAGCTTCCGCCGCAGGCCACCAATCTCCAGGCCTATGATATCGGATGTGTCGTTGATCATAGTCTGGATTTGGTATGTGTCTAAAACCTATGCAGAGCCTCTGCCTGATCCTTTATCAGTATCCAATTCTTGGCAACAACCTGCGCAATCGTGTTGCATTCATAATAAATCACATGCACTCCTACCGACATGAATTGGCATGTCAGGTCACGTTTGGCCCCCGCTTCTGACCTGGTGCAGGGATTGCAGACCACGAAGACGTGGAAAGAGTGTGGTTGCGAACTCGCAAGACAGTGCCTATAACAAGGGGTCAATGGGTGGCTAATGTTTCTTCCATTCTCAATTATACTGACACAAGTTTCTAGAATTCACGGAGGATCTGGATGATTGACCAATATGGCGCTTTTCTGAATGCGGAGGGTCAAGAAAATTTAGGTACCTGGATAGAATGCCAAGACAAGAACCTCTGAACCAAAATGCGGGCTGCTCTGAAGACATTCCGTGCATGTCGTGTGCCCGAGGTGGAGCTTCGGCGCGAATGGCGGGATCAAAAGGAGGCGCAGATGTTGGCACGATCCCGTAAATATTTTTCTCACACCCACCTCTCCCTGCAATACTAACTCGATGTTTTAAGATGCTCCTGCACGCCTCCGCCGACAACTGGACAAAGTTTTCACACTCCAAACCCAGATTGATGATGCAAAGCAAACAATAGCAGTCTCAGGTGCTCCACCTGATGCCGTTTCCCTCCTCCACTCACTTGAGGCAACACATGGGAGGCTCAACCAGCAGGCAGAGGAGCTCTACACATCTCTGAACATCGGTGGATCATTCCCAGAGTTAGCAGACCTGCCGTGGCCTTTTGTACACACACTTCTCATCCTGAATGACCTAAAGACTGTGATTCGAAGGCGTGCAATTGCCTCTTTCCAAGAGTGGGAAGTGCTTGACCGTGCAGTTGCGGGACGAAGAGAGCCATTAGGTGAGTTGTGGAGCCTCTGCATTTTCACTATTGCTAACTTCACCAGGTACAAAGCTATACCAGGCGACCCGCAATGCAATCTCAAAGCGCCAACCGGCTCTTCTCAAGTTGATCGACAGATTCAACGAGAACTGTGCGAAACTGGATGCCCTCTGCCTGGTTGGGTGTAGGATTCCGATTCCAGTGCCTCTTCCTACCCGGCTCACCTTGCTTCAGTCGGACCCAACACTCTATGAGGATGTCTGCATTTCGCCATCACCTGGTCGAATTCCTCGATGGCTGAACGACGATGATGTGCACAATGGTATTTGGAGCCTCCACATCATCAACAGATGTCGCGAAGAGGCTTTCCGGCTCAACCTGGATCGTGCTAATCTTAGAGTCTGGTTGAATGAGGAGCTTTCAATTGTTGATAACACTCTTGCCAGCCATTCCAGTGTGTCACAACAAATTCTTTTGAGCTATGCTAATTTACACTATATCTCTAGACACAACACTTATGCTCCCACTTCAGGAGCGCCAGCGGCTTTTGAACCACCTCAAACATCGTTGGGCTCAACAGCTTCAACCACAACATTTGCCTAGCGGTCTCCCACTTGGATTTCACCCTGCGGAGGTTCTGCATTGCCCTACTGAAACACCAAGGGTTCCTCCACCTCTCCACCTCAGTCACGCACCTTCTCTATTGCTGCAATTCCTTCTGTACGTGACTCCACGCTCAAGCCCGATGCACAGATGTTGGATGTGGATGGAGATTTGGAGGAAGACTCCGATTTGGACGATCCAGGTTTCACTGATGTTCCCACTGGGTCCAGGCATATTGCAGAGGACGGTGCACTCTATCCTGGCTCCATTAATGATCCCGAAGATGCAGCAGATTTGATTGGCAATGATGGCGAGGGTGAGGATGGTGAGGGCAAGGCAGAGGAAACATCTGGTCTCAACGTTGATGACCATTTTGAGATCAGATGGGATAGCGAGGTGAGTTCCTCCCATTCCTCATCTTTGTATGGGGACTCATTTCAGTATCAAGTATGGACGTAACCTTGACCGGAGCCTCCTGCAGGACCTCCGCATTCAAAATGCATCCCGGATCATCCTATACGAACGGTTCAGTCACTTTGTTGTCTGCGGTGGAGTCCTCTACACCCTTGAAATTGAGCCAGTGGATCTGGACCGCTTTCTAGCGCCCAGGGGAAGGCTCAATGGGGAAGGCATCAACAGTGTCATGGCCTCCCTCTATATCATCTTCAGTGGTTCTTATTCTCCCTATGCGGTGGCTGCAACGCGCTGTGCTGTCCTCAGCACCTACGACCTCACACGGGCACAGTATAATGCATCTGACTCCGACCTGTGGCGGTTTTTAGGCCCAACAGAGTATTGGACCAAGTCAATGTGGCTCCTCCCAATTCACCAATCAGCAGAGCAACATTGGGTTTGTGCTGTGGTGGATCTCCCATCTCAATCGATACACTTCTACAACAGTTTGGCCTCAGAATCTGGGTGGCACCGTGACCTCCGTGTAGGCTCTGCTGCCCCTCTCCACCTCCCCAATCTGACTTTGCAGTAAGATATAATGGTGCTAATTACGCGAATGGTTGTTCTTTCAAACAGAAACGGTCATCCTCTCCATGTTTCGACTCAAGAAGAACCATGGCAGGCATATCCAATGTTTCAAGTCATATGTTTTTTTTCTTTTCTTCTGGATCTTGACTCGCTCACCTTTGTTATTAGAACCGTGCCCAGCAAACCAATGGGTATGATTGTGGCTTGTGGGTAATTTGCACGCTGGCTGCCGTCATGCGTGGTTTCAGCGGTGTGGAAGTTTATGAGGGAGATATGGCCTCTGTGCGGACCCTCCTCACTGACCACATACGCACTCTACCTATCATGTAGTCTTGCTGTTGCTTCACTCGCAAATTATATTTGTTTGAAGGGTCTCCGCATTTTACTGAAAAATTGCAATTATTCCAAAAACTTCAGATAATATAGGGAGAATATGGTACACCCAAGCCACTGGATATACAAATCAAGCATCGCATGTTCACGGGAGTTATGAAAGGGATGGTAGAATCCCTCACACAAAAGTTTCGTCACCACTTCCCAATGCCCAAGTAAATGTCGAACCTCCTCCTGTAACTCAATGACTGCTGTCTTCCATCCCTTCTGCCGAAACTCTGCTCTCCTTTGAGCATTCCGAGCAATCTCTTCCTGCCGCCTAACTCTGTGCATCACTGACACAAGTGAATGGGTGAACGCCAAGTATTGAGTGGAGCGTGGATCAGTGGAGTCGTCATCCTCCACGAATGGAGGCTCTGCCTTCCACCATGCAAGGTCGCTTTCATCAAGAGCATCAGGCGAGCGGAGGGCCTCCAGAAAGAGAGGTTCATTGTCAGGAAGAGGTGTATTGTAGCACCCTTGGAGGTCAGCGCTGAGTATGGGGAGACCCGGAATAGATGGCGGACATTCTTCGGCATGTTTCCCTTCTTTCCGGTGCTGTGCAGGCTTTCTCGTGCATGCCCTAGTTGCTTGGCCACTAGAATGGGAGATTTATGAAATTCGAAGGTTTTACAAGAAAAAACAATGGGGAAAGACACACTGCAGCGTCTGCAAGTACTTCTCGACTTGTAGTCGTTTTGCGGCGGCCTTAGCTTCCTGGGTGATGTGGATAGCCCGACGACCCATGTTTGAGGTGGTGGTAAAGGCCAAAGTGCTAATTACACTTTAGTGGCCTTTCGCCCTCAAACGTGCGTGCCAAATTTACCTCTGAAATAAAATCCAACAAAAATTCATTCGACCTGGGGCAGTATCAATGAGTAGGTTCCGCACTTGAAACCAGTGGAATTGCTCACCTGCATGAACAAAAATAAAAAAGAGATTAGGGCTTACCATTATAACGCACGCCATTGGTTGATGGAAGCCCCAGTGCCGCCACCAATTTTACGTGTTGGACAGGGGCAGAGGCTGGGCCAGAGGTTGGCGGACAGTGGAGGCTATGGTGGCGGCCAGCAAAGAGGTCAGGTGACTTTGCACCGCCTCCATTATTTTCTCTTCCTCCCTCCACCTCCCTTGCAACACGCGTTCAATGCGTTTGTTGTGTCTTACGGTGTGTTAAAACCACTTTGTGTGATACACAAAGTGGTTTCTCATTGTTTCCCAGGCTGCAACCGCGCCTCAAAAGCCCAGCCCGCGATGCGCTTCCAACGTGCTCAAAAAGCAAAGACACGTTCATTCACTTCCCAAAGCACGCACTCCACAAATGCACACCCTGTGAGTATGTATCTTCAGTAATGCTTAACACGGCACTGATCTTGATAATAACAGAGGCTCCATTTTTCTTGTTTTCGGAACCTTCGCATCCTCTGCAGAGGATCTGCATCTTGCGGTGTGTTGAATCCACTTTTGTGACATGGAAAATGGTTCCTTATTGTTCAAAAGCTCGAATCTGTGACGCGCTTCCAATGCGCTCAAAAGCACGTCCATCGTGCAGAGGCTCTGTACGTGTCCCTTTCAGTGTTCCCTCCACAGATCTAATGTGTCTCTTCAGTGTCCTTAATACCCCTCTGGTCTCCAATCTTTTTTGTTTTTGGTTTCTTGTAACTGGTGTGTAACAGTAATTCACAGCTAAGCTGCCGTTCTGACCTCCGCATAGTCACTACAACATATAATATCTTTGTTCGCCCCACCCACAGACGACTCCGACTTCACACTATCCCAGGACTACTCAGCTATGGATGATAACTTTTTCCAATCGGTCCCAGCCCTCAATGGCCAAGATTTCGACCCTTCAACCTCGCTGTTCCTCCCAGCACCTCAACAAGGTGAAGATACATCCGTACCCCCCGATCGAATACTACGAGGAGGGTGAGGAGGGTGCCAACGACAGCTTGGACAAGGAGTATGAGCGCCAAACCCAGGATCGCCAACCCTCCACGCCAATGGACGAGCAAGAGCGGTGTCAAGTCAAGGCTCTGCTCCTCGAGGCACCACCCAGCCCTCCCATTGCACTCCCGCATCAGGTCGGTGGTGGGGGCCCCTGGCACGAGGCATCGCCGCACACTACTCCAACGCGTCTCCATACACACATCCCTCCTTCCGGCCGTGGAGATGCCGACACACGGGCCATGCATCAAGCACGGTCCCAGATGGTTCAGCCAGAGTGCAAGCCAGCGGCAGGCGCTGCAAGTTGTCGTGCAGCACCACCGCCGCTTTTGAGGCCAAAGAAGAACCTGCTGTTGGCTCCGCCTCCCAACGGTGCATCTGCACCAGCACCACCTCCCGCACCTCTGCACATTTCCAACCCCAATCCTGCATCTACGCCAGCTCTCAGCTCTGCTGCTGCACTGGTGGGATCTGCGCCCGGCAGCATCAGCGCCCACTCCCCATCCTGCGCCCACTCCCAGCGCGGCACCGGCACTCAACCCCCCACCCTGCGCACGCTGCCAGTGCGGGACCTGCGCTCAACGCAGCTCCCACATGCATCCCCAATTCTCATGTGCAGCCTAACCTGCCGATGCCCCGGGTACAAGTCCAGCCCGCCACCCCACCGTTGCAGCCACAGGCTCCGGTCATCCCAATCCCACCAGAGCAGTTCCATGGGAAGATAACCGAGTTTATAAATCAGGGTGCATTCCGAGAGGCCGAGCTACCCCCCGCCCCCAAGCCACTGGGCTGTCGAACATATCCGTCGTGCCCATAGTGGGTCACCCTCACCTTCCGTGGTTCCTCTGGCCCCCAAATGCATGCCCTCCGTGCCACCATCCTACGCGCCTTCGCCGCGCTGCTCACACTGCCCACAACCTTGCGATGCATCGCCTGTCAAGCCATTCGGGCTTCAAACTGGTTCCTTCAGCAAAGATGCAGAGGGTCTGCGCGCTGAGTCCTCACCCCCCTGACCTGCGGTCGCTTCGCCCCCCCAGCTGACCGTCAACCCCACCGAGATTCTTCCCCTCGATTTGAATGGCGGTGGCGAAGCTATGGGCGGCGGGGACCCTGATGCAGAGGGGTTTACAGAGGGTTTTGCGGAGGGTTCTGATGTGGAGGCTTTCTTGTACGAGCCAGCAAAATGTGGCCGCCCAACGAAGGAGCAAACCACTGTGCTACACAAGTGCCGCGGGCAGATGCTTGCCCTTCTCAAGTCTCTTGTGGAGTACAACATCTCCACTGCACGTGTGCTGGACGAGGTGTTGAAGGCGTTCAAGGGGACCATGTCACGGGAAAAGAATCCCTGGAACATCTACCGTTGGATGGCCAATCACACCGACTTCCGCGTCTCCGAGCTTCACTGCATCCTCCCCGAATTCGATCCTACCCTCCACAAGATGCTGACCCTTGTCACCGACCACCTGACCCAAATGTATCACTGTTTTCAGGTGGAGTATGCGGAGAATGATGAGTACCTTGAGATCCTCAAGGATTTCGCAGAGGTCCACATGTATGAGGCTGAGCCCACTATCACGGAGTGTCAGCAGAGGGTTTTGCGAGGAATTAAGCAAGTGGAGCATGTGGTATGTTATGCCTTATCTTTGATTTTCTTCGTTAATCAAACACTGTAGATGGATGGGCTTTATGATACTGACCAGGTTGAGGGCAATCAAGCCCTCACTAAGGACGGCCTTATCCAACAAGACGGCTCGGCCCAAACCCCTGTGTCCTCAGCACGCCGTCCTGCCGCCTCCTCCACCGTGGCAAAACCCTCCGCATCCACCTCCCGCACTGCAGCGCAACCCTCTGCACCCTCCGCATCCACTTCTGCCACCCACACTCAATCTTCCCCTGTGGCCGTCGTGAAGACGGAGGACGGGCCTACCTTGTCCCGGTTGCAGAGCGACACCGAGGCCAACAGGCGTGTTTGCCAGATGATTATCGACGCATCCATCGCGGACATCAGGTCAGATGTCATGATGCAGGGTACTATGTTTCAATGGAAAGCTCTGTGGTGCGCTTCTGCAAGGCTGAGTACGTTCTCCTCAACTTTCTAGTTGACGTTCAATTCCCATGCCAGTCGGTGGATGGGAAGGCAACGGGATTCTGGTGCAAACCCCATCGAGAGAGCCTCACCAAGGCTTATGGTTACGTGGCGTTCCGGGGCAAGGGATGCGGTTTGAGAATTTGGGGCGGGAACCCCTCGAAGGTACATACCTTTTTTTTTCTTAACTGTTCCTTCTCGTACTAAAATTTTCCCCAGCTGATATCATAATTTTCGGCCAAGACTACACTGTCCCCTGCCCCCCCGGTCAACCCACCTCGCCTGCCGTTATCAAGCACTGGCGCACGTCCGGTGGGAAGTTCGTGCCATGCGAGGATGGTAAAGGGAAGCTGTGGCTTGTCAACTACGATCTCGACCGTGCCAACAGCGCCATCCTCAGCAAAAAATCACTACCGGGTGACATGATTGAAGAGGAGGATGAGGAAGATGAGGGAGGTTCCTGCCCCACGGTGCCAGGTGAAGGGGAGGAAGGCCAAGGCAGGGGTGGAGGATGATGAGGTGGAAGAGGCCCCTGCCCCACGGCGCCAGGCGAAGGCGAGGAAGGGCAAGGCCAAAGTCAAGGCCAGGGTTGTGGAGGAAGACGAGTTCAAAGAGGAGGAACCCTTCTCTCCACAACCAACCCCTCTGCCTCGTACATGACAGCAGTCATGCCAGGAGGGAGGTGGATCAAGGGGGCTTCCCTTGTTCGTGGAGAGCGACGAGGAGGATCTCAGCGATTTTACTCTGAGCAAGTATCAGGACAAGGATGGACCCTCCGCAAAGCCCTCTGCACGCTCGCGAGGAAAGAGGACTGTTGACGAGCAGGAGCACCCCATCGCCCCCCCACCGCAGAAGCGTTTCCGGCACGAGCAGCCCACACCCGGCCATGCACAATCCTCCACGCAACCCTCTGCACAACCCACCACTGGCAATGCGCAGGTCCCTGCCAGCAGGAAACGCGGTCCAGATGTGCCCGAGAGTGGCGGTGAGCCCAAGCGCATCCAAATGAGCGTCCCCAGGACCAAAGTCCGGGTCAATGTTCCCCCAAAGCCGCTGAAGCAGCGTCAGCCGGAGCCTTCACAGGTGTCCATTGCCGATGCGCCCCCGCCTGGTAGCAACTTCACGGGCACCTTCTACAACCTCCAGGCTCAGCCTGCGGGTCAGCTCTTCTCGTACGCAGCCCAACCTGGGCAGGTGTCGAGTTACCTGGTTCCCGCTGGTGCGCATGGAGATGTGCCCGACAGGCAGCCCGTCACAGTTCCTAGTGGTGGCAGGGGGGGTCAATGCCTGGCTCCTAAGCCTCGTTATCGCAGCACCGTACTGCCTGCATCCTCTGCGCCGCCTGTACCCTCCGCACCGCCTGCACCCTCTGCACCGCCTGCGCTGCCTGCTGGTCTCAACATCGCCTCTCTGATAGCCACCGTTCCACCCGAGGTTTTGGCTGCCAGCCTCACGAATGCCCTGCAGCAAATGCAAGGCCCGCAGTAAAGTTTTGCTGTATCATTACTACCCTCCGCTGCTCCAACAAGACTTTCTGTACATTCGTGAACACTCTTAATCTTGCTAGCATACGTCCCCCCAGTACATGCATCTTGTATCCTTGCACATATTTCTTGTAGCACTATCATCTGTAGATATTTCTTGTAGCATAGCACCCTCCTCTTGTTGTTTTATACTGTAGATTTTCCATTTCTGTGTAGATTGATACATTCCTTTGTAGCATACTGTCTTCTACCGTATCTTGTGTACTGTATACAGCCTGAATACAATCTGTGGTTGTGTTCTCAGGTTGTTCAGAGGATTTGGCGGTGGACTTACCCAAATAGTAAATTTCCCAAATGGGGACTTTACGAATTGAGCCGAATAGAATGGTAATAGAACCCAGAGGTTACCTCTCCTCCACCTCTTAGACTATTTACGCTCACCCACTGAGATAATACGTCTAAAAGACCCCTCACATAACACTTTCGTGGACTCCCCAGGTGTCGAGCAAGTGCCACATCATGATGTGGGAGCAGGACTAATCGAGTTGCTCCTATCACGTCAGAACTGGCAGCTGTATGAGCGCCACGCAGCCGCTGCCGTCGGCGCTTCAGCGGGAGGAAAGAAATTGATTTTTGAACGCATTTATTCGCGATTTTGTGACTTTTTTAACAAGTTCGCGATCAGCCTCGGTGACCTGTGACAGGCGCGAACTTTTTCGTTGATTTGGGAGCCTGTGACCTGTGGCCAACGAATTGAATCCATTAGTACAGTAGGTTCTACAGTAGGGCAATGGGAGGGGGCTACTCCTTGCTGCTACTGGGTGGTGAGGCAAAGGCCTCGCGGGCAACATTTGGCTGGTTAGGCCTCACGTGCTACAAGAGCAGTTATACAGTATCCAGTGGGTCCGGGGTAGGTGCGCTACCATTGATCGTCGGCTCAAGAGCGCACGTTAGTCACTGATGTCACATCAGTGACATCACGCCTTCCTCCATTGCTTTAGGCCGAAAAAAGCTTATATTTTGGAAGGTTGCAGTACCGGCTCCTCCGATTAGATAGATAGTTATATTCTTACTAGAGGCATGCCAAGGGATTTTCAGGATGTGCTGGAGCGTTTGAGTCCCGACATGTATCGCCGGAATCAACCCGCCAACCATAAACCGCAAATCAACCGCAAATGCACCAAAATGTTTAATTGCCTGGAACATGTTCAGCAGCTAATGTTCAGTCCATGATGATAGGACAGAGTAATGACCTTTCAATTTAGGCGTTGACTCTTAGCAAGGCCTGTCCATTCTTGAGGTTTGGGCATGGAGGAAGCGGTGCCAATGCTGCCAAATAATCTAACCGATGAGCTCGATGTATCGATCGCTCACAAGACTAGTGTTCAGATGCACATCCGGCGGTGTCCAGTCTTTTCATGAGGATTGCTACGAAGAGTTAAGAGAAGCACCAACAGTTTACTGTGCGTTTGAATTAGTTGACCTTGAAAGTCAGTCCAGAGAACGTTTCGTTGGGAATGGTGCTGAAACTCTGTGAGCTCTGGAAAATCCAAGCCGAGTATCGCATACTTGGGAATGAAATCATCAGGGGACGGCCGTGCGTTCAAAATGTCCATGTTGAACAGGATCCCACATCAGCGAACCCTGGGTCCCCCTACGTAGTACTACGTAGAGGCTGTATACCCTGTAGTGGCTGTAGGGCCTGTAGTTAGGGTCCCCCCTCTATGTAGTGTTCTGTAGTATGGAGCCGCTACGTAGAGTCGCTGTAGTTTTTACGTCCCACATAGTTTGTTGTAGTTTTGGCCGGATTACGTAGTCTCTGTAGAGCGGCTGTAGTTTTCTGTAGTTTTCTGTAGTTTCTGTACTTTTGTGTGGCAGCCTTGTAGCTCTGAGTAGGCGACCCTACTGGCATGTAATTGCGCTCAGAATCTTGTCCAAAAATGATGACAAAAATCAAGAAAAAATTGCGTTGATAGGTTAGATACAAAAGCTACTCAATCAAGGTCTAGGTCCATGGTATCATCATCTGCAAGCTCCAGAGGGTCCTTGGCATCAAGAGCCCTAACAGAATCTGCCGCCCACTTTGCCCACTCTGCCCGAACTGCCGCTACACGATCAGGCAATTTCTCGAGATCCCCCCACCGTTGCACGAGCTTGTCGTACGATCTCTGATAGCGTTTGGTGTTGAAACGGAGGCTTTCGTGTTTGCCTGTCTGATAACATTCCAGTCCCCACTGTAACTGAAAAATTGTCAGAAAGAAGGCAGGAAAGGAACATGAATGCAAAAGTCACCAAGACAACAGCAGCGAATACAAGATTCGGGTTGTATGTCTTGAATTCAGGGAAGGTTGTGCCAAGAGGTCGCTCGGACATGGTCAGTATATGTTGGCAGAGGGCACCAATGGCAGGATGCATGAGGTTGTTGGGCATGCCCTAGGTCAAGGTGTCAGCCAATTTCATAGGCGATATAGATGGCTTAACCTGTTCGTCGACCCCCTTGTGATGAAAATGGCCTTTGTGCAACAGTTCCTTGACGTTACTGGCTACCCTGGCCTCCCACTCGGCCTGTCCAAAACCCTCAGGGAAGTCGTCGATTTTCGGTGAGAATTTAGCATAATAATATTGTTGGACGACCTCTCTGGCTTGGATACAGCACCTGCTGCAGAAGGTCGGAATGAATTCGTAGATCTTAATGCAAATGTTAAGCAGCAAGTAACAACAAGGCTGAAAGCGCACCAGTATGACCATATCGCCTTTATGCTTTTCCCAGACAGCTGAGATTTGAATTCAGCGGTGCTGCATTTGAAGAGGAGATACTCTTACCTGTGTCGAGCTTAAGGCCAAGATCTTTTTCACCGTAGACAATAGCGTCAGCCAGGAATTTGGGGATGTTGTTCTCCATGAATAGGCTTTTCGCAGGAAAGAAGTCAGTCTTGAGCAGGAATCTATACCCGTAATCCTTGGTGAATGAGAAAAATTTCTGCCAGTTCTTGTGGTAAAAGCGTTCTCGAATAGGGAGAATGAGGGCTGGCGCGGTGGTGGTGCGAGTTGCCCTCTGCTTCTGCTGAGTGCATTCCTCATCTTCACTATGCTTCCTAGTATTGTCAGGGTCCACACTGTCAGTGTCCGAGTCCTCATTCTGTTTGCTCCTACATCTGGCAAGGAATTCGGGATCAGGGGGTAGGGGTGCTTTGTTCTGTTTGCGGTGCTTCTGTAGAAGATCGTATGCCGCTTGGACATCGAAAAGTTGTTAGTGATAGGATGTTATGGCGAGTTGGAGAGTAGCATACCTTTTTGAACGGTTCCACCTATACATAACAGGAATGGGTTATCAATATAGGAACGAGCAGACAAATAGATGACGTACCGCTGCTCGCCTGAGAACTTTTTCCTTTGTCTGAGTTGCTTCGTTAGATGTGTTCTTCGTATTTGTTAAACAAACATTACCTTTGACTATATCACGCCCATTCTGGCCTGGAACAACGTCTGAGGCATATGGTATGGTAGGCTTCAATATAACTGCTTACCACCGCTTTGATTTTGCTTCTCAGGTTTCTTTGCAGCAACGCATCATGAAATGCTGAGCCTAAGATCCACCGGAGTGAAGAATCATTCACATACCGTCATCAGAATCCTCAGTTTCACTCTGGATAACAAGTGCTGCTCGCTTCTTGACTGCACCTGATTGGAGCGATGAGACTGAGTTTATGATTGAAATGACTCTTACCAGAACACCCGTTGATTCCTTGAACGAAGGGGTGAATAAAAGCACTGCTGAAGCACAGCCATAACTGACCTTCATCGTCGTCATCCTCACCAATGCTAAGATCTTCTTCGAGGTCAGGTTCTCCCATGTCCTCTATCAGTTGCATCAGATGTATGCATGACGAGAGACAAAATGAATACCTGGCTGAGTACCCATCTGTATGTCATCACTGTCATAAAGTTCGGCATCTGGCTACACAGAAACTTGTCAGCAAAATGGCGGGCAAACATTCACAATGGGACACACATCTTCCTGTTCCTCCTTTATAAAATGGATAAAAGAATTATGTTACTTGATAAAATATTAACGTCGAATAATAACTCACCGCTTGGGAGGCCGTTGGTGAAGAATATCTCACTGGAGTTCCTTGATGCTGTGTCTAGATGTATGAACAGAGGATAAGCAATAAAGTGAGAAAGGCATGAACACTAATGACCAAGCCCTTGGCCTTCGCAGGCGGTGGTAGCGGTGGCGGCGTCGGCGAAGGAGATCTCACTGGTGGCACAGCTTTTTTATTAGGTTTTGGTTGGTGTCGGCGGGGCGGAGAGTCTGGCTGCTGGGTCTGAGATAGCGGGAAGGTGGATAACTCGGATAGTGGTGAAAGGCGAAGACAAACCTTAGACTGGGCATTGCGCTTCTTCAGAGCCTGATACATATATATGAGATAGATTCGAAAGAAAAGAGAACACTCACAGGTTTCTCCTTGGCAGTCTCCTTTGCGTTAAGTTTAGCCTTCTTGGTGGCTTCGTCGTCCTTATCCTTCTAAAATATAATAAGCGGCAGCTTGAGAAAAGGGGATATACACTGACTGTCTTGGCCCGTTTGGTTTTCGGGGCAGGTGCTGCCTCGTTGTCCTCTTCATCCTCAGGTATGGGACGCTTTTTCTTCTTCTTGTGTGTCTCCTGTATGGCATTACTGTCTCGCTCCAATATGTCATAGGTGCCTTGGCCAGCATTGGCTCGCTTTGGTTGCCCATTCTCTACAACAAGGAAGGTTAGAAACTGCAGGCAAGGATAAACAACACAGCGGCAGGCGTTGAGCCTACCTTTCTCGCCCTCAATCAGTTCACTGACTGTTCCCTTGCTGCAGCCACTCATGTTTTCTAGAACTGGTTAGGAAGAGTGTAAAGTATGGTAGATGACAAGTCAAGGTGGTCGTTGGTGGTAAAGAAACAAGAAGTGTCGAGAATTATTGATATCCAACCAAGGTCACGTGAACGTGTTCTAAATTCAAACCTGGTCAGTCTGTCCTACAAAAAAATTGCATTGTCTAGACAGTGAGTATATACATATTGCTTGCATGTCTGTCATGAAGAGAGAAAATTCCAATCAGAAAAGCCACTTAGGCGACCTCAATGTGATGATGAATGGTGTGTAATGGTGATAGGAAGCGATTGAAAGAGGGTGGTGGGCCTTTGAACCGCTGGATATAGGTGACGATGGGGTTCTCTGAATACTGGTGGAAGTCGTCCCAGCCAACCACAGATCCGACCAGAATGAAGGCTTTCAATTGCTTACGAACACAGATGTCACCTGTCACCGGACTCACACCTTGCCCCGGGAAACGTGCCCCCTTGTCTTGAGCCAGTGCAAGCATGAGGCTCGAGACCCTTGCTATGGGATTTGACCATGCCTTTGTATAGAGCCTTGCTGCGATTCTTCTGCTCCTGGCTGCAATCTGACGACTGTACACAGCTTGAGGACATCCTCTTGAACCTTGTTGATATCGATGTTGACAGTGTCAAGAGACCGTGTCGCCGCTAGCCATCTCCGCAACGTAGGCCTCCAACTTGCAGACATTCTCGGGACAACCTCGGAGTAGATGATGTCATGCTTTGTGGTGAGCACGCTTTGCTGTGCATCAAGGAGGCACGCGTGGATGTGCGAACCCGATGTGGTCGAGCCTCTGAAAGCGGTGGCCCTAGAACACATGAAATGACAGCCATAAGAAAAAGAAAAAAACGCACCTGCAGTCGCACTTGCAGACAGGACACTTTTCATCTCGAAGTTGTCATACCGCGACAATCGTCTCTCACATCTTGATCAATTTGGGCTCCCGCTCAAGGGCAGCACGCTCTTGAACCATGAGTTGCTTGGGCGCCTTGTCGTTGCTCCTGAATGAAAGACTGGATGCTGCCTGGAAAAAACATCAGCACAAGGTTTCATTCGAGGCTGCTACCAGACTACCTGTGCGGTTTTGACGGCAGTGGCATCTTGACCATGGCCATGGAGAATTCCCCTGAGATCATAAGTCGTGACCCAAGAATGGTACGCCCACTGGTGCCATTGATCAGTCTGGCGATCATTGAAAAACAAAAGATGTACCGCATACATGTTGCTCTTGGGATCGTGGGTCAGCAGACCATCACGCTCGGTGTTGGTGAGACTCTTGTGATATTAATTTGCATGCTACGCTCCAGCAAGGCGGGAATCGGCAGCAGGGAGAAGACATCGGATCGAGGGGCGCCCGAGGAGGCAAGACTCTGCCGTACAGACAGCGGTGCTGCTTAAGATCGTTGCAACTGCGCGCTCACGCCCTCTTGATTCTTGAAATTTGGACGGGGTACGCACGCGTAGGATGGCTGAGACGAGGAAGTGAGTATATAGCTCAAACAGTGGAGAAAAAAGAGAGACTGAATGGAAAATGAAGAAAGGGCGGAAAGGGAAAGGCAAAAAGGGAAGAGAGAACGCATCTAGACAGGCTCCGAACGTACTTAGTGGTCATTGGGGCGCGGCACCAAGCATCTCGCACATCATGAGCGAGATGGTGTTACTGCACACTTCGAGCGGGGTAGACCCAAGCGCACGGATGCGATACCGGGCGTATTTGCTTGAATTGCGACCAAGGGGCATGCTAGCCGCGCCTTTTATGCACAGTCAATGAATGAAGGGAAAATGAAAGAGTTCCCATGCGAGTGTCTGTGGAGACTGGTGTCATATGCAGGATGCTGTGCACAAAAGAAAGCGATGACGCTCCCCGCGCATTCGACTCTGTAAGGTGCCGAAGGACAAAATGCAAGACATAGGGTGATCAGAAAGGATCAATCGGATTAAAAGAGCATGGACGATGCTCATGATATGGGATCTCAGCGCAAGTAGCAATCTCCTGCAATCTCAAGCCACACACGCAAGAAGACGAGGATTCTCGACTATGCAGAACGGGTGCGGCACGAATATGCAGACACAGTGGAGCGCGAGAAGAAGCGCTGAAGCACCTTGAAGCGACACTGCAGAAGGGGCGTGCGCGACGGACGCGTGAGGGCTGGAACGGGAGAGACGCACACGAAATTAGCGCAAGAAAGATTACAAGCTAACGAGTGACGCACCCAATACCTCCACTTCACTCCTCTGCCCGCCTTCTCAGCGGTGCATGACGAGAGCCTACTTCCAGGCAAATGAGAAACCAAGTTTGCGGCCTTTGGATTTGCAAAAAAAAAAAGAAAGAGGATCCAGTAAGTAACATATGAGAAATACAAGGAGAAGTACGTGCACCTCAAATCATGAAGATCTTGCAGTGCTAAGGGTTTCCAAACGGGGCCGGGCTCGATGGGCTTGAACTATGTGCCTCGGTGAGGGTGCCGTGGTAGAACGGAGGCGTCGCCAAATGAAGAGGAAGCGCAGCGCGATCGTTGCGGTAGGTTTGCTGCGGACCTCTTTTGAAAGCGGGGCAATGTCAAGAGCGTCGCTGGACCTGGCAGAAGCAAAAACAACTCCTCCCCCCCAAGATCTTCTGCAATGAGTTCCTCCATCGGGCCAGCAAGATAGCCACTGGGGTACAGGACACCAACAACAAATAATTGGACGGAGAAGATGGGCTTGTGTTGGGAGAAAGGCGTCTTGCTCTGGTCTAGTCCGCTGGGGGCACAAACTTTGCATTTGCGCTTGGGCTACAAGTGGTAGATACTTAGGCTGTGAGTCCGAGTTTGCAGTAGTTCGCAGTCGTGATGGGAGAGAGCAACAAAACGTGAGTGATGGATCTCTCTACTCTCAAATGTTGTTGTCCACCTTTCAAAAAAAATCATTGTCAAGTACCTCAGGCAACTAATAATTTATATGACATCTACTGAGATAATGCAAAGAAAAGTTCTTTGTTGTACCATCGACAGAGCCAAAAATCATCCCAATAATCTAGGCTTGTCTCTTTCTTCAGACGTCTATCTGCTGTCTTGCCAAAACGCGGTGTGAGCTCTATGGGTACCCGAAGGCGGTCCAAAGGGACAATGTCGCCCATGATGGAACCGTCAGTCCTACATGATCGACTAACTTGAAACATTCCTGTCGCAGTATATGGAAGCGCCCCGTGGTCAAAACGTTGCACATATGCAAGGAAACCATTGGCTCCTGCTGGTGGCTGCCGTCCTGTACGAGGAACGACTCGGAAGATCATGCGGATTTGGCAAACAGTATGACCTTGAAAGTTGAGTGAGAGACTTATGATTTGAAAAAATGACGCACACACCTTCTAGCCCCCTCTGAGGCCAACGAAATTGTGTGTCGTGATTCACAAGAGCTGCATCAGCTCGACCACATTTCCAAGTGCCATCTGGAGGTGCTGCATTTAACGTCTCGGGTACCAGTATCTTCTTCTCGTCATGGAAAGACCTCGACTGGATTCGTACATTTTTCCAGACTTCAATCTTGTCGAATGGTACGCTTTCGTCTTTGAGCTTGGGCCGTTTGCCTCCTATTTGGATTTTGGTCCCCTGCTTCCGTAGCAAGTAAACTGCCAGAGCTGGGCGAAGATCTGGCAGACGATATTTGGTTGCTGCATCATCCAATGTGAGTTGACGTCCAAGGTGGTCACGACTGAGGTGGAAAGCTGTATTGTTGTCGAAAGAAGTGAAAGTTCTGTAAGGGATGGGGGCGTTGGGGAAATGGCCTTCAGCTAGCAAAGAACTCTCGACAAAATAATTGACCGATGTTCTGTTGGTGCCTGAAAGGCGAGCTACCGGCTCAATGGAATTCAGAAGGTCTGAAGTCCGGTTAAGCAAGAGAGAAGGCTCGCCATCGTCTAGGCAACCTTCATCGTCCTGCGTAGTATTAGGATAGAGTGAAGGTTCTCCAAAATTGACGCCTGCAGTCGCAATTGCAGTGGCGAGATCAAAACACCTGCACTTTTCCATGCGATCCAAATGACGACAGATCTGAGGCTCTAGATTCTGGTTATTGGAATTGTAGGCCGGATCCTTGACCAATGTAATATGAGCATGTTCTGTGATGTCTGCGCTCCACTGGAGAGGTGCACCGTTGGATCGAATGGCGTGTGGAACGCTTTGTAGGAATTCTAACTTCGGTATGTACCTGGTATCGTTAGATGTCGAAGAGCTAGAACAGAGAAGACCCATACCAATTGTCAATGGAACCTTTCTTGCCCCTTCTTGCCCCAGCGTCCAGAATACCTTGTTTATTGTCATGGAACTTTGTCAAGCAGTCAGACATCTTCTGCACGACGGCGTCCAGTATACGCAGAGCTTGACCATGATAGAAAAAGTCATTGAGTGACGCTATGGCAGTTAAAAACTTCTTCGATATGCCTTCGGCTCCGGCAATTATGGGGACAATATAACGTTGAATATCCCGATGCTCCCTTCCTGTGGTCTGCTTGGCCTTGGATATTCCTTCTTTGAAGTGGCACATCCCTGTATGTGGCCGGAGTACAGAGAAGCAAAAGTCTATTTCTGCTGCACCGACTGCTTTGATACACCATTTACACAGGTGGTCGTAGAACATCTTGAGCCAGTGATGTAAAATCTCTGGCGTCAGGAAGTCTGACGGCTCGGCTAATGCCCAATCACGCCAGAAGGGACGGTGAACACCATTGAGACCGAGAGCTTTGGCGTTCTTGATATATTCAGGAAGAACCCATGGATCGATTCCTAAAGTATGCTCGAGCTTGAATAGCTGAGCCAGGGTATGAGCAGCGGTGCGTGGAGGATGGCGAAAGGAGTCTCCAAAATGTTTGTATGATGCCGTAGTGACAGATGACTGTTTACCAGCCACGCCTGCAATCAAAGCGGATTCTGGGGTGTCAACGATATAGCCTGCTAACGGCGTGAAGCAGAATCTACGCCATCCCAGAGGATCTGTCATCATCGCACCCACTTGTGCCGTCTTTTTAAGAGGCTCAAGGATGAAATCTAGAATGGCATGGAATAGGCGGGTGACAAGGACGCCCACAATTTCGGTTTTCTTCTCTAAGAATTTGGCGATGGGAAGGAGGGCAAGTAACAGAAATGCGTGGTGGCATGCCTTGGTTCGGAAATCCATGTCTAGATCAGCCAAGCTGATAAGCAATGGATGCGCCTGGCGATTGCCTGTCATCGAAGTGAGCTGAGTCTTGTCTGAAGACAGAACAGTGCCGAGGATTGTAGCGCCTTCAGGTAATTTCGCCTAGATAGTTTCTTAAATATTAAGCAGGATAAAAGCGTAGCCAGACGTACCTGGAGGTTCCATGCAGCATTCCCAGATAACCACTCCGTATAGACTCTCATCAGCTTCTTCGAATTCTCCCAGAGACGGAATGGGGTGTATTGGATGAAGTCTTGGATGAGAGGGTTCGAGAGAAGGGACTGAAGGCATTCCAGAGGATCCCGATAGTACAAAGTCAAAGGACTTTTTGTAGGGTAGCGAGTCTCCCATGGTATCGCTTTCCATTGGGGACCTGCAGGCAGGTTTTCAATACGGCTCCTCAGGTCCTTGGCGGTTTTGAATGACAGATTCATCCGAGCCATCTGAGATAAAGTTAGTTCAATTCTCACAACAAAGAAAAAAAAAGCGGCTTACCAGTTTCAATTTCAGAAATTCATTGGTTGCAGCTACTGTCATATTTGTCCTGGTGATAAAGGATGCTAGTTCCCATTCATCCGAAGACGCAAAGGGGTAATAGATGTTGTTTTTTCTCTGTTCAGAGAACTGGTCTGCATGGAAACTTTCCATGAAAGTTGGGGCGTTTGCGTCTTTAGGAAAATTTCGAGCCGCTCCAGGATAATATTCACGGTGTTCCTCAGCAATAGAGGGGAGAACACAAGGGCCTGACAGGAGGAGTCTCTGATATATCAGGATCTTGGCGAAAGTTACCAGGATCCTCGAAAAATGAAGGTCCATCAATCACAATATCCTCCTGATCCTCCTCCTCTGGTTCTTGTATGTCACCCATGCGTTGTAGATTATATTTCTCCGTGATTGTTTGGCCAGCTCTGAAGATTGCAGGATGCAGAGCAGCATTACACCTCCCTTTCGGTTGGTTAAGATGCTGGACACATTGCTCCTGCGTCGCAAATTTCTTGGAACAGATAGGACAAAAACAAGGCTCTGCACGCTGAGCAGTTCTGCGACAGACTGGCATAGAATTGGCAAGAGAGAATGTATTTTCTAGAAGAAGGTGTCTAGAAAGAGAAAGACGAAGCCAAGTTGATAGCGTTCAACTTCCAGGATGGGCAAACACGTGACAGTAGAATCTTGTTTCGAACTCTCACAGCCGTCTCAGCTTTTTTGCAATCTTTACTCTCTCAAAACCTTCCTACTGTTTATAGCTATGAACAACTGCCAAGTCCATACTGGTACCAAGGTACTTGCCCCTCCCAAAGGCAAGGATTCCTTCACTGGCGATCTCCCGAATTCTCTTGATATCGTGCGTCAAATTTTCTGGCTATCATGGGTCACAACTGAGAAGTCCTTCAAGGGTAAAATCTCTCTTCTGGCCACACAGGAGGAGCTTTTCGTACAAAATCTACCTCACGCAAGACATCGTGGCCACATGCAAGGAAGAAGCTCACGTCGTACAAATGCTTTTGGCAGCTGCCACCGACCAAGTTAGGCAGAGAGAAAATGAGGTCAAGATCCATGAAGCAAAGGCCAAAGTTGCTGCATCTAGGGTACAGGAGGCTCGTCTTAGGGCAGAATACTTTCAACGCATGAACGAGGTTGCTTTGGAGAAAGTTACCGATGCAGAGATGCAGGTGGCAGTGCTGCAATTTGAAGGAAAGAAAGCAGGCGTAGAGCACGATGAAGTTGCTTTTGCGTGACAGAGGTATGTGTTTGAAAACTGTTCAGATATGTTTAAAATCTTATACCAGTTAGATTCCATCCCATGCGATGACGAGGATTCAGACATATCTATTACCTTGGAATGATTTGGTCGCTGCTGTTATTCCTAGTATTTATGACTGCTATTTTCTGTATTTTCTGTCTGAACTCGTTGTACAATTGTACAACTGTACAATGTATTTGCTTCAAAAAAACATTGATTTTTGATTTGATTCGTTATGAAGCATCCTGTTTTAGTTGTACCAAAAGGTTTTGCGTCAAGGGTATTATTTTTCAGTATAAATGAGTTCCAAGTAAGAATTCTAAGGATTATCGCGACCATGATGAACTATTGAAGTCGACCACCCATGAGCATCCTTTAACCAGCTGTCCCCTCCATCCCCGTCAGTGAACAGTATAATCGTTGCCCTGGTAACGGTGAAATGAGTATTGAAATGAGTGATATCCGCAGAAGGGAAGACCAGAACGTCTCCCATTTTCAGCTCGAAACTCAAACCAGCCTCGTACAGGCAAAGTCTTCCACCTTTAAATTTGCCGACTGGCATGTCGATGCAGTAGCGTTTGTCCTTTTTGTCTCGATGAGCCCATGTACATGCGCTGATGTTGAGCGTAAAACCACCGAAAGGGTAACAAGGTGAGGATGCGTGAAGAGGAAGTTCTTCGACGAACATCGAGATCTCTTCCATCTCTTCAGGAAGGTAGTGGAAAAGCTGAAAGGAAATTTTGGTTTATGAATAATACAACGGATTGATATTTGAACTCACAGCTACTCTCAGGTACTGAAAGACATCAGTGAAGGCTTCAGCCAAAACAGAATACTCGTCCTGGTGTTTGACCATATCCTTTGAACGATACGGTACACGCTCAGTAAGGTTTACACGGCCAGCCTCAGTTTTGCGGGCTTTGTAACAGTGAACGCCTTCTGGCGCTGTGTGACCCTGAATATCTAAATAAAATGAAAACTTTTGACAGCAAGGCAAAGCGACATACCTTTTCCGCATAACGTGCATACCAACTGTAATGTAAGGAAAGGTAACGAAAGGCCGCTTTACGTGAATCATCATCATGGAATTCGCCCTTGAGCACATTATTGATATGCTCTATGGTGGCTTCCAGACCTGGATGATATTCTTCAGGTATCTTGAAAAGCAGAGCAACAAGATGGTCATTGGCATCTTTCACGAATAGTGCTTCACTAAGGATACTAGTAAAAGGCTGCTCCAATTAAAACGAATGAGAAATATTTACTCTGTAAGAATGTTTGAATTGACGTTAACATATGCGTGGTTGTCTCCGAGAAGCTAAAATCTTGTTAGCACAATAAAATTTTAGTAACTTGCAGGCTCACTTTTTTCTCGAGGTCATCGATGCTGGTAGCTGTAGGGGCATCTTCTGCGAAGTCTCGTTGGACGTTTGTAAATATATCACTATTCTGCGGCATGACTGGAGAGGGTCTACTCTTCTTGCCCTTCTTCCGCCGCAGTTTACGAGGAGACTTAATGATGCGGGGTTTGGAAAGGCGGGACGTTTCAGGATTTTCGATATGTTTCCACAAAGGAGGGGTTGACACAAAGTCCCACTCGGGGGATCTAGCAGGAAGACGAAAATAGCTAGAAACAGTTAGAATAAATCACAAAGTAGGGTCGTATCACTGACTTGGTCTGCACAGAAGTAAAAACTTCATCAGCCATGGCTATATCCGCAAAACCAAAGGTGCGTAATTGGCGAGGGGCCCCTACAACGACCGGAGTATCATAGGTAAACTTGAAACTTGATATATAGGGAGTAGCATTTGTTCTCAGGTAATGGATGGGAACCATGAGCCGGCGAATTTGAGGTAACCATCTGCCGCCTGAAACCACCATCAGCAGACATATGAAGAGATAATCAGTCTTCATACACAGTGCTTCGCGTATTGTATATGCTAGAGCATTGATATCGGCTTTGATGCATTGCCTGGTGATAAAGGTTCTAGCTCCGATAGCAGCAATTATCGGTAAAATATATAGTGTACCTGCCAACATTAGAATACCTGAAATAACTAGGGAAAGGTCGCTCACCGGCAGCACAGAGATTAAGGAAGCGATAGTCCCAAGAGACCCAATCACAAAAAGCCGTTCTACCTTTCTCCGAATTTCGATATTTTATAGCGAGCTGCCGCTTGGATACTGTTGGGAGATGCTGCTTCGCCGCCATTCCCCGTTCGCTGTAATTTGTGTTAAATACTGAATTCAACGCAAACGTGAAGGAAATCATGAACCTATCAACGTTTAAAGCTAGCTGCATGAGGCTGATCATGTACTCCAGTTCAGAGATATTGAGCTTGTCCGACTGCCTGTCTATCTTGAGCATGAGGGAAGCAGTATCCATGGCGCCAATAGAAATTGGTTCAGCAGGAATGGCATCTGGTCCCCTCAATATGTTGTCGAGAGATTGACGATGGCCGCTACCAAAAACTGCAAGGAGCTTTGATAATAAAAGCGCAGCTTTCTCTGTCATAGGTGGTGCGCCTTTGGGATTGATAGTCCACACAGGGTTTGTGTCCGCCCCCAGGTGCAGTGCAGCGTGTTTGCACCCTTTCCGGCAAGGATTGCCTTCCAGGCAAGGCATGTACAAAGACTTCCTCTTCTGTGGGCGGTTATCCCTTCTCGGGCATTTTAGCTTGATTATGGGGCGAGTCTGCTCCTCCTCTTCATCATCATCTTCTTCTTCCTGCTCATCGTCTTCTTCCTGCTCATCATAGTCTGCATCATCCAACGCACTGGCTTTGCATTTAGCAGCACGCAGTGCCCCCCGGCGGTCCCGAAAGGGGTGGTGGTGAAAGAGGCAGTGGACTGAGAGGCGTGGGCGACGAGAAAGGGGATACCTGCAGTCTAAGATCCACAGGCATTTGGAGCGGAGATAACTGAGGACGAGGAGGAGCTATAAATGTGCTTAGATCATTTGAATTTTGGGCGTTAAGATAATTCTTACTTTGATTATGAGCAAGGGGCGGGAGGTTGAGAGGCGTGGGCGACGAGGGCCTGAGATCCGCAGGCATTTGCAGCGGAGATAACTGAGGACGAGGAGGAGCTATAAATGTGCTTGGATCATTTGAATTTTAGGCGTTAAAATAATTCTTACTTTGATTGCGAGCAAGGGGCAGGGGGTTGAGAGGCGTGGGTGACGAGGGCCTGAGATCCGCAGGCATTTGCAGCGGAGATTGAGGACGAGGAGGTACTATAAAGGTGCTAAGGTGTTGCAAATTTTAAAGGTTTAAAATAATTCTTACAGCGTTTGTTCATAAACATTCCCGCATAGTAAAAGGTACACGGCAGCTTGCAGAAAGCAGGGTCCAAGGGGGAAGAACCAGTGTCCGAGCGGGAAGCAGGGTCCGAGCGGGAAGCAGGGTCCGAGTGGGAACCACCATTTGCACGAGAACCCTCGTTCGAGGAACCCCCGACCGCCAGGAAGCCACCGCTTGGCGTAGATGCAGTTTTTTGAAGTAAGCGAGCTGAGGATGCGACAGGGGGAGCAGGAGCAAGACGTCCTTGAAGAGGTGGGTCTCCAAAAGAACTGAAGGCGGCGCTGCGGCCGTTGAGCTGTTGGCATTCCGAGCAGTCTCTCTGCGCTCGAAGGTTGAGAAATTGAGGAGGAATAACAGTGCCATGGGCCTCCAGAGCACGTAGAACATTTTCTAGGTCGGCGTCTGTGAGCGAGACGTTGTAGAGCGAGGCATCGGCCATTTTGCTACAGTCCCAAAGACCTGCCGCAATGCGTCAGTTCTTCTCGCGTCCAGTCACAGTGCGCCTGCTTTGTGACTGACCCGGGAAAGACGCGTTGACGCGTTCGTGGTTGACACCTTTGTGGTGGCAAGAAGCCGAATTGATGTCCGAAAGCTCTTTGTTCTGTACCACCACCATCAGTCGCCCGGCACTCACCTCCTACAATTTCTGATTCGGCTATTTCCAAGTTTCTCCTTTACACGGCTTTCTGTTGTTCTCAATAAATCCAGGAAAGAAACGTCAACGGAGCCCGTTTTTCCCTGACCAACAATCAATCGCTCGCTGGAAGTGAAAGCAACGCGATTCTGTGCACTCTCTGTGAACAAGACTTGTTGGGCCTTCTGGTTGGCCGCACCGCATCAACGGGGATGGAGGAACATGAGCCAGGGATGGCGTGGATATCGAGGCCATGCAGTAAATGCGAGTGTGCCCAAGGTACGTGCTTTCCTCCCTTTCCTCGTCTTCACTTTTCTTTGTCTCCGTTGCCTTCCTTTCCTCCTTTTTTTTTTTTTTGAAGTGAGATGCTGATAACATTGTAGCATTTTCTGAACGATCCGCGCCGTACTCGCTCGGTCTCAGCCACTACGGCTCAGCTAGAGCGCGGTACCTCCACCACACGCCGCACATTGCCGGAAACGGAAACGGAAGTGGCTAAGCTTGAACCCGGCGCCGACAACTCCACGCTCGAACGACTACGATACGAGACTCGACGAGGTCGACGAGGAGTGGGAAGGAGGAGGAGGGAAGGGACAGGGAGTGGGATGGGCACCGCGAGGGCGACAGGGACAAGGACAGGCATCATTCGAGCCGAGACCAGGACAGAAACTACAAGCATGAGCACCACAGCGACCGCGAGCGCCGGGACAAGAACAAGGTGCGTTCACTTATTCTTTCGTTTATTTCATCATTCTAACGCGTTAGGCAGTTGAGATTCTCGTTTAGTGCTGGGAAGGTTCGGTTCGGTTCAAGTTCAGAGCACATTTCTCTGAACGCCGAACCTGAACCCAGCGTTCGGTTCGGCCACTCGCTGAACCCCGAACCTGAACGCCCGTTCAGGTTCAGTTCAGCGTTTGAACGCGTTCGAACTTGTGAAGAAATCGGGCATCTCGGGCAGTATAAAACCTGCACAAGATTGTGAATAACAGTACCCTGGACATCTAGAAACTGGTCTATGTGCTTCTCGGTCAATTTAAACTGTTCAACCACCATTAAAAGCAAGTACACTGCGAAGATACTTTAGTTTACATGCAGATGCACCACGTAATTGAACATACACACATAGGAAACACAGAGAATTCATGCCAAGGAAACATCTTGGGTAGGATAAACCTGGAATGTTACACCACATAGCTGTATCTAGGTGAGAAATGGGTTAGCTATACTCGAAACGATCCAATAATCAGTGAAATTTCTCACTTTCAGGTTCAGCGTTCGGTTGGCGTTTGAACGTGATCCTCACTGTCTGAACGCCGAACCTGAACCCTGCGTCCGGTCCGGGTATGTGCTGAACCTTGAACCTGAACGTCGCGTTCAGTTCGGTCCGGTTCAGGTTTGGACCGATTTTTGAACCGGACCTTCCCACCACTATTCTCGTTCGGGTCACTCGTCCACGTCCAGTTCCTCGACGTGAAACACACAAAAAAGCTGGCAATGTCTTCCACCGTGGACGACGTTCAGGGAGCTCTTACCAGCTTTATGCCCTCAGGTGGCCTCTTGAGCCTTCTCCAATTTACGTCGCCGCTTATTCATTCGTCTTTCTTTGCAGATTATTACCAGGACGAAAAGGCCTTCCTCGCACGCGTTGAAGCGGATGCCACCATATTCAGACCAACCGGGCAACTAATTTACACGTACACGCGCCCTGCGCCGCATTCGAGCGCCAACTCCAAAGGGAAGGGTATCGCCCAGCCCCAAATCCTGGATCCCGAAAGCGAGAATGCAGTTGTTTTCGAGGTGTATCATGTGAGTCTGGCCAGTTTCTCCTCATTTGTGCCTGTTTTTGAATTGTTACAGGCAACTTGGAATTCTCCAGGTTTCAGAGAGCTCCACCGGCGAATGCAGCTGTTCATATTGCTGTATATCGAGGCTGGCTCATACATCAATGAGGAGGAAGATACGTGGGAGTTTGCCGTTCTGTATGTGCCCTATTATTTCGGCGCCGATGCCTGTGAACGCAACTTCACAGATACGAAAAACTAAAACGAAGAGGCGCCATTAATATTCGCGAGCAGCCGAGTTTGATGTCCGAGAGGGGCATCAATTCTTTGTTCTGTACCACCACCACCACGGTATCACCGAGTCGACTAATGCCACTCCTCCTGTCTTCCTCGACCCCGACGACGCCTCCGACAACCGCGACGACCTCGGCAAGACGCTTTACTCCCTCCTTTTTGCATTTCTCGGCGGGCACATCAACCCGTGGCTCTACTGGGACGACTTTGCCACCTTCATCGGCCTGTTGGCCCTCCTAGGCCTGCAGAACCTCTCGTTTCGCCCCAACTCGCTGGACGAGCGGCCGGTGACATATACTTCTCGGTGAGTGTTTCTTCCTGCACCCATTCTTCCCTTTCTCTGCATTCATGAATTCGTCCTCATTTTCCTTTCGCCTTTTTCATTGCTTTTCTGGAAAACGCTGATGTATTGTGCAGGCCTGCAACCTCAACGCACTCAACCCCGATTTCGTGTCCCCCATGAGAGGCGAGGGCGATGGCCGGGGAGTAGGACGGGGGAGGGAGAACCGTGAAAGGGACAATATCATGAGTCGTGAGTCCTTTTTTCTTTCCACTCTTTTTATTTTTGTTTCGCATATGGTCTTCTCCTTGCTTCCCCTTATCAAGTATTGCTCCTCCACCCCATCCTCCTTTATGGCCCCCTCCCTGCCCTCTTTCATCCATAAATACTCGCTAACAACCCGGGTAACCGCACCGCCCCCTCTTATGTCTCCTTCTCAGACAACGAGCGTCTCATCGGCGACGCCGCAAAAAATGAGGTCGTGATGAACCCAATCAACACGTAGGTTTTCTTTCTTGACCTTTTCTTTATCCATGTTCTGACTTGTGTTGTGTATAGGGTCTTCGATGCGAAGCGACTCATTGGCCGCAAGTTTGACGATAATGAGGTGCAGGCCGAAATGAAACACTTCCCCTTCACCGTCTTTAGCAAGAGCGGCAAGCCATACATCCGTGTCGAGTACTGTGGCGAGCAAAAAGAATTCGTACGTGCCTTTTTTTTCATGTGTGCTTCGCATGCTGTTTTTTTTTTTTGCTTGAAGATGAAGGAGACCGCCGAGTCGTACTTCGGCACGACGAGCACCAACGCCGTCATCACCGTCCTCGCCTACTTCAACAACTCACAGAGTCAGGCCACCAAGGACGTCGGCACCATCTCTGGTCTGAACGCCCTCTGAATCATCAAGGAGCCCACCGCCGCAATCCCCTATGGTCTCGACAAGCAGGCCGCCGGCGAGCGGAACGTCCTCATCTTCGATCTTGGCGGCGGGACGTACGATGTGTCCCTCCTGACCATCGAGGAGGGTATCTTCGAGGTCAAGGCCACCGCCGGTGACACCCACTTGGGCGGTGAGGGCTTTGACAACCAGCTCGTGAACCACTTCGCGCAGGAGTTCAAGCGCAAGAACAAGAAGGGTACGTTTTTTTTAATTTCTTCTTGGTCGGATCCGTTATTGATCTATTATCATTCTAGATCTGTCCTCCAACCTGCGCGCCCTCCGTCGTCTCCGCACTGCTTGCGAGCGTGCCAAGCGTACCCTCTCCTCCGCAGCGCAGACCTCCATCGAGATCGACTCCCTCTTCGAGGGTATCGACTTCTACACCTCTCTCACCCGTGCGCGTTTCGAGGAGCTCTGCCAAGATCTCTTCCGCTCCACCCTCGAGCCAGTCGAGAAGGTCCTCCGGGATTCCAAAATTGACAAGGCGAACGTCCACGAGATCGTCCTCGTCGGCGGCTCCACCCGTATCCCCGTATCGTCAAGCTCGTGTCGGACTTCTTCAACGACAAGGAGCCCAACAAGAGCATCGACCCCGATGAGGCCGTCGCCTACGGTGCTGCCGTCCAGGCAGCTATTCTCTTGGACGACACCTCCGAGAAGACCCAGGACCT
This sequence comes from Mycena venus, assembly GCA_014462655.1. NCBI lineage: Eukaryota > Fungi > Basidiomycota > Agaricomycetes > Agaricales > Mycenaceae > Glaucomycena > Glaucomycena venus. The sequence goes on from JACAZI010000020.1 coordinate 2,985,224, forward strand.
GCTCCTCCTCGATGTCGCCCCCCTCTCTACCGGTATCGAGACCGCCGGTGGTGTCATGACCGCGCTCATCAAGCGCAACACCACCGTCCCGATGAAGAAGTCCGAAACCTTCTCCACGTACTCCGACAACCAACCCGGTGTGCTCATCCAGGTGTTCGAGGGCGAACGTGCGCGACAAAAACCTCCTCGGAAAGTTCGAGCTCTCCGGCATCCCCCCCGCTCCCCGTGGTGTCCCCTAAATCGAGGTCACCTTCGACATCGACGCCAACGGTATCCTTAACGTCTCCGCCTCCGACAAAACGACCGGCAAGTCGAACCGCATCACCATCACCAATGACAAGGGTCGTCTGTCGAAGGAGATCCACCGCATGGTTGACGAGGCCGAGAAGTACAAGGGTGCGTTCTTTCTATTTTCCTTCATTTTCTTCTGTATGTTGACTCATTTTCTTCTCCACAGCTGAGGACGAGGCCGCTGCCGCTCGCGTAACGTCCAAGAACGCCCTCGAGTCATACGCCTACAACCTCCGCAACTCGCTTAATGACGAGAAGCTCGCCGACAAGTTCGAAGCCGCCGACAAGGCGAAACTCGAGAGCGCCGTCAACGGCACCATCAAGTGGCTCGACGCGTCGCAGGAGGGCTCGAAGGAGGAGTACGAGTACAGCGCTGGTGGTATGCCCGGCGGTGGCATGCCGGAGGGCTTCCCCGGTGGTGCGGGCGGTGCACCCGGCGGCTTCCCTGGCGCGTCAGAGGTCAGAGGATGGTCCCAGCGTAGAGTAGGTCAACTAAACGGCTTGTCTTTTTCGGATCTTCTGTCTTCTTCGCGGTGGACATGCTTGCTACGATAATAACACACTACTTGTATACTCATCTGCCTAGAAAATGCATTTCCTCTTGTATAATAGCCTCAAAAACACTGCGGTACTGCCTCGAGCACGCTACACTGTGTCGGCTCCACCCTGTCCCATGAGACACCTTCAAAATCATTATTGCTCTTTCCTTCTGGCCTGACCTCTTTGAATACTATACTTTATTGCGTATATGTTAAGTTTCGAATACTCTGTGTACCAGTATGAATGAAACGGAAGATAGTTTGCAAGAAGGAATAAATTGTATCAACTCCGATGCTTTGTTGTTTCGTTGGGCTGCCCTTAAAATTAGCTGCAGTTCTACTCAGGACTATGCGACGTCCTTTATGCTACACAGAGGGGCAAAAGTACAGAGCACTACATAATAGGTCAAATACTACAGAGCACTACATAAAGAGCCAAAAACTACAGGACACTACGTAAAAAACCAAAAACTACAGGCACTACGTAAAAGGGCCAAAAACTACAGGCACTACAGCTGCTACGTAAAAGAGCCAAATACTACAGAGCGCTACATACCGCTACGTAAAGGCCCAGAACTACAGCCGACTACAGCCACTACGGCAAAAATCAGGGTTTGCTGATGCAGTATGAGAATGCAAAGAATTCGTCAACAGCAAGAAAATAGGAGTAAGAGGAGTCGATGTGAAGTCGGGGAATTTCCAAGCCAATGTACTTCATCTTGCTTGACTCGCAAGTCGCAGGGCTATCCGGGGCAACGATGCATCGTTTGCTTCTGATTAGAGGCTTAGGGCGATGCATCGTTGCCTCTAATGAGAGGCCATCACGATGCATCAGCTTAGAAGCATTCCCTTTCCGGCAATGATTGCCGTGGCGTAGCCCGCTGCACGGTGACCCCCGCGCATGCGCCTCCCGCCCCTTGATCGAGTGCGCATCACTCCATCCAAATGCGGTGAGTTGCTTACACTTGCTTCATTCCCATCAATTTGCCATCAATTACTCTTTGCTCCTCACCACCACGGCTCCCGCTTCGCCTCTGGGCCGTTGCCCGCTCTGTAACGTGGTTCTTCCATCAGAATCGATACTATCTACTGTTTCGCCTGACACATGGCTCTCAAATTGCCCGAAATGGCGCAGCATTGCCGCTCCGCTGGTACGCATCCTGGGGCAACATTTTCACATAAAAGCTGCTCCTCGGGACCGGTTGCCTTGAGATTGAGCGCAAGAGATACGTGATACATGTCCTTGGCTGCCCTCATTTAGAAGACCTTCAATTGCTTCACAGGGCTTTCAATTCACCTCTCACTTCTTGCCCTCCTTTTCCGATCCCCGGCATTTCCTGGCCCCCCTATTCACTCGCTGGCTTTTATGATGCCCTTGGGGCATCCATCCCACTCATCCTTCCCTCCAAACGACCCAAAGCAGGCCTCAGGCACATTTTCTCCACCAGCCTGCCCGCTTGCTTCTGGCAGCTGCTCCGTGCCCCTTAGGCTCTAGCAGCATTTGCTAAACCCCTGAGGCGCTTGTCTAGCATCCATTTGCCGCATTTTCTACACCCATCCACGTCGGAGCTCTATCAGGCACGCTTTTCCTCCTCCGTACCTGCTTGCTTCACCACCTGCCCCACGTCTTATATCTGCTTATCCTTTGTTCCAAACCAATAAGAAAATGTTCTGGTGTCTTCATTCAATCTTCCGTGGCTCTGCTCCCATCGGCGCGGTCCCTGTGCCGATTTTTAGCCCCCGCTGCTTGCTCGGGTCCGGCTCCCGTTCCGCACCCCAATTCCGTTCGTAGCCCTAGTCACTCACACCGGGGTTTCTATCGACACCCTCACCCAAGATTTTGGAGCGGTAGCTACACTGCAGCCTGCACTCCCCGTCTTTGTGTTTTTCTGGTGCACCCACTTCCTGTGAGTTTTTTGCGCCCCTAAATCGCTTATCGCCATGATCACCGCCATTGAGCATCCCGCCAGCGCTCCTATCCAATTTATCTAAGCTCTAGCTGCATTTCCATGGCTCCTATGTTGCTTTGGCTCCCTGCCCCCACTTGCTGCCTGCACCGCTGCACGCTGCATTCGCACATCATTGGTATTCACATGTGCATTGTGTATGTGCCTGACCCATATACACCGTACCCTGCATACAATTACACCACCACACCGCGCATATGGCGCATTCTCCGTTGCGGTACTTATTGTACATTGTACCTCGCTTCCCATACCCAATTTCTGTTATTTTTCTGTTCATATACCCCAAATACCATTCGTAACTTATGGCCTCTTGCAATTTCGGGTGCTGAGACCGTTGGGAACAGTAAAAACTCAGATAACCTCGTCCGAACATGCGTCGGAGATCGTGTCCGAAACGTCGGCCGAGGATTCGTTCGGTCCAAAATTCGTGTTCACTGCGTCGGCGAGCGCGTTTCCACGGGATTTGAAGAGAAAAATACGATTCAATGAACTAATGGAACTCATAGCTATGTCTACACCAAATTTTGGCTCCTGCACAAATCGGACATCGGCGCTTGATGGGCGTCTATTGCTGTTCAAGAACTCCAAACCTGCTGGTAGCTACTATGCATCCGCCCTATTGCTCCTCTAATGTCACAATGAGGTCCAGGATGTCAACTGATTCAGAAATACCAGCCAGTTGTAAGAACTCTACCAAAAATATGAAGCTGCATGAAAGTGTCAGGAAAGCGGCCTAAATCTTAGTACAAGTTTCACTCCAGCTTCCAAATGTGTCTCGCTGTCAAAAAATATTTCATTGAATCTCGTCTTCCACTGGTACTAGGACCGTAAAATTTTGTACTACAACAATCTAATACTTCCCCTGAGTCCATTTTTCATACCAGTGGTCCGCAGAAAATTACATATGGGTTCAGAAACTGCAATTGATGGGTAGGCTGATATTTTACCCCCTCCCTTTCCCTCCAACTCCGAATGTAGATGGTGCCCTGGGTCCAGGCGAGCCCCTGGGTGATTTCAAAACGGTGCTAACATGCGTGTATCACAAGGGACACTCGAATCATTATAGGGTCGGAAAACTGACCCAATCTCACTTGCTATGGCCTTCGCATCGTGGATTTCCTGCTCAAAACGACAGGCCTTATGATTCTACACCTTGGGGTGTCAAAGTCCCGGGTCTTAAGGTGGTGCATCCCAATACTTCTGTCTATTTTCCAATAGGCTGATATTTCACCACCCTGGCTCTCTTCAAACCTTAGTTGCAGAACATGCGTTGGATGTGGGCAGGCCCTTCTGAAGTGTCAAAATTTGCACTGGGTGCTTGTTGCACGCGCAATATCAAAAAATATCAGCAATAAACACAGATCTTGCTATTTTCGTCTCCTAATAGTTCCCAATGATGGGACTCTCTATCAGAAGCAAAGGGTTACTACTATTGGACAGTTTTCTCCCAAAGAAATTCCATTCGGCGCGTCATTCTTCGATAGGCTGATTTTTAGGGTTCAACATGGGTACCGGGTCCGCGCGCGGGTTTGGACCCGAGGGTCAGCCGGGTCCGGGTACGGGTCGAAAATCTCGACCCGACGCAATACCGTATACCCGTGCGGGTGAACCCGCGGGTGCTCGGCAACGCCGGCCGACACTCGGTCGTAGCCTTTCCCGACGCTTGCGGCCGGCTAGATGTATTGCCGCGCAACGTCGAGCTCTGAAACAGTCTTGTTCCGTGTGTTCTCAATATGCCGACTATTGATCAGAGCTTTGACAGATTATATTTCCCCTTTTCACATCTGGTTTGGGTACAGATCCGCGGTTTCTTTGAGGAACCGCGGGTACATTATCGCCCCGCGGGTAACCCGTACGGGTTTGAACCCGCGGGTCGTTCGGGTACGGTATTGGCGGGTCCGGGTTGACCTTCGGGTACTAACCCGCGGGTGGACCCGTGTTGAACCCTACTGATTTTTGACTACCTCGGAAGCGTTCAATTTTTATTCGGAGGCCATCGCATATGTCAGACGACCACCCTGGTATGACTTTCGGCCGTTTAATCGCGTCGCAACGTTGGAGGAAACAGAAATTTATGGCAACTGATTTGACAAGTTCATCAGCAAATCGACATTTTGATTGCCGAGTTTTGGCGTTTTCACGCGTTGTCAACGTTGTTGGTGAATTTTGTTGACGACGGTGAGCTCGACATTAAGCTTGGAATTTGGCAAGGGTGTGTGGGATGGGTTGCAGGGGTGGAGGACTCACTCGGGTAGGAAAAGGTTTGTACTTTAACCAGTTGCCGAGTCATGGCAAATATTCTTAAAATCACCGACGTTGCGTGTTGTGGGCGTAATTCCGGGGTTGTGACGTTGTGGCGTTTTTTAGCCGAGTTGTGGTGTTTTGGTGTACAACGCCTAACAACGCGACAATCAAAATGTCAAAAGTCTGATGAAGAAAACAATCGGGATGTGTTACCCGGCGTGACAGACGTGACTCTTCTGGCTTTACCACTGGTTTCCTCAAGGGCGCTCTGCTTCGGACGACGCACACGATCGCTTCTGGAATATATTCTGTGGTGCGCGTAGCATAGTTTCCTCTCGTTTGACCTCTTTTTGCTGCGCAAATATTTCGCTATCAATGTTTTACCTGCCCTCGATGTCTCTGAGTCTGGGGAGGCTCATTAGACCCTTCATGTTTCGTCGAATGTCATCCAATCTCGGCCATAGCCTCAGGAAGACCTCTTTAATGATTTCTGTTACTTCATTTTGATTCTCTCGGACCTACAGGATCCGCAAATCCCTATTTTGTGCACAATTCGGTTTTGAGTCAAAAAAGTGGGGCACAAAGGACGCGGGAGGCATTTTTTCATGGATCAATACCACCCTTCCAGCACAGAAAACCAGCAGCAGGCATGGTTGGATGCACCGGACTGCAGAGCCTGCGCGCCAGCATCACCGTGCTGCGAATTGTGGCATGCACAGGAGTAATAGGCCTTGCAGACTACGTGATCATGGCTCGACGGTGCCCGTTACTATTTTTCTGGTCGAAAAACTGGTTGTTTTAAGAAAAACACGTTTTTTGGCTTTGGTTTGTGGACGCTATGCCCGCTAATTTACCATACATATTTTCTATTTCAACTCTGTTAACCATAATTTTCTTGGGAATTTTGATCAATATTTTGTGGTCAACGGCGCGGACGACGTTGAAGACATTTGATCGCTATGCGAAGCAATTGATCGCTGCTGTCCGAATGTGGATAGTATTCGTCAACGCCATCAACAACGAGGGCACATGCCCTGGCACCGCGAAACCGGGCCATAACTCAAACGGGAGAGGTTCTAACGCGATGCATCACCCTCCTTCTAATGAGAGGCAACGATGCATGCCTAAGCCTCTAATCAGAGGGGGCGATGCATCGTCGGCCCACCATCTGGTGCAAGTCGTTCACTGTTGTGTCATTTTCCTGCCAAGACGATGGCGATGGCGTATTACCAAGCTTCGTAGGTGGAGTTTGAGACGGGAAAAAAACTTTCAAGCTGGCGTGTTTCGTTCGGAGACAAACTTGAGTCACGGATAAGAAAGTTACATGAGATGAGGAAACAGAGAACACGGAGGATTGGATTTTCATTCGCTTTGGACTCGACGATGGGTTTCCAGAGATGACCAGATAATTGCGGACTTGACATGCGAGTCGATTTCCGGACAGGAAAAAGAAAGAAGAAAAAAAGTACATAGAACGAACCCTCAAAGACGAGCCGAGCGTTCGAAAAGACAAGGCCAGAGGAAGATCGCAGAGTGCTAAGCCCGGAGGAGCTGTGGGAGTAAATTCTCGGAGATCCCAATCTAGCCTTGGATATTGCGTGTTAGCAAGCCTCGCAGGTAGAGTTCAATGGATGGTCCGTTCGAGCAGGAGTAATTTTTATGGGAGACATGCTTGAGTCGCAGGTAGGGCTACATGAAGACGCGGAGAGTTGGATTTTTAAATCGGCGCCGGTGCGGAAACTTGGGAGGTGGGAGTAGAATTGTCGAAGAAAAAACACGAGAAGTGCAGGAGCCATCGAATTGAAATCACGAATGAGTGGGCGATAGAATAAGCAAGATACAGTTTTGAGTTCCTCCTTCGAATTTGGTGTCCCCCGGTGAAAGATGAGGAGGATAAAATGGTGAGCTTATAGAGCACGTATGTATACCGATCCATTGTTCGGACGGAATAGTCCAAGGAGAGATCCATCGCCAGTCTGAGCCACACAGAGGATGAGTGAAGAAGATAAGCAGATGTTTTCTTGACGATGTTGAGTAGTAAATCAGCCCTAGCACACGGTCGGTGCACGATTTGCGAATCAAGTTGGGGTTGAGCACAGGAGAAAAAGGCCAAGCTCCAGCGATTGATTACAAGAAATTGTGTCGACATTTAAGTAGGACAGGACGAACTGGAAGGGTGACCAGAGGCTGCGTTCTTAACGCGGCTCGCTCGTGGGACTGGGGAAATTTTCAACAGAGCATTAGACACATGGGGACACGCCTAGAGCCTGCACGCCCAATTGCCCATCCAGAATTGTGCCTTGCAGTAGGTCAGTGGCGTTGAAAAGGATATTGAGCAGGGACTCGCCACCGCTCCCGGGAGCTCGCAAAGGGTTGTCTGACCGATTCGATTGGTGTGGGACTCGAGGAGCACCCACTCTGTGTCTCATTCCGTCTCTAGCGTACGCACACATGGGAACGTTGGATATAAACGTTCATGCCGCGCTAAATCAAGGACCATGCGAGCACTGGGTTAGAGGAGATAAAGATGAGCGACTCCAGCGTGCGAGAACATATCGGCGTCGCCTTGGACTGCATCGGCCTTTTAACAGTTTACTTGCCGGTGCTTGTCGGCGCTTGTACAAGCTTGTACAAGCCCGAAAAGCCGACAAGCTGACAAGCGCACAAGCTATGTCCAAAGGCCCAAAAAAAAATTTTTGGGACCCGCCCCATTGGCTTCTAGATATCATTTCTGTGCTTTTATTTTTTTGCACAAGTGCAAAAAGTCGGAAAGTCCCACAAGCATTTTGTCATTTTGCTGATGCCAGTGTGCGCGGGCGAACACACCACAACCCCGACACGCAGGACCATGGCGCGACGTCCGCGATGTCGGCATGGCTCGAGTCGAGCTCACAGCGTTACTTCAGAGGAGATCGCGCTCTGGAATCAAGCGTAATTACGGACCTGCCACCATTAGTGTTACCGGTCGTTCATTTCGCAGTCATAGCGTATTATCTAAGACTGGGTACTGGGCCACCTTAGCATTTTTCGCCCCAGGCCTATACACACAGTTGAGTATGTACAGGTATATGAGTTTCAAATGAAGGTATGCATCCTACGAGCGAGTGGATGATTTTTTCCCGGGTTTATATCATGATACGAGGGCTTGCCAAATTTTCTTTCCGGCGGTATCCGAAGAAGGCAAAAAACAGGCTAGTGGACCGCCCGTTCAATCCCTCCGTTGACATTGGTACTGTTCACCAAATCGCATTCCAAATCATTGAAGTGATATAATTACAATATTCCGTACACATGAACTGTCATCTGAGGACCATTCGGGCTGTAACTATTTCCCTTTCTAGCCAAGGAGAGGGCTCGGTTGCGCGTGGAGTGCACCCACATTTCATTTGACGTGGCCCAGATTCTGTGGACCCCGCCCGTTCGACTTGGGCCCTAGGGAGTTGAATCTGAGAGTAGCCATCATTATTTTGCCGCCGCATTTCACTCACGTTTATTACATTTCTGCAGTCAATTCGACTCGGGCCAAGCGTTGATCTTTTGGTTGGCCTTTTTCTTCATCCACCAGTCCTCCCCCTTCGTGCTGATTTTCTGATTTTCAATGTTTTCGAACTCAAGCGACGTCAAGTCGGAGTTTTTCTACCTGCATATGAAGAAAGTTGTGGTGAGAAAGACGGTCTCTTCCCCGTACATCCAATATCGCATATTACAGTAACCGACTCAACCGGAAAGGCTCGGTTGCATGCAGTGCGCATCCACAATGTATCCACAAGTCACTGCGGACCCTTTCATTCAATTCGCGCCCGAGCCTAGTATGTTGCTGCTCAGAGATGTACTACGCACCGAAGTGGCAACATGCTAAGAACTCCGGCCGGCACCGCCCTAATCTTGGGCAAGCAGGATCATATCAGCCTCCCGGGTCTGCCCTCCGCGCATGAACCCATTCTGACCAAGATTCATTTAGTGCCATCACATTTAGGGCCTGCCCAGCTGACCCTAAGCAAAATGTTGGGTAGGTGAATATGATACAAATATGAATATAATACGCCAAAATTGTATTCATATCATATTTTGGCCAGCACTACATAAGCATGAGTTTCTGCTGGACCATGCCACGGCCCTCTAGCCCAAGTCGAGTATTTACCGACTCGAAGAATCAGCGGACAAATTACTCGATATCAAGAGCAAGAGAAATGATGTTGTTGGCAGAGTTCGAGCCGGGGGACCACGGCATATATGCAACTCTGTACTAGTACCGGATCTGTGGACACTCTTCAAATTTTGTTCGAAAATACCTGAAAGAATTGGAAGAGTTGTGAGCAGGTTTGCACATTACGAACAAGTTTATCGAAATTTGAGGAAATTTAAGTATCAAAAATATCCAAACTTTTGACGCCAGGCAATATTTCGACCGAAAATTTCACAAAATACTCAAAGAGGTTTTTCCTGATGGTCAGAGCTCGTATCTTGTGCCGAGCTGGAAAGTTACCCGACAAATGCGAAGATCTAGGGACGAAAAGAAGATTCAACACATCATTCGGTTTTAATTAAAGATAATAACTTGTCCGTTCGTTACACGAGCGTGGTTGCAAAACTTTGCAAATGGGAGGACATCATATCCGATCGTGGGTAAAGAATCAATTGCAAACAGTTGCAGGGCAGACGAGAAGCGAAACGTCCCAGTCTTGGTTGGGGTTATTGTCAGGGACGGCACAGTCCCAGAGTTGGATCTATCAGCGGACGTCAGCAGGCCGCGCGGATCATTAATGAGGGAGGAGATGAAGGAATGAAGCTGTAGATGGACAGCACTGAAATACGCACGGGATTCCCGTTCACGGACTTTCCATCGGTCAAGTCTATGCACTTCCCCTTTCCAGCCCATTCGATCTGGCCGCGAGTATTTGTGAAGAGCTGATTCGTGTTTCCGGCAGCGCAGGTCCAGATCTGGAGCTTGACACCGTTGGCGGTTGAACCATTGGGCACGTCGAGACATTTGTTGTGGAAAGTCTTAATGGTGCCGGTGAGAGGCGCGACGGGAACTGTCCAGGTCGCGTTGCCGTTGGGGAATGTGTCGGTGAGGTTGGAATTTATGCATGCGACTAGAGCGACTTCTGCGCCGTCCGTATCAGAGGCGGCGGTGAGGCAGTAGGGACCGCCTCCATTCGCAGAGACTTCGCAGCAAGCACGGATCAAAAAGCCTGTGACAAGAGATTGAAAAGCCGAGACTTACAGTCCCCGCCAAAGACATGCGCGAGTCTGCAGGGCCGAGAATAAGTTGCTGTGGAATAATAACGGGACAGAAGCACCTACTCTGAGTTGTCGGGATTAGGCTCCCCAAACCACTTTTGGTTGGAGTTGTTACTATCACAGGTCCAAATTTGAAGTTGATTCCCGTCGGTGATTTTCCCGTCAGTCAAGTCGATGCATTTATTTGTCCCCTCAAGCTGGAGCGTCGAGTCTGTCACCGAGATCCACCTCTGAGTGAGGGGCCGCGGGAGGCACTTTTGAAGCTCGAGTTTGGCACCATCAGCCGTAGAATCGCCGACAACACCGACACACTATCATTGGGATTGGTTACCCGAAGTGCAGAGGGAATATAGCGCTCGCACCTTGTCCGTGAAGATATTGAGCACTTGAGGGGTCGAATTTTGTCTGGTGAAGAAAGAGACGTTGCGGAACTCCTGGTTTGCCGGATCTTCAGTGTTGCAATTGTGGATGACGACGGGCGCACCCTCTTCATTCTCGGCACTGATACAGCCCTGAATTCCTGCATTGAAAACTGACAATTGTTTTCGCTCAGTTGGAGGGATGCATCGAACGAAACAGCGTACACGCATCGTTGGTGCTCTGAATTTGCACCGCCGAAGCCGAGAGAATTAGGGCCGAGAGGGCGACGAAACTGGATGATAGCATGATTGAAGAAGAAGCGAAGAGGGAAATAGACTACTCGTGGCAGCCGTGCTCATTTTATATGCGTGAGTGACGTTTGTACCTCCCGTAACCACATCAGCTATCCGTGATGCTCGTGTGAGCGTTGCATTGCCATGGCATCGCGTGAGACCGTGTATCTTACAAGTCACAGATATAAGCTCGGTCGTTTTTTCAACGACTGCAGGTGGACGCGCAAAAGATGTCGAAACGGGGAAGACCGTTTGCGGAACATAAGTATCAAGGCGCGGTTTATTGTTGCGGTTTTGTGGCTTTTCGCGTACGCTAAATTGGCCACAGATCACTCAAGAATCTACTCGCTGTTGCGGGTTTCATCAAGGATTGAGACGCACTGCGCGGCCTTCCTCGCGGCTTTATTAATTACAACCTCGTCGGTCTAGGATGACCGGGAGATGGAGAGAACCCGCTTCACGTCTTCCTGAATGATCGCATAACCCGAGTGATATAAACAAGGGCACCGTCGCCAAGTGAATTCACCGTAGGCCGATAAATTCTGCAAAAGAGATATAGATAAATGCCCCATCCGAAAAAGAACCAAAGACCAATACATATCCATCTTCCATATCAAGCCACCGCCTTCCGCCTCCACGCCCTCCCCTCCTCGCTCCTCACCCACTCGCTCCACGGCATCCCGACGCTTCCTACCTGCTCATGCCCCGCAAACCGCTACTCCCCCGCATCCTACGCCATGAGCCACACCCCATGGTGCAGCGGGCGGACTCATCTGTGGCCCAACTCCCTGTGCCACGCTTTATTTTCTTCCTCGCACCGCACATCCGCGCCTCGAGCTCGAGCCACCGCACGGGGCGGCAATAGTCTGGCGCGTGCGCGAGGTCGGTCTGCGCTGCCAGCCAGGTGCGTTTTGCCTGGGCGAGCACGCCTGCGTTCGGAGTGTCGGGGATCCACGCAATATACTCCTCCAAATCAGGGGTGCACGTTGGCTTCGCTATGTGTCCCTGAGCCGGGCCCGCACCGGCGCCTGCCTCCACCACAGCGAGAAGCACGACGCGAGTACGATCTGATGCTAATGTGTAAGTCACAGCAGGGCACGTTCCATGAGATCGACGTACCCGCTGGTGGTGCTGGTACTGGAGCCTGCGGCTGCGCGGAGCCCCCGCGCGTGCTCCTCCTCGGTAACGGCGTCGGTGTGGCCGTCACGATCTACCGCGCTTCACTGGGCCCTCCTCGACCTCCGCCTCCGCCTCGGCGCGAGCGCGTTTGCCCCCCGCATCCACACCCGCACCCAAATCCACAGTGTGTGCCGTCGCAGTACTCGAACTCGCCTGGTCCGCCTTGCGTCGGACGTCTCGCGAGCTTGCGTTTGCGTTTTCCTTCACCTCCTGCTCCCGCTCCCGTGTGCCGCAAACACGCTCTGCGCGTTGCATCGCACGCCATTCGCTCCACATCACGATTTCACCCACTATCATCATGTTAAAAGGGAATTAGTGTGCGTCCTCGTGTCCCTCATATATATCATTTGTGTATGCGAAATCATGTATTCGCATCCCTTCAATAATTTGAGATGCTCCAGGATGAATAGAACGAGTGTGAACGAATAATATAGCGGGGTGGCCAGCTACCCCGTTTATTCCCCCTTTGGGATACCGCCGAAACATAGATTCAGTGCGGCATGAGATCGTCACCTAAAATTGCGGAAAGTATCTCAGATTACTTTTAGGATGTAAGCCTTCGCCTCAGACCCACTATACCTCTATCCACCTGACTCTGTGTGCGGACTCAAGGTCAAAAGTGCTAAGGTGGCCAGATACCCAGTCTCAGATAATATGTAACTTGTGAACTTAAAACCAACGGCCCAGAGTGTTTCGAGCCAACGTTTTTGTTCTCAACCACTTCGGAAGAAATAAGAGGGTTGGCAAAATGTCGAGAACTATCATTCCTTATCACGGAAGAGTTCGAACTGCTCACACAGGATTTGTTCAAACCTTCGAACTGATATGTTGAACAATGCTCGTCTCATTTTGAACTGGTTCAACGGTTCTCCTCAATTTCTTGGGTACTTTCTTCCATATCCAGGGTCCCAGGCCAGATTTCTAAGTCTAAATGGGAAGGTGTGTGGTGCGTCCATTCTATGATATTAGCCGCGAACTTCCGTGCACAGGTCGACCGACAATATTGATGGTCTCGAGAGCTGGGCGCCGTGGGTCATCTTATGATCCAGAATCTGCTGGGATGTTGTGCGTACTTTAGCCCTTTTGTCGAGGGTCACGGTATGTTCTCGTTTTGTTTCCCCATCTCTACCTCTTTCCTCCATGTTCCTCCCTGTCCCCCATCCCACCTTCCCTTGCTTTAACCCTTTCCTTCTTCCTCACAACGTCCCTTTCTTTCCTATCCCTCCCTGTCCTTTCCTATCTATTTAATTCTGGAATTTGGCGCCAAATTCCAGGATTAGATAGCTAGGTAAGGACAAACCAAATGCGTGAAACGAGAAATCAGAACGTCAAACCCGTACTTCTGAGATACGAGATCGGGGCTGCGACTCTCGAAGCTTGAAAAGGTCAACGGAGAAAGGGGGTTGGACCGAGGTCATCAGCAACCAGACAAGGTCGCAAGAGAGAGGACATCAAAAAGCAGCAGCGCCAGAGATCGAGCATCTAACACCAGCGAAAGGAATAGAAGATGCATCGATTGCAGACCTATAGAATACAGTCAAGAGGATGACGGTAGCAATGGCGCACTTCAGAAGAAAGTCGACGTAAAGACTGAATGCTTTGTGATCAATATAACGACTATCGCATTGCAAGACACCCACCAACCTGGAAGAGCTTCAATCAGAGAAGTCGGCGGCGAATGGTCTGTGACCTACGGGTAACCCACCTTATTTGATCCCAACAGCTAGTAAGTACGGTGGGTAAGTCACGAGCACGTCGAGCAGTAGCACAGAATTCGGACTGCTTTCCACATCCAATCCAGAGTCTTGAAAGTCTCTCGCGGCCCCCACACTCTGGTTAAGCACCCCGGCGTCGGAAATCCAGCGCTAGGGCTCCGAACCGTCCGTAAAACGGGACGGCCGTCAAAAAAGCGGCCGTTCATAAGACAAAATATTTGGAAGACGGACGGGTCCGCTTTACCCGTTTCCGTCCGTCATTGAGAAGGCAGGGCACAAGTGCCTATTTCTTCCAAAGTTTCATTGTGAATTGAATCCAATTGAGATGGTCTGGAGTCAATTAAAGCGCCGTGTGTCTTCTATCTCTTTTGTTATTCATCACTCACTCTCTATTTCTAGGTTTCCGTGAGTTAACAGACGGAACATTTGCTCGGGCACAAGAGCTTGTGCCTGAATCCCTTGATCTCGTGTCCAAAGACAATATTCGTCGTTACTTCCAGCATTGTTACCGGTATATGGATGCGTATAGGTCAGTGTGCAGGTCTTTTTTGGTTGCAGATATACTAAACTCATGCTAGATTGGGCCTAAACATCCGCCAAGCTGCATATGCTGTTAAGGAATACAGTTCTCACCGCCGCATTCCTGCCAATATCCACTCAAACCCCAATATTATCGCTCGAGCAAGCGCGCCGGCGACCTCGGCTAGCGGTAACCCTACCCAAAAAGGAAATTGATGGCATCATTAGGGGGCTGTTTCATTTTTTTCGGCAGCTCAAAAAAAAAAGTTCTTTGTTCACCTTCAGGACCACACCCTGGGTGCTTTAGGTGTATTAGAGCATATAGAATGTGTGTTCTACTTGATTGCTAGCAATACAAAAATGTAGAAACCTTTTCAAAGTTGTCGGCTGTCTACTGCCAAATCCGGTGGCGTGATGTGATGCCGCGCACTGTACCCGTTTTCGACGGGTGCATCATGCCTCAAGATGGGTGACTAAAAGTAAGAGGTGCGTCAATTTATGTGCAAACCTGCCTATTTTGATGCTTTAAACCCTCAGGAACACCTAAATAGGGGCTAGTGATAACAGAGAGCAAGGTATTGACCAACCCGTTTCTACCCGTCTAAAAAACCGGTAAGGAAATGCCCTCGACGGACGGAACGGAAACCGTTTCGACGATCCGTCGACCCGCCTCAGACGGGAACGGATCGGAGCCCAGCGCTCAAGAGTCATCTTCCACACTTTGAGCCTGACGAATTATCGTCCATTTTCCGCCGAACCCTAAATAGAAGGGGACAATGCACCAACAGTAGCCAACCCAGAAGAGATTCAACCTTGCCTTTGAGACGGTGGTAACGAGTAAGGTTCAAGGCCGACGATCGCCGACCTAGCTCCGATCACCAACGCTGTCACCTTGATGTGACTGTCACCGATCTCTCCTCCGCTGTGGCGCTGCTTGCATTCCTGGGGATTTGGAACGTCAGAAGTCTCCCTTCCCTTCAATTTGTACTACTCGCGTTTCACCCCCCCACATAGAACACTCCCAATAGCAATTAACCTGATGTCCCCGGGATTCCCGGAGAGCTGGAGGCTCCTGGAGCACCTCCTCAGATCGTACCATTTTAGTCTGTGTCTTCCCCGTGCCTTCCTGAACTATCCCACCTAATACGTCTAGTGCTCATCGAGAGATGATCTCGCATTTCAAGCCATGCTTCCACGGGACTCCTCTCCAAACGAAACCTCGATCAAGTTCTGGTCACAGATCACTTCCGCTCATTCACCCCGGGATTCCCGGGCAGTTTTTCGTTTAGTGCTGCATGAGAAGAAGAAACCACACCTACCCGGCAACTCTATGGCAGATTTTATTTTGTGCGCTAATCTGTTCATGCGTTCCGCCTGAGTAAGGTACGTACTGCAAACGTGCTGGCGATTTTAAATTTCAACATCTTGTGAACTCTGATACAAACATGAAGAAACGGACTTCCCCTCAATACCTGGATATCTCTTTACACTACTGGGTTCTGCGTCCCGTCACTGCCACGTATGATGCGAGGCCATTCCTTCCGCCATCGTTGTCTCGCCGTCTCCGCCGCTACCACCGTTAATTTACCCCTCAGTACTGCCTCCAGCTACTGCCATTCCCTCAGGGCGCACCACATTTCTACCTTCGCCGCATTAGCCTCCAATGAACTGGTTCTAACTCCAATACGGAATTTCTCCCCTCTCCAAACACGGTTGAGTCCACTGTCACCTCAAACCATGGTCCGAAATTTAGCTAAGTCCCGCAACCCATCCTCCTATTACTTTCTTCCGTCCTTTCGCATCAGAAAGTGTCACTTCCCACCAGATACACCAGATACGGAAACCTCCTCTAAAGGTAAGCAATATTCGCCACAGGGGTTATTAGTTGAGCTTTCTTAGGGTTCAAAGATACCACGGAGGTCAACCTCTGGCTAGTCTCGAACCGACGCGGTATTCGTAAACAATGCCCCCTCAGTCCGATTCTGGGATTCCATAAGCACCCGGCATTAACGTCTTTTTTCATTCATGTCTTACAATATCTGCGCCTGAGAATGGAGGATGTCCAGACGCGTGATACACAGAAAAGGATTGGTCAGGCATTTGATATTACACGATCGCGGACATCCCTCATTTCGCTGACTTTTTCCCCCAGAAAAAAAGCTTCTGATCTTTGCTAGAGGTTCTGACAAGCATCACACGCATTCGATAGTGATTTTATGCCTCAATTTCCGCATCAGTCCACGTCCGCGAATTCCGTTTATTTTTTCCCTGCCGCGTGACACCGTCCTCTTTTGGTGTGTGAACCGCTGATCAATGTTTATTTACTTAATGCCTCTCAGGGTTTTCGGGTTACCCGAGTTCATATCTGAACGTTTGTTTCCTGGTCAGTGACGTCGATTCCCTATGGATATACCTGCGAGTCCCCAGTGTTTTTTTGACCTCCCAGATGCTGCGCTGAACTCGCCTGGCCAAGCAACCGATACACGACTGTGTTTCCTCCTCCGAAGCAGGCATCAATCGTGTTTACGCATTTGAACATTTTCATAGATATTCAGACGCGGTGGACGGAAACCGCCAGTGTTCTCAGTCGATGTTCCTGCTCATACGCCGACGCTCACCTCCCTGCCCCGCATAGTCGATTTCAACTCTATTCTTTCGTCCATGTTTTAGCTGATGTATTTCCTAGATTGTCTTCTGACGAGACCGTTCGGACCTGACCAGGTTCGCGATATTGCTGGGTCGGAAGTATACGGAGTCACGATTTCTGCAGAGCCGCTGCTCACCCGTGAGATTCAACTTGCACAAAAATTACCATTTGTTATGTTCCCTAGGTGTGTATGCCATCTTATTGTGTGTGGGTACCCTTGCCTATTGACCTTCCCCGACGAGCGTTTCAGTCTCCGTTTTCGTTTGGATAGTCCGGCATCATTCCTATCCATTCCTGCCCTACTTGGCTTTTTCTGGGCAGTTTCAATGTCAAGCATCGCCCCCCTTCCCCCTGCGATGCACCAGGTGAGTCTTATGCGACGAGATCACTGGGGTGATTTGAATAATACTACTAACGCAGCCGGGAACGCAAGACATGCTTCGGATGCGATCCTCTCTTGGCACATTTTCTTTTCCCCTTGAACCATGAATAACTAATGTCTAGCACACAGAGCAGGTCATCCCCAACGCCTCGGGCATTGGTTCGACTAATCAATGGTGGCTAGTGTTGCCGAGGTCCGGTTAGGTCCGGTTTTTTACGAAAAAATCCGAACCCCGAACCTGACCTGGGGTCCGGTTCGCTCAGAATGCCCGAACCCCGGACCGGACATCGGTCCAGTTCAGCAAGGGTCCGGTTCGGGTTCGGAAGAGGTTCGAACCTCAACGAACTTCAAAAAATTTTAAAGCTCATTCTTCTGCGGAAATACAGGGAAATAGCTTACCACTGTGCTCCTCAAGATCATTCAATGCTAAAACTTTGCTTCTCTGCTTACCCTCTGGCCCTAGTATGAAGATTTTCGTGCCCGCTGTTCAATAGCTGAAGAGCCTCGAACCTCAGAGGAATGATACTGAACATGGTGTCGCGTCTTGTGCGAGTAAAAAATTGTACTTGTCTCCATCCAGGCCATCACAACGTCTATACTTTCCGGAGGAGCATTAAGGTGAGCTTCCACCTCATTACATGGATCATGTAACTGCAGCAAAGTTTTTGGTATTGTGAACCTGAAATTTGTCCCGGCGGATCCAAGATTGCCTGTATTGAACTGGCACGGCCAGGGCACCGTCATTGAATCTTTCTCAAAGCACTGTAACTGGCCTAAAACTGCGGAAAAAGTGAAGAATTTGGCCAGAATACGGGGGAAAAAAACTATAGGTTCGAACAGGTTCGCACATGTTCGGACAGGTTCTGGAAGTTCTGGGATTGCCCGAACCTTGGACCTGACCTGAGGTCCGGTTCGGTCCAGGCGCCCTCGCCGAACCTGAAGTAAGGTCCGGTTCGGGTTCGGTTCAGGTTCAGAATCGGTTCTGAACCCGACACCGCGCAACGGAAGAGTTTAATTCCACCGGCTCCAAAAATGCGTGTAGATAGAGCCTTGAAATCCATACCAGGTTAAAGAAATGAGACCGGGAGCGTGCCCATCATAGAGAGCCAACATAGACCCAGATAGGTTGATTCTGCATCGACTGAATTCAAGAGAAGTTCAGAACGAGGGCAAGCCCAGCAGATTGCAATTTACCCCGAAGTCGGGAATCACAGTGCCAGTGGCAGAGGAAGGAAAACTGACGGGTGGATTGTCCGAGAGAATATTGTCTAAACTACATATGCATTGCACGCTGGCGTTGAACCTAGTTGGCAGTCCAGATATACTTCACAGCGTAAACCTCGAGAAATTCGCTTTCTGAGATGTCAATGTCAGCAAAGAGTGCCCATTACGCTGGGAAGGCCAAGCACGGTAACAAGTTTCAAGAATAAAATCTCGTTACATTGCGCAACTTGAAGTCGGCGACCACTGGCATACGAGGAACAGCTCACGAAGGGATGGGGTAGATCTATTACTGTTGCAAGATAGAGAAACAATTGATGTCTGCTCCCTTCAAACTGGAAGATGAGGTAAGAAAACGAAGGGATGAGTAAAACAATGCACCTGTATCCAAGAGAACTTGAGAGGCCGGGACGGACAGATGATGCCGAACGATAGTGACCGATAGGGATGTAGCATAAAGATGACCAAGGGGATATCATGTTTGGATTGGTGGAACGCAGAAGGTGGGCATTGAGGGAGATTTTGAGAGCTCGTGGATCCGGAGGGGTTCTCCTCAGACAGCACGGAAGACGATGGTTGGCATCAGCGAGCTCGTTAAGTTGTTGATTATTGCGTAGAGTCCTGCATCCTAGTCCAGTACCGTTCCCCACCCCAGGGAGCCCCCTCCCCTGTGGCTGCGCCGACAGCCGGTGTGAGCCAGTGCGACCCTCTTCTCACCTCGGAGACCGAAGCGATCGTCCCAAAACGGCGAAAAATCACGAAAAAACGATGATTTCCGCCTGTGTGTATGGCGGTCAAAGTGCACTTTTATTCGGCCGCAAGATAAAGTGCTGATTTCGGACTTACCGCAACAAAGATAAGTGATTTCATGTCTTCCCCGCAAAAGAGATAACGATAATCAGAACGCTTAACTTGCGGGGAAATCAGTGATTTCCGCAAGATATAAATAGAGGTCGCCCGCAAGATACAGACGCGTCGTCCGCAAGAAAGACAAGTTGCCCGCAACTTTTTTTTTTTTGTATTCCGCGAGACTTTCGTTCAAAACTTCCCATAACAACTTGAGTCATTGCAGGCTACTTGCTTTAAAACCGATGCCCATGTGCAATACAAGAAAGCCGACACTCAACAATTTGAACTAAAGACATGAGGAATAAATTGGAATAGGACTGGAGTACGACAATAACTAGCAACTCATTCAGCTTACGAGGACTTTCAGGCTTTGTTAATACTCATTGCTGAACAACGGCTTGTTCAGCATTTGACTTGATGTACTGTACAGGAATTGAAAGGAACTCCATCGACGAAAGTGAATTGTAGTAGATTGTTGGATTCGCCATCTGAATTCACATCAAGAAAGCTGGAACCTCAGAGCGACTGCCACTGAACCACCGTCTGTTGGCCAGATTGGTTCAGGGGAAAAAGAAATTGGTTCATGTCTTGTCGGGACTGTCCGACAACTCTAGGTTGAAATTTCCTAGCAGTATGGTACATTTTTCACTAGCCTCCTGAGTGCATTCAGCAAATTGGCTTGATCCAAGTTCAGGTGTTGACAAAATACAACATCCCCGAGATCCCCGAGATGCACTGAATACAACACTCTAGCTCCAGACAATAATTTGAACATCCTGTGTTTTTATGTGTACTTTCCAATGCTCATAAACTGTGCTTCAATTGATTTCAGTCTGAATAATCATCACATTAATTTTGTAGCAACAGATAACTGGTGATCACCATGCCCACTTTGATGCAAGACCATAATGCATGCCCTTGAAGCAGATATTTGAGCTCAAAGCTACTGGTCTACTGGTAGGGCAATGAATTGCTAAGTCATGGCAATGGAGTCACGTATCTGGTCAGGAATTTCCCAAATTCCGCAAGGCCTGATTTTGCAAACCCTTGTAGCAGTACATGGTGTGCAGCATGTTGACAGCATTACTTACTCTAGTCCGGCGAACTTACCCGTATGCATTGCAGAAAGTGTTCAAAAAAAATGTCGCGGAGTCAAAAAAAGTTGCGGGCAATTTGTCTTTCTTGCGGGCGACGCGTCTGTATCTTGCGGGCGACCTCTATTTATATCTTGCGGAAATCACTGATTTCCCCGCAAGTTAAGCGTTCTGATTATTGTTATCTCTTTTGCGGGGAAGACACGAAATCACTTATCTTTGTTGCGGTAAGTCCGAAATCAGCACTTTATCTTGCGGCCGAATAAAAGTGCATTTTGACCGCCATATGTGTGCGTCGCTGCGATATGCTGCAGCGGGGACGACATGCACTGCGTTCCGACCCCCTGTAGACTGACCCCCATCTAGCTTATGTTACATGCAGCGACATGCGGCGACATGAGGCTATGTTCGGCTACCTGTGTGTACGCCGTAATGTTTGGCGTGCTTATGTTACATGCGTCTACATCCAGCCACATGGTGTAGACGAACCGTCGGCTACATTTGTTGACCTGCGTCTACGCCATCGACCCGTGTAGACGCACCTCAGCGGCCTTCATACCTTCAGGTAGGTAAGTAGTAATACACGGCACGGTCCCGCTTAGGAGTCCAGCGACTTCTCGGTGCTTGCCGCCCGTTGTCAACATCAAATGCCGTTGGCCCGTTGCCAAGCATGCATAGCTCTCGGCCATGACCAGATCGGCTATCAACACTGCATCATGAACCGCTCAAGCGGGAAATTTGATTCTATTCACCCAAATCCTCGGCCCCATTCCGAATCAATTCATGGGTTGCGAAATTCATCCGCTCCATGTACGCTTGGCACATGTGTCTACGTCCACCCGTGTGCGGCTACATCGGTCTATGTGCGTGTATGTCGATCTAGGTGAGTGGAAGCAGGTAGACTGATTTAGAGAGATGTAGAACATATGTAGACCAACTGCGTCTACATAGCGTAGACACAAGTAGACAAAGGGGTCTGTCTACCC
Source organism: Mycena venus (assembly GCA_014462655.1). Lineage (NCBI taxonomy): Eukaryota > Fungi > Basidiomycota > Agaricomycetes > Agaricales > Mycenaceae > Glaucomycena > Glaucomycena venus. Next base: position 3,006,754 of record JACAZI010000020.1, read on the forward strand.
TTCGTCTAGGGGGGTAGACGAACCCTCTGTCTACGGGGGGTGGGAACGCAGTGATGGAAAGAGCGATTGTGCGCGGGCCGCAGCATTGCTACAACGGCCGCCCGCGCGCTGGCAAGATAGGCGGTCAGTCGCGAAAATTTGAAGATAAATTGGGCGGAACTTTACCTCGGTGACGTTCTACGCTCGAATACGTGCAAAGGTGAGTCCCAATTCAGACGAGTCACCAGCTGATTTAGACCCGGAATATCAGGTCAGTGTAATTCAGAGAAAGGTACACATTGAATTGAGCATACGTACCACCAAGATGCCCGAATGTTCACAGACTGACTTCAGCGGCTTTTAACACGAAAAAGGCATCGTATGAATCACTGAGGGCTAAAACAATAGGTCAATTCTGAATTTGGGATGAAGCACCAAATTATGTTCCTGAAGTATTCACTACTAGGTACGAAGTCTAGTGCTTTATCCCTCGAATTAAACATTCACATATCCTCAACAGATGGTATTCCCGTTGTACCTGCGTTGCGAAAGGATCTCAACTCAAGTCAAGGGTCGGCACCTTTGATCAAAAGAATTAGATATAAATTTGGACTTGAGACAAATTACCCAGGGGTGAGTTGAATGCGTACATAGCTATCTCATTCCTAGCAATGCTAGCAAGTGCAACGATGCCTTAAGCGAAAGATGGATACTGCTGGTCTGATGTTTTCTGATGTTTGCGATGGGACGAAGTGAACCACGGGCAGATAGGCTTCACCCCTTTTCTGAGCGGAAATTCAGTCAGAGATATAAATGAATACTCGTATGAACTGAATTTGTACCTCTAGTAGTCAGGAAGAAAGTCACGCACTCGCAATCCTAAATCTGATCTACAAAAAGAATCAGTGTAATACACAAATCTATTGGCAACTTGAGACTTATGGAGTGAACGCTGAGATTTCAACGTCAATCTCAATATCTTTTGAGATCTTGTGAGGGTGCAATCTGTCAGTAAGAAAGGAAGTTATCAAATAATCAAGTGAACCACACGGTCAGGAGCGAACGTTGAGGCTGGTTCTAGAGGGAACGTCGACAGGGTTGGAGCAGGGGTTAGTTTAGCATGCACTTGAAGATCAAGGTGGCAAGGAACTGGAACTGTGACTGTCATTCTGAGAGACGAAACATCAGATATTAAATGAACGACTCGCCTAGCTGCGTGCAAGCATAGGTTCGGCCTTCAAATTTGCAACTTGAAGACGGTGGGCAGTGGATCCTGGAACCAAGTCCTAAGTCAATACGGCAAGAAGTGAGTTGGTCAGGTTGAATTAGATTGGTTTGATGCACCTCTGGGGCATAAGTATGCGACAATTAAGTCAATGACTCAACAATTAGAAGATTCGCGTAGGAATTGAAGAGGAATGGTGTAGATCTACCAAAAGAATCAGTAGGATAATGATTGCATTAGAAACTCGAGACTCACAGAGCAAACACTGATATTTCAACGATAATTTGGTACTTTAAACCTTCAAGAGTGCACAATCTATGAGTGCAGTGAGTGAGAAATAAAGCCATGGGATAGTCAGGTGAACCGCACCCTCAAGAACGAAGGTTGAAACTAGAATCCAGAGAATCAAGTCAACTAAGTTGTAAATAAAGACAGATGAATCGTGTTAGACGGAGACGTGCACACGACGGTAGAGAACAAAGGAATGAATGTCGTAATGTTATGTAAAGTAATAATGATGGTATACGATGGATATATTCTAACACACCCCCTCGCGCGAAGTCCGAATAAAGAGTGTTAACATACTATTTTCCACCACGACCTCGATGTCCACGTCAAGCTTTCTTTTTCTTGTCCACATGCACCCCCTCAAGCTGAGAATGGATCGACAATGAAGAGACGGAGCGCGAAACAATAGGAGCGTCGGCATCGGAGTCGTCGGCATCGGAAAGGATGAAGAGGTCATCAGCATGGAAGGCGACGTTGTCTTCATCGTCCGAGTCAGCACAACGAATAACCAGCTCATCGTAAGCGGCAGCCGCATCAAGTTTCGACGACACCAGATATTTGGCTTTGACGTCGTCAGGCATGTCGGCGACACAGCGACGAGCGACGTGGCCGGAGCGACCGCAGCGATGACAAACCCCGTCCTTCTCCTTCGAATTGCCCCAATCAAATTCGCCCTTTGCTCCCTTCCGACCGCCACGACCTGTGATCGCTGCCATGGCTCTATTGAGCGGGTCCTGCTCCTCCTCCTCGTCCTCCTCCTTCTTAATCGACTGCGCAACGCTGTCCGAGAGCTTCTCCTGGATCTCATGGGCTTTGATAGCGGAGATCAAGGCGTCAAGCTTCGGGAATGGGGTGGTGTTGGACAGCGCAGAGCGAATGGAAGAGAACGAAGGGTGGAGGCGAAGGAGGATGAGATCAGCGAGGTCGTCGTCCTTCACGGCGTGCCCAATAGCCTTGAGTTGGCGGGCGACAGAACGAATGGCCTCAATGTAAACGCCAACAGGGTGTTTGGGGTCATGGCGAATGGAGTAGAGCTCGTTACGGAGTGCAAGGCGGAGGGCGGAGGAGTCCTTCTGATACTCGTCCTTCAACAGTTTCCACGCCTCGACGCCGGTGGAGACATCCGCGATGATGCTGCGGTAGTCAGCGCCGATGAGAAAATAGATCATGGAGTACGCATGCTCGTTGTTCCGAGTCCACTTCTCGGCCTCATCCGCATCCGACGGTTTCTTCTTCGTCCCATCGACAATATGCCAAATTCCTTTGAGTTGGAAGAAGACCTGGACGTCCTTGCTGAACGAACTCCAGTTGGTGCCGTCGAACACAGCAATGCGAGCGAGAAAAGGATTGTTGGTGGTCGACATAGCGAGTGGCAGGTAGAGGTGAAAATGAAAGGAGAGTGAGTGGCAATGGTATATGGGGATCCAAACTGCGCTCAGGCTTCAGGTAAGGAGCAGCTAGCGTCTACACCTGGTAGAAATGAATCCCCAGGGAGCCAAACTGCGCTCAAACTTCCGGAAGGAGCCGCTAGCGTCTCGACCCAGTGGGAGGCTCTGCCGTGCTGAGGAAGAGGAATGGGGCACAGCGGCACGATCCCGAGTTTCGGAGTAGCACCAAAACAACACAAAAGACCAAGAAGAGCACAGATACGGAGGCCGGGGCCCTATAACCTGTTAGACGGAGACGCGCACACGACGGTAGAGAACAAAGGAATGAATGTCGTAATGTTATGTAAAGTAATAATGATGGTATACAATGGATATATTCTAACAAATCGTGCGCCACTTTAATGTCCAGTTGAAGTCAAGGTACACAACCAGAACTATCATTGGCATTTTTAGCTACGAAAACATGTCAGATATTGAGTGAAACACGCACCTAGGTGTGTGCGCGTGTAGTTTCCGGGTTTCAAAGTTGATCCTGGAAGCCGGCGAGTAGTGGATCCTGAAATCAAGTTCCAAGACAGTAAGGCAAGATAGAATTCACTCCAAATTGAGACGCACCAAGCGATTAAACGAAGAAAGAGAGGCTGTGGATCTAGTCAGTATCAATATAAGGATCGAATCTTCAAAAGGAAACGCACCTTGAAGTCGAAGGACCATAGTGATAGTCTCCCGAGTGAAAAATTGGAAGTGCAAGCGTGGTTGGCCAAGGTATGTGGGTAAAATGGGTATATGATAGTCGTAACTGACTTGAAGTCTGGCTAAAAGCCGCATAGTATCAGCGTTCGATCGTCGAGACTTGAAATCCAGAAGTAATAGATCCTAGAGTAATTAATGAAGGCAGTACAATCAGGAGCCGCTATAAAAAAGCAAAAGTCACCAAAAAGATTCAAGGGCGTCTACTCGATTCAGTCACCATATTTGCGATACGATCCACGGCGACCCGCCTTTAAGGTCAGAGTAACGGCCTTCCGAGTCTAGCGCAAATTGGGATGAACGAGTTCTATAAAGACAAGTCAGTAAGCATTACAATGTTTACAGTGAGAAAAGAATCTCAATTCATCTTATACAGTTGAAAAAAAGATGCAACGCACGGATGTAGTCAAGGTAAAAGCCAGCGAAGCTTTAGGGCCAGCGTCATCCGAAACGAGCGGACCGTGCTTTGAACGTCGTTCACCTGGTATCAAAGTAATTCAGTTGGTAATGGACCCTAGATTGACCGAGTCCATAGATACACATAAATCAGTGAATCTGACCACTTCTTTCCAACAATACCGAAATCCACTGTGATAGTGCGCCAGGAGTGTTCTTAAAGCAGTCGCATCAAGTCAGTAATCTCAGGAAGTTCACCGACGTGCACACGACTTGAGGTGAATCTAGAGCGAAGAGAAAAGTCAGCCGGTTTGAAAATAAGGTGATTCCAAGCACACAATCGCGAGCAATTTAACCCACCAGCGAGGCCCAGAGCGGATAAGATGTCTGAATGCCTCGACTCACAAATAGTGCGCTTGAGAACCTGACAACTAACGATACAGCAGGCAAAGAGAATGGAATGAGGTGTACCGAAAGGTAACGACTCAAGCGATCTCGAGACGGGATCTATTATTCATGGGGGGAAATTAAGCAGTCGGGAAACTCGGAGACTTGGTGTGTTTGACCCACACAGATCAGAATGACATGATAGAGAAGCGGTTCTGCCCTGTAGTGCGGGAAATCAAGTATCATAAGATACGGAGAGTGGTAATCCATGTCAGTTCTTGACCTGCCAGGCTAGCGGTATGGGATTGAGGATGATGGACGGATGCGAAAGAGCAGCAATTTCGATGATGTGTTCTAGTTCGGGAAGCCGAGAATCTGCGTTAGACGGGACGAGACCATGAATTAATGAACGCCGTGGAGCGTTTCCCATCCTATAAGAAGACATGGAGAGAGAAAAAAAAGAAAAAAAGAAGAAAAAAAGAAAACATGGGAAGAGAGGTAGCCACCGTGCTCGATGAGATGCCAGGGATGAATGCAGGCCAATGCTGCGCTCGAGAAGCCAAGATGTGTAGCAAAGCTAATGCTGAAAACGAGCTCCCGCTCACTACACATGCGAACTCCGGGGAGATAGCACGAGGCGAGACACGCTCCGAGGTCAGCATGTCGACAACTGGCATTCCACATTCTGGAACGACTACCGCACGCAGGCGTTAGCCAGTTACGTGGAGAGAAAAGAAATAAAGAAAAGGAATAAAATGCCATGGTCTCGGGGTGGCCGTTCTCCCACATGGAAGCCGCCGTGCGGGTGACCGACTGCATTTGCATTGGAGCCACGGTCGCGAGATTCGTTGAAGGATGACGGGAGCCGGGGACAGCACAGATTCAGTTGGTACACATCGGTATACGCATCCGCAGCGCCATCCACACGAGCGCGGATATAGTCGTCGTCTCACCCGCTCCCGCGGTATCGCAGCTGCACCCGCGCAAATGAACGAGTTATCAATCACGCGAGTGCTCGAGAGGCTTCAAGAGCAGACCCACGGGGATTCGCATGGTGAAGCAGTTGTCCGTGCTGTTCTCCGAAATGGAGCTGAGTGCATCGACAGGCATTTTGGCGTGCATGCGAATGAGGCCCGAGGCAAGCACGATGAGAAGACTGAGAGCGAAACAGGTGCGCAGTCTGAAACCAATAAGATTCTCATCAAAATGAAGTAAAAGGAAGGGTGCAGAGCACTCCCAAAGACCCTGACCACCCGCTCCACCACCTTGAAGCGCATGCCGCCTGCATCTGTACTTCTTTCCCGCCGCTCATCGCCATACTTGTTCCTGATGGATGAGCGGAGCCTCTTGCGCTGGTGAAGCATTCGTCCGATATGGGTAGAAGTCATTCATTCGTATTCAACACGGCCACACAGATAGCACGATTCACAGAAGATCGCAGGTGTGCCTCCCGCGAAGTTGCCATATAATTCAACAAAGCACGAGGCGAGAGCGTGAAGGAAAAAGGCATGTGTGGCGATGCATCCACGCATCAGCAAACATCTCGGTTGGTGATCCGCAGTTCCGCTCTTTGCTTTTGACCACAACCGTGACAGACGACAACGCGCTCGCGACTTCGAAGCCACAATGCCACTCCTGGGAATCGGCCTCCCATTCGAGAAGAATACTCATTGTAGTTTGTCTCATCAATATCTCTGGGGCATTCCGCGTCACGGGTTTGCTAAGTATTCGCCAAGTACTTATTCGGAGATGGTTTCCGGATCCTAAGAATGCTCAGGCTTGGCTCAGGGAAGACCAATTCCCGGATTATTCCTCTCAAATGCCACTGCAATACGATCAAAATCTCCTTGGCCGGTCCAACCCTAATCTTTCCTGGTACGTTGCGTTGACATTCGCTTGCGGCATTCTTCCTTCTGACTCTGCCCGATTTGCAGCCTGCCAGCCGGAGACCGGTTGGGAGGTAATCTCGAACTTGACGTCGTGATGGTGTTTTCTTCTCTCATCAGGGGCTCTGGTCGGTCTCTCCACTACATTTTACCTGGCCTCTTTGGTGGGATCTTTATACTCAAAACTACTCTCAAACGGACTGTACACTCTATAAACGCTGTTCAGGTACGAAATTTGGCGCAATCTGCGGATGCTAGGTGCTTTGAACGGCGGAAATACCGTAGTGCGTGTACTATTAGACCTTGTCCCCCGCGCCGCTTGACTGAAAATGCCTATTTTTTCGCCCCAGATATGCCTCCCTCATGTTTGCGTCATCCAGCGTCCATGCATCAAGCGTCCCTTTCGTCTGGCACGTTCCGCTTACCATCCACTTCACCGTATCGCACTGGTCTTGAACTATGTATTTATTGTGTCGAGGCACGCTCTCTCAATGCATTTTTCATCTGCGGGGAACCGCGTTGGCTGTGCATCCGACCAAGAACACACGAGCGGTCGCGCTATGGGGTCTCGCATTCCAGAGGCGCAATCTCACACTCGGTTCCCGCCGGTTATCCTTCCGGAGACGCCTTTTCCCGCCGATCAAGCGCTTGACTACTCATATTCTGTTCAATTCGTAACACTGATAACCCCTTTCACTTGACTCTGGGCCTGCATATCGCCCCTGTGATCACTCTGACGATTCTGTCGCTGTCGCAGGATTCAGCAGCGCAGTCAGCCTTTTTGTCCCTTTCTTTGCTGAGACACGAGTATTGGGGCAACCCTAACCCTGCATGAAGTCGGGAGTACGTGGATGTAGCATGTCGAGGGAGAAAACGAGGACAGAAGCAGATGGTTCGTCTTCGAGCTCGTCTGCAGCTGGTGGTTCTTCCTCTTCCCTTTCAATGTGTCGCTGATTGCTATTTTTTTAGCTTTCTCCCCTGAGTACGACGGCAAGCAGCCGCACTGCTCCCGACCTACGTCTTCCTCTTGTGGTGTTATAGTGGATTCCGGGCGAGTCCTTCGATTCCTCTGCTATGCACAAGTACAGATGGCACCTTTTTCAGTTCTCTCGCGGTCATAGAGCAGATTCCAGGTGCGTTGTTCGATCCCTCTGCTATTCACAAGTACAGACAGGACATTTCTAGTTTCCTCTCAAGTACCGTCACTCAAGTCCGGTCTACACTTCAGTTGACGAACGAAGACGATCAACGCTCCGCAATGATATGTTCCTTTTTTTTTCTTTTCTTTGCTCATTTGTTCGCCTTCGCCACAGCCTTCGCTGTCACGTCTTTTTTTCAAGTTATCCTCCAAATTTTCTCTTCCACCCATCGTCTCCCTGACACAGCTTAATCTTCGGACTCCCGTGATCATAGGGAGGCGAACCTGAAGCAAGTGTGTGACTTTCGGCTGATGTTTTCGTAAATATACAGCCAATCAATAAGTTCTCGGCGAGCGTGCGCCTTATCGGATAAAGTTTACCTTGGTTCGGTAAGATGCTTGATGTGGGATTCGTCCAGCACAAGCATGGTATACTGTGGGCAACTCGGTGAGTTCGTTTATTGTCATGCTCTCCTCTCAGAGCCCAGACGGTTGCCACGAATCCACTGGGTACTATGCATATCTCGCTTTTCTCAGTACATATATCCCTTCCACTTTCACGCATTTGCTCTCGTTTGCTGCCGTCTCCTTCGATCAGGCTCTCGTTTGCTTCCAGTGTGCCTACGCTGTAGGTCTGGAGGCCCTACTTCCTTAGGATCACCTACACACTCTGAATTCCACCCAATACGGACCTCATCGAGTGGCTCTCCACTTCCGACTCCGATGAGCTCCCCGTTACTCGCCTGTCCATCAAATCACTTAATGCCATATGTACTATTTGCAACCGCATACTCATCTGCACCCTCATTTAAATTTCTGGTTTATTTTTCGACGTGCACGCGCGCCACTCCCGGATGTGTACAAACTAACTTCAGAGACAAATGCGGTTTGAAACATTCATTGCACCTGAACTGACCTCGGGCTAAGTCTTTCCAACGCCCATCCAGTACCTATGTCATTATTGTCGGTTTTATGTTTCACGGACCATATGGTCTCGAGGATTCTTGTGGCTTCTGCTTGCTGTTGTGCAGATCGGTACATCACTTCCGTGTTCCAGTCGAGCCTTCTCTGACATCTATTTCTCCGCAGTCCCCGGGGTTATCCAAACAACCTGGTCGTAGGGAACACACTCTCTATTCGGCTTCGGTTTCTGAAGTAACCTCCTTCTTAAGGTGTGAGCGTCGATCTCTTCTCGCTCGATTGGACCAAGGTGTGAACTCGCTGCACACCAAGCACTCCCAGTCTTGACAACCTACTCTTGACCTATTACCACTTCCAGTCTGCCATACCCCTTGCTTGCGACCTATCTTTGCCGGTTTCTCACCAGTGAGAAGGGGAAAGTCATAAAATAAAGTAAAATCTTGATCTTCCCTAGTGAACCCGGCGGGCTCCTGTCATTAGAGGACATTGTCTTTCCGAGACACGATATCAGGTGCGTGAATGTGTTTTTCCAGCAAAAACATCAGCCAACAATATTGCTGTATACTCAGGGACGATAGTCCAATTCTACGGCACATGAAAATTGGGTCCTCATCTGTCCTGAGAAAGCTAGGTTTTATTTTTATCTTTTGCTTTGCACCGCCCGCCAATGATATACTGCTCATCCTCCTTCCTATTCTATCCACTGGCGTTGTTGGTGGGCTAGGCGTTCCGAAAACGTGTCGCCCTCGAACCCCATTCCGCTTTTATATCTCTTTTCATTCCTTCATTTCCTACCTCAAATATTATATTCTCCTCCTACCTTGCGTCATATAGTCGCACATCGGCCCCATCTCGATGCTAATCATTCATTTTCAGATTTACATGTCCTCTTGGCGGCCATCCGGACCGCCGACCTAGTGCCTGATAAACGCGCCCGCCCATTACTGGGTGCGAGCGCAACGTCCCTGCTCCGTCCTGATCAACGTACATGCACCGCCAATTGAGTAAGTCGATATACATGTGCTCAAGTTACTATGAAGTGAGTTTAGTCTTGATCACCTTTTCAGTCTGTTCTGGTTGACCTTTGAATCTCCAGATCCATTAGGCATGTACTTTGTTGGCCGTTCAATTCTGATCCAAATGCCTTCAGAGCTTCATTACTATGGATGTACACTAGGAGGTAAGTCAGTGTTCTTAGATTTGGCCTCACCGTTACTATGCCCGTATACTTCGATGTATATTCTTGTTTCAACTTCAATGACTTAGGCTTGCCATCTTAATTCGTTCACTTACTATAAAGCCTCTTGAACGAACGGCAAGAGTACATACTCTCGAAGGCCAAAACAATGCTAGTATGATTTGAGGTATATTCATTTTATTGGCTGGCGTGAACGTCAATTCACTTGTATTAGATTTACATAATCTCAACTTGAGTCGGCCCGCAAAAGGCTTGTTGATTACTTACCTTACTGGCTTTCTCGCTATACTGACTCGAAGTGCTCAGATAATGCGTTCGTGGCTTTAGACTGCAAGTGTTGAACGCCGGAACTATGGTAGTATAGACCATGTTGCATCCCTTATTAGTTTTATCCATTCATCTTTACTGAATTACATCTCAGAGCCCGTTATTATCCTTGATAATACCCGCGCTTGGAACTTCGTCAGTGGAACTCAGAGTCTTTGAATCCGTTTCACACAAAGTTTACCTGGACTAATCCTGGACCCTCTAGATCCGTTAAGATTCCTTCCTTCAGTCCGGAATCGAATGCTTCCGAAGGCCATTAATGTGAATCTACATTGGGAAGTACGTCTCTGCCAATCTCATTCAACATTTTATTGACCGATTTTACTTACTACGTAGATACTGGCCTTGAAACCCGAATACTACTATGACCCCCTTACCATGCAAGTATACCCACAGGTACGTCCTTTTCAATCTCGATCACATTCACCTTGGCCAGCTCAATCCGTTCCCTAGACTATGCTTTAGAAGGCCGAAACCATGCCCGTTCGGTTTGAATCAGCTCACTTGTATCAGATTCCACCGGGTTGAGTTCAAGTCTTGGCTCGTCCTCGAAGTATAGGTGCATTACCTTAGTTTTCATCGATATTTTGGAAAGCGGTACCACTTTCTGGAATTAGATAGATAAGGTAAGTTGATTTGCCTTCGGAAGATTCGTTGAGTTATGTTTTCAACGCCAAAGATGTTGCGCCAGACGTCGACGCTAATATTCGTGGAACATCCCGAATTGCATCGGAAATCGAGATTTCGAGTTCATTCTCAAGCCGTCCACCCGTTACGGCCGTGTAGTCGACAGTCCCGTTCCGTTGAAGATCTGGAAAATTCATCGACGGGCCGTGTCCCCGTTGACCACCCGCCAAATCGACGGCCGTGCCCGTGACGGCACGGGCGGCAGCCCTAGCCCGGTCCATTCCTTTATTTTATCCTTTGTGCAGGTTAATCACTTCCAGCACCAAACGAGTTCGCAAACATTCAAGGCTCGCGTTGCGCTTGGCTCGTGGTTTCGTACGTCCTTGATGACCAGTTCCACGGAGACAGTCGTCCGAGAAGAAGCCGAACTCAAAGACAAGGGTAAAGGGAAGCAGAAAGAAGTTATCGATGTTTCTGGCGACTCGGGGATGGATTTGGATGAGTATTATGATTTCTTTCTACGCAGTGTACATTGCTACAATTATTTAAGTTAGCTGCATCGACCCGGATGACCCGCGGGTACCCGCAGGTTGACCTGCGGGTGGAGCCGTACCCGTGAACCAAATACCCCGGCGGGTGCGGGTTTGCCTCGGGTGGTGAAAAACACCTGCGGGTTTGACCCGGGTCGACCCGGCAACAGAAGGGTATTTATTCAGAAGGGTATTTATTTGAACATCATAAATTGAAACTTAGTACTCGGCAGTACAACCAATTGCCTCACGAATAGACTTTTTTCGCTCTGGGAGGCGTTGCCCATTGTCGTAGGCACGACCGGGGTAGTACGCCTCACAATATGCCTTCAGTTCTTCAGAGCCGTGGGCGTCTGCGATGAGGGGTGAGCCTGTATTTTTCACAAGTAATAAGATGTGATCACATTGTCATTTTCTGACGGCAGGCTGCCATCGGGGAAAGGTACAGGCTTGAATGGTACAGGCCGACCGTCCCCCAAAGTGCGATTGTGATTCTAGGGAGTGTTACTAACATTGGTGAAGGATGAGTAAGCTTATACAGATACTCACTTGAGAAGCAAAAATCGTCAATTGGTCGATCTTTGTGTCGATACTGTTCAGACGAGTGTCAATCCCATCGAGGCGGTCTTCGATGGCGTCGAGACGGGTGGTAATTTGTCTTAGTCCCAATTGCAGAGCGTCGGCAAACCACGGTGGAGCAGCGGCTGACCGTTGGAATGAGGAAAACACGAACAGAAAAGGTCAAAGGCACGACGCACCACCACCAGATGCGGCAGCCAGAATGGAATGCGCATACACGAGAGCGCCCGAAGTGGTCTGAGCGTCGATCTGGTTGGGGTATTGCGCTGACACGAGATTGAGGACGGCACCAGAGAAAACAGAAAGCCTCTCACCCGCGGTGAGGGCCCGCTGGGCATAATTCTTGGCCGCTATAACATCAGCAACAGAAGGCGGATCATTTGGGGGGTGTGGAACGACGTTTGCTATGTTGCTGAACGGAAGATTGGGAGTGGGAACAGGCAGCGGGGCGGGCGGCATGGCGGTGAGAGAGACGTTACGTGTGACTAGTCACGGTGACCCATGGTGACAAATTGGTCGCAAACAAACTACGCACTCGTCAATGGTCATACAGTACACCGTATTTGTTGTTGCGTCTTCTTTAAATCAGGACTAATCTCTTCTGAAGTTGTGACTCAAGCTAAAATTATCAATCGTCTCTTTGCCACTTTACCGGCCTGCGATCTTCGTTGCTGCATTATTGTTTACCCACCCTGGTGGCATGGTCTATCTCGTCTGCGTGTCCCCGCCCTGCTTCGATCTCCTCTCTCGCAGTTCAATACAGTGAGTCGAATGCATTCGTCTCTCTCTGTGCCGGTTTGGCGATTTCCGGTCGCATTCACATCCCTTTGCGGCAACTGCCTTTATGCTCCCGCTTGCGTCTCTACATCAGGTATTCACTCAGGCCAAGTGAGGGTATGATCATGTCTGCATCCGTCGTCGCGAATTTTATTGGTGCTGATCGCGGTTTAGAGGAGACCCGACCCTCTGCCCACCGGACGGATTCAAGGACTTCATCAGCACGGTTCGGGGCGGCTCGACAATTCTGAATCTCACCGTCAGCGTCTCCACCAGCGGGACTGCCCCGAATCCCAATTTAAATGATCAAATCCTGCCTGGGACTTTATCAATTTGTTCACGGTAGACTTCTGGAAACCGGGAGATTCAAAGATGTTCCGCCCGCATTCGTCGATTCGGATACTGAGGTGTTTGTGGGGACGGTTGGGTAGGTCTGCAAATCTTGAGATCGGATCCAATCATCATTTTGAATAGATACGAAATAATGGGACAGTTCAATCTTATACAATCGTACTTTGGATGAGTGTACGCTCTTAGTAGCAAGGTGATACATACTGCAACCCAGCACCGGTAAAGGCTGACCATGAATACAGCCCTGCTTTGGCTTTGGGTGCGCAACTACCGGTGTTGGATTCCCAGGCAGTGAGTGGCTGAATAATCATTCTGGTGTGGTGACGCTTAATGGCATTTGCAGATCAAATAGAACAATGTGGTCTCAGTGAGGTTCTGATTTATTTGTTCAAGAACGGCATGCTTCAGCGGCGTGGGTATCTGGGGTGCGGACGATGCGATGCCCACTCAAGACCAACACAGCGGTTCATCGGATGTAATAACGCCGACTCAACACTCCGATCGCCGGCACGACGGACATTGGTGAGTGCGCACATCATGGGTTGTCAAACACAAAGTTCTCGCAGGGCACACTGGAAGGACACAGGGAAATGCAAGGACTACGGTCGTGAAATCGAGACCACGCGAATCATGGATGTGAAAGGTCATACTGCATCGCAATTCCCAGAAAACATACTGATTCATTTCCAAGCGATTGGGATAATGCTTGTCGTGCTGTATGCTGTGGGATTTCCGGGCCTCACATTTTCTCATCTATCTTACAGACTCCTGCAGTCATACGCGGACAAAAGATATTTGCTTAAGTGGGATCCTTAACACGGAACATTCCATGATCTTTGAGTATTTTTGCAGAAATGTTCTAATTGTAAGTGTCACTGCTTCTGCGGGATAGACGATTCACTCACCATGAGTAGATGGTATCTTCGGCGGGTGAGTGAAAAAAATTCGGAGGTGTGAAGACTGACTCGGTTGAAAAGCGAGATTGGAACATTTTATGTGCTAATGCGAAACACGGAGACAGGCTGTGCCAATTTTGTCCTCGCCTCTTCGCTGTCTGAGAAATTGGGCTGAAATGCCGACCAACCTGGGGCGGGCTTACCGACAAGTAATTTATCTCGCCTTCCGTCAAAAATGCCGCTGATGATTGAGACAGTAGATGCAAAGGCAACTCCCAGAGAGATCAGTTTTTAAGATTCATGACTATCCCAGTCGATACAGGACGTAGAGTATTACGCAAAACTCAACGGGATCAACACTGGAGATGGGAGGGTAGGCAAATCCTCCTGGCAATTGGATGTTCTTTATTGTGAGAGACTTCTGCGCCACGACGCCGAATATCGTGAAGGTCGGTATTTTTGTTGAATTCTCTAGGTTAAGGTTTGATGAGCCTAGTATGTTGCCGCTTAGATGCGTACTATGCACCTGAGTGGCAACATTCTAGAAACTCCGGCCGGCACCGCCCTAATCTTGGGCAAGTAGGGTCATATCAACCCCCCAAATCCACCCTCCACACATGAACCCATTCTGACCAAGATTCATTTGGTGCCGTCACATTTAGGGCCTGCCCAGCTGGCCCTAAGCAAAATGTTGGGTAGGACGTGGACACGACACTATCCCGACGTCTTTCCACCGGCTTGGGGCACATCTCGCACACCATTCTCCTCCCCCACCGGGAAATCGTAGAAAGGAAAAAAGAGGGGCACCTTTATTGCATCGTATCGAATGATTCGAATCGTCCATCGACGGCTCGGAGCTTGGGATAGGCAAAGGGACGGGAGGAAGGAGGATCGGACATATCGGCTTCGGGCCGGTTCGGAGCTGACGTGAGTGCGGAGATGACGAATGTGGATGACACGGATCCGCTGGTCTTGGAGAATGTTCATGGGCAGATTTTGAACTGGTGTGGGAGGAAGAAAGGTGAAAATCTCCACCAACATTGAATGAAAAATGGGTATGAACTACCACTCTCGACTCGTTGAGGTATTCGGGGTGCCGATGAGATTTTAAAAAATCAGGTCACTCCGAACTTTTGTGAAAGGTTGAATGGCGCAACAACGAAAAATGACTGCTTTTAAGAACATTTAAATTCTGGTTGAGGGTGTGATACTGGGGGCAGTACTTGGACATTTGTAGTGTAATTTTGGCAGGAAGGGTGTTTGGGTACGCGCAACCAAGTAGTGTGATCGTTTGGAAGAAAAAGTACAGGACAAGGAATTTTTGAGGGAGGATCCGGCCGGTGTTTGTGCCGGAGCGGCCAAAAAGTACCCATTTCGTAGGGATTCATTCAGAAGAACCGTTATAGGTATCAACAACATTCTGGGGTGGGAGGGTGCGGATTAAGGGTTAGTATGGCCCCTCCAAACCTCAGAACATTCAAATAAAGTCTTGATACTCGGAGTCCTTGGATGCAACGAAGGTAGATTTTGGGGAGAATATACTAGGCCTTAAAAGGCGGCCAAGGCTTGGCTGTCCTTTAAAGGCCTTGTGAACGATAATTGTAGCTTAACAGGCCATGTCTGGGTGGTGCGAGCCTTGGGTGGTCTTGGAAGGGCTTATGGCCCTTGTAAGCGCCTTCGAAGTCCCTTGGGAGGCTCGGACATATTTGGCGATGATGGTGGGTAAAGACACTCACTCGTCACGTCTAGGGTTAGGGTTGGATCGTGACTCATAACGGGTTGCTCCCTACCGTCATCTAGCTGCGCCCTCTTCATTAACCGTTGTTTAACGAGAAGCCCCTCGGTCGTTTATATGCCTTTGGCCCCATCCGCAGCCCCTTCGGCCCCTTTCTGCTCTCGTCCTTCTTTCTCGACGCGACCAACCCCACGACGGCCCGTATTAGAAGGTGGATCTGCGCACATCTTGCTTCCATCGGCAGCTTAAATCGGCAGCACTGCAATAACCAACCGCAAGTTAACTCGAATCTCGCAGGATCGAGTGGAAATGGTCAGGTGGTCGCCCGTCCAGCCTTTTACGGCACTGATGTATTGTAATGCCAATTTTAGGCGGGTGGTCAGCTGCTGAACGAATGCGCTATTAAACGGGCGAGGATCCCGATTCTTATCACCAACCCCGACCATGATTCTCATCCAACCTTTCCTGCTCCCTCTGCTGGCGGCGACAGCTGTCTCGTCGAAGAACACACCAAGTCCTGCAGTGGCTTGTGCCGATCTCACATCCGTGACCACCATCCCTCACGTCAATGTTGTGCAAACCACGCACTACAACATCGGACAGCTCAACCTTCCAAATCCAGCCCTGTCCCCAGCGGTCAACACGCTCCCGTTCTGTCGCCTGGTTGGATTTTACAATCACACCGGACCGGCAAACGAGACAGGGAGCATCGGGTTTGAGCTTTGGCTCCCTGACCAGTGCGTCTGGAATGCTCGGTATCTCGGAGTGGGAGGAGGAGGGTTTGTCGGCTCAGTGGATGTATCAGGTCAACTTTACATTGGGCGCTTGATGATTTAGTTGATGCTAATCATTCCTTTTATATGTTGTTAGGCTTCGGGAATCCCTTGAATCAAGGATTCGCAGTTGCGGGCACGGATTCCGGACATCAATTCAACCGTTCATTTTCATGTGCGTACATGATCATTTCCCAATGTGCGGAAGCAATGTGGGCTCACATTGCCCTCAGCCGGACCGGGGGGTGTTCATCGTTCGTATCCAGCGCAACCGGTTAATCGGGGCGACACAACTGACTTTGGGGCTCTGCTTGTCAGGCGTATCAGCATAGTCAACTCGGGCTGACAGACTGGATTCATGACTCGAATCACTACACTGCCGTCGCTAGCAAGGCGCTGATTAATATCTATTACGGTCGGCGACCGGTCCATAGCTACTTCACGGGATGCTCAACCGGTAAGTCGTTCGAGATGCGCTCCGCTTGAGGGTGCTGACGTTCTTTTTCAAAGGTGGAGGTCAAGCGTTGGCGCTCGCGCAGCTCTGGCCTGAGGATTTCGACGGAATTCACGCCGGATGTCCTGGTACGTGACTCTCATAATTAACGGAAGGAATCTGACGGTGCGACCCGCTTTCAAGGATCCTACTACAGCGGGTTAATGATGGCCCTGACCTGGTCAGCGCGAGCGTTGAAGGTATGCTTGCGACACTTGTGCCATTCCCTCCGCATTGACACACTCCCGGACCGGGACTAACGGTGGAGACCCGAGCAGTTTCCCCCAATCCGCCCTCAATCTCATATACGACAGCGCACTCACAGCCTGCGACAGCCTGGACGGCCTCGAAGACGGCCTCATCTCCCGCGCCGCTGAACTGCTCCTTTGATCCTGCGACCCTCGCATGCCCCACGTCTGCATCCAGCCTCTCGTGTCTCAGCGCTTCGCAGCTCGCGACCGCGCGGGCCTTCTACTCCGGAGCAGTTGATCCCGTCACGCACGAACAGCTATACCCCGGATTCGTGCCTGGATCCGAGCTCACCTGGGCAGGCGAGGCCGGGATATACGAGCAATTCGCTACCGCGATCTTCGAGAACACGTGGGCGATGAACCTCAGCTACGACCCGCTCGCCGACTTTAATTTCCACACCGACGTGAAAAAGGCAAGTTGCGAGTTATTGTTATTCCTTCCGTGTCTGACAGTACGACGACCGCGATAGGTGCACGACGGGCTGGGCGTCTTCATCGACGCCAATTCTCCCGATCTGCGGCGCTTCCACGCACGTGGAGGGAAGCTAATCGTCTCGCAGGTCGGCCCCGTGACTCGTCCCTATCCCTCTCACTGTCCTGATCCAAAGAGTTGCAGTCGCTGGCGGACACCATAAACCCCCAAAAATTCCCCCTGGATTACTACACCCGCGTCCAGACCGCGCTGGGCGGCGCCGTCGACCAGTGGTTCAGACTGTTCCACGTCCCCGGGTGCGTCTCTGCTCTCCCTCTCCTTCAACACGCCCGGTTTGCGCCGCTGACGCACGCACGCACCCCATCCAGCGCGCACCACTGCGGCGGCGGCCCTGGGCCCAACTACTTCGATCCCGTACCCGCGCTCGTGGACTGGTTCGAAGCTGCAGCAGCCCCTAACCGGATCGTTGCGAGCAAGTTCAATGACGACGAGTTTGCGGGAGGGCTCAACCGGAGTATGCCACTGTGTCCATGGCCGAAGATCGCGATGTACGTGGGCGGAGAGGTTAACGTAGAGAGTAGCTTTGCGTGCCAATAGTTCGGGAATGGGGCCAGGGACTTTCATTCCCCATTTGCCCTACTTGGCTGGCAGGACGAGGGAGATAAAACCGGAGGCACGGTAAGCACACGCGAGGAGACAAATTAGGAGGACGAGGGCCCTTGTTGCGACCGTCGCCGGTGCGCGAGAGAGGTAAGATCTTGGATCTGGAACGCGAACGGGATCCAGCGGGCGTGTCGGTAGCGCCACATTTAGTGTCCCTGATATGCGTGCCTGGTGGAGCACATGTCACATGTCAGGACGCCCCGTGTCACAGCAGAACTAACGCGCCCCATGCGCAGGAAGTCTTGAGCAGATGCGTGTTAAAAAAAGCAGCATCGACGCTGCGCGCCGACGCCGTGGTGGAAGCCTGGGAATGAGGATGAGCCAGGCACAACTTGCAGGATGCACGCGGTGATCGGCATGGAGGCGCAATTTGTAGGGGCCACGCAAGGTAGGTAGCAGCTGCTAAAGCGGGACACGGTAGCCGCCGCCAGAGCGGTATTCCGGCTGGCTGCTGCGAAACTCGCTATTTCGGCCGGGAGATAGTATCTTGATAGTATCGCTATCGTTTGCGTCTACCGCGCTTAAAGCGCAGACGAGTAAGGACAGAGTGACTTCGGCTAATGTGAACGTCCCAGGCCGCCTCCGATATCCAGTGCATCCAGGGAGAGGAGCGTCAAGGAGCGGCTCAGTGATCGGGCAGGTAACAGGCGGATCATCCCTGGCCATAATTTGGACCGAAACTAAGTGTTTTCAGCGTCAAAAGAGGTCCTGCCTTATTGACGACTGAGAGGTTTGTGGAAATGCTTCCAGGAAGGGTACTAAACCCTGCCTCCAAAGAGAGCGGGAACAGAACACCCAGCCACGCCACATCGTACAAAACGTCTCACGGATGGTCAGACGGATGAGCGACATCCGTGCCGGTCCTTGCGCGGCAGTTGATCGCACTCTGGCGAGCCTCAGCACCATCGAATGGGGACTTTTCTTTTTCTTTCTGAGGAGCGTCGGATGGTTTTGGGAAGGGAGGATTGGGCGCGCTGCCGTCCTCGTCTCTAGCGGCCGCAGGCGCCTCCCGGAAGCTTCCGGGCCGGCATACAACGGCACAGTATACGATGTTTTGATTGCTGCGTATCCTGCCATTGGCAACGATGCTTCCCCAGTATCTTCGGTATCATTCAACATCACATGCGGATACATCTCCGAAGTCACCGTGGATGTGGATTCAACAGACCCTTATTCTCCCTATCGCATCTCGTTTTCGCAATATGGAGTCACTTCGCAGCCAACCGCAGAGTTTCTCGGTGAGTGATAAAGTGCATGATCACGCTGCCGACTGCCGCCGACAAGAATACACAGATGGTCTAGAAAACACCGTCCTCATCGGCCCCCAAATTTCAGCTGACTCGATCACGCTTTACACTCCAAATCTGGTTGTCGATTCCGCGGGCAACAGGTCCCCGGTAGTGGCACTACCCAATTCGACAGCAATCCTCAACACAAATATGTCCCTCCAATTCATGGCCTGCTCAAGATCGCTCATTCACCAAATCGTGCAAGTCAACATTACTTCTCGGGCCGTTCTCCCGGACTCCTTGGACCTATCTGTCTTCAAAACGCGTTCAAGCTGGGTGCCGTACTCGACATCGTCCTAAATGAGCAACGAAAAATCTCTTCTGGAGAGCGACTCCGTAAGTGGTATCTCGGGAACGGCTTCAGTCGCGGTACTGAGATCCGGGCAGTGGGCAGAAATTCTCAGATCACTGGGCGTGTCCGTTTTACCTACCGATTTTGATGTGGGATCTCTGTATGTTGAGCCATCTTTCACATCATTCACGATTTACCTGGATCTTCAGATATATCTCGGAAAAGCTGGGGCTTGACCCTTTGGCGGAACTGGCACAGGGCCCAGTCCTGTATTTACATGACATCGAGAACGCAGTTGCCAACCTGGCGGCATCGATGTTTTGGACAGGCGAGATTCAATTTCATACAACAGCAGTACGACTGATATCTAATGCAGCTGGGCGAATTCATCCGACATCACTGGACTTGGCGGACTTGCCTCTTGGCGAAGACTTTGGAACAGCCCAATTTTCAGGTCAACTCCATCCTCCAGAGTTATCCACCGGAATTTCAACTGTGGAGCATGTTGCCACTGCGGCCAGAATTGATGTGTGTTGGGCCCCCGTGCACGAAATATGAGGATTTAATGGTGAACCACAGATCAGTTTAGCAGCTGTACGTCCTTTCAAACGACCGAGAAACCAACGAACTGAAGTGAATTTTCCCTAGGCATCAATCGGCCTGGCTGCTGCGATTGCCTTGCTTTGTCTGGTTTTCATATTTTCGTCGGGGAAGAGGCAATTGAGAACACACCTGAATAACTTGGGGTTCCTCCGAATTATCTGGGTATTTCAGCACTACCCGGAGTTCTCAGAAATCCTTTAACAGGTCGAGGTACCAACAGATGACCATCTGCGCCTTGCTGGATTATTGAAGGTACGGCTGGCAGACGCGTTGCCGCCAGAAGGCGTTTTCTGATATCTCGGTGACGGTCTGGTATGAGGGGTTGCTTTATGATTTATCTGTAACATGCTCTTCAATATACTCGCGTCACCATGAACAACAAATCGCGTGCACCCATCGAGTTCAGGTCGTCTGTGATATTCCGAACGTTCCCACGCTCGTTTGCCCGGATCTCGACGAATCTCGGAGATTTCAACCAACCGGGTTCTCCGCGTGTTTGCCGCGTGTTCTCGCAAGGCGCGCCGACTCATCTTCCCTCCACTTTCCGTGTCACCTACATGTCCACCCGCCACCCCTATATCTCAGGCTGAGTTCTGTGGGCAGACTGGTGGCTGTACATTCTCGAGTGTAGACAAAAAATCCGACAAAATTCTATCATATGCTGCTGCAATTTGTATATACAAATGGTGATTGCAAAGGTCAGACCTACCTCCAAGAATTTTTCCAGATTTTTTTTTTTTCTCCACTCAAAAGTGTATAGCCATCCCGCTTTTCTCGGAGTGTACAGCCACCAGTCTGCCCACAGAACTCAGCCCGAGATATATAGGCTCATTAGACCCTTCATATTTCATCGAATGTCATCCAATCTCGGCCATAGCCTCTGGGAGACCTCTTTAATGATTTCTGTTGCTTCATTTTGATTCTCTCGGACCTACAGGATCCGCAAATCCCTATTTTGTGCACAATTCGGTTTTGAGTCAAAAAAGTGGGGCACAAAGGACGCGGGAGGCGTTTTTTCATGGATCAACACCACCCTTCCAGCACAGAAAACCAGCAGCAGGCATGGTTGGATGCGCCGGACTGCAGAGCCTGCGCGCCAGCATCACCGTGCTGCGAATTGTGGCATGCACAGGAGTAATAGGCCTTGCAGACTACTGATCATGGCTCGACGGTGCCCGTTACTATTTTTCTGGTCGAAAAACTGGTTGTTTTCTTAAAAACACGTTTTTTGGCTTTGGTTTGTGGACGCTATGCCCGCTACTTTACCATACATATTTTCTATTTCAACTCTGTTAACCATAATTTTCTCGGGAATTTGATCAATATTTTGTGGTCAACGGCGCAGACGACGTTGAAGACATTTGATCGCTATGTGAAGCAATTGATCGCTGCTGTCCGAATGTGGATAGTGTTCGCCAACGCCATCAACAACGAGGGCACATGCCCTGGCACCGCGAAACCGGGCCATAACTCAAATGGGAGAGGTTCTAACGCGATGCATCACCCTCCTTCTAATGAGAGGCAACGATGCATCGGCCTAAGCCTCTAATCAGAGGGGGCGATGCATCGTTGGCCCACCATCTGGTGTTCTAATGAGATACATGATATATCCCTGAACAACTGGGAGGCGGTCAATGAATTTATTGATGGGTTTTGATCCTAATTCAGCTACAAACAGGTGACTATGTTCAATGTGAAAAGATTCGGAAATCGTAAACTGCGCAGTAAAGCTCACGGCAATAACGGCGGAGTCTTAATGGGATGCCCTGCTTTTACCCACTGCTCCTCAGCCTGGATAAGCGCGTCAACCGTGTCAAGAATTGTCTGCAAGTATCATGAACATCAATGTCCGGAGTTCTTTCAGTTACGCACCTGCTCCGTAGTGTGAAAATCGGACACCTTCATGCCTAGCACCTCTTCCACGCGCTCAAAATTTATCGGCATCACGTTGAACGGTGGCTCCAGGGGTGTGGCGGTAATTAGCCGTTCCCTCAACGCTGGGCGCTGTTCGGCGATAAAGTCTCTCGTTTTTTGGAAGGACCAGCCGAATGGCGACGAGATGATGATACGCTTGCGCCCCTACCTGCGCCGTGGGACGGGAGTGGAGTGCCCGCACATGCGCTTGCGCGACATCGCGCACGTCTATATAGTACGTCCTGTATGAGAAGACGCCATCAGGGAAAAGGTAGTTATAGAAGACGCGATCCGTGGAGATGGCACGGAAGTCAGGCACAGGGAGAGGGAAGTGGGGCGTAAAGGGGCCGTAAAAGATGGGCGGGTTCACTGGAACGATATTATGCCGTGCTCATATATGATTTTGGAAAACACGCATACGCGTAGTGACCTCCACGTGGGGGTGCTTGTCAGCCCACTCCCAAAGTGCAATTTCCGCGAATTTCTTCGAAGCGCTATAAGTTGCCAACTTGTTTTCACCTGTGAGTGCCGTCTCCTTTGTAATTGGGTTCCAGTCTGCCAAGAGAGAGAACTTGAGAAGGAATGGACCCGTGAATGCTCAGACTGCTTACCCCGGTCCGTGAAACTATCTTTGGGGTTCACGACAGATGCAATCGAGCTGGTGACCACCATACGCATAATGCCTGCCCTCTCTCCTTGCCCAACAACATTCAGAGTTCCTTCAACGGCAGTCTGAACACTTAACCGCCAAAAATTCCAAGGTAAGACTATGTGACGTACTGCCAACATCGCTGACGGCTCTGCGCGTCCAGGAGCCGGAGTTGCGATGTGAATAATTGCGTCGACACCAGCCAGCGCCTCCGGAAATTGATCATGCGCAATATCTGTTATTTTGACCACCTCGACCCCGCTCGCCGTAGCTTGCGTAGGTAGACTTGAGCTGATCTGCCTTTTTCCCCGCGGGCCGCACTATTTCCACAGGTTAGGCTGGACTGACTGCCCAACAATTGTGCACATACGCTCGAACGCAATACCCATTTTCCAGGAGCTGCAAAACCACATGGGAGCCGAGGAACCCGGAGGCACCAGTAACCTGGATGGAAAATGATTGTCAGCCACATTTATTCCACTGTGAGAAGGTGGCACCTCACGAAGATGTGCTCAGAGGACATGGACGGGGTGAGTATTCGAAGGAGAAAAGCCGGGTATGCTCGACGTCCTATATCCTTATCTACTCGCTATCGGTCCTATAAAAAGCGGATGAGTAATATGGGTATAAAAAAAGCCACCCTACGGATGTCGCCGGCCACTGTGTGTAATCAGTATATTTTCAACGAGTTTGAAGCCTTGCAATAAAATAAATGCACACATGCCATCGAACACGAAAAATTTAAATCAATGTGTTGCAATGAGTACGAGAGAATATTCGTGTCCGGATTCGCACACCAAGAGCAGCGTATGTGGTGCGTATCATCCCAGGACCTCGAGGTGAGTACGGCTGGGTCGCATATTAGCTGAATTTTAAAGCCCGTCAAAAACCTTGCAGAAAAGAATGGACGCTGTGTAAGAGTCCCGGTGTCCTCCTTGCACAATTCAAGGAACACAGATAGACGGTGTTGCCAATATCACCCTCTTTATAAAATTACGGGTGTCTGTCTGAAGCCTTTTTAAACTCCGCCAACAGCTTCTTTCCGCCGAGATTTCTCCTTTCGTCCATCTCTGGCTTCGCTCTCATGCCGCGGCCACGGGCTGCGGCCGCGTCAATGCCGCGTTCACACCAACTCTTCTTCTGCTCACCAACTCAGGTAAAATAAGGGGATGCGAGGCCGCAAAGCGCCCGAGCAGCAGCCGCTTGTAACATTGACGATTAGGCTCGCGAACTGCCTCCACCGCAGGACACTCCCAGGTGTAGAGAGCGTGAACCACCAAGCGCGGTGCGCTCGCTCGCTTGTTGGTGGTCCTGTCGTGATTTTCCAGCAGAGGGTATGCCTCGGCATCGATGTATCAAGGAATTACAGTGCTGCAAAAGGCGAGGTAGTGATCGAAAATAATGAAATGGAAGTGCGTTCAAAAGATCAACGTACGACTACCTTCTACTCCGTTATCCCTGGGTGTTATACAGCATCCTGCTCGGGAAAGGAAATTTCGGTCTTGTCTATTAACCAAAATAGGGTTCCTCACTTTGTAAGCGGATCGGATGAAGTAGGCAGTGACCGAAATCTGTCCCACGACTCTAGAGCACAAACATCGATGACATTCAATGGCATTCAGAATTGGAGTAAGATGGATATCACCACCAACACTAGTCATGATATAAACATCAGTGAATTCCGCTTGTGCTTCGGATGCCACCATATAGACGCCACTGAAGCAAAGAAGGGTAGATTCATGCATTTAAGGAAATATTGGCCGCTGAAAGAAGAAATAGGTTCGAGAATTGCGTAAAAGAAGGAAAAAGGAAGGGAGAGCGTTTGAATACTTGAGGAGGGAGCTCTTAGGATTTGCGACCCGTCAGACTTGTCGTGACACTGTTGGCAGCTGCACTGAGGGCCTGGAACCCCATGACACTGACAGAGCTTTGAGTCGGGTATTCAGGCTAGAGAGAAAACAGCTTGGTGAAAAGACCAAGCAAAGGAAGTTGAGAGCAAGAGGTTTGAAGCTAAGACCGGAATGATGGGATCAACGCGCACCAGCGGCCCGAATAATTCAAACTCCGCTCTACGCGTCAGCTGTCACCGTGGCACGCAGTTTCCTATTTTTTCTGGAGGCTTTCTTGGGTCGCTGATGCTTTCCATGCTAAATGACGCGTTTGGGGCGCGTCGGGGCCGCATTTCTGACTTTGGCCGACCACGACAATTTGTCAGTGGTACTCCTCCTTCTGAATACCCAAAATCGCACTCAAAATCGGCTCGAGCGGGACGCTACAGAACAGGACCAATTGATTTTCCTATGGGCCGAGTCTTTGGTCGCTTTCTGAGCGATGGGATGCTCATCGGGCCATTACAGCTAAGTGCAGTACCGAAGGCGCGGATTGAAAAATTCCCATTTTGGGCATTTTTTGATTCTCACAACCAATTTGCCCATATCTCGATGAGTTTCTGCACGGATTCAGCTGGAACCTATCAGTTTGCTGCTCTGATGAGAGGGTCAAAACGGTGGCTATGTCGGACACAGCCACTGTGGCTATGTCATCGGTTTGACCCTCTAAACGGAGCGGCAAGTGTAGTAGGCAGCACCATAAGATGTTAATCTGGATAAAAAACCCAATTTTTCAAAGATTTCTGTACAAATAAGTTTTGGAAGCTTACCACTGCCACCTTAATGACTGATATTGAAGTACACATCGTGAAATATAAACTGGTTTTGAACTGGCTGATGATTCCAGACCAATTGCCTAGGCCGTCTTTTCGCAACCGTGGGACTCTGAAGTATTTTCCGACCTTGAACAGTGGAAAATATAACAGATTGAACACAAAGTAATAATACGGCCCTATTTTGACAGGTATTACGGTACACAGTACGGCGTATGCAGTCCCGTCAATTTGGAGCGTCGAGGCGCGACGGGACATACTGGTGCCCGAATTACGGGACCCGTATAAATGTCATGTATGGTTACGGTTGGGAGCCCTGATGCATTCTTGTTGGACAAAGCAATCTGCACAACGTTCAGCTGCCTGCAAGGCATCCCAAAGTGAGGGGAGATAATGACTGAATTGAGGCTAGGAAATGAATAAACATAATGGATGCATAACTCGCAATTTATCCCAGGCCAACTCGCAGCCTTGTTGGAAACCATTTGGTCAATGTGCATTGAAATCAGTATTTCTGTTAGGGTTAGGGTTAGGGTTAGGGTTAGGGTTAGGGTTAGGGTTAGGGTTAGGGTTAGGGTTAGGGTTAGGGTTAGGGTTAGGGTTAGGGTTAGGGTTAGGGTTAGGGTTAGGGTTAGG